>CM067216.1:16948149-17608148 GCA_034190945.1 Octodonta nipae
AATAATCCCAGTCAAGATTTGCATCATTGTTTTTTTGGATAAATTTTAGGTTTTAAATCAATTAACTAAATAAAAATATTTAAATAACGTTTACTGAAACTAAAAAGAAACTAGTGCAGTTGTAAATCATTCTGACTGATAAGATAAACTGAGGTTGCAGATATTCATAGAATGCAAAATATGTCACATATAAATAACCCCAAATATTCTTCATTTTGAATATACAAAACTTTGAAAATTAACTACATATGCTGTTTTATAATTATACCTGCATTGCTCCTGTGGTCTTTTACTATATGCAAACTGATTATTAAATATATATTTGAAGCTCATTTATTGGTAACTACTTTTAAGTTTGTAAAAAATAACTGTACAATACTATATTGCCAATTGTAAAATTGTTATAATTGAAAAGGAACTAACAAATTACAGACCAATAACTATAATAAATAATTTTGCAAAAATTTTTGAATGGTGTCTAAAAAATCAAATATTAAACTATTTAACAAAAAACAAGATACTTAACACTAATCAGTATGGATTTCAAAAAACTATTTCCACTGAAGATGAAATCCTAGCACTAACAAAAGATATTTTAATAAGTATGGATGCTGGTAAAAAGTGTGTAGCAGTGTTTCTCGATCTAGCGAAAGCATTCGATACAGTAAATCATGAATTGCTCCTTATACAGATGGAAAAAAATGGTCTTTAAGGAAGAGTTCTTAAGATTTTCCAAAGCTATCGAATAGATTTCAAGTAGTAAAAATAAATGATACGATTAGCAATCCATTACTAGTTAACATGGTCGTTCCACAAGGGACAATATTAGGCCCGATTTAATTTCTTCTGTATATAAATTCATTAGGTAGCCTTACATTAAATTGGGTAATTACATCTTATGCTGACGATACAGTAGTTTTATTTGAAAGTGAAACTTGGAAGAAGGTTTACAAAAAAGCAGAACTTGGAATGCAAACTCTCAAAAGTTGGGTAGATGTTAGTATATTGAGTTTAAACCTATCTAAGACCAGGTTTATTACGTTTTCTATAGAAAGTGCAGACCAGCCAGATAACGAAAAAAACAAAATTCATAAAAACTCATGTACAAAATTTTTCAACTTGTCCATGTAAATATATAAATAAAACGATCAATATTAAATATCTTGGGGTCATAGTTGATCAGCACTTAAAGTGGAAAGAACATGTAAACTCCTTGTCAACCACATTGAGAACGCTAATCCCTAAGTTTTATCATCTCAGAAATATCTTAGACCAGAAAAAGATGATAATAGTTTATAATGCTTTGGCCGAGTATTGCATCAACGTATGGGGTGGTTGTTATAGTACTACGTTGTTGTGTAACGTACTACATAGAACTATTTTATAATTATATTAAATAAAGACAAACGTTTCCCTACAAATTTATTGATGGACGAATCAAACACTTTAACCATTCCCTAATTGTATATACTTAAATGTCTCGTATTTATATTAAGAAAACATCACTCTGAACTTCGATTACCGAATATTCGTATAAGAAGTACTGCTAGAGAACAACTCATAACGCCACTATTTAAAAAACATCACACTCAAAGAAGTATATGGTATTTTGGACCAACATTTTTTAACTCTTTACCCGCTCACATTAAAACGGTGAGGTCCTTAAACGAATTCAAAAACGAACTTAAAGCTTTTATTAAAAGTCATGACTCTGAATTTCAAAAATATTTATTAACTACAACATTTATTCAAGATTAAAGTATATGATTTTGATACTTTCTAGTTTTGGGTTTAGGAGTCTACCAGTCTAGTTTGGTATTTTGTATTATTAGTAGCTTCGCTCATTGAGTAATTTCTGGCCTTTTCTCTTCTTTCACATGCCATTAATTTAGTAAATATTGTAGCTTTGTTTAATACTGTTAATAAATTGTTACAAATATGGTTGGTCTGTATGGACTTGATCATTTAAACACAAAACAAGCATTTCATGCTTAGGTGTTAAAGTGAACGTTTCTATACTGCGGATAAACCATAAAGTGAAATATTTTCCAATTATATATTTATATATTGATATGTATATGTGCCATTATAATTGTAGTAATAATTGTAATTGTAACAAACAAATAAATTGAATTGAATTTGTGAAATAAAGGTTAACTTAAATACAAAACTACAGAAGTGTTTATATAACTCAAAAAAAAAATTGAATTAACGTTTCACTAAATAAATTTTATAGGGCCTTACTTTGTGGGATCAGGAACTTAGTTGCCCTCTAACATGTAAGTGCCGATTGGAACACTTGTCAGAAACCGCAATCTATAGATTTATGCAGAATGATAAAAAACAACCGGTGCTTGGGACAATGGAATCCGCAGAAAATAACGAGGTAAATCATATAAGATAATCTCAATAACGTTCTTTTATCATCCCCAGATTTTTCACATAGGTTATTTATGAAGAAACTCCTGACACCATAGAAATGCTGGAAGAGCATGGTTCTACGGTGATCAGATCAGCAATCTGCATCCTCCAGACAGAAACCGATCCGCAGCAACTTATGGAGAAACTGCCCAAAAACATCGAAAGTGTAACCCTCATCCAGGGCTACGAATCAGGCAACAAGACGGTAAAATTTAGCTACCTGAACGATTTCCCTCAAATCGTAAGTTTGGAACTTGTTGGCCCGAATCTCTTCAACAAACACGTGAACAGTCATCTGATCGGAGAAATAGATTCACCATTAAAAAACCTAAAATACCTTAACCTCGAAAGAGTATTGATAAGGAATTCGAAGAAACAACTCATAAACTTCTTGAAAGAAGTCCACGAGGAAAATCTCACGTTCGAATACGTTCAAAAAGTAGAAACAGGGGCGCACGCTTTGACTATGGTTCAGAAAAGTTTGGATGAGGATGAGGTTGTCCCCTACGAAGTTTTCAAACAGCAAAGAGCGGCAAATGGGGACACTCCTTTATTTGTTGGTTTTAAAGAACTCTTGCTGCTCAGAATAATGCACTGCGAACTCAATAACGTGAACTGGGAAATGTTTGATGGTCTTCAGAAGCTGCAGTATTTGATTCTTGAACGGAATAACCTTAGGTTCATACCCTCGTTTGCTTTTTACGGTACGCCAAGTTTGAAAACGTTGTCTTTAGCTCATAACAAGTTGCTTGATATTCAAATAGCTGATTTGGCAGGTTTGTTACAACTTGAATATCTGGATCTTTCATTTAACAACTTTACTCAGTTATCTGAACTATCGTTACCACCTTTTCCAAAGCTGAAGTTGGCCAATTTTGCAAACAATCCCATCAGCATTATTTTTCCCAACACATTTGAAGTTATGAATACTACAATATCCTTAGTCATAGGCAGTGATGATATGCCTTTGACATTGACCACTCACTCACTTATAGGTTTAAGTTTGCTGGAAAAACTTGTTATAAACAACTTAGAAGTCAAACTGCTTAAAAGGGACATGTTTGTTGGAATGCCAAATTTGAAAGAGTTGATTCTCACTGGTAACATAACAGAAATTGAATATGATGCTTTCTTGGAAGTTAATCATTTAGAAAAACTTATATTAATGAACTGCCAGCTTAAAAATTTATCTATGGATTCCTTTGTAGGATTGCAAAAATTAAGATATCTAGATTTGTCGAATAACCAATTAGAATATCTACCACCTAGGATTTTTGATCAGTTGACTGAACTTAAAGAACTTTATTTGAATACCAATAAATTTGAACAACTACCCAGAGATATATTTTCAAATATACATCCCAAATTGTTGAGGTTGAACGAAAACCCATGGCACTGTTCTTGTGGAATGAGCGAGTGGAAACCTGTAATTGTTAACAAAATCAAACAAAAAATTTTAAAACCTTGTGACTTTGAATATGACAAGGGAATATCTTGTATTAGAGAAAATCGGATCGCCTATAAATATGTTTTTGACAATAAAGTTGCGCCAAAATGTTCTAAACCTGAACATTTTGCCAACTGGAGCGTTTTTCACGCCATGAGACGGATCCTTAAATGCCCAGACTATAAACCAAAACTGAGAAGAAATCCTGATGAAGAAAATACCACAGAAGTCCATACTATTCAAATAATAACATCCACTGAACAATCAAAACTAATGATGAAACTAGATCAACTGAAATTCAAGTTGGAGAGGTATAGATCAATGAATGTTAGTTTTGATTATGGGAATTCACTCCAACATATATCGAATAATATTGAGCCAAATGATTTAACACATTTTAATAATGGAGAAGCTACTGCAGAGAATATTTATCAGAAAAAGCCTCTTAAATTTAGAAGGAGACTCAGAAAATTACACAGGAGGCCATCTATCAACAACACAAACTTGTCTGGTGTCCTGTAATTTTTTAATTAATATTAAGTGTAATTTGTCAATTTTTTAATTGAATCATTATAAGAATTTCGCTCATCATAGAATATTATTTTATCATTTTCTGTATAAACATATCCATTGACTACAATAATAAACTTTGATTTGTATTTTGAATACATCAAAAATATTTGATATATGTTACAGTTTAATAAAACAGTTTTTCCTCAAAAGTTAAATTAAGGTTTCATAAAATTGATACTTGTATCGTGTATATTAAGATTAACTGTGTATAATACAAATTCTGATAAAAAATAATTTTATTTGATTTATATCCAGCAAGAATGTGTAAATATTTGTAAAATAAATAATGACAGTTTGATTATCTTTTGATTCATTTGCTAGTTGGATTGTTTCCTTTATATAGCAACAACATCAATTTAAAAATATGGGTATACCAGAAATGTCCTTTTACTTATAAATATTAATATCAATAGATTTTGGCATGTTATGCTTTTTTATTTCATTTATTAAACTTGTAGAATAGACTTACCTCTTAATAATGTTGCTCCAGAACCTCTATATATGCTTGACAAGCCACCTTGCCTGTAAAGTTTCTTTGCACAGTCTACTGGCCCATTGTATAGCTTAACAGCATTAGCACCTTGCTGAATTTGTAAAAGACATTTGATTCTCTCCCCAGGTGCCATAATGACAGTTGTGAAAATTCCTGAAAATGCACCACCAGCAAGGTACTGCAAGTAGGGGTGTTGGTTCAAAGGTGAAAACAATTTCTTTCCGATGCCATAACCCATGAATGATATGGCAAATATTGGGGAGACACCCAAAAGTGGTGCACCCATACCCTTGTATAAACCAAAGAAGCCTTCATATTTTATAGTCTTCTTAAAGCAGTCTAAAGTACCCATATACAATGGTGATTCTCCTGGTTTTGGAATTGGCATAGTCTGCAGTCTAACCTGTAAACATTATTGCACAAAATGTATTCACTTGTGGTGTTATTTTCCAAAAACTGCGTAAACGTTGAAAAATATGCCACAAATATCCTTCAGAAAACAAAATGTACTTTGTATAGACTTATACATTTTGTTCAGTATATTTCAATATTTTAAGTATGAAAGGAGATTGCAGATATAAGTTTTGTCAGCTTAAAATTAAACTTAAAACAGTAAACACTTGGTTAAATTTTCACTCTTTATTTATTTTTATTTGACTTGGCAAAACATATGTTAAATAAAAATAAATAAATAGTGAAAATTTAAAAATTTAGTGTTTTTAAGTACTCTTAAAAATGAATTTTCATATAGCGAAAACTTAAACAATCATCAATTTAAAATTATATGTTTGTGAACTACTTTAGATAGGGACAACTTAGTATTTATGCTTTTGAAAACATGAAAACAATGTTCTCTTTATTTTAACTTTTTTTTTTGATATAGCATCCATTATGTAGGTAGTTGTCCCATCTTCTTTAAGAGATGGTTTGCTATAGTGCCTTCAAGCAAAATGATTGAAAACATACTACTTTCTTAACCAAGGTGGATAATGACATATTTTTGACTATTAATTAATATTTTATTAAGTGTTTTCAAAATGACTGCTGAGGAAATCCTTGGGTTTCTTTCCTTGCTTGTTTCTTTTTCAATTTTAAATTTATAATAGGTAGTATGGCAATTTTTATAAATTGTTTGGATCACTCGTTTTCAGTCAAAGAAAGTCTACCTCAGAGATGTTTAGTAAGAAAGAAATCTGTAAAATATGATCAACAAGTCTCTGTGTGGAAATAGATGTACATATATTTATCTGTTGCAGAGATATTTTGCATCCAAATCTGGAGTTATAGTCACTGTTAGATCATATGACAAACACAAAAAATTGTATCTTAGTGAAAATTCATAAAATAATGCATGAATATTACAAACACTGATTGATTAGTGCAGTGTTGGAGTTGGGATATCTCAACAGCATGCCAGTTGCCAATAATTCTGCAGGTTTGAAAAGTACTTGTGAACTAGTGTTTGTACAGCCAAATTGGAAAGGCTGGTTCACACATAATTTTTCAAACCATTGGAACTATTGGCAACCAGGTTCTACCAAAAAACTTTTGTGATAACTTTATTTGGAAATGCTTTTCTATAGATTTGTGTCAATTGTAATTGTAATCCTTTAAAAACATACATTTCATCTTTAAATATAAGTGATTGAGATACATTTGGAAGTAACAGAAACAGTATCATCATAAACACATATTTTATTAACTTTTTGCTAATTATGAATAACGAACATTATGAAGTGCTTTAAAGAATTATGTTCCTAAATTAACTGATATTTCAAGAAAGTTGTATGAATTCTTGACCTTTTTATTGAAAGGTATCATATTTCAATGATAACAGCTTCTCAAATTATGAAGGCCAATATGATAATAAAGGAAGCTTGTCTAGATTTGTCACATATGTTTTTAATTTAAGATTAATTGAAACAATTGTTATTTTGAACAATTAAATCACTTAAATATTATGTGGGTATTAATTTTTTGTCAGGATTAAACTAAATAAGTTCGCAAGTTTTAGCAATGCATATGGAAAAACCTGTTGCTAAAATAATTTATGAATACTTACCTTAATTGTATCCAAAGGGTGTCCTACTAACACGGTGCAAATTCCACCGAAACCACCGCAAACAAAGTATTCACCTGGGCCCATGTCACCCATTTTTGCAAGCTTGAGGGAAATATGTTACTCTTTCAGTCAAAAAACTTAAATAAAAGATAGTTGATCGTTGAAAATTTACCAAGTTGTTCGCAAAATGTCAAATTACACAATTCTAACCTAGAAAACCCTGAACTTAGTGGACACTGGACCCAATCGATGAGTAGGGATGGCAATGACAAGTGATGTAGTGTCTAATTGCCAGGTGTCGTTGAAAAGTAGTAAAGGGCAGATCCAGAAAATAGCTAACTCACATTCATATTACCATTTAATACTCAAAGATTCGTACTACTCAAGTAACTATTAATTACTATGTTGAATAATGGTAACAATGTCGTTCTCTGACGTCTCTCCCTCCAAAATACTAAAATTGCGGGGCGTTTCTTAATTTTAAACCCGCCAACCTCGAAGGCCATGATGTGGCCATGATTGAGGGTGGTGCATCATCATTTTGTCTTCTCCGGAGTACCACAAGGTTCACATTTGGCTCCCATTTTATTTATTATCTTCCTAAATGATTTAATTCAATGTCTGAGATAATCTAAGTGCCTTTTAGATGCTGATGATTTGAAAATATTTCTAACAATCAAGAGTTTGGAAGACTGTCTGAAGCTGCAAGCGGATCTGAATGCACTGTCTGAATGGTTTAGATTGAATGTGATGCAATTAAATATAAGTAAGTGTTTTGTGGTAAGATTTCATGGCACTAAACACATCACTCATTATAATTATTCAATTCCAAATGACTATCAAAAATGTATATTTTTTGATAGTCATTTGAGTTTTAACATTTTTTAGTTTTGCCCCCCCCCCTCAAGACCAGAGGCCCGCAGCGGGCTGCCCTTTCCGCCCCCGGTTAATACTGCATTTACTTCTTACTATAGAATCTATGTTTTACCAAAACAATATTAAATTTAATCATCTTCTGGGTGGGTGATTTCTTTGTCAGTAAGTACATTTACATAATTGTATAATATATTACGTAAATACTTGAGGTTTAACTTAGGCACATTCTTTTATGTGAATTCCAATTCCAAACAAGTTTTCAAACGAGCCACCTTGAATATCTTGGTTATTTTCAAAACTAATAAGAAAAAACAGGTCGACTTTTGTTTCGAGGGGGAAATTTTTGAGGTGAATTAGCACTTGCGCGCATTCAACACAACCAGGCCAATTCAATGACCTTGAGATTTAAGATAGGGAAAATAGGTGTTGTCGTATATCATTTCAAGCCTTTTTTTTCATATTAAAATTTTTTATTGTAATTCCTGTTCATGTAACAGAAAACCTAACGGACCTAGTAGTAAAACCGGATTATTAAATTAAAAGTTTTTACTGCATGGAAAAGTATTAAAAATGAGTTCATTTATAGTATGCTCTTGAACCATCCTGGTTCACTGCCGCATCCTGTAATAACACACAATACAAGAAAAACATTAAATGTAAACATTTATTTATTTTACATTATTTTTTGCTGATATTTACAGCAAGTTTGTTTATCTGTTCTGACCTTTATTCGATCATTTGAAGCATTGTACATTTATCTGTCAAGTTATTACTTTACTGATTTGTTGAAAATTTAAAAGATAATTATGGTATACACATTGCAAGAACATGTTGAGCTGGTAAGTCTTTATTAACAAATCAAAATTGTGGTCGATCTGCTGCAAGAGTTTTTAACCAAAACCATCCCCAACGTAACGTTCGTCATAAATACGTATTGCTCTGCCGCTTTCAGTATTAGCAAAACTAACGTTTTTAGAATTTTGCATAAGCACAAATTCCATCCGTACAAAATTAAATTACTTCATGAATTGAATGCGGATGATTGGGATCGAAGGCAAGAGTTTTGCGAAATTATGACCCAGCGTATGATCGAAAACTCAGATTTCTTGTACAATGTTTGCTTTTCGGATGAGTGCACTATTTCACTTCATGGGGAGGTTAACCGACATAACTGTAGAAGCTCATAGTCAACATCCGGTAAAACTAAATGTTTGGGCAGGGATTTTGGGAGCTCATCTAATTGGACCCCTGTTTATTCCTGGTAATTTAAAAGGTGAAATTTATCACAATAAATTGGAAAATGAAATTAATGCATTGATAATAGAAAAATTGGAAAATGATCCTCTAGTACATGAAGAGCAATTGTATTTCAAACAAGATGGAGGTCCTCCTCACTACACCGCACCAGTTCGTCAATACCTCGATTTGGAATACCCTGGTCTCTGGATTGGCAGAAGTCCTATAGAATGGCCTGCCCGATCACCTGATCTGAACCCTTTGGATTTTTCTTGTGGGGACATGTTAAATCCAAAATTTTTATAACTCAGCCTGAGAATTTGGACGAACTACGCCAACGAATTATAGCGGAGTGTCGTCAGATAACACCGACTATGCTGAACCATGTCAAAGACGGCTTTCAGTCAAGGTTGTACTATTGTATGGAAGTCAATGGAAGACACTTTGAACATTTACTTTAGAGGCATTGTATTGTAATGTAAATTCGTTTTTTTTTAATACTATTTTATTATTACATGTACAGAAATTGTAAAAAAAATTATTACGACGGTATAGTCCGTACAAATGATATACCTACGACAACACCTATTTTCACTATCTAAAATCTCAAGGTCATTGAATTGGTCAGTTTATGTTGAATGCGCGCAAGCGCTAATTCACCTCAAAAAATTTCCCCCTTGAAACAAAAATCCACCTGTTTTTTCTTATTGTAATAGTTTTGAAAATAACCAAGATATTCAAGGTGGCGCGTTTGAGATGGAACAGCCTGTATATATAATATACAAAGTGAAAAACTGGTTGCATATCTATAATTCTGTTAGTATTATACCGGAAACGGGTAAGTAACCACTACAGCCGTATGTTGACAACCTTGCTTTACAAGGGATATACGTAAAGTACGACGATAATTCAAAAAATGTTAAACAATTTTAAGGTATTGACTGCTTTTTGTTTTTACACTAAACTACCATCAGATTTATGAATTTAACCGATTATATACGTATCTCAGATTTCTGATGAATTAAATTTAAAGTAAAACAACCAAAACAAACAGAATAAGTAAATAGAGTGATCAAAATGTATAACACCTGTTGACAGCTAGTTATGACCTACGTCATAAAAACGAGAGTCGACAATAAAAGAACACTGACTGTTTCTATGACAGCGATGACAATACTAAGGAAAATAGCCGGATATACTAGAGATAAAAAGGGTGCAGTAAAATGGAGAGAACAAAAAGAACTTGGTCAAGTACGGAAAACCAACGACACAACTGTTTAGAGACCGACCACCTAAAAGAAACTCAAAATAAAATTAAAACTTGGAATTTGTATAAATGTTATAAATAGTGAAAAAATCAACAAACTGATCATAAATTTTAAAAAATATATAAAATAAAAAATATATTTAGACAGACTACCTAAAAGGTAAAAATACTGGACATCAATATACCATAAAGGATGAAGAGAAATGACAGGCCAAAAAGTGTAACTAAGAAGGTAAAAAAAAACAAAAGAAAATTAAAACTTGTAATTTATATAAAAGTTATAAATACTGAAAAAATCAACAACCTGATCATAAACCTTAATATATATATATATATATATATATATATATATATATATATATATAATAAAAAATAAATAAAATTAAGTACACATAATATTGTCATGTTTGAACATTTTTGACATAATCACACATTCTTCGCTTGGAACGGATCATAATCATTTCCCAAACCAACCAGCTTCCAGCTGAGATCCCACAGTTTACGGGCGTCTTCCACCTTCTTGGCACCTGCACATTGTTCAGATACGCGACACTCGGAGTAATACAAGCCGGTTTCATTGGCACATTTTTCGTCAACTGCGCAGTATATGGTTGTTTGCGCTCCTTGTTCTGGTGTCTTCATGAACCAACCTACTGTGTATCTAATAATAGCACTGAGACCTGGGAAGTACGTGCTATTTAAATGGCGGCCCAGTTCGGTCCTGATCATTCCAGGGTGTAATGAGTATGTGGTGACTCCGGCTATGTTGTTTTCTAAAACATAAACGACTAAAACTTTAACGATGCTTGGAGAAATTTTAATGTGAAAGAAAACTTACCTGTTAGTTTACGGGCTAGTTCGTTTGAAAAAAGAACATTTGCTAGTTTGCTATAGTGATAAGCCTTCATTGGTATATAAGGTTTCCTCTCCCAATTCACATCCTCCAAGTCCATGGCTGGCACCACTAAAAACATTGATGGAGATATAATTAATGTAGAGATGATGTTAAAAATTAAGCTCTTGGAAGATTACTACTGTTCCTGTTGTATTCGGTTCTACAGTACATATATTTTTAATTCCAAAGTATTAAGTAGCTGTCAAATTCAATATCACCTGCCAAGGCTGATTACATCATTCATAAAGGGGTTTAAATATATCATTTTTGATTATTAATTGCTTAAATTCAAATTGAAATTCTACCTGCTCGTTAAGTAGTAAATTACTATAAACGGAATTATTATGGTTTTTGGGTTTTTGTAAATTTCTATATTTTTTATTTCAATAAATGGCTTAAAATTCTCTGAATAATCTCTGCCTGTTGTAATTTAGGAAAGGTATGCTGTAGAAAGAAAATGGTTAGCAAATGTTGAGTCAGTTTTATTTAATCTAAAGGAATCCTATTTGAAATTCTTAAGTAACTAATAATCAAAAATAATATATTTAAATATTCTTAATGGGTTTATCACTTTTTCTATTTTAATATTCTTGTACACATAAATCCGATATTTATGTAATCCTTCCGAGAATTCAACATATACCTACTATTGTAGACAAGGCCCTCCGGTCTGTTTCAAAATGTTTTGTGGTCATTCATGAACTTGTTTGCGTTTGAAAATGACAGTGTTGTCGAAACTAGTAACGGTTTTTTATGTTTGTTTAATTAATAATAAATAAATTAGTGGTATAAAACAAAGTAATTCGTTTTTCTACACTCATAAGACTTATAATAGCTCATTTTGAAGGGTTTTTTGTTCTCCACAGGATTGTTCATAACAACAAACACGGTTTCATGAATAAATTAAATAAATAGAAGTTGAATTTTATGCCAATTAGTCATATTTTATTCCTAAACCACTTTGGTGTTGATTTTCTTCTGGTCTAAGAGGATGGACTATAACCTATGATTATGTATAGATCTTCTAGCCAGTAATGATCATTTGATTGAATATATACAAAATTTAATTGCTTAATTATTGTGTTAACAGTCACTGACTGTAGGAAGTTATTTGAATACAGCATCATTATAGATTTACTGTCTTCGCTTGCAATGTGAGGATTCAGCACTTTTCGAAGGACTTACTTGCATAGGCCATCGATGAAACGGTGACAATTCGAGCTGGTGCACTTTGGATAATTTTTGGCAGCAGTAACAAAGTCAACAGAAAATGTCCAAAATGATTCGTTCCTACTTGCATCTCGAATCCGTCTTCGGTTCTCGAATAAGGGCACATCATAATGCCGGCATTGTTTATCAAAAGGTCTATCCGTTTTTCCTTTTCCAATAAATGCTGAGCACAGTTTCTAACAGACTTCAGGCTAGAAAGATCCAGTGGGACCACAACCAGCTCTCCTAGGTTTTCCTTATTTTCGCATTGTTTTTTAATGTCTTGAACAGCTTGCTGAGCTTTCTGTTCGTTGCGACAGGCCATTATTACACGAGCGCCTGTAAGGAATAACTTTAGTTAGTTTAAATAATAGTTGGCTGTTGTTTGACTGGCTAGATTATTTGAATATAGGGTAGTCCAAGACACTGCTGAGCTGAAGAACATTTTTTTTTTGTTTATACAGAGTTGAATGTAACTTTGACGAATGTTGTGTGGAACAAATAAAGGAGGGCATACTGGGCAAAACGCTTGGCCTCGTCGATTTGTATTTTTAAATGCGTATTTTTTTAACAAAAATAATTATATAGGGTGTGTCATGTGACAGTGGTCAATACCAATTTTCTTATTTTAAATGAAAGCCTCTGTATATTATTTATTTTTTGGATTCTCCAGAAACTACTAGACATAATTCATAAATAATGTCCTACACATATCTTCAATTGTTTCTGAAATATTAAGTGTTTCAGATTTATTACAAAAATTAACATTAAAAAAAGAAAAATATTTTATTTCACAAATTCGCTACATTACACTAAAAACCTAATAAGTAATACTGATTATTTCTTAATATTATATAAAAAAACCATTAATGTCAATGTAGAAAATGTTGAAAATGTTCGCCACGAACGTCTTGGCAACATGCTAATCTGGTATAGAAATGTCTTCTAACGTTACTGAACAGCTCAGGCGTGAGTGATCTAATCGCAAGCGTCATTCGTCTTTTTAGGTCATCTAAGTTGAGGGATTTAGTTTTGTATACAGTACTTTTGACATATCCTTACAAAAAGTAGTCCACTGGCATCAAATCAGGAAATCGGGCTGGCCATTCTATCGATCCGAGCCTCCCAATCCACCGATTTGGAAAAATTTGGTTCAGGTCCTGCCGAACATTGATTTCGTAATGGGGCGGTGTTCCATATTGCGGAAACCATATTGTATTGGCAGGAACTTGTGGGTTTACCGGATCAGGATATAAGTTTGTCAAAGTTACCACGACATTATTTTGGAGCAATTCTGACTATTTATCTCCATTGAAGTTGCCATCAATGAAAAAGGGACCATCCAGTGAGGATTCTCATTAGACCAATAGAGGCAATTTTGACGATTAACATGACCGTGAAGTGTAAACGGGCTCTCATCAGAAAACAAAACATCTAATTGGATCACATTGTTTTCTAATTTTACCATTTGTTCCCAGAAATACGTTTTCCTATCGAAATCGTCTTCCATGAGCTCCTGAGCCGGCATCATTTTATAGGGATGCATTTTACTTTCCTTTAAAACTCGAAAAATTTATGTGTGGCTACCATTGAACAGTGGGACTGCTTTTAGACCAAAATTATGTGGGTTTTCTTGAAACTCAAGCCTAATATCCAATTTCGTATTATCACTTACAGCATTGTTAGCTACTTTTTTATCTGTCTTACATGACCAAGCTCGCGAAACTGCTTTTCTATTTTGCTAATTGTTCCTTAGGATACAGGCGGAAAATTTGGAAAATTTTCGTGAAATAAGCGAGAAACTTCCGTTTGTGTCCGTGTGTTATCTCCATAACCAATCATTTGTAGAATGGTTATTTTGGGCATTTCTGTTAAATGAACCATTTTTCTGATATTGTTACGTACAGTTAACGAAATTCAAACGACAATAGCACTGACACTGATCACCACTGTCATGCAGGTAGATAACAAGATGCTAAAGCTATGAGATTTGACGAAAATAAACAAAACAAAATCATATCAGTAAAAAGGAAGACAGGAATGGTTTTTGCTTACTATTTCAATATCAAGAGCTAAATGGGAATTAAGTATTGAGTGTAATGTAGCAAATTTGTGAAATAAAATAATTTTCTTTTTAGGGTTCCGTAAATACAGTATACGGATACCCTTATAATATCACTCAGGATTTCTGCCTCTGTCACATCACAGCAATTTTCTCCTACACTACTGGGCGGAAGAGGTTGAAATTTGGTATGAAGGTATAGTTTGGTGACCTGATCAGGAGCACATATCGCAAAAGAAGAAATTTTGATTTTAGCGGTACTTCTGGGGAGAAAACTAAAAAAATCGACCGTTCCCTCCCCCTGATCTCCGAAACTACTGAACCTAAAATTTTGAAAAAAATAGATAATATAGAACGTTGCCCCAACTTTACAGGAAAAATAAGGAGAAACCATTAATATTAATTTTGGGGGGCAAATTATAGAATTAAATAAAAATTTAAAAATAAAAAAAAATTCAAACTCATCATGTAATATATCAAATGCAAGGTCTCATTCTGACAAAAACAAATATATTTTTTTCATATTTTTAAAATAAATTAATTAAAAGATATTAACATAAATATAAAAAAAATTACCCATTTCCCCCCCTTATCTCCGAAACTATAAGTTGTAAAATTTTGAAAAAAAATAGAGGTATAGCGCGTCACCTGAACTTTATTGGAAAAATAAGGAGAACCCCCTAATATTCATTTTGGGGGGCAAATTATAAAATTAAATGGAAAATAAAAACTCATAATTGTTTCTAACGGATCAAGTAATATATCAAATCACAGGGCTCATTAAGACGAATTCAAATATATTTTTTTAGTTTTTTTAAATAAATATTAAAAAAATACCCATTCCCCTCTTTATTCCCTAAACTATAAGACTTAATTTTTTTATTCACAGGAAAAATACGAAGAAATCCCTAATATTAATATTGGGGGCCAAATTATAGAATTAAATGGAAAATAAAAAAATATTTTTTTAACGCATCATGCAATACATCAACTGAAAGTGCTCATTATGAGGAATACAAATATATTTTATTTATATTTTTAAATAATTTGAATAACAGGTTTAATAATTTATAACTTTGACCTATTTTGCCCTTTTTCTTCCAATCTACAGAGCCTCAAAACTCAGACATTAGATTATAAAAGGCATGTCTGAAAGTTTATTAGTAAAATAAAACTCTAATGTTACTTTTTGGGGGCCAAATTAGAAAATTAAATACATATGTTTTGTGATAAAAATCAAGCGAATCCTAAAGCAGATAAAATAAAAAGTCTATGTGTGGAAAATCAAAGTGTATATTTTTTATAAATTTAAAACGCTTCCTTTAAAAGATATAAGGTTAAATATAAGAAAATGCACTCATTCCCTGCTTGTCTGAAACTGGAATATTCGAATCTTGAAGGTGGTACGGAACCCTAAGTATGCGAGTCTAACTCGCACTTGACCAAATTATTTTAATGTTAATTTGTGTAATAAATCTGAAAACACTTTATATTTCCGAAACAGTTGAAGGCAGGTATAGAACATTGTACATGAATTATGTCTAGAATTTTCTGGAGAATCCAAAAAATTAATAATATACAGGGGCTTGCATTTAAAACAAAACAGTTATGTTATACATATATATACATTTTTTTTGTTGAAAAAATGCTCATTTAAAAATACAAATCGACTTGTCCAAGCGTTTTCCCCTACAAGCCCTCCTTTATTCGTTATCGAATTTATTCCAGTTAGCTATTCCACACTGTATATCAAACATTAGCATTGCTATGGTGCAAAATGTTTAATGTCACATGTATACCAAGTTGGATATTTATGTATGAAATTCTTGTAAATAGGATTTCAAGTGAACGTTTGCGAAACATGGTGAAACATTAAAAAATTCTCTAGAAAATCCAGTCTGTTCTCATAAAACCTATAAGGCCAATCAGTTGACCTTTTCACATTGTAGGTTTTTGTGGTAACCTTATCATCAAAACAACATTGCTTTGTAAATATTTCATTAAGTTTAACAGACAGAGAAAGGATAACAGTAAGTATTATGTTCTTGATTTAAATTACTGTCTGCATAAGATATTTGACAACCACAACATAATGGCAATTAAAAAGGGTTAATAAGAGCAATTCATTTATAAAGTTATCAGCATAAAAGCAGATGTGAAAGTAAGGAGCACAGAAAAAGATATTATGAAGATAAGCGTAATATATAGAAAAAAATTAGCAGAAATGGAATAAAAAATATAAAAATGGAATATAGTTTGACAAAAAGTAAATTAACTCTTCTGAATAAGCTGGAAAGTAAACAAATCATTTTAGGATTAGACAAGAACAAATACCCAGCTCAAATTTTACAAGACCAACAATAATCTAAGGAAGAAAAACGTGGTTAACAACAAAAAAAGAAGAACAATGTATTCAAACACAATAAGTGACGCGTTTAGGGGCTAAAGGGTTGTGCCAGAGCTGAAAAAACTAAGGAACAGGAATGAGATGAAATAACATTTAGAAAGAATAGATGAAGACCGCCAACCAGTTAAAATATATATTTACAAATGTAAGGGAAGAATTCAATTCTTCTTCCCTTACATTTTGACATCTTTTGTGAAAATTGTCCCAACCGCTGTATTTGAGGACGAGACCACATTGACGGGCTTGCTACGTCTCCAGATTTGAATCCCATTGAGTTTTGTCTGGGCCTACCACACATGGATAGTAAAACGAGCTATCAGTTTGGTAGCCCTTAAAGGGTTACGTCTGCCTGAAATTACACGAATTACACCAGAAATGTTAAAGATAACCTAAAAAAATCGTAAGACGTCTTTCAAGATACATTGTATATTTATTTCGACTAAGTACTCATCATTATTGATATTTTCATTTTCATTGCAAAATAAATAACGAAATAAATGTTAAGAAATATAAGCAGTGTTGTCTTTTAGTCACATTATAACATAAGTTAAAGTGAATATGTACCCAGAAAATATGCCATTTCACTAAAAAAATATCTAGGTATACAATCAACATTTAGCAAGAATGCTAAAGACCAATTGAAGACTAAATTTAACCTTAAGCAACAGATGGTTTGAAAATTAGAAGTAGGTCCCGAATTTGTTTATATCCAAACAGGAAAACTTTCTTACCTCTTTCGAAAAAATCTTTGGCAGTGCATTTTCCAATGCCGGTATTTGAACCAGTAATAACAGCAGACTTCCCGTCCAGCCTTATCCTGGAGGTACACCTGCCACTAAAAAATTTCATATTTTAATTTACTATTGATTGTTATATGGGACACTACATTAATCAATCAATGCCGCGAATCAGTTTATTCGATAAAAAAAACTGTTTAATACCAAAGGTCAATATACCGCAGCACTCGAACACCGTGGACTGTGGACCGTGTCTAATTTGGCAATGAATTTTTATACGAGGGGAATTCAACAGTAAAATAAAAGTAGGTAGATGGGTAGACCGGTTACCAATAACATCTGAATACCGAGAAAATATCTTAATTTATGGATAAAGGTTTGGTGTACACTTTGTTTTGGCCAAATGAACCGTTTATTACATTTTTTTGTTCTTTGTTTTTGTTTTTATCTCAAAGATTTCAAAAAGTGATAAAAATTTTAGTATTTTTAATGCAAGAAATTTGGTTTAATATTTCATTAATATACAAGTATTTAATGTGAATTTGATATTTATAAACAACATGAAAGGTGAACATTATTATAACTTTGTATTTTCGTCTTTACATATAAAAATATTGTTAATAATTAAGTGCAATTAACATTGTATTCTAAAAAATGACGAAAAAATCACATTTAAAGAACCCAATGACATCCATAATTTATAATTAATGTAATACCTTTTATGAAATCGTTTATCTCCAAATAAAATTGCAAGAATAAATTATAGTGTATTTGGTAAATATAATTACAAAAAATTTGGTAAAGTGCGAGTTGGACTCGCATACTTAGGGTTCCGTACCACCTTCAAGATTCGAATATTCCAGTTTCAGACAAGCAGGTAATGAGTGTATTTTCTTATATTTACCCTTATATCTTTTAAAGCAAGCCTTTTAAATTTATAAAAAATATAAACTTTGATTTTCCACACATAGACTTTTTATTTTATCTGCTTTAGGATTCGCTTGGTTTTTATCAGAATACATATGTATTTAATTTTCTAATTTGGCCCCCAAAAAGTAACATTATAGTTTTATTTTACTAATAAACTTTCAGAAATGCCTTTTATAATCTACTGTCTGAGTTTTGAGGCTCTGTAGATTGGAGGAAAAGGGCAAAATAGGTCAAAGTTTAAATTATAAATTATTAAATATGTTATTCAAATTATTTAAAAATTTAAATAAAATATATTTTTCAAAATTTAAATAGTGTAGTTTCTAAAGTGGGAATTAAGTCGATGTGTAATATTTTTGTTAATATCTATTATACAAATGATTTAAAAATTTGATATATTTGTAATTCACATAATGAGCGTTTTATCTGATATATTACATGACGCCTTTGAAAATTGAATCTTTATTTTCCATTTAATTGTATAATTTGTCCCTAAAATTACTATGGGGGTTTTCTAATAATTTATTTTCCGTTTAATTTTATTATTTGGGACCAAATAACAGAATTAGGGATTTTTTTCATATTTTTCCTATAAACAAAAAAATTGAGGTCTTATAGTTTGGGGAATAACGGGGAGAATGGGTAATTTTTTTTAAATATTTTTTTAATATATTTTAACACTTTAACGACCGGGGTTATTTTGTAAAACTTTTCCAGCGGTCTAGGCAAATTTTTTGTCATTAACTGTCATAATATGATCAGTATGAGAGAGAAACACAATTTTACGACAAATAAAAAACTATTTTTTATTAATTTAATGTGTGTCCACATTTGGTACACATGGTCTGACATGAAGTTAAAGGGTGTATTGATTAAAATCAGACTATGTGCACCAAATATGGGCACATCATTTGAAAGAAACAACATAATCACAAAAAAAACATTTTGAACAAATATATCGATTAACTTCTTGGCAGGCTAAGCATGTTGTAGATACTTATTTTTTGCTGATTTGATGGCACAATTTCTTTCAAAATTCAGACCAAATTTTCTGTAACAGGAAGAACTTCTTCCCCGCTGTGTGGTTTCTATTGGAGAGTGTTCCTATATATTATTTTTTGTTCTGTACCCTCCATTTGCAGTAATGAAATCTAACAGCAGTTGTACAACGTTTAAACATTTTTACACCATATTTATGTCTTTTATTTGGAATATACTGTCTGAAACTAAGTCTACCCCGAAATGGTACCACTGTTTCATCAATGAATATATTTTTTCCAGGTTCGCACCATTTTTGAAAATTACTATTCATTATTTTCACTGAGGGTGTAATTTTATATAACTTGTCATTTTCTCTATAGTTTTTTTCAGTATCGGCAGTATGTAAAAAATGTAATATAGCTTCAAATTTGCTTTTCTTTATTCCGCATTTGGCAGCTATATCATTTTTATAACAAATATTAGGGCTCCAATAATCTCTTAAACTTGTTTTTTATCGAGTCCCATCCAAATAACTAGTCCGAGAAAACGTTTCAGTTCGGTATCAAACAATTCCTTCCAGTTCGCTATTTGTGAATTCGGTTTTAGTTTTTCTTCAGTGATAGCTTCAATTAATTTTTGTTCGTGGTACTTGTTTGATTCGGTATCAAGTAACTGGCTAACGTTTTGATCAGCAAAAAGTAAATAAAACTGTATTGGTTCGGTAAATGTAGCTAACCTTCCAAAATTTGGTTGTCTGGTTGTGGATTATAAATAAATGTATGAAGTTTTCTCTCATCAGTTTCGTCGTAACTTGACTGAAACATTCTCTCAGCTACATTGTTTATACTGGTTGATGCTAATGGTTCTGCTAATTGTATCGTACTATTTGTTTTTACCTTTCTCGCCTTCTCTAGTCCAAGATCACTAAGTTTCCGTTTACGTATAATATTATCAATAAACTCATTGCCAAACTCACCGTCACTACTACTATTTTCCTCGCTTTCCCAATTGGGATCAAATAAGCTGTCGCCACTATCCATAAACTCACATTCTCCCAATAGTTTTTCCATCTCTTCATTCGTCAAACCTTTTCTGGACATTGCAATTAAGTAATTATAACCACTACACTAAAAGCTATACCTTATTACAAACGATACAAAACACACTACATTCATAACTTCAAAACTCAAGCGTAAATAGCGTGAAGGCAAACCTGATGCCAGAAATTGTTTACCCCAGCCCAAATGTATCACCGATTAACAGCAGTTTAATGTAGCTGTGTTCCTCGCATGACCACAATACAAATACAAAGGCTCTTCCTGTGTCCATATATGACCACACGGTCCCCCAAGAAACTTAATTGTGATCTGATTTGGTGCACATGGTCGATAAAGTGTTAAAATATTCATTTTAAAAAAATTAAAAAAATATATTTGTTTTCGTCATAATGAGCCCTGTGATTTGATATATTGACCCGTTAGAAACAATTATAATTTTTTATTTTCCATTTAATTCTGTAATTTGCCTCCCAAAATCAATATTAGGGGTTTCGCCTTATTTTTCCAGTAAAGTTCAGGTGAGGGGCTATACTTCCATTTTTTCAAAATTTTTCAGCTTATGGTTTCGGAGATAAGGGGGGGGTTAATGGGTAATTTTTTTTATATTTTTGTTAATATCTTTTAATTAATTTATTTTAAAAATATGAAAAAAATATATTTGTTTTCTTCATCATGAGCCCTTTCATTTGATATATAACATGATGGGTTAGAAACAATTTTAATTTTATATTTTCCATTTAATTCTATAATTTGCCCCCTAAAATGAATATTAGGGGTTTTTTCGTATTTTTTCAGTAAAGTTCAGATGAGTGGCTATACCTCCATTGTTTTTCAAAATTTTCCTGCTTACGGTTTCGGAGATTGGGGGGGGATGGGTGATTTTTTTAAATTTTTGTTAATATCTTTTAATTAATTTATTTTAAAAATATGAAAAAAATATATTTGTTTCCTTCGTAATGAGCCCTTTCATTTGATATATAACATTATGGGTTAGAAACAATTTTAATTTTATATTTTCCATTTAATTCTTTAATTTGCCCCCCAAAATTAAAAATAGAGGTTTCTCCTTCTTTTTCCAGTAAACTTCAAGTCAGAACCTATACCTCTAATTTTTTTCAAAACTTTACGTTTTATACTTTCGGTGATAAGGGGGGGTGGAATGGGTAACTTCCTCAGAATGAGACCTTTCATTTGATATATTACATGATGCGCTTGAAATTTTTTTTATTTTTAAATTTTTATTTCATTCTATAATTTGCCCCCCCCCCCCAAATTAATATTAATGGTTTCTCCTTTATTTTCCTGTAAAGTTCGGGCCACGTTCTATATTTCCTATTTTTTCAAAATTTTAGGCTCAGTAGTTTCGTAGATCAGGGGGGGAACGGTCGATTTTTTTAGTTTTTCGCCCAGAGGTACCCCTAAAATCAAAATTTCTTCATTTACGATATGTACTCCTGATCGGGTCACCAAACTATACATTGATACCAAATTTCAACCTTTTCCGTCCAGTAGTTTAGGAGAAAATTGCTGTGATGTGACAGAGGCAGAAATCCTGAGTGATATTATAAGGGTATCCGTATATTGTATATACGGAACCCTAAAAAGAGCAATTAAAAATGTTATATTTGTTGCAGTAAATTATATTACAAACTAAATATAAAGTAAATAAGGTTTAAATAATTTTATTTTAGCAATCAGTAACACTATTTCTTACCTGATGGTTTCCTTTGTCTAATACAAGTTCTGTTTCTTCATTAATTTGGAAATAAGATTTATACAGTGGAACATTCACGGGATTTTTAGCAATTCAGAAAACTTAAGATTTTTACTAGACGTAATAAGACCAGTTGCATGTTCAATCAGTGAAACATGGCTTAAGGACACAGATCAATTCTACCACAATGGATATAGCACAATCAGAAAGGATGGGGAGAATGGGTACGGAGGAGTTATCATGTTCATCAGGGAGGACTATGTATCTCAAAACTTAGACGAGGGTAGATGGACGTTGCCGGAGAACTGTTACATCCAGGGGATACTTATAAAAGAGGTAGGAATACACCTCTATCACTGTTACATACATCTGAATGCCAGGATAAATGATAACAACTGGGAAGGGCTTATGAAGGAGCTGCTTACACCTTTTATTCTAATGGGCGACTTCAATGCGCATCATGTTTCATGGGGTAGCGAACACAATAATTTTAAGGGTGGGGTTATTGCAAGATCGGTAGGTGGTATTAAACAATGGAGATCCAACTAGATTGACAAGGCCAATAATAAGGAAATTAGTTCTAGACCTTACGATTGTATCGCAAAACTTGGCAGCCAGATGCTCATAGCAGATTATACCAGACTGTGGTAACAGTGATCACTTTCCTTCGTTAAACACTCTGAATTTCACAGAGGACAGGGTTACACATAAGAAAACTAGGGGGAGAAAATTATTTAAAAGGGCTGATGGGAACTTTATCGCGACAAAGCAGAAAGGACATTTGAACATATTCAAAAAGTAGGAGGGTACGAAGTTTTTAGAGATACTGGAAGAGGCGGCAGAGGGAAGCATACCATCAACTTCATCTCGCAAAGAATTCAGAAGCTCTCCAATTTGGTGGAATAAGGAATGTTCAAAATGGATAACCTACAGAAGAGCAGCATTACGCAAATACGGCGTAGAAAGCTGCTGGAATAATTACCTGGCAGCAAAAACTATTATAGCCTTCACCAGGAAAAAAATGAAGTCTAAAAGGAATAACGACTTTAAAACTTTCTGTGAGTCGATAAATCGAAATACGCCACTCGAGTCCATTTGGAGAACCATTAACAAGATGAGTAACAGACGGGCTAGGGTCAACAATGCTGCCAGACTTTCGACGGAGTAGATCGCTGAAGAGATCCTCTACAACATGACAGCACCAGGAATTCCGGACATGGGCACATCAACACTCAGCTATAATGATAATAAGGATTTTGAAATGGAAGAACTGCTTATGGTGCTAAAAGATAAAAAAGACTCAGCTCCAGGAATGGACGGAGTACCGTACTCTATGTTAAGAAACTTACCAGAGGAAGGCAAGGTATGGCTGATCAACTTCATTAATCAAATAGTACAGGAAAATCGATACCCTAAGCAATGGAACGAGATTATCATACATCCCATTTTAAAAAAAGGAGGAAGAGGGAATTTATCCAACGAATTCAGACCTATTGCCTTGATATGTTGCATCCGGAAAGTAATGGAATATCTAATCAATAACAGGGTTGAGTGGTGGGTAGAGAATCGGAATCTTGTGCCTACATATCAGTGTGGTTTCAGAAAGGGGAGGGGGTAGTAGATGGAGTGGCTACCTTAGTGGCATCAATTATGAACGCCCTTAGCAAAAACCAGCTAGTATTAGCAATCTTCCTAGATATTAGGGCAGCATATGACTGCGTTGACATTGATAGGCTGCCATCATACTTAGCAGATTACCAAATACCAAACAATTATATAAATGTGATAGTGAGTCTGCTTAAACAGAAGCACATTTCGGTAAGAAGCAACTCTGGCAGGTTGGTAGGCCCACAACCTGTGACACAAGGATTAGCCCAAGGCTCCCCACTCAGTCCATTATTATTCAACATATATACAGCTTCTATGCATAAGATGTTCGCCCAAGAGGCCTGATGCATACAGTATGCTGATGATTTGGTAATTTACTTTATAGGCAAAGATGTGGGGAAGCTGGTGGCGCAAGCCAACAGTCAACTGGCAACATTAGAGAACTGGTTTGATCAGCATAACTTTCAGTTATCTATCAATAAATGCAGAAGCATGGTATTCCAAAAGGGCAAAGGATTGTGGAATAGAAGTACACATAGAGTGATATATAAAGGAAATGAACTGGAATGGACTCAGCAATATAAGTACTTAGGGTTTAATCTTAGTTACAATATGAATTGGAAAGGATGGATCGGGGAGATACTGGTTAGAGCGCAGAAAGGCCTAAACATCTTGAGAGCGGTCTGTGGTACATGGTGGGGGCGGACCCGGTAACCTTGCTTAACTTATATAAAGGGCTTGTTAGATTACATCTGGAACATGGGAGCTTATTATTGCAACCGACAGCGAAACAACATTTAGCAAATCTAGATAAAATGCAATATAAAGCCCTGATAATTGTAACAGGCTGTATGAGGTCAGCACCGATAGCAGCTCTATTAGCGGAATGTGGACAGTGGTCATTGGAAGCGCGTAGACAAAAGCAGGCGACCAAATTTGTGTGTAAGATTATGGCAGATCTGGGAAATCCATTTCGAGAAGTTACGTTTGAAACTTTTAACCTGTGTAAAACCGGAAGTTTTTGGAAAAGGGGAGCGAACCAGTATGGGTTAAGGCCATGGAGGAGATTGGTATTTTTTAAGAACACAATTCGAACAAGTGAAATACCTCCTTACTACGAATTAGAATGGGAATATTTAGTTAATCCAATAAAGGTGGGTGAGAGAAACTCAAGCATAGCAGAGGTGAATCGAGAGTTACAAAAGAAATCCAATGAGGACTTTAAAAGATACACAACGGTATACACAGATGGTCGTCCTCGAGACCCGGACACAGGGAGGACGGGATTTGGTATATACATACCGGATGTGGATACTAAATATATGTCTAGAAGTCACGATTGGCTAAATATTAGTAGTGTGGAAACTATTGCAATATATGAAAGCATATTACAAGCTTTACAGAATGGGGCAAGGGACATTTTGGTAGTATCAGATTCCAAGAGCGTAATAGAGAAGATAAAAAGTCGGAAAAGTAGAAAACTAAATTGGTTCACGGCAAGTATTAGAAGACTAATAGGAGATTTAAAGGGACAGGGGAGAAGAGTGGCGTTGCTTTGGTGTCCGGGGCACAGAGGCATAGAGGGCAACGAAACAGCAGACCTGCTGGCCAAGATTGGAAGATCGTTAAGGATACCATATGACTGCCAGGTTGACGGGAATGAATTCATGGCACATTTATTTAAAAAAATAGAAAGCGGCTTTGAAGGATCATGGAAGATAAGGATAAACGGGGGGATCACATTATAAGTATATACAAGAAAATTTTCCCATGATTCCTTGGTATAGTAAATTTCCTTTTAAGGATAGGCGGCATATTACCACCTTAATCAGAATGAGGACTGGGCATGGCCTTTTTCCAGTCCATCTGCATCGTATCAACGTGAAGCGGGATCCCTTATGTGAATAAGGTATACTGGGTACACTGATGCATGTGCTATGGGAATGTCCTCAAAACCGTATTGAGAGTTTTGATTTATATGCGGAACTATTATGACACAGGAAAATAACAGGACCAATTTCACTGATTGATATGTTAAGAAATATAAATGAGAAAACTATATCCCTGATAGGGAGATTTATAAAGGAGAATGATATGAAGATTTAAAACCCTTAAAGAATGGATGGTCTGTTGGAACAATGTCGATTAAAATAGTCGCAGTCACAACTTCCCTAGCTCTCTTGTAATTTTTATTGTACAGATAGTAAGCTCATTAGGATAGGATATTAATATTAGTGGTTATGGCATGTTTGCGCTAGGACAATAGACTTAATAGCAATTAGTGTAGTGTAATTAACTCAGTGTAACACGCATGTACGTAAATCCTCAAACGAAAGGAGCTAACAAACCGTTTTTCGCAGTCTGTTCGCAGCGAAAGAAAAGTGAAATCGACCAAGCAGAACCAACGGAAGTAGTTGTAGAATATTTTGGAAGGGGGATGGGTACGACCCAGACGTGCTAACGGCACCCTCTCATCCAATACGTGTACACTCAGACAACTCGAGGCTGGCTAAATGCTTATTGGCGAAGGCCACAAACCAACCAACCAACCAAAGCTTAACCTCGACATTTCGAATAATATATCAGCATTCCGCATGAAACTAAATCCTAAATCTACTACATGGGTCACTCTGTCCTCTATCAAGATGTATGTGCAATTATCTAACATGAGCAACTGTTATTCCTTTGACCTGTACGTGTCGAGAATTTTGCTATTTAATTCCTCAAAATAATTGCGTCAGTGGATCATAGTAACAAATGATATATATGCAACAAATTGTGTTTATTCTGGAGCCACAAATTTTAAGAAAACCCCTTTACAATGGTGAGTAAAGACTAGTGATGTTGAGATAATCTTTAGATCCAGAATTTGCTATTTTAGCGACCACGAATCTAAGATAAACAATCAGCTGATGAAAATGAAGTCAAACAAGATTCATATAGTGGTGTTACCTTTGAAACCAAAACTGGATCGAAAACATCTACTGTGTGTCAAATGTCAAAGAATATATACCCATCTAATGATTTCTTCAAGGGTATACTATGGAAAAGGTATACTAAAACTGAGAAATAATCTATAAAAATAGTGAAAGTATGTTGTTTAGCAAGCATATTGAGAACAAAAAAAATGAGGAAATTGCATCTTAATCCTAGTAAAAATATAATAAAAGTGGATCTATATATTGTTGTGGATTAATCTCCCTAAGGCTAGCTGCACACTGGCAACTTTTGTCGAGCAACTTTGTAATCACAAAAATGGAACACGTTATTTCTTATGACCACCCACACACAGGTGATTATTTAGTTGCAGCAACTGAAAAATTCCAACACGTTTGATATTCCTGGCGACTAAATTGTTGCCGGTAAAATAGAACGCACATATTCATACCTGCATAGAGAAACCATAATGAAAAGATTTTTTGAGAGGCATACGACAGGACAGTGTGTGAAGCACATTTTGAGATGTACATGGCAGATTATTAAATGGTTATGAGAGAAGTCCAGGAAACCATTTTATCATTTGATGATCCAAGAAGCCAATAATTATGATGAAAATGATATGAACATCCCAAATCAAGGTTCTTCTACTGCGTCCACCTCCTATGATTCAGTGCATGTGCAGTTTCAAAGGAAGAGGCTGTTTGAACAGGATTGCTTACAATCTGGAGTTGAAGAAGTGATGGAACATTCAGCACATAAGAGCTTTGAACAATACAAGGGTAAGAATTTATTAATAATAATATTATATTCCATAATGTCTAGATATATTTTACAGTGTGCAAAAAGAGAATAATTAGGAACAAGTGTGTCATCCCAATTAACATAGATTTAAGAAAAAGTTATTGAAGAGGAAGAGAATTGCAGGAAGCACAACCAAAATGAGTGTCAAGTGACGTTTACTGCTCATACAAAACAGGACATCTAAATTAGGGTATTTAAACAATTTTAATAGTCCAACTATAACTTTCATTTTAACTCAAGTAAGAAATCAAAAGTTAAAGCCCAAGGGAAGTTTATTTGTACATTAATTCAAATATTTATATTCAGTTCTTTAGTTTAGCTTTAACTTCTTGCAATAACTGTGAAAGAACTGCATTCTTTTCTTAATTTTTAAAACTTTCATTCAGTTCTTCAGTAATTCTCATAGATTTTCTGAAAATTCTTCTTCATTGTTTCACCTCTCCAGGGGAACCATTTCACAAAACAATTTCAGTATAATGCTAAAAGGAGGCAAAACAAATGGATTCTCTTTAATTCTTAATACTTTGTTTAGATTGAAGTTCATATGATTTATTGTCATTGCCAACCAATTATGTTATATGTTACATGTAATGTTTAATTTTTATAGTAAATTAATATTGTACAGTATTATTTGTGTAATTAATGTTATTATTTGTCATTGGTGTTTAATTATGTTCTAAAATAACCTGTGCAAAACTAAAACATCTTTTCTAAATCATTTGAGTCTATGTACAGAGGCGGCGTAAGGCGTAGGCGGTGTAGGCCACCGCCCCGGCCTTGCGGGGCAAAGGGCCTCGCACCGCCCACGGCCTCGCGGGGTAAAGGGTCTCGCACCGCCCATGGCCTCGCAGGGCAAAGGGCCTCAAATCTTAATTTCAAATGATTTTTGATATTATAGTCCCTTCTTGCACCATCAGAGGGCCTCGCGAAATGTATTTTGCCCACATTAAGTTTACTTTTTGCGCCGCCTCTGTCTATGTATAGTTCTCACAAATATACTGAGCTCATCATTTGTATTTCTCAGTAACTTAATTTTTTCAGATCATCTCTTTAAGTTCTACATTAATTCAGGCAATCATGATCATATCCAATCTTACTGTTTATTTTTCCTTATTTGAGAGAATATTAGGTCCTAAACTTTGGTATATGAGGTTTTTGTGATATGTGATTTCAGTAAAGAATGGACATTCTGTCTGTCATTAGGAAAATCTTAATATGGTTAAATAATTAAACCAAATGTTATTTTTTTACAAAGAACGATTTACTTCTATCCTATCAAAAAACCTCAAATTCATTTTAGGTTAGAAACTTGTTATATATATATATTTCTTTTAATATTACCAGGTGTATACACACACATATAATTGTAAAACATGTTTATAACTGAACATTGAATTGTATTTATATTTTAAATAAAAGTTTGAATTTTGAAATTTTTTTTTGGTAATGTGGGCCTCTATTGGGAATATTGGAAACAATAAGCGTGGGTCGTGTGTAGGTTCCTTTTGAGCATGTTTACAGGTTTCTGTAGCACATAATTGGAAAATTGCTCATTTTTAGTTCATGTGGCAACGAAGAGAGGCGCTACATGTCTTATTTTATGACACATTTTTCAACACAGTTGCTTATCTATCTTCTTGTCTATGGTTATATTTCGAGCGTTTGAATAGTGAGGATATATTGATTTGTTTCGAGTGTGTTGTGTTGTTAGTGTTAGTAGTGTTCCGATAATGGTGTTGAATTGTATTGGAGACATGTATTTCCTTTTCGAAAAAGATGATGCGGAAATGTTGGAAACTTAGATCATTTAACATCTAGATATAGCCTGTCAAGCATAAAATCGTGGCAATGCTAGAAAGAGAGGGCAATAGAGACAGTAAGAGGCTATTTCACTTAGTGGGTGGAACATGCTGAACTTATTTCATTGGAAGCAGCTCCCAACTGAGTGAAATAGCCTCTTGCCTTCTCTCTCCTTAGTCTTACCACGACATATGTGCACTGCAGGCTATCTCACAGATCACACAAGAGAAGGCTATCTCTAGAAAGTAAAGGCTCTGTGAAAGGCTCTAAGGTTGGATATCCTTCAAAATGCGAACTTATTAAAAAGAAAAATCCGTTGCAAAAACAACAGATGTAGACGGTATTGCAACATTTATAAACGCAAAGGCAAGCCATTAAACCACGTGTTTGTTTGTAGGAATTGCCGAACACAAACATGTCTTGACGGGCAGCTATGTTGAAAAAATGCACATTAGCATAAGGTCCTTCTTACATATTATTTGGCTGTGATCAACCGGATGTCCCGCTGGCATGGCCAGCAACATTGTGGCAGTACAAATTCAATCCGTCTTCCAGCAATACAGATTTATCAGGGAGATTTGTTCCTGGAATTTATTAAGTGATGATAACCTACATGAGTGTGATTTCCAAAAGGAAATACAAAGTTGGGCGAGTTGTCCGGCAGAAGTGGATACTAGGGATGTACGACATTGTACAGAAAAAGGGCATGATTGCATAATCAGAAAAATATTTCAAATTTCTTGCTTAATAGATTACACTTATATTGTAAGCTTGATTATTTAATTTGATACTTTGTATAATTTAATATAAATTTAGTAAACTGATCGCTGAACATGGATTCGGTTGGGCTTTTTTATGCTAAGCTATATACTAAAAAAGAGTTGGATATGCAAACAAACAAGGGTGTTAAAAAAGGCAAACAAAAAAGTCTTACTGGAGAGAGGATGGGAATTTGCACGACATTCGTTCAGTCTTCAGGCACTGACCAAGCATTAACAATTCATAACCAATGTCAGATTATATTGCAGTAGGGATTAAAGTAAAACCTGTAATCTCAGCAGAGGAGAGCAAAATAGTTTCCCAGTGGCATATAAAAGACAATGCAATATTTAGGTTGGGTTCTAACAATCAGATATGTGGAGATCCATATTGTTTTGGTGCGCATTTTTTATATTTTTTTGTGGAAACTTTTTTATGGTATATTAGATTAAGCAGTATATAATGAGAGAAACCTTAATTTTATTTTTTTAACCAAAATATACATCATGTATTCTAGAAATAAATACTTTTGTAGATCATTTGTTCGATGAAGTTTGCACAAATGAGTATATTTATACCAATTTGGTAAAAAGTTATATATCAGCAGCTCTTGATGGTTTTAATACAACGATTTTTGCATATGGTCAAACATCTTCAGGAAAAACACACATAATGATAGGAAGTAGCAAAGAAGACAGCATCATAAAACTCTCTGTAGATGATATTTTCAAATGTACAAGCCAAAATAGTGAGAGAGAGTTTTTAATCAGGTATATCAAATTAAAGAATTTCTAGATTGTAGTAAACATTAAAGTAAAACAATTTTTCTTAATAAAATTGCTGATTTTTGTGAATGACTGCAAATACTTTCACTGTATCAATTTAATTTGTTTTGTTTTCCAGTAGTGCATTTTTTGAAATATACAATGAGCACATCTTTGACCTGCTCGATCCATGTTCAAAGAATTGTTTAAAAGAACTTAGAATTAGAGAAGTGACTCCTGGGAGTATAATTTTAGCAGCAAGAGAAGTTGTAGTTTTAAATACTAATGATGTATTACGCGTTATGAAACAAGGTAACAAAAATCGTAAAACACTTTCAACGAAAACCAATGATAGGTCAAGCAGGTCACATGTTATCTTCAGAATAGTAAGCATATGTTAAATTAAATTTTTTGTATTATTTATTAATTTATCTGAATCCAATAGTAAAAAATACATACTACATACAATGTTTATAAATATTAAAGCTAAATGCTGAAGTAACTTATTAATTAGTAGATGGAAAATGTTGAATGATCAATTAATAAATTGTTTCATTACTCAAGAACATCATGTAATTTATAAAGTTTATGTAGTATTATTAATAATAGTTAAATATAAGTTCTTTTAAAATCCATTTTGGAAAGAATGTAGTTTTTTACATATCTTTATTGATCACTAGTGAGATAATAATATTATATATGGTGTAGTAAAAAATTTACAGGTTCATCATGGTAAGTTAAATCAGATAAAATAAGTAAATTGTTAAAAATCAGTTTATAAATAATAAAGTAGATTGTAAGGTATTTACAAATGAGTAATAATATTCATACATTGAATTGTATTATATATTGTGCACCAATAGTCTCCCTCCAGTACAAGCTTGTATTTTTTAAAGATTTTTTTTTTTCATTACTCAATATTATCTTTTGAATAATTTTCATTATGTGTGTAAAATCTGTGTTTTTTAAATAGTTTTCCAAGTATTCAAACACCTTTCCATATATATCTTGGCAAGTTAATAAGCTATTAGATATTCATTTTTGTATAGATCTGGAGGGTAAAAAGATTGTGACAAGGGATCCAAGCCAGGAACTTGCTGAGGTAAATGCAGATTTTTTCTGAAATAGTGTATTTTATTAGCATTTTACCCACTGCCTCATTGCAGAGAATAATCTGCATTAATTGTTGTACTTGTAGTGTGTTATTTTTTCCAGTTTGTTTATGCTTTATAATATTCAGTTGTTATTTTTTATCCATTTTCATTGCACCTATTTTACTTTTTTATTAAAATGTGCTTCACTAAGTTCTTCCTTGTTTGTTAGAGCTGGTTCAAATTATATTTGCAGACTATAGAATCAAAATGTAAATCAGAAAATGATGGTCTTGTACAAACATCATACTTAAATTTCGTGGATCTCGCCGGGTCCGAACGTGTATCCCAAAGGAAAGCACAAGGGAAATTGTTAAAGGAAGGAGTTTATGTCAATAAGTGAGTATTACTATCACTGTATGTGAAGAGGCTAAAAATGATTGTGAAATTTTAGGTCCCTATCAGTTTTGGGTAATGTCATTCGCCAGCTAAGTAATCACGAAAGTTTTATTAGTTATCGCGACTCAAAATTAACCAGGATTTTGCAACAAGCACTTGGAGGCAATGCCAAATGTTTGCTTATAACCACTATCACTTTAACAGCAGGTGAAGAAACAAAATCATCTTTGGAGTAAGTACTTTATGCATTTACAAAGCTATTTTGCAGAAATTTAAGTGATTATGAACTGTACATTTTGTTTCCTGATTAATTGAAAGAGGTTTTTGTGATTTAGATTCGCCCAAAGAGCAAAGGTGATAAAGAATAAACCTGTGGTTAATAAAAGTGTCTCTAATGTTGAGACTTTAGTAATTGACAATCAAATGAGATTAAAAGCTTATGAAAAGGAGATTGAATTGTTACAGGTAATTATTCAGCCAGGTCCAAAAAATATGTACATCAATTTAAGAATCTATTAAGATAATTTTATTTAAAACTGATCATATATGATATTACATAGGGTTTAATTTACTGTTTTTTTGCACTTTAGTCTGAAACGCAGCTCCTGCGACAGGCAAATCTAAAGTTGAAACAATTTAACCAATCAGCTAACATTTGTGGTTTTAAAGAAAACCAGAGAAGGCATACATTTGCTGCATATGAACCAACAAGGCCTGACTGGCCTTCTAGAGATGACCCAAGTCTTTTGAGTAAGTCAATTTAAATTAAATAAGTTTTCAATTAATCAATATCAGTTAGTAATTTAACTTGCATGGGATACAAAAATAATGACTGGAAAACAATTTGTTAAACAATAACTGATTTTTTATTTTTGATAAAATTTGTTGTCTTCCCTAACAGATCAGTTTTTCCCTTTAGAAAATAATGTCATACAAAGGGAAAACGCCTGCAATTACTTTATCAGTGTGAAGTTTTTGTAAGTGATTTAACTAAATTAGTCATATGCTTATGGTGTTGATGGTCAACAATATATGCACCATAAACATATTTTACTTGAAAAATTTTCATAAAATTAATTAACGTTGATTTCAAAAGTTTATTTCTACAACTTACATTAATTAATTTATAGGTTGTCAGACAGCATATTCAAATGTACAATTATCCCCGATTAAAGAACAGATGAAAATTCACCCTGAGTAAATTTTTTTCCATATAATCTCAATTTTGAAAGTATAATTTGTTTTGTTTTAGGTGCAAGAATCCACAGCCTGGTACTTCTTCAGAGTCAAAAATGTGAGTAAAAAATTTAATTGTGATGATTGAATGCCAAACTTAAAAAAAAAGTTTTATAATAGATTTTTCTGAAACCTTCTTATAATTTACTTATGTCAACCCCTCGTGTATAATATCTGCTGTTACATTATTCAACTTTGCAAAGGAAATGCTACCAAAAGGAATTTATTCCTTGATTATTCAGTGATGTGTGTCATGCATTGTTATTGATTTAAATATTTGAATTAACATAGTGTTACAACTTTTAATTTTTACGCTACTAAAAAGGAAATCTTATTCTTGTTTATTCCTGTTAGTATTCCTGTGTCCATTATTATTTATGGTAGGTACTCCGCTTGGGTCGTGGGATTCTCGCAGGGTGTCCATAGCAGTTTAACTGTTTATTTTTTACGTTATCCCGCTTTTTTTAATCCTCCAATTTCACATGACATGTTATTGTTATAACTGTTACGTTTTATATATAATAATATTTACATCATCAACAAGCTTATGGATGATGTACTTTAATACCTACCTACCACCTCCTATTTTTTTTATTTACACCCAACACCATTGTCAAGTTCTCTAATTTATAACACTTTTGGTAAATTAATGGGGACCACAGATTGAATTTTGGTTCACTCCATTAAGATTACAAACCTTTTTGTTTATACATGTATGATTCACCAAATGTTCTACAGCTTTTCCAGTTATGTCGAATTCTGAAATTTATTTGGATGGTGTTCCTTTTACTGGGGTTTTTACTACTTCCTCTATTTTTAGATACAGTGTTATTATTCTAAACTTTAAACAAATTTCATACATTTTTGGAACAATTTTGTAGTTGTCCAAAAAATCATGAATGTTGTTTTTGCTTACAGACCACCCATCCAGAATGAGTCGGGTACCTCCTTGAAAGAATTTGTGAAGCGAGAACATGTGTTTGAAGAAGAAGAGAATAGAATGGTGAGTGCTTAAAATATTGTTTACTTTCATATGTTGACTTGTCAAACTCACTACTGGACTTCTAACAGTGTGGTAATGCCTTTATTAATAGCAATCATTTATTTTAGAAATTTGCAACTGAAAGAAGAGAACATTTAATAGAAATAAAAAATTTAAAATCACGTATTAAAGAATTAGAAAAAGACCTAGCAAAAGCTAGTAAAAAACTTGCATCATGGAAAGAAGATCTCCAATGCATAATTAAAGATAATGAGAAGTTAATGACTGAAAGAAAAGAGGCTTTTGAGGAAATAGAAACGATAAAATCAAATCAGCGTACTAACGCAAGAGAAGACCGGTATTAAACTCGAATCGTGTAAAGAATATCTCGTTTGTATACACGAAAAATTAGCTGAAAAAAATAGACAAATAACAGAACTCGAAGCCCAGTTTAAAGCAAGACGTATTCACCAAATAGAAGTTGTACGAATGTTTAACGATAAAAATGATGAATACAAGAAAATAATCGAGGATTTACAAAATGAACGTGGGAACCTCATTGGTGAAGTACTTGATCTTTCTAAATCACATAGCAAACTAGCTGAAGAAAATAAAATCCTGACTTGCCATTTGAAATCAAAACAAACTGAAATCGATCTTTTGAAACAGCAGATGAAAGGTATGTTTTTAAAAGAATTGAATTGCAGCGTATTTTTATCTTATTTATTTTAGAAGATATTAAGCTGTTTTTTAAACATTTTGAGTTAGAACTAGAATAATATATATGATTTTCTGATTTTTTACAGTGGCAATAATAACAATGAAATAAAACAAAATTAACAGGTCTTTTTTTAATTTCATTGCCAACTAAAAATACAAACTAGTCATGTTGAATTAGTAATACTGGTAATTAAACACTTTATTCCAACAAATATTACTTAAAAACAACAAACAATTAATTAAATTTTCACTTTTTATTTATTAGTATTTGACATGTTTCGCCAAGTCTGGCTTTTGGAAATACAAATTGTATTTCCAATTTCTGAAGAAGCCAGACTTGGCGAAACATATATATGTGTATATAAAAATAAATAAAAAGTGAAAATTTAACCAAAGTGAAGACTGAAACAATCATCAAACAAATATGTTCAAGATGAATTCCAACTTTCACCAAGTAACTGTCACTGTAAACTCATCATTCTTGATTAAATTATTCCTTGTACCCCTTTTTCAATACAATTTATTCAACTTCTTTAACATATTCATTTATTCCAAGTCCCAAAGGGGCACTGATTTTTAATGCTTCATTTAAATAAACTTTGAGGTGTGGGTACCAGGCAACACCCTTGTCTCAAGCGACACTGAAATTGGTGATCCTCCTGTACTTTTAATTGTATAACTTCCGCTCATCTATTTCAATCGGTAATTATAAACAATATAAACCTTGTTTCTTTTTATAGATAATGAAATTATGACTAAAAGAATCAGGGAAATGCAAGATTATATTGACCATCTAAAGGGCAAACTGTGTAGTATGCTTGATGGATATAACTTATATCCATCAAGCTTTGTCTAGTTTCATTTATTATATATTTAAAATCTTTTCCTGCAAGTAGAATAAATATTGAAGATATTTTATTTGTTTATCCAGACTGTGCTAACAAATAAAATAATGGAAGCCATTAAGAAAAAATATCAAGACACAAAAATGATTGCAATAATACAAGGGGAAGAGAATGCAAAATTAAAAGCAAGACTTGGTTATGAACCCGACGATGCAGCTTGTTTTTATTATAAATTAATATGTTATGTCATTTAAACAGTGATATTATTTTAATGTATCTATAAACATAATTGCCTGATTTTTGTTAGTTAATTAATCTAAATGAAGATTGATTAGGTATTGGGTTTCAATATATGCCAATATTATATAGAATATGTGCTGACCAAAAATTAGGATCGGCAAAGCAGCAATTTTCTGTTCAGTTCATAAATTATTTATTTTTATTGAGATTTGTTGACTGTTTCGAATATTTTATAGTAGTATCTGGAGAAATTGTTGTTTATTCTTGTTTGTTTCTCTGTCGAACTTGATACAGAATGTAGTGCCTAATTTAAAATAAGTCTAAATTACCACTGCTGGTATTTAAAAATAAACATATTTAAATAAATGAAAAAGATTTAGTTTAATTTATTAGCATTTATCTTGATTTGATCAGTTATAAAAATTTACTCTATCCACCACCCAAGATCTTATTCAGGCTGGTTTTTGTTCCTATAGGTTTTCCCAAAGAAGTAAATCAGTATTAATACTACCTTGATTTTGTGTGTTTGTTATTAAAATAAGTCAAACTTAAAAAATCATTATGACATTAAGGTATAATCTCGATAGTTGCTGAACATTTCATCGCCAGCATGCGGTACAATTGAATGCAGACACGGATTTTTATTTGATTTATTATGTCTGTAAACACAAAATTTTACTTTTTACTTTTTTTACTCATTCTATTATGTACTTAATAAGTATTGCCTATAATGTATTTTAGAGAATATTTGTTAAAATAATATAATCAGCAAATGAAATAAAACATTTTGTAGAACATATTTGTTTTATTTCTGCCTTCTTCATTTTAGAAACTACTCCTGTTTTCAGAATACCAGATACCCCACTTCGGGTTTCTGCGAGATTTTACTCCTGTCTTCAGAACATCAAATACCTTCTAACGTTTATGTGATCCTGGTAGCACCACTGAAAAATTCCCTGAACAGTTTGTTAATTTTAGCTTTGTAAAATCAATAAAATCGATCATTTGCTATCAGGATCCCATAAACGCCAGGAGGCATTTTATCCCTTCTGCTTGAGTTCCAAAAAAAAGGCGGAAAAATTTTCAATAAAATACCTTCAGAAGATAATATATAATTTTAATCCTCAAACACAACAATTTTCTCAAGCTTTAACATATATAAAGTTTCAAAGTATTCTAGGCCTTCATGACTGCTGGTCCTAATATATAACATGCTATTGATGGCGCAAAAGTTTCACTTGATTTATAGATGTTGATGATGGAATACCTTCCTCCTCAACATTCCTGAAATTAAAGGTATATGTAGGTAGCATTAGAAATAACAAACACGGATTTTTCTTGCTTCAAATAGTGTCAGGATAACAAAACATGTAATATACCTCCTCTTAAGCATGTGATCCTAATAATAAATTTGAATTTGGAGTTATTTATTAGCTATCAGGATCATGTACCTCCCATAGAACATATGATTCATATAAAAAATTCATGTGTTCCTTAATTTTAATAACACGTTGTCCCAAGAAGACTTCTTTGCAAAGACCTTTCAATTAGTATTCCTTTGTTGAGGTCAACTCCCCTAAATTGAAAGTTACAATCAGAATGAACATTCAACAAAGGGGTATTTGGAACCAGACAAGTAAAGAAACAGTAAAAGAAACTGCCAAACAGCTACCCAGCCATGGCAAAGTGATTGGGTTAAAATTATTTTTTTTTAACTGAAAAATTCATAAAGGAAATTGACAGAGAGGCATCCACTCTTGGTGAAGTGATGAGGATGAAAAAATATAAATTTTTGAAAACTTTGGCAAATAAGAAATGTTTTTCTGAAGGATACTTGTGGCATAATTTTTAATGTCTAAGTGTTTATTGGGAAATAACACCACACTTTAAAGGAAATTGCTGTATATTCCAAACGTTTAAATTTACATCTTGGAATTGTACCTTTTTAATCCGTAGTTTCTTAGCCATTGACAACGGGGTCTGATCTAGACCCCGAAACGTTTGGAATATACAGCAATTTCCTTTAAAGTGTGGTGTTATTTCCCAATAAACACTTAGACATTAAATAAGAAATGTGTTATTCATTTAATATGGCGAAATTAATTAACTATGCAAAAATACAATTTAGAGCTAGACTAGTAACGAAACCTTAAAACCAATAGACAAAGAGTTCCTTGAATTTAAAATTACTTTTATTTTAACACTTGGGATCTCTGTGAGCTAGCTATTCCTGAAACTCCTAGATGTCGAAATTCATTTCGCGATAAAATATTAAATTAGTTTGATTATATTTATTATCGCAAAATTAATAAGGAAAAATAGTATTTGGGGCTAGACAGGTAAAGGAACACTAAAGGCAACTGACAATGGGTCACCAACCCTTGTTCAAGTAAAGGGGTAAAAATAAAAATTGAAAAATTTGAAATTTGTTTTAGTTATGATAAAAAAAATTTGGGGCCAGACAAGTAAAGGAACACTAAAAGAAATTGATAAACATTCAACTACCCATGGCAAAGTGATCGGGGTGAAAATGATTTGTTTGTACCCTGACAAGTTTGAACTTGATTTATTTATTATCACAAAAGTCAATAAGAAAAAAAATACTGTTTGGGGCTAAATACGTAACAGAGCACTAAAGCAAATTGACAGTGGGCTACCCACCCTTGGTGAAATGAAGGGGGTAAAAATATTTTTTATTGAACAATTGGAAATTTGCTGGTTTACTTATCATCTAAAATTCCATAAGGAAAAATATTATTTAGGGCTCAGTAATGGGACACTAAAAGTAAGTTGACAATTGGTTACCCACTCTTGGTGAAGTGAATGGGGTGAAAATGTGAATTTTCTTGAAAATTGAAAATTTTTAAATTTGTTCGATTTATTTATTACCTCAAAAATGGATAAGGGATAATATATTTGGGGCTAAAAAACACTAAAGGAAATTGACAATCACCCACCTACCTTCAGAGAAGTGATTGGGGAGAAAATATGACTTTTTTGAAAACCCTGCAATTTTCAAATTAGTTTGAATTATAATTGCAAAATTCGCTATCGAGAACACACTATTTATATTTAACAGATAATTTAGAAATAGGTTACAGGAATTTAAATGAAAAGGAAATTATAGAGAATGTTAATATCTCAGAAATTATTAGTCCATAGTACTTCTTTCAAGCTTAATGCAAATGTCTAGTTGTAGTCATCACATCTCTAGTTTTGAGCAGCTAAACTATTTCCCATTTGTGGAGATTCAGATGTAAATCCAGTTTTGGTTGCATAAAGATTGATCATCACATGTTTTATTCCATCTAGTGTAATCTACAATAGACATAATTAATGAATAAGTGAAATTTGACATTAAATGAAATAATCTTGTTCGGCAAACAATAAATTGAAGGATGACTACATATAATATGAAAAAGTATACATCCAACTGCATGAAATATTTTCCTAGAGAGTTGAACAGTCTACAAAAAAGATATCTTACATTTTTGTGATAAACTAGAGATTCAAATGATAATTGAGTATAAAATTCCAAGTGTATTAAAATTCATAGCTTTTTTAAATATTACAGGGAAACTATTGACCTATTGTTATTAAATTTACTATAGAAATTCTTTCATTTATAACATTAATAAACTGGTAATCTAGATGATCATTTGTGGTATTTAAATATAGTTTTGATTGGCCCACTCTATATATTGAAATAGGACGCAATGATTATTAAAATACTTGTATTCAGGGTTCTTTTGTGGATACTTAAGCTAAATTTATTTTAAAAACCTTACTTTTTGCGATTATTTAAAAACAACAAATCCTTGTTTAAATTTTCACTTTTTATTTCTTTAAATTTGACATATGTTTCATCAAGTCTGGCTTCATGAGAAATTGGAAATAGAATAAATGTTAAATTTATATTTCCTACAAAGAAACTACAGGTAAGGTAATAAAATAATTAAAAGGTTTTAATTTTGGGGAATTTCGGAGGAAGTGGGCTGGGTATAGGTCAGTTACATTATACATTTATGAAACATTGTTGACAATAGATGTTTATAATATAATATTAATTAGAAATGGATTTGGAGATTAAGTAATGGAGATGAATTGGTACCATTTTGGTTGTTTAATAGATTCGGAGAATTTTTGTTTTTGTTAATTTCCAGAGATTCAAGAAGATATAATTTTTTACTTTCGTTTTGTAATTGTAAAATTTCGAATGTATTTTGAGGTATATGGTTTTCTTTTAATAAGTGGTTTGCAAAAGTAGATTAATTTTGTTGTTGTTTTTCAAAAGCTCTAGTGTATTCACGCCACCTTGAATTGAAAGATCTTCCAGTGTGACCAATATAGAAATTGCGGGAACTCCCACAGTTCAACCTATAGACACTCGAGATAGAATTTTTGTCAGTCTTGTCTTTGTTATTTTTATGTCTACATAAATTGTTGTTTGTTGTGAAGGTTATATATATATATATATATATATATATATATATGTTTCTGTTCTGTAAAAATTGGGAGATTTTTTGTGAGGGGGTTCCATTGAATGTGAGAGTATGGAATAATTTAGGTATGGGATTGGGGTCAGTGGGACAGACTTCTTTAATAAAATTTAAACAGGTGTTTGTTGTTTTTAAGTAATCTTAAAAATGAATTTTCATCAAGTGAAGACTGAAACAATCATCAACTTACTTTTTGCTCCTAAAGCCGAAGTCTTAGCGGAATCAACTGTTGTTTTGATGGTTCTGAAGTTATTTTCATTGCCTGGATTAACAGCAAATCCTAATTCTCCTTTTGATAGATTCTCTAAAAGTAATGAGTTATAATCATTTTGCAAATTTGTATCAGTACGCACCTGTGTAGATATTTATATACCTGTTGACTCCACAACATTTTAATGTCATAAAACTTCGTTTTTCCGAAGACCAAAGGAAATACCAGTTTCTTTGAAATTTAACAAACAATGCTCTGGGATTACTTAGATCAAGAATAATTAATAATTATAATTAGTTAGTAACAAAAAGCAACAAAACAATATCATTACAAATATTTATTCGGTTGTTTCCCAATATACAAGGTTCTTCAGTATTCTATTGACAATCAAATTTGCTGTTTATAAATAAATTAAATATTTTTTTAACACTTCCAACTAAATACCTTACTGAAAAACCTTAAATGTGTCATCTGACAAACTTTATAAAATAAATTCTATACTTTCACATTTATATAAATATTGACAAGATAATCGCAAAAATGCGATTGATTGTTACTAAATAATTCGAAAAAATACCATATAAATATTAATGCAAACACACCATATTGTAAAACAAATTTGTACTGATATAGTAGCGTTTACTAAGACACAGCATTGATTTCTTTATTCAAAAGCTATTTTGAACACGGCTTAGTAAACGCGGTTTATTATCAACATTGCACAAGTAAAAAAGTGGATCAAACATGAACAAGATAATTAAATTTCAAATAACTCATAATATTTTCAACTGTTGCAATATTTTGATATCTTCAACAAGTTCTTGATGGTATAACCACAGATGTTAAAGCATGTGACAGAGTGATTTTGAGAGAATTTTCAGTGAAGGATTGTTTATTTATCAAATGCTAACCAAGCAACAAGACAGTATTGTCTTTCTGTTCCACAAAAACTAAATCCATATACATTCAGAGGTACAACAACAGAAATTTACCTCACACAGCATGAAATAGTTATGCAATATGTTTTGTTTGATTTAAAATATTTAGAATTTTTGTAACATTTTATGAAATATTTTCAAGATATCACATGGTATATTTCAAAAGATCCTTTGTCTCATATACAAAGATATTTTACATATATTTTAGTGAAATACTCAAAAATATTCTTACAATATTGTTTGTTTTGAAGTATTATAAAATATTTCTGAAATATTATTTTTGCGACAAAAAACCTTGTGAAATATTCCCAGAAATATTTCCATAGTATTTCATTTCATGATATATTTCAAAAGGTTTTTTTGTGTGGGCATACGAATATTTCAAAAATATTAGAGTGAGATGTTTTAAATTTGGTCGAAACGTTTGTTTAATATTTCATGAGATAATTAACTGATAACACTACAATCGCAGTTCCCACAATTGTGAAAATTGCGATTGTAGTGTTATCAGATAATTATAATGAATTTCCACCAAGTATCGGGCGAATCAATTCAGTATTTCATGAAATATTTCAGTAGACGTTTTGTCGCGGAAATAGGAATATTTCAGTGAAATATTTCATTCTGTGTGGGATATGACTCCTTAGCCCTGATGAAGAATAATTGCTCCAGTCCAGTACTTGTCTTTTGGTAACATCAGACGCCAGTTAAACTTGTCTGCGGCTTTTGTTACAACCATGAATGCTTTAGGACCCCCCCAAGAGACTTGATATGTTATTGAATAGCTAAACATTCAGAATCTTCCTACGCTATTTTTATACAACAAATCACTATTGTGAATGTTTACATGAAAAATTTCTTGTCCATTTTTGTTCCACTTCACAATAGCTATAATTCTTCATTTTATTTTCTTCATTAAATAAAACTCATTGACTTGGTTCATGAGAAATTATAAATAACAATACTAACTGATTTAAGATATGTTATTTAAATGAGTGAAGTTTTCGGAAAATTTAAATAAATAAAACATCCAACATGACAGTTACATAATAAAAAATATCTTCACTTTTTACACTCGTTTTTTTAAATAAATTAATTATAAAACCAATCATTGTTTTCCGAAATCTTCCCAACTAATATTTGAGAATAGTCTATGTGGTTAGTTAAACTACTTGGGCAGATAGAAATGTTCTAGGTCAATATGTTCAATATAACACTGTAGGAATGTATAACAAATGCTCACTAGACATTTAATTTATCCTGACTTCTACTGCTATTACTACGGGAACTTTTGTAATGCAAGTACTCTAAATATGCAGCAGGAGCCCAGCCCTCTAAGGAACTTCCTGTAAAAAAATGAAGTAAGAAAAATTAAAATTACTATCGTAAAAAATATATTATGCAGAGTGTAAATAGTTTAAGTGCATAGATTGTAGGTAGAGATAGTATCCACCAAATAAAACCAAAGACTACCATACCTAAAGAAACTATAGCTCATTTAAAAAAAATGCTATAAGGGTTTTTGATTACTTTTCACATGAACTGTTACTTCTCAAAATATACTCACTGACAAAGAAGTCGCAACACCTCGATGTTTAAATTGAATGTTTTTCGGTAAAACATAGATGCTATAATAAGGGGTAAATGATTAATATTTGAATAAAATATAGGGAGGAGTTGAAAATTATTTTAATTAAGTTTGTTAATAATGTGTTTGTCCACCACGGTTAGATATACACTCCCCAACACGTCTTGGCATTGATTCAATAAGATTGTCTATTTCTTCTTGAGGAATACTATCCCCAGCTACCTGTTTCATCTCTTAGAACCTCCAACGTCCGTGGGGACTGGGATGAAATCCGAGCCTTCTACCTATCATATCAAACAATGACGACAAAAATTTTAAAACTGCACCAAGAATGGGACATTTACATGTTTCACGTATTTCACCGGAAATGAAGGTAAATGATTTAAGAAAGTTCTTATCAAATATATCACCGAATATAACTTTTAAATGCGAGGAGTGGAATAGAACAGAATATTCTTCTACGTACAAAATTTCATTTCCTTTGGAAAATTGGGATGAGGTTTATAATCCATTAATTTGGCCTAAAGGTTCTGTGATTAGGCGTTTCCATTTTAAAAATAATTTGAAAAGGAAGGAGAATTTTATGGCGAACAATACGATACAAGAAAATGCATAACAGTAACAGAAACGGACAACAATAAGTTAGATGATTATTTGTTAAAATTAATGAACTGTAAAAATTCGGTGAGTGTATTCCATATTAACACCCAGTGTATGACTAACAAAATTGAATTATTTGATATATTTTTATCTGAATATAGTTTTGATGTTGTAAGTGTTTCTGAGCACTGGCTGAGAGAAGCAAATCTTGTCAATCTTAATCTTGATAGGTATGTTCTTGCACACTTTTTCTGTAGGAAGATAAAGGAAAGGGGTGGCACGGCAATATTTGTAAAAAATAATTTAAAATTTAAGCATGTAAATTTAGACGAATTTAATTCAGAACAAAATGCCGAGTTTTGTGGAGTCGAATTAATAGAATTAAAAACTATTGTTATATCGATTTATAGATCTGGAAATGGAAAATTTGATATATTTTTAGAGAAATTTGAGCTTGTCTTAAATCGTGTTATGAAATTTAAGAGTAGAATAATAATTATGGGAGATTTTAATATTAATTTTAAAATAAGTTCTCCATTTTTGAAAGAGCTGAAGGACTTACTATATTCTTTTAACTTATCCATTTGCATAAATGAATATACAAGAATAACATCATCGAGTGCTACTTGCATTGATAATATCTTTACAAATTTAGATACAAAATTATTTAGAGCGGGTGTGTTTGAACCTGGATTTTCAGATCATCGTGCACAATATATAATTTTTGACGTTTTGCAAAAAGATGTCGAATACAACTCATCCACAAAAAGAGTCATAACAAAATCAGGACTTCGTAAATTGAAAGACTCGTTATTAAATGTAAATTGGGATTTTTTTGAAAAAAATGAGAATGTCAATTTACTAGCATCGTTCCTAACAAACACTTATTCCAATTTAATATGTAGTAATTTTCCCTTGAAGAAAGCATCAATTAAACAGAAAAATTGTCCTGTAAATTGGTTTAATGATTCACTTAGAAATATGAGAAAAACGTTAGCCACCTTAAAAGTTATTTCAGAAGTCAGAAATGAACAAGTGTTCGTTACTAATTATCATAATTATAAAAAACGATACAAACATGAATTGCAAATTTCTAAAAAAATTGCTTATAATGAATTTATTTCTTCATCAAATAATAAAGTAAAAGCTTGCTGGAATATATTAAATCACGAAAGGAATAAAAACAGAGCAACCAATAAAAATGCCTCACTTGATAGTTCGCTTTCACCAGAACAATTTTCTGATTTTTTTGGTAGTATTGCTGAAAATATAATAAAGTCTTTGCCAGCCATATCAGATCAAGATTTATTGCATTGCAGAAATTTTGCTTGTCCTAGTCAGTCTTTTTACTTAACACCAGTCACGAACGAAGAAGTTGCAAACACAATCCGTGGTTTAAAAAAGTCTGGTTGTCTGGATTCGAATGAAATCAGTAGTATCATTATTAAGGAGACGTTTCATATCATATTAAAACCATTGACCAACTTGATAAACTCTATCTTTATCACTGGGATTTTTCCCGACTCGTTTAAATTTTCAAAAGTGATTCCTTTACATAAGAAAGGTGACACTGCTTTGGTAGATAACTACCGGCCAATATCAATTACATCTACTTTCAGCAAAATAATAGAAACATTAATCAAGCATCGTTTAGTTTCTTATTTTGAGGAAAATAACTTTCTAGATAATTCCCAGTACGGATTTAGGAAAAATCGTTCAACAACACAAGCAGTTTTGAGTGTTGTGAGTGGAGTGGTTGAGGGCCTTGAGAATGGAACCCATACAGCGATTAAGATGTGTGATCTTTCCAAAGCCTTTGACTGTGTCTCGCATGAAATTTTACTAACTAAACTTAATTACTACGGAGTTAGAGGATCTTCATTATCCATATTTAAAACTTACTTGACAAATCGTTTTCAAGCCGTCACCTATAATGAATCTACGTCTGAATTTAGATCAATAGAACACGGTGTTCCTCAAGGTTCCGTCCTTGGGCCCATACTGTTCATTATTTACATCAATGATTTGCCTAATTTTATTCGTCCCAATAAATCTGTTATATTTGCAGACGATACGAGTTTTGTGTATTCTGACACCAATTTAGATAATCTCACCAAACTATCGGACGATTTAGAAGCAAAATCTGAAAAATGGTTCAGTACTAATAAACTCAAGCTTAACAAAGAAAAAACACAAAGTCTTATGTTTTCAACCACTTCCAATACTGATACAGCTAGCGTAAAATTACTAGGTATTTATTTAGATAATAACTTATCGTGGAATGTTCACATAGACCACTTAAGAAGTAAATTATCGAGTTCACTCTTTCTACTTCGTCACCTTCAAAATATTACAGACTATAATACCTTAAGAACTGCATATTTCTCACTATTTCACTCACATATCAATTATGGAATTATGATCTGGGGAAATTCGTCAAATGCTCTTCTGATATTCAGGTTACAAAAAAGAGCAGTGAGAATACTGGCTAAAGCTGGAGTTCGTGAGTCGTGTCAACCTTTATTTCAGAGATTCCGCATCTTGCCATTGCCTTCCCTTTATTTGTTTCACGTGCTCCTAGAGATACACAAGAACATTTATGATTTGACTAAACAGTCTGATGTACATCAATATCGTACAAGAAAAGCAGGAAATATTCGAACAACCCGTTTTCGATTAAATAAGACAATGAAAAACTCGCTAAACTACAATGCTTACAATATCTTGCCAGAAGAATTAAAAATTTTGAGCTTAAATAAATTTAGAAAGAGTTTGAAGAACTACCTACTAAAGTTTTGTTTTTACTCAGTTGGTGATTACATGAACCACAAAATGTACTCCCCGAATTTTAGTATCTAATTTTTAATTGTTTATATCTGTTCTTATTTTTAACATGTATTTCATATTTATATTATTTTAATTGCAATTTTTTTTCTCACTAAGAATGTATTTTGGACTTGCTACAAACATTGTTTAATATGTACCGTAGTCAAATAAAGAAATCTAAATCTAAATCTATCCCAAGCACAAAAGGGTCGATAATGCTGTAGTCCAAAAGATCCTACGCCGGGCACAGACCTACCGAATTGTAACGGAAGCAGTGCTGCCAATTTAGCATTTTTATGGCTAAATTTAGCATTTTTTAAAGTGATTTAGCATGAAAAAATTCTATTTAGCATATAGCATATTGTTTATAACCTACCGATTTTTCTATCTTATACAATAAAAATATATATTAATCCCTAGATTTTCATTTGCCCTTTTTCGCTAGGTTCATATTTTTAGATTTATCAAAAAAATTAAGGATCAAATTAATAAATATGAACCTTGAGTGAAAATAGCAAGTAAAAATGTATCTAAGAGTATTATTATATAATATAACAGATAATTTGGAAAAGATGGTTATAAAATAAAACCCCTTTGTATTTACTCAGGATAATCTCATATTTATTGAATCCAATAATCTATAATCTTTGTAAACAGTCCGAAATTCCCGTAAGACGTAAGACATAAACGCTAATCATTTGTTAACCAACCTTAGGACCCAGTTCTACGGATTTTTTAGGCATGTACGGCCATTTCCTGTTATGTTCATTGATAGCTAGAGATTTAGCAATGAACATAACAGGAAATTACCCAATTACCCTAACATGCATGTTGTTTAACAAAAAGGAAGATACATCGTAATCATAATGGGGAATATATATATAAGCCATAAGCGTACCTATGCATAAAACTACACCAAAATCGGCAATAGTAGTTAGCATTTTTTCGCTAACTTTGGCATTTTTTAAATGTAGATTTAGCATTAACCAAAATTTTTAGTTGGCAGCCCGGAACGGAAGGCTAGAATGCAATGTAAAGTATCACTCGTCACATACCTACCGATCCGGAACGGCAAGAACGCTCGGTCAGCAAGCAACCGGCCAGCGTCCCCGGTCAGAACGTTCTCACCGGTAAGAAAGAGGCATGGATTACGTACTACCTCCATATATCAGCACACACAGCCCAGTAGCAACATGATCTGTGGTAGCAACCCGGCGCCGGCGATATTACCCCAGTTGTTTACAACCAGTGCTGCCGTTTCTACCGATTTGTCGGTAGTCTACCGATTTTTTACCAATTTCAAATTATTCTACCGATCTACCGAATTTCACATGAAATTTTTTATAGTAACCATAAATTTATCATTTTTTATCTATTTTGTCAAGAAATTATAATTCTAGTCTAATAACTACTTGAATAACAAATAGGAGATGTCAACGGTGGTCATGTGCGAAAATGATTGGTTCCAAAATAAATTGTTTTACAAACTTTATTTGTATAGTCCTTGTCCTTAAAGTATTGAAGGGTATTATAACTATTTGAAGGAGTGCATAGAATATAGGCACATTTAATGATAATGAACTAATAAAAGTATTTACTAAACAAGACATTTTTTGGGCAATAAAAAGGAAAATGAAATATCAATAAGGGGTTATAAATATAATTTCGGAGTATATGAATGGGGAAAACCCATTTGCAAATAAGATACATTAAGATTGTCATGACATTATAAAATATCACCATAAAATTATTAGGCATTTTTAAGAGTCTACAAAATGAAAATGTAGTTTCTGTTCTTCAGTGATTCATCTCGATGCAGTGAATTTAGTCATTTAGTATTGGTGATGATGTGAAAGTTTATTAGGTGTTCTTATTTTTATTATTAATTTTTTAAGAACATTTCATACTATTTTATTTTCCTAGCAAATATGTCTCTTAATTTTCTATATATCACAATTAAACCAGCATGAAACTTTCCGATGGCTACGGAAATCTACCGAAATTTATCCTTAGATGCTACCGATTTCTGTACTCTGGGTCCTGGGATGTGGCAGCACTGTCTACAACTGTGCATTTGATCAGTTGGTTATCGTCCATTACGAGTTATCATATATTAGATGTGTCTACCACAAGCGCTAGATAACGACTGAGGGCAAAACAAGAACGCCCGTCGACCGGTAAGTGTGTGGCGATGACCCGGATTCTCTTCTGTTCTTATAAGAACAGAACAGAAACGGTAGGTCTGTGCCCGGCCTTATAGGGCGGTAAACCGTTCCGACACTTACAACATGGCCTTGTTCTCATAACCACTCCTCAGCCATTTCGAGTTGTCGAAAATCGGTCTTTAAAGGCTATAAGTCTTATACGTCGATCTTGAACTTCATTTGTGCCCCTTCGACGTCCGCTGCCTAGTCTTCTCCGATTTTGGGTATTATCAAACAACGCATGATAACATCTCATAACAGTAGTTGGATTTCTATTCGTGCGGTTAGCGATTTCTGGAAATGAATAACTCGCCTCCAAACCAATAATTCGACCTCTTTGAAATTCATTTGTTTTTGGGTAAATTAAAAAAGAATTGCAAAAACGACTAATTGATAAAAAAAAGTTTACATGAAAAACCATTCACTAAACTTAACAAAATTTTAATCATTTACTCCTTACTATATTAAATTTAAACATCTCCTTCTGGGTGTTGAGATTTCTTTGTCAGTGAGCATATTTGCACTCATACCGTTTAGGTTATGATGTTTTAACTTAGAGCTTGTACCTTCTGGAGATAGCCTGCAGTGCACAAATGCCAAGGGAAGACCAAAAAGAGAGGACAAGAGGCTATTTCACTCGGCTGGGAGCTGCTTCCAATGAAATACGATCAGCACGTTGTTCATTGGCTGCTTCCACCCACCAAGTGAAATAGCCTGTTACTGTCTGTATTGCCCTCTCTTTCTAGCCTTTCCACGATTTTTTGCACTGCAGGCTATCTCCAGAAGGTGCATGCTCTAAGTGTTATAAAAGCCCTCTTTACAGATCAACTAAAAAAACTATTTGCTATATTATTGTTTTTATGTTTATTAATTTTATACCTGTGAAATGAAAAATGTTACGCCTATGTTTATTCGCTGAGCAAGTCTTAATAACTCACAGTATTGGACAACCTTTTTAAAATGAATATTAGAGTACCTATCATTTCTGTTTATAATGAAATGGGCGCAGTACAATTTCGATCACTAGCAAAATATTCTTTTATATTAGTACCGTTTTAGGACAATTCAAAAAGTAAAGCTTATTAATCGTCATTGTTAATTATATAAATTATATTAGTCTGCTGTATAATAGGTTGCCTATAGATATCGAACAAATTTAATACAAATGTGATTTAATTTTATCCCGAATTATTACTGGCATTTAATAACCAAATGTTTTTCATTTTTTGTAGTGAGATACCACCTCAAGCTCTTCCCGATTTAATTACAATTGCAATCATACAAAACTGCCCTTTTTTTTGCTGATACCAATTCACTCGGCCAATGAGAAGTTGTTATTTACTGTCACCTCTAATTTCGGTGGTTCTAATTGTCTGAAGAAATTTGCAACAGATAGGGATAACATTTTCCAGTGGCATCGAGCATAGCTTGTTCCCAGATATAAAATTATCATTTATAAAAGTTAAGAATTTTTGTCAGCAGTACAAATTCTTTACCTATAGTTCATTTATGCAAGGGATTACTTAATTTTTTTTAAGAATATCACAGATATAAAAATATTAGAAAACTGCAATTAATATTGACTAGATTTGATTGAACAACACCTGGTTATCTGGTTAAAATATACAGAATATCTTACATTATTTTCAACAAATATTTACCTTTGTAGTTTAGAAAGCACTAATGAGATCTTATTCAAAAACCCTTTATTTTTTTTATAAACTGTCACTTAGGACAACAAAAAACCGCTTGTAAATATGTGTTAGGAAAATAATTGTTTAGCAATTAGGACAAAACTGAAGTACTCACCTATCAATTTAACAAACCACCAACCAGCACAGCCAACTTTAAGTAGTTCAACAATATCACCTTCTTTCATATTTACTTCACTATTGCCAACTGCACAATAATCTGCTAAAGCAACGTAACGACCACTCTGTAAAGCGATAAACTTGAATTAATTATGATTCTAAGGCAATTTTTTTGAACAACAAAACGAAGAAGAATTGTGTATGAAATATTTGTGGTTAGTGATGGTTAGTATAGCACATAATAAATTAATGAAGGAACTAGAGTTCTGAATTTCAAAAAACTGCGATTCAAAAATCGCTACTACAACTTGTAGTTCCTACATTAAAGTGTTGTTATAGTGACCATTGTACAACCGTATTTTGTTTTAATAAAATGCGTTTTTTCGGTTGAAGATTATTACAGCTACTTCCGTTTTATTGCTGCAACATTAAAACAACACAATGCAAGCAGTCAAAAGCAAATAATGGCAGCGAGGTTTAGAGACAAAAAGCTTACAAAAGTCCGGTAATCTGGCACTGTATTCCTACGTTGATGGACAAAATACGTTACGTATTTATTTTTCAACAGATTTTGTTAGTATTAACACATTAAACTGGAACATGAATTTTTGGTTGAAATTTAAAAGTATATTTTTGAAAAGTTTGTCAAATATCTATAATAGTTAATTTAAAAAACGTATGACACTTGCATTGAAAACGGAATCCATGGCTTCAAGTACGCCTGGACCAACTGGAGCATAGGATAACATTTTAACATGCAGTACAGTTTGTTATAAGGAAAGTAAAGGATTTGACGGTTAAGGAGAAACAAATTTTGGGGTAGTAAAAAATACTTCCCGGTGGCTACCCATAAAACTTTCGGAGTCACGGCAGTCGATTCTAGGCTTTGTATCTGGCGACAAGGCGGTGCCCGTTAGTAACTTGGGAAGGAGAGGGCCCCCACCCTCGAGTGTGACTTGTCAAAACTTTACAAAAGTAGTTCGCCGGACACACTTTCCTTCGGGATTGAGCGAAAGGGAACGAGGTCGACTTGTTAAGCCTTAATACAAGTAGTCGTCAGACCTGCTTTCCTTCAGGATTGTGGCGATGAGACGACCTTGCGGGTAACAGTGGGACCGTCGCTTGAGATGTCGGGTCATCGCCCTGTAGGGGGCGCGACCTAGTATTCGAGACGAGATCCCTTTGCCAACCTCTGGCTGTTACTCCTAAAACTGGGCAAAGCGTCCCGCAAGTAGAGGCACCTACACCTCGAAAGCGGATGTCCGCTCGTCCAGAAAAGTAAAAGGGGGAGATTCCCGTCAAGGGAGTTGAACGTGTCACCCATCGGCGTGGAACTCTTAAACGAACTGGGGTGTTCGTAAGATTCCAAAATTGGGAGTGCGGGTGGAGAGATGAGCCCCCACTGGGTGAGGTTACCGGTGGCTCTCCATACTGGGTTGGCCTCCTGGGTGGATGGTCGGACCTCGTTGGTCGGTCGTACGAATGCATTCACCCTTGTAGCGTGGGATGGTAGACGACGGCCGTTTGAGGTGCCGGACTGGGGGTCCCTTCCTGGAGGGAATGACCAGTCTAGGATCAGAGGCAAATCCTACCATAGTCCACACCTGCAACCTAAAACCGTGTTTAACACGGTCGGTAAAGCAGGTCGGCTAGCAGATCGGGAACAGCGTCTACACATTAGAGTAATGGTTTCACTACAAACATTTTCAGTGTGTACAAAATACAATACCATATCTTTTTCTTAAATTGCTTTCTAAATAACTCATTGAGATAAGATCTATTCTAAATGTCTAATAGATGGTTTACATAGTTAAATTTTTTTGTCATTTTGATATGGGTCAACTGCTAAGCCGTTTGAAGAGCTATTAGTGTCATTATCATAGAATGAAGGCTTTCACGGCCGAAGTCTAACTGAGCGATTTTGTTTTCCGGGCTCTTGAGGCGTGTCAGTTGAAACGTCTTCTATCGTCTACACCTACGGTAGACAGTTTCAAAAGCGACGGTGTGGCAGTGGTCTAAGTGATTGCTGCTCAAGCTAGTTACTGAATATGGTCTCCACCTTGGTGCTCAAGTAGGGGGCGTGGTCTGGATAGTGTGTTCTGATTGGCTGATGACTCTTAGCTCTTTGCAGCGTGTGTTTTTCAACGCAATCGACCAGACTCTGTTGAAATTTAATGTTTCTTCTTTTCTTGTGAAATTATTAGGATGTTTCTGTATCTCAATTGATTCTCTGTAAATCCTGGGGAGAAATGTCTAACACTTTGGTATCTTCGAACTGGATAGAATGTTCCTCTTGACTCAGTGTATGTTCAGCGACCGCTGACTTGTCGGTCTGTCCCATTCTGTAACTTCGTTTATGTTCGCACAAACGTGTGTTGATTCTACTGTTTGTGGTACCGATGTATACGTCACTACAACTGCAGTATAAAGAGTATATTCCCGGAGCTGTTAGGGGGTCTCGAACATCGTTGACCTACCTTAGAGATTGATGTATGGTTTTTGTTGGTTTGTATACGGTTGTTATGTTGTGTTTTTTCAGAATCTTCCCTATTCTACCAGTGACTCCGATTCTGTAGGCGGTAGTTAGTGCATTGTGATCATGTCGTTTGGCTTGGCTGTCGCTGATCTTTGAGCTCCATTGATATCCTCGAGTGAATGGCCGTTGTTCCTTAACAAGTTGTTCAGTTGGGTGATTTCCTTCCGGTAGGTATTGGGGTTCACATATGCGTTTAGCCCTATCCGTTAAAAATCTTATTATGCCTCTTTTCTATTTAGGATAACGGTTTGACACTTTGTGGAGATACCAATGTGTATGGGTGGATGTTCTTTACACTTTATGTTCCAATCTTCCAATAATCTTCCTTTTAACCAGCACATCTAAAAAGGGGATAACTTTATTGTTTTCCACCTCCATCGTGCATTTGATTTTAAGATGAACTGAGTTTAATCTGGTTTTGAAATTGTTTAATTCTTCACTTCCATAGCTCCATATAACGAAAGTATCGCCCACATAGCGGTACCAACAGGTAGATTTCTTGCCTGTCGTGTTCAGTGCCATTTGTTAAAACTTTTCATTAAAGAAATTTGCAATCTCCGGACTTAAAGGGCTGCCCATAGCTACTCCGTCCTTCTGATCATAAAATTCCTCTTTTTACAAGAAGTACGTTGTTTTTTTGACAATTATGAAGTAATAATTAACTGATACTACAATTGCAATTTCCACAATTTACGTTTTTTAAAAAACTGTCCGACGCGTTTCGACTAATGTCTTTGTCAAGGATCTAGACTAACTGGGTATTTCTTGAGGAAGTTGTATTTATATTCAAGGAATGATATAATTACCAGGTACATAATTTTGAACAGGTTTATATAATTTTATTATAGGTAAATGGATTAACTAAAGAGGTTTTTTAACGGGGAATTATTTATTTCTGTCTGGTCGTTTAGCAAATTACCGGTATTTTTAAGTTTATTAATCTCCAATGATTCTAAAAGGTTTAATTTATTGCCTTTATTTTCTGAATGTAATAATTTAAAATTTTCGTCGAAAAGATGATTTTCTGTTACTAAATGTTCGGCATAATTGGAATCTGTTTTTTGATTAATGAAAGAATTACGGTGCTCATAGATACGTTTTTTACACGCTCTGCCGCTTTGACCAATATAGGCTTTAGGGCATGATCCACATGATAATTTATAGACTCCAGATTTATTTTTTGGATCGATTTTTGATTTGGTATTTTTGATAAATTTTCCAAGACTATTGTTTGTTTTGAATGTAACGTTAATATTCTGTTTTCTTAAAAATGATGCTATTTTTAAACTTGGTTTGTCAAAATAGGTTATACTATTATATGAATTATTATTGGTTTTGCTGTCTGGTTGGTTTTGCCAGACAGCGTTATATTAACGTTACATTCAAAACAAACAATAGTCTTGGAAAATTTATCAAAAATACCAAATCAAAAATCGATCCAAAAAATAAATCTGGAGTCTATAAATTATCATGTGGATCATGCCCTAAAGCCTATATTGGTCAAAGCGGCAGAGCGTGTAAAAAACGTATCTATGAGCACCGTAATTCTTTCATTAATCAAAAAACAGATTCCAATTATGCCGAACATTTAGTAACAGAAAATCATCTTTTCGACGAAAATTTTAAATTATTACATTCAGAAAATAAAGGCAATAAATTAAACCTTTTAGAATCATTGGAGATTAATAAACTTAAAAATACCGGTAATTTGCTAAACGACCAGACAGAAATAAATAATTCCCCGTTAAAAAACCTCTTTAGTTAATCCATTTACCTATAATAAAATTATATAAACCTGTTCAAAATTATGTACCTGGTAATTATATCATTCCTTGAATATAAATACAACTTCCTCAAGAAATACCCAGTTAGTCTAGATCCTTGACAAAGACATTAGTCGAAACGCGTCGGACAGTTTTTTAAAAAACGTAAATTGTGGAAATTGCAATTGTAGTATCAGTTAATTATTATAATGAATTTCCAACAAGTATCGGCCGAATCAATTCAGCAATTATGAAGTAAGTCTTCAGGGAGGTGATCCCTTAAGTACCGGATTTCCTACAGTGAACAGTGATTCTACATCGAAACTTACAAGGACGTCATTAGGTGTTAATGATAAAGTTGTTACCTTCTCTACAAAATGCCTGGAGTCTCTAATGTAGGTATCGGGTTTTCCCACTAAGGGTTGTAATAATGCTGCCAAGTTTTCTGCGGATAAGTTGGTGAATCTATGGCGCTGACGATCGGTCCCAATGGAATATTTGCCTTGTGGATCTTGGACAAACCATAAATAATTGGGAGGGCTTCTGATTTCATCAATTTCTTCTGCATGGATTCAATGAGGATGATTTTATTAAGCCGTTACTAGTTTCACTGCTCGTTTTGTGCTTGTACCAATAATGTACGAACATGTAGAATATGTGTCTATATAGGACTTTGGAATGACGACAAGTTCCGCCATTTTATATATTTATTATATACAAAAATTTAGTAGTGTAAAAGGAAAAAATACTTTTGGAGGTTCTTAATAGGTGCCCTTTTAGAGTTCTATTCTTTTTTTGCAATTCCCCTAACTGATGTTTAAATTTTAATTCAACTAACTCAAAAAATATGTCAGTAAGGCATTTTAAATGAATCTGTCAATTGTTTTAGAATTAGTTTACTGCAGATCCTAATACTTATTTATAGTCTTACGCCTTATGAGTATAAATTAACTGCACCTTTAAAACAAGTTTTAAATAAATGCGCTTAGCACGATCTCTTGACTTTCTAGAATCTTTCCAAACTATCCTAGAAAACCATATTTAAGATAGTGACTGCCACTATGAGTTGTTTTATGGTACACTTCCTTACTGAAACCATTAAATGCAGATTTTGTATTAATCTCGAAAAAAAGTTGTAGTTTGGTTTCAGAAAAAAAAAATTTGAAGCAATAGTTCAAATAAATCTGTAAAAAACGCGCAGCATGCAATGAAAATGCAATTTCATTATTCAACGTAAGAAAACAGTGCAATAAGTATTGATGTAAAAATCTCCAAATCACGCTTGGTATAAGTAGCTTTAAAACAAAATTTTAGGTAGTATACATGTGTGTCGAAAGTCATACAAAACAAAAGAAAACAAAAAAATAAAAGCCATTGGAACTTACTAGAATTAAATAAAGATATGGAACAGCGCAGAAAATTTAGTAACGTTTAACATAAAATTGAGTAGTAGTTGCAGTACTGCCAATAAAATACTGAACGACGCGATCAACAAATGTGCTCTGACCCTTCACCACACCTTTGCACTGCAAGAAATTATTTCAACTACTGAAACATTCCAATTCTACATGTGGAGCGTGCAAATCGCTTGTAATAAATCGAATTCATAACATCGCTTTTTTTAGAAACGCTTACCGAATTCCCTTTTTTAAATTTTCTATTTAATACATACGTTTTGCACGCTATAGTTACTAGGGTTAATAAAATACAAACGGCTGAATCTCGTCTCTAACAATTGAAAATCACCCCATATGACCCAAGTGTTTCCAATAACAAGATATTTTGAGTTTTGGAGTTAATCACTACATTGCGTGTGCTGTTTAAACTGTATTGTCTGAAATTTATATGGCCGAGTCCAATTTTAAAACTATTTCGCACGTATACTCATTTTGAATCAGTTTTCGACGTAAACCACTGACGAAAATTTTGAGAACAGTCGGTTTGTATTTAGTTCACCCTCGTACATGATTTGAATAAAATTAATAATGTATTAAGCAGTAGCTTAAGAATTCTAGAAAAGCTTCTGCAATATCGTTACTAGTTGTATACACATACACCATACAGAAGATGTTATTATTGGCTTTTCAAGAACTCTGCATGTAAACAATATTTAACAGCCTGTGGCACAATTTATTGACTTAAAATGATATAATGAATGATTCCAATTTCTCCAGGGCTTATCTACAAGATTTCTGCAGGCTGATTTACAAGGCGGGAGAAAAAAAACCGAATGGACCAATTAGATGAAATTGATCAGACGATAGGTATAAGGAATCTTTTCAAAACTATAGAAAAGACAATTTTTTTAATGTTCACTTTATTCCGGTTTTTTCATTTACTTGGCTTCCATTTCCAAGTTGAAATTTCACCAAGAATTACAAGAAACATTTCGGTGGAGAGCGGAAACATAAGGAATCTACTCCACTAAAAGTCAAGATGGTACCACCACGGCAATGTCCTCAATTTCCTGGAATGTTGAAGGTGATTAATTATCTGCATATACAAGCAACTAGTAAAGACAATAAATAGGCTTAATTTCTAAATAAAACAAGGGAGCTTCTAATTGGTGAAACACCTGCAGTATCCTTCAGACTTAGCCCCGAGCAACAACAGAGTGTTCCCAAGAGAGAAATAAAATTTGTGGGAATAAATTACAAGTGACAATGATGTTATGTCAGGAGTTTGCAGAGATTGGATAACATTTCTTCAGTAAGTGCATTAGGAATAAAAGAAATTATGTTAAGTTATTTTCAATTTATTTTTTTCTACTCAAAAACAGCTGCTAGGTCAGAGATTCAACGAAGAAGGTCAGCAATGGCTATAAAGTTTTGAAGTTAGTTCATGGTTAGAAAATAACGTTGGAAAAGTGTAAAAACAGCAAATATTACCATTTCTGTATACATTGTGAGAAAATGATGATTAATAGCACCTCCACCTTCCCCAAAGCTGAACTCTGTAGCTCTTAAGATCCTGAGATCTTAATATTTAAATAATAATGTGCTTTTTCAGAACGAAGCCATTCAAAGTATGCATACAATGAATTTTGTATGATCTGGGCATTGAATGACAAAAATCTGAAGTGAAATATTTGTATATAAATGGGTAACAATATCAAAATACAGATACAAAGCATGGCTATCAGTCAGTGACAAAATGCTTCCAATCTGGATTTTAAAGAAAATCATATTGAAATTCTCCCGCCATGTGTTGTGACTTAATTATTTTGATTGAACTATACAAGAGCATTTCTAAAAATTTATAAATAACTATCTAAAATTTTCATCGTGTTTTACTTGACTGAATATCATCCTAATTAATTAACAAAAATATTGAAAAGAATTTTGTTTTTGTGCTATAAGTATATGTAGGATATTCAAGGAGATGTTAAAATTGTTGGGAGCCAAGTAAAATTTTACATATTTACACTGTAAAGACGGGGACCCAGCAACAGTGTTTTGTCACTACCTATTTAATTTATTGACATAGTTGGGTAGGATTTTGGGGGAAAACCCAGATTGTACTTTGGTAAAAAACTTAAAACGTATTTTGACAGATTTTCTTCTACAACAAGATTAAATGATTTTAATATGAAATTTTAAAAAAATATATTATTCAGTATTAAAGAAATTATATTGTTAAATAAATTTTGAGCACTTTTCATAAGTATAGACTATTTAAAACACGATAAAAATTTTGGTTTTTCATTACAACAAACTCCAATAAGTCAAAATGTATTCTACGAAATTTATAAACTATGGCCTGTACAGCCAAGCAATTGTGGACAAAAATAGACGTTATACGTACAGGTGTGCCGATTTGCTCTTCGTCGTCACTATTGCTGTAATCCGAAGACCAGTTGCCGCTTTCGACAGGCTCGTTGCTTTCTTCTTCAGCGCTTTGATGGGAATGTTCGGCATCACAGCTCATAGTTCTATGATCTATTGTCGGTAAAGGTGAAACAAAATTCTTTTGTTTTTCCCAGGATGTAGTCTGTCGAAGAGGCCTGGAATTATTAGATTTTTTTAATAATTATTGACAATAATTTAATCAAAGAGTGTATGTACAATTTCCAAAATCATGCCTATGAGAAAAAACCTAAATCTGTCCTATGGTATAAATAAGAGACAGCTTGACTTAGACGTTAGGCAAGAATCAAATCATAAAATGGTATCTGAACTAGTTAGCTGTCAAACTAGTGTCTTTACAAAACATTAAGAGATAACACTTTGTTATATCAAAAAACCATCAAGATATAAACCTCAACATTGGTATCATAGCATACTTTAAATATATTCAATCTGTTGCTAAAAAATCAAATTCAAGAAATTACTCTTTCGGGGTGGTAACACTTCCAATATTAGGCCAAAATTGAGTATATTTTGGAAATTCCCTGCAACATCTCTAGTACCTCACTGTTACTCTACTCCCCAATTTGGAAACCACTGATTGAGGGAATGGCTTTACATTTTGGAGCACTTGACACCAAACTAAACTTTAGTTTGGTGTCTAGTGTTCCAAAATGTAACAATATTACTAGAACTAACATAACTTCACAATTACTCACGCTGTAGGTAAGTTTATTATAATTTCATTATCTTAAATTATAAATAGTTTTAACAGTTTTAGAATAGATTTGAAAATGGCCACAAAACAGCCGAAACGTCAGCAATAAAACATGTAAAATGAATACAATCTTATCATTTTGAACGACCCAATATCAAGAAAGTATACATTCAACAGTTTTATATACAGTGTGTAAATTAATAAGCGCGAAAGATTTCAAGATGTGCTTCCTCGCAAACGTTTCGTTACCGATGTACAAGGTGCTGAAATGTTCCTGACTACTGAAGTTTTCTAGATATTTAGTGAATGCCTATGCCTCTATGAAGTCCTCATAATAAAATCACAGAAACGGTCATGAAAATCTACAGGGTGGTGCTTCTTTGGGGTCCGTGTTCTTTTTGCCCCTACAACTGTTTTCAGCACGCCCTTGGCAAATGACAAAAATTGTAAATGAATCTCTTATGAATTTGCAATCTTTTTTATCTGTTGCGTTTTTCTCGTATCGGCCACTGTTTTTGTGTAAAAATGATCAATTGCATGTGTACCGTAAAAAGAAAAAAATCTTCTGTGATGCAATATGGTATTATTATTTCAAATTCACTAAAAAACAAGTTTAGCTAACTTTGAAAACCAAGAGATCAAATGAAGGGCTCAAAATGACCAGCTTCAGCTATTACACACGAGTCTAGACGTCGACACATAGATCTTCGTATTCGATTGAAAATCCCAGGAGAATCTTGAATAACTCTACAAGAAACAAGAATGCGGATTCTTAAGTCTTCTGTATCTTGAACAGGAGTTCCATTATAAAACAACGTTTTTAAATGTCCCCAAGTTGAAAAGTCTACCGGATTTAAATCAGGTGAACGAGCAGGAATTCATCCGTGTAGTTGATAACTGATCCCTGCTGGGATCGATGGTAAAATGACGACGTTTCGGCAGAGTCACATCTGCCCTCTTATGATATTATGTTTATATAGGCTCAAGATGGATACTACTGAATAAGTAATTTTTCAACAATTCGAATTTAAATAATTTAGAGAGCTATTTTGCACATCCCACCGTATTAACGAGACTAGTTCGACCGGGATATACTAAAGATATTTTGAAAGTTCATAAATTCCACTTCAATTTGTCTATCTTGGTTTTTCGCTATAATGCCCAGAAGTTGGTTTAAAATAATAGTGAACATTGCATTAAATGTACGAATCTCCGACAGCCAGCCAGCGGTGCACTAACAATAGCTGTCAAGGCACATGGACGGATCTAGAATTTTCTTAAGGTGGGGGCACGAGATGAAAATTATGGCAAATTTTATTATTATATGTTTTTTCTCAGCAGTTTATTACGTTTTTATTTACATAACGCCTGCTCATATTGGTCTATGTTTTCATTGATTTATTAAGTTAATGGTTACCTGTATACAGTTTATTAATTAAGTGACTTTTTTCCACTGATTGGATCCACCAGTGTCAAAACATCGGAGTCCATCGTTTAGCCAAATTTCAAAAGCAGTATTAATATATTTTACAGCACTATGACAAAAATCAAGTTATGAATTTTTTAAAATCACTCACTTTACATCGGTTTTTCTAGCTTTACTTTATGAAAAATACTGCAATCAAAATTTTCAAAGATTTTCGATTCTCTGCAATTTTTCATTGACGGCATGAAATGAATGAAAATACCCCATATTTTTTGGGGTTTTAAGGCTCAAATAACTTACTTCTACGAATTTGCTGTTAAAATTATGTCAGTTATGACTTACAAACTATTAATTACGTGACGGCTTATTTGCTGTTGAATTTTATGTCACCTAAAAATCTCTATTGATTGATGTATACAGAAAAACTTAATCTTCATAAAAAGATTTGCATGGACTAAAACGTTTACCGTAATCATCACATGTCACTTTTCAACTGTAAATGAGCTTTGTCACCAAATATGAATTCAGAAAAAGTATTGAATTGTTGCAGAAAAAAATATTATTTTGCTTTTTAGTTAAGCTCCTTCTTTTGAAGTCGGTTTTTAATGTATTTATTTTTGTAGAATGCGCATCAATTGAATTTTTTTTTAGATAACATATCGGTATCTGGAAAATGGAAAAAATGGGAATGTGGAGCTCTGAACTAAAGTGCAGAAATCTCGGCAAGACCGCAACTTGAAGGTTTTGATTGATACAATAAAAGATCACTTTTATCCCTGTTTGAAAGAAAGCTTTGTTTACCAAGAGGAGCTGTATATTGAGAATATTACTTACTTATGTATGAGTGCCGCAGACTGTGCATATTGTTTAATTTTTTCCCCTTTTATCTCTTCTAACTGATTCAACAACACCTTCTTGATCTCATTTACCCAAATGTGTTTCTGTTCCAAAGTGACCGCTTGAATGATGTGAACCTCAGTTCTGCCTTGCAACCACACTTCGAATCTTCTAGCATCACCTTTCACGGATTCGGTAAGACCGATCTGAGACATTCTCAGGAAGTGTTTGAACTGGTAGGTCGCTTTGTTGTGAGTTGGTTTGGCAATGGGTTTGCAAAACAACAGCGCTTTTTGATATAGGAACAAATGGCGACGCATTGGCTTTATGCGCAGTCTGACTCTTTTACTTTCAAACCTGGAACAAGTGCGTGTTAGAGAATTTGTTAAAACGTGCTAAAAGTAACGGTTTTTCTTTTCAGGATGAAAATGGTGCAAGATTCGATAAAAAGTAACTCAGAGACGTTAAAAACAATGAAATTAATTGCATTTTTCTGTTCGTCAGTTGACATTAAAGCAACAAAATCGATGGAATGAATATATACAAGGTGTCCAAAAGGATTCGTAAAATCAATATAAAACTACAACTTTTTTTTGTTAATTTTTAGATAAAGTTTTGGACACTTAAATGCCAAAGATTATATTGTCGAAATGTTTTCCCTTACGTTGTTGGCGTTTCTTTAACCATATCTATGGAAACTGCGGTCATTTTAGTGCGGATGTTGTGCTTGAATTGCAGTAGAGTTGTTTGTTTGTATACACTTTAAGGCATCGACATAAGAAATAATTACGGAGTGTAAGATCGGGGCTTCTCGGAGGTCACTTAATGGTACCTGGACGACAGATCCCTTTTTTCGGGGAAAAGTTCATTGACAATAGCAAGCGATTGGTTTGAGATGTGACAAGTTAAAATCATGTTTTTTGCTTCAAAACCTCCAAAAATACGTTAACATGTCTCAATAAGGTCGCTTAATGCCATGGCAGCTCACTCAATAACTTTTGGACTATGTAGTGGTTGTTCATGTATCTGTCTTGTATTTTCGATAGCCTAGTAGCGGCTGTTGTTCTGCTTATTTACGTAAGCATTTAGGTATCAAACATTGGGAAGCTGCTTGTTTACGTAAACATTTAGGTATCAAACATTGGGAAGCCTTGAAGCACTTTATTTGCAAAATTCAGTCAGAGTGGTCGGTAACACTTAGTTTGCAACCAACCGACTTCTGTAGGCTGTAAGATGTATCTACCTTCAGAATTTTGTGCCACTACGGTTTTTTAATGCCTAATTCTTCACTGCGTATGCGTACTGATTGAGACTGATTTTCGCGTGACGAACTCTTAATTCTTCAATTCTTTTTTGTGTTCAAACAAAGCATTGGTCACCAGGATTGAGAATTTTTACAGTCGAGATGGTATTCTCAAACATTTTTTTGCCATAAAAGGGGAAAAATGCCAAACTGCTGACTTCATCGAATTTCGTTTCAAATTGTAAGCTATAATTTTAATAGTAATGCGTTTCAATAATGTTTGTATGTAGTATTTTACAAAAGTTGTTCAAATTGTTTACCGTTTGCAACTTTATCTCTGCCCACTTGATGATTTACTGTATTAACTGAATTTTTATCCATTTCGGGATTCTCGGCATTCGCTTCTTGTCTATTCCACTCCATCAGATTCTGCAAATTTTCAGATCTATCGACATAAACTGGGCTCTTTAAATAGAAGAAATCAATTGGTGTCAAATCTCAAGGTCTTGGTGACCATTCAATTGTTCCACGTCTATCAATACATCTTTTTTTCATTACAGATAGTTTCAATAAACCTTCTTACTTGTAAAGCATAATGCGGCAGTGCCCCATCTTGTCAGAGAAAATAATCGAAGATTTAAATGTTGAAAATTGGAATTTGGGAAAGCTTGAATTAAGAATTAATGTTAGCACAAGATGTAAATATCGCTCAGCTGTCAAACTGATGACAGTAAGGTTTTTACTAGGCCTACACAAACATTGGATTTTTTTTGGATTATGGAGTGTACCGTTTGTAGTCTGTGAGGATTTTCCAAACATCTTTGGCCTTGTAGACGAAATAAAATTCCTATATCCTATATCAAAGGCTGTCGCTCGAAAAAAAAATATATATATATACATCTGGATGTACTTACCACACTGAAAAAGAACCCTGTAAAAGAAGCTCTCCCTGTTGAGACAAATCGGCGGGGAATCCAGTAATGGAGATCTGATGCATGCTGTCGTTAAGACATTTCAACACCACCAACATGCAATCCAAGGCTTGCTGCAGTACTCTGCAACACTCTCCTTCGCTGGAATACCGGAGCAGATCTTTCAGAAGCAGCTGGTATTTGGTGATGCGTTGGACCGGTTTGAGCAAGTAGGCTGCCAATGGGAGTTTATGGCCGAGTTTGATTTGGCAAGCGGAAAAGAACTGATTCAGTTCCACGGACGATTCTCTTAGCTGTTCAGACTTAGATATATTTTGGCAATAGAAGTTGTAAAGTTGGAAAAAGGTATCCTTCTGTCAAAGAAAAAATATATATTAGGTTGAAGTAATAGCAATAGTAGAGAAAATATACACCCGAAACTTTCAACAACAACAACCAGGTGATCCAGAGGTAAAAACCTGTTCTTATTTACCTCACATGATATTCATATCATTAGTAGTGTCAGGACCAATAGTGAAAGGCAAGATCAAAATAAACAAAAATTTTATGCCATAAATATAAAGAAATAGAAAAAAATGTTGCCTGCATAAGATTAAAATTAGATATTAGCTAAGAACTACTCTAACTCTTAACACTGCAGGCATAAGTATAAACCTGTGTAGCACAGGGAATCAAACACTAAACAAAAAACGAGAAGGAAAAAATCTTTTAGCGATGTTTATTTATTTACATCTTAAGAAATTGTAAAAAGGAAGCTGTTAGATGCGCAAATTTGCTAGAATAGCGCAGTTTGGTGGTAGGGACACGAAAAAAGTATCGATACTTTGCGGTATCGAGTACTTTTTTTAAACCGATAGTTTTTCTATTCGATATTTTCACTCATTTCGTACATTTAGGTAGGTATCGTATCGAATGAATCTTAAAAAATTACTCTTAAAAACCAGGCTTTATGGTTCGTGATTCCGGCTTAGAGGATCTAGTTCCCAGATATAGCCTGAAATGCATTAATACCGTGAAAAGATTAGAAAGAGAGGACAATTGTGTGGGGATTAGGCTCTAAGTAATACTCAATACTATGAAGTATCGAGTATTTTTACTCTGAATCGAATTATTCTGTTAATAACTTATAATTTATTGTTTTTTTATTTTGAGGTAATTAATTATGATTCATTGTTCGGCTTTCTACTGCTGTAATATAAACTGCTCATAATTAAAAATTATTTTCTACCTTGTAGTTCGGTTTGCTATTAAAGCGTATTTTTTAGTTTTTTTTAAACTATAATTATTTTCTAAGTTTTCAATCTCATAACGATGTCTATAGTATTTATTATTGCAAACTTTGATTTAAAAAATATTTTTTGTTTTTTATTAAATTCAAGTTTACTTCATCTTTGCGTAACATTTCCATTTCATTACCGCAAGTTCTACTACTGCCAACTAGATGACAAACGCAGCGTTAATAGACGAATTTGGCATTTAGGCAAGAACAGTGACAAAAAGACAACAAACGGGAAAATTCAACTTAAATAATTGTATTGTCATCGGCCCTTGACACGTGTATCAATTTTCAACTTAATTGGACTTCTTTAAGTTGGTGAAAATTACGTTGAAAGTTTCCGTTACATAGATACATACATAAATACATACACGTCAACCTAATAAAATGGTGTTAAAAAAACATCTACACAGGAGTAGTACACCAATTTTTTTAATCTTTTATATCTTAGCTTTTCAATTTTTGCTTTTGTAAGGATGTTACTGTTTATTTTCCTCACTTTTTACTTTGCTGATTAGTTTGCGACTCACTTGTTGAGGATGATACCTTAAAAAACTACAAACTAATTCCCCAAACCTACTTATATAAAATACAATCATGAAAAAGAAATTAGTTTGCATTTTTGAATTGTATACAGGTTGTAAACGGTATGAGTGCAAATATTTTGTGAGTAATATTAGTTCAGATGAAAATAAATCAAAAACCCTTAGAACATGTGGCTACCAAATAGATCATATGACTTTACTAATCACTTTAACCCAATTAAACTGATGATTAAAAATAAATCGAAATTACAGCGCAAACTGAGTGAAAAGTATTGCAACATTGCGATAACTCAGATGATTATTCACATTTGTCTAACCGAAAGATTTGTTTGATTTCGTGTATACTATCGTCACCTAAAATATACGCACTCAACCTATTCACACCTTGTATATTGTAATGTTAATTACTGCCAGATGATATTGAACTAAAGCAAAAACGTAATTTACATAATTACTTGACATATTCAAAATCATTAATTATATAAAAAAATAGCAGAGTAAACGAACAAATGTAGAAAAGATTTAACAACATAGTTCATGAGCGAAATATATCCAGTTGACTCTCCCACGCTCCCCTTATAAATTAATTTTTCGAAAAATGATGAATCAGGTTTCTATTCATTTAATGAAATGAATCATTTTGTATGTCTGCATTAATTTATATAAATCAATTATAAAGAATTCCGATTACTATTCTTTGGCAACAATTCAGAACAAAATCAAACATTAACTAATTAGTTGCGTACCAAAGCATATAAATAAGGTGCCTTAGTAATAGTTCCTAGAGACGAATATCACATATGAAGGCATACATTACTGGGGATTTGATAAAAAATTAAATTTAAAATTACTAATTGTAAAGTGCGAGTTGGATTCGCATACTAAGGGTTCCGTACCACCTTTAATCTTTGATTCAATGTAGATGTATCAAAGTACATATTTTTCTAATATTCCAGTTTCAAACAAGCTGGGAATGAGTGCATTTTCTTATATTTACCACCATATGTTTTAAATGAAGCCTTTTACATTTATAATTTATATACATTTTTATTTTTACATAGAGACTTTTAAATTTATAAAAAATATACACTTGCATTTTCCACACATTGACTTTTATTTTATCTGCTACGTGATTCGCTTGATTTTTATAAAAATATTTATTTAATTTTCTAATTAGCCCCCAAAATTAACATTAGGGTTTTATTTAAACTTTCAGTGAAGCCATCTATAATCTATTGTCTGAATTTTAGGCCCAGTAGATTGGAAGATAAATGGGAAAATGGGTGAAGTTTGAAATAATAAATTATTAAATCTTTTAAACAAATTATTTTAAACATACAAATAAAACATATTTTTCAAAATTTTAGATCATGTAGTTTCTGAGATAAAGGGGTGAATAAGTCCAGGTTTAATATTTTTGTTACTATCTTGTAAACAATTAAGTTTAAAAACATGAAAAAAATGTATTCCACATAATGAGCCCTTTCATTTGATGTATTGCATTATGCGTCCAAAAAGTCATTTTTTTATTTACCGTTTAATTCTATAATTGTCCCCCCCCAAAATTAATATTAGGGGTATCTCCTTATTTCTTCTGTAGAGTTCAAGTAAGGCCATATAAGCCAAATTTTTCAAAACTGTAGGTCTTACAGACCGGAAACAAAAGGGGGAAAGAGTATTTTTTGTTAAACTCTTTTAAATAATTTATTTTTAAAATATAAAAAATACATAAAAAGCCCTTTCACTTGACGTATTGCATGATGAGTTTAAAAAATTATGTTTTTATTTTCCGTTTCATTCTATAATTTGCCTCCCAAAATTGATATTAGCGATTTCTCAGTATTTTTCCTGTAAAGCTCAAATGAGGCCATATACGCCTAATTTTTTTCAAATTTTCGGAGATAAGGGTCGGAATGGGTATTTTTTTAAATTTTTGTTAATATATTTTAAATAATTTTTTTAAAAAATATTTGTGTTCGTCATAATGAGACCTTTAATCTGATATATTACATGATACGTTAGAAACAGTTTTAATTTTATATTTTTCATTTAATTCTGTAATTTGCCCCCAAACATTAATATTAGCGGTTTCCCCTTATTTTCTGCTAAAATTCAGGTAAGGCTCTATATCTATATTTTTTTTTCCAAATTTTATGCCTTATAGTTTCGGAGATGAGATAAGGGTGGGTTAATGGGTACATTTTTTATATTTATGTTAATATCTTTTAACTAATATATTTAAAAAATATGAAAAACATATATTTGTTTTCGGCATAATGAGCCCTTTCATTTGATGTATTACATGATGCGTTAGAAACAATTTTAATTTTATATTTTCCATTTAATTCTGTAATTTACCCCCCAAAATTAACAGTAGAGGTTTCTCCTGATTTTTTCAGTAAAATTCACGTGAGGCCCTATATCTCGTAGTTTTTTCAAAATTTTACGTCATGGAGTTTCGGAGATAAGAGGGGAGGAATGGGTAAATTTTTGTTCTTTTTGTTAATATCTTTTAAACTAATTATTTTTAAATTAATATATATATATTGGTGTTCCCCAGAATGAGACCTTTTATTTGATATATCACATGATAATTAATGAAAAATGAAAAATTTGAAAAATTTTAAAGTTTTCATTTTTCATTTAATTCTATAATTTACCCCCAAAATTAAAATTAATGGTTTCTTCTTAATTTTCCTGTAAAGTTCGGGCAACGTTCTATATTCCCTATTTTTTTCAAAATTTTAGGCTCAGTAGGGATAAGGGGGGGGACGGTCGATTTGTTTAGTTTTCCCCCCAGAAGTATCTTTTAATCAAATTTCTTCACTTACGATATGTACTCCTGATCGCGTCACCAAACTATACAGTGATACCAAATTTCATACTTTTCCAGTCAGTAGTTTAGGAGAAAATGCCTGTGTTGTGAAAGAAGCAGAAATCCGAAGTAATATTATAAGGGTATCCGTGAACCCACAATTTTTTTGGCAGAAAACAAAGCAACTAAGAAATAATGCGTTCTCAGTTTTAATTAAGTATTATAATAATATATGTTAGTTATGCTCCAAAACCTTATGATAACAATCCGTAATTGAATTTTAGCAAATAGTGTCACTCTCGTTTTGGTTGTTATTATTTAAAAATAATTTTGAACTATGCTATTATCTTCATGAGTTTTTACAGTTCATTTAACGCAAGACAATTTATTGTTTCTAGGGGAGAACTTTCATCAGTTGCGCTTCCCACAATTGAATGAAATCTCGACCAATTATTTATGTATTTAGTACATATAACTGAATTTCAAATATCGATCTAGGAGTTTCAGGAAACACTAGTTCACAAAGACGCCAAATGTGGAGCCTAACTTTGTGTAAGGCGGTTGTGAATCCCCGGATAAAAGTCACACGAAAGAATTTCTAAGTTAAGTAAAACCTATCAAAGAAATTATGCTAATTAGTACATAATTCATGTGTAGGTGTCACTAAACCTACGATTTTTTCGTGCGACCGGGAAACGGCGTTACACACATAACGATACCCCATTTGGGGCGAACTAGTTTTCCCTGAAACTTGTACATGTCGCAATAAAATATAAATTTTCCACATTCCGCCACACAATTAATTCAGCAACTTTATTTTAATTCAATTTTTAATTTTTTATGCACTATGATAATTTTAACCACTTACCTTCTGAAGAAAACACAGCGCTACCAGTTCCGTTGAAGAGATACAATTCTCCAAATCCTTAAGAAAAATATCACGGTGAAACCTATGTATGTCTTCCAAGTTACCGAAAATAACATTGAATTTTTCATCGACAGTGTGTGGCAAAAGATGCTGCATATCTTGGTTTCTGGACTCGTGCTTGTAACCCTAAAAGTGCGCAATTATCTGCCGAAATAGGAAAAATTACAAAAAAGTACCTGTATAATTGTTAGCAGCTCCGTAACGTAAACTTTTTCTGTACTGAGTAACTCTGCCAGTACATGACCGGTTTTAACTTTGTTTATTTCGTCATTTTCTGGTGAAAAAGCTTTTTCGTTCTGTATGAAGTCATTGTTTTCATCATTATTGTCTAGTGCAGAGGTGAGCTGAAACAAAACAAACTGTCGTTAATATCACTTTTTATATTATTTATAGCAATCCTTCCTTGATTGGTGCAAGACTGACACTGAACATGTACAACAGAAAGTTCGAGTTCTTTTAACAAAAGCTTGAAATTTCCATCCAAAGAGTTCTGTTAAATGGAAAAAATTGCCGTCATAAAGCAGGAAGAAGTTTGTTACTTTTCTGAACTATAATTGTGGCATCTCTGGTTTTTACTTTTTTGGGAATAACACCACATAAACTTGAAAGTCTGTATATTTCAAAAAGTCCAAACTTTCAAGGCCAAATCAGACTCCGTTTTCAACGGTATTAACACAAATGAACAAGAAATTAAAAAATTAAGAGGATTCGTAATGACCGTCAAACATAAAATGTCAAATTGTGATTTACGAAATTTTTCATTACGCACCCTTATATTTTTTTAATTTCTTGTTCAGTTTTGTTAATACCATGAAAACGGAGTCTGATTTAGACCTTTAAACGTTTGGACTTTTTGAAATATACGAACTTTCAAGTTTATGTGGTGTTATTCCCAAAGAACTCAGAAAAAAATAGAAAAAGTGAGTCAAAATCTAAAAATATATACAGTAGCCAATAAACTATTCACATAGAGAATGAAAGAAGAGTTAGGAGTAAAAACAATAATCTAATTGGCACCTTAATTAGGAGCCGAGGCTAGTGTGGTGGAACAAGTAACGAAGAAAACTAAGGAAGAGGTGATGCCAATTAAAGAATAAGAACTGCGGCAAGAACAAAATGCTATACAAAAGAAAATTAGAATCAGGACACAAGTTGAAATTAGCAAAGGGTGAAAGTAGGATATTCAATAAACAACCAAATTTACAAATGAAACAGACAAGAAAGTGCACTAGGGCCAAAAGTCTCAAAAACCTAAAACGACGGAAATATTGAGATAACCAAGTAACGAAAACGTCCGAAATTAGAAACAAATTGGAATATGGAAAATGAATGGTAACAATAACATTGCTTTATACCATAACAAATTAGCAACAAAATCTGTGGCTTTCAAAATTTTAATATCAGTAGTAGTCAAATTATTACAGCTGTGGCATCGGTAGCTTACACCTAAGCTACAGATGCCATTGTTTCCGAAATCGTTAGGAACCCAAATGGGGTCGCGTAGCAAAATTCTGCGGTCGCGAGAGATTTTAATGTCAAATATTTATATATACCATTTTATAACATCACTAGAGTTGGCGGAATACAGTGGACTTGCAGCGTCTAGACACGCCCATTTGTTGAAGGTTTTGAGCTTTCGAGTGACTCACACTTAAAACTACAATTTCAAAAAAGCCCTTGACTGAATTCTGGATCGGAACTAGAACTGAATTTCCTACAATCGCTGATATGGCGTTAAATGTACTTCTGCCATTCAACAACACATATTTATGTGAAGTTACTTTCTCAGCTGTAACACATATTAAATCCCAATATCGTTCAGCGCTAAAAAATGTTGAAGAGGTCTTACGTCCAGCAGTTTGAAACAGTCCACCAGGATTTGATTTGTTATGCAATAAAAATCAGGCACATTCATCTCATTAAATTTTTTACTTATATTTTAATTCAATACTTACCACGCAACTACTTCAATATATTCGAGCGAATTAAGACGGTCAGAATCCACTTTTATTTTTGAAACTATAATAAATACAATTTTATAATTTTTTTTGCAATTTTTAATTTTAGATTTTTGTATGTTTCAAAACGAATTCTAAAACTATATATTTTCATACGTATATGTATATTGTTACCTAATAAATAAATCATCAAAAAATATTAATTTATTTTTCTTTTAAATTTGTATGGGGTCGTCAAGAAACTCGCAATCATAAATGGGGTCGTGAATGACAAAAGTTTAAGAAGCCCTGCCTAGGGTATAGTCAAATAACTGAAATATTCATTTAATTGTGTTTTATATGCTAAAATGAAAACAAGATTTCGAAGAACTATAGTTACGTTTTTATAGCATTTCTGTTGAACCATGGGGAATATAACATGATTATTATTCGACAAAGATTTTCATATTTGAATTAAATATTATGGTCTTACATTTTAAAATATTTCACTCCCTATTTGCATTATTAACATTTTAATACACATTTACTTTGAGTAATATTTTGTTGTTATATTTTAATAAAATTAATTTTATTTTTATGTACTTTCATATCAATTCGTGATAGAATTACAAATATATTTATATTATTGTTATTACATCCAGTAATTAAAAAAACATCAAATTGTCAGATTAACAATATTCCTCCATATAATTGTCAGATTATTATCATCGAGGACGACTAGAACATCAAGTTGAACCATCAGTATAAAAAACTGACGAGCTCCAGTATTTCAAGGTCATATATTTTTTACATTTTCAAAAATCGGTCATGACTTTCAGTCGCGTTCAAATCAACAGTCATTTGAATAGGACACTTTTTTGAGTCCACTTAATGTTTCCTCTGAATATCTGACACGCTCGAATAATTTTTTTTCCATGTGACTGCTTTTTTACATTTTTTTAAATGAAAAACTTTACATAAACTTTCGTTCGTTTTAGGACCTAATGTTCACGATCCAACAGGTCCCCAAGACGCTTTAGTAACTGCATATTTAGCATCCCGGGCTCCCCTGGTATAAATATTATTCCTAAGAAAGTTTTGCGTTTGATTCCAGTTTATCGAGACACAATGTATATGGAGACCAATTGAGAACCTCCATCTTGAAGTTGATTAACTGACATTAATATTGATTTAATTCCAATTTATTTTGAATTTATTACACCACCAACTTTTTCGATTTTCAAAAAAAAAAAACGATATAAGCTATGTTCTTGAAAAAAATATGAATCGGTGTCGAGTAATCGCTGAATACACATAAAAAATATACAGACAAACTAAACACCTTTCTTTTTGAAGTTTGTTAAAAAAGATACACCATTCTAAAATAAAGTTAAAACCCAATCAATTTCTTGGTTTTTTTTGCTACGACAATGTTTGCTATTTGTTTTTACCGATATTTTTAGAAGAGCCAGATATATTGACATTATATGAAAACAGAAACTTGCATATAACATGAACATAAGTTGATTAGCCACAATATAAGATAACTCGTACGTCAATCTTATGAAGTGCGGACCTGGCCTCCGGTCTGCATATAATTTGATCGTTAATTCTTTGGAATTTGGTTAATATGCAAATGCACTGATGTTGAAAATATCTCGAACTAATAATTTAAATATGTAAATATAAACCGGAACTGATCCGTAGTAGAAGATGCATTATCACCAGAAAAATTATTAATAAAGTACAGAACAGCATAAATCAAAATGAAAAAATTAAACACAAGAGTTGATTTAGATGTAATTTTCAAAGTGGTTCAATATATTTCAAACTGTCAATTTTCAAAATGACTAGACAGTTATGTAATTAATCGGTAAGGTCTAAATAATGACCTAGAAGCTCTCCACAACAACTAATTTTGAAAAGATTGTTGAAGAGGTCTTTGATTATTTTGTCTGTTCATTAGTGTTTTCTCTCCTTAGATTTTTCATGCAACAGATAAGTATTTAAAAATTGTAAACTGGAAACAAGTAAGCCAATTTCGAAAAAATGCCTGGATTACTGGTTACAGAAATTCTTCCTATAAGATATTCTGGAAAGAAGATATCTGCAATATAATAAAATCAATATGTTAGCTCCACGTACAAAACATAGCGGTTGACAACGCCTCCAGAGTTGAAACGTCTCCAAACACAGATACGTATCCAATAATTTGCGTAAGTGTATCAAAAATAATAATTCAATAGTAGAATGATAATCAAGTTGTGGGCATATGGTGTGGAGGACCCCCCCTCTTGATTGAGCAGCTTCTTACATCAGTATGTATCCTTTTTAATTAAACTAAACTTGATCTAACAAGTGTTTTCTGATCTGGTAAAAGTGAATTTAGGAGTACCAGAGTGCTCCATCATCGACCCTATTCTCTCTATATATGAGTGATATTGATACTATCTACGATGGGGTTTCATGTACATTATACTCTAATGATACTTCAATTATTCTATCGAATCGTTCTGGTGTGCAGTTAGATCATAAGTGAAATGAATTTGCATTTCCCTAGAGTTCATTAGTTAAGTTTAAATTTGGAGAAACCAAAAGTTTTACAATTTCACAAACCTCAAATACTATAAATAAATGTCAATTTTAAATGTCAAATCAAATTTTCATTTTGCAATCACATCAATAAATATAAAGCCATTGACAACGAAGTCAGAATAGACTTTGAAACGTTTGGTATTCCTGCAATATACGTAGTTTTATTTCTATCGTGGTGTTATTCCCCAAAAAACATAAAAGTTATCAAGAATATGCCACAAACAACGTTTAGAAGACAACTATAAATAAATATTAACATAAAATTAGATGAATATGAATTTACAACTACTAATAGTGTAAAATATTTGGGACCTCACCTTGAAGGATACTTGAATTTCAAAATTCAACGGAATATTGTTGAATAGAATAACTTGATTTCTTAATATCTATATATATTAAGAAAATTTTGCAGATGATTCCAACTTATTGTAGACGAATTGAGTATCACCATCACTTCCGTGTGTGTGCGTCTTAGGGTTAAGTTTGTGGTTTAGTGAAATAAAATCCGTGCATTGCTAACCCAATCTTCTGATTTTTTGATTTCTTCTAATATATCCTCCACAGACGCTTATTTCAAGTGACAATGACGATTTGGTAGTGTTACAAATAGTGCCTAACATAAGGTATTTTACTCTCATTTATTAGCTTGACCAACCTCGTTTACTGTTGAATAGAATAACTTGTTTTCTAGATATGTATGTGTATTGAGAAAATGTTTCTAACTTAGGTAGATCCACTATATTGTAGACCATCTGAGTATCATCATACTTTAGGTCTGTTAATTATACCGACATTCATTTAATAGTTGTTTTCTGAATGATACTTGTGGCATATTTTTCAATGTCTAAGTACTTCTTGGGTATTATTTGATTTCTGACGTAATAATACACATTGTCAAATATTTTAATTTACATCTTAGAATTGTGCCTTTTTTATTCGTAGTTTCTTAACCATTGACATCGGGGTCTGATCTAGACCCCGAAACGTTTGGAATATACAGCAATTTTCTTTAAACTGTGGTGTTATTTCCCAAGAAGTACTTAGACATTCATTTAATAGTCTCCTCTCTGCGGAATCTTATAATGAAACCTTTATACAGTTTTAATTGATATAGCATAATAAGACGTAGTTTTCAATTCTAATTAACTTTGTCTGATAACAATTTGTGTTATTATTAAAAATAAAGGTACTTAACTTAAACAAAATTTATATTCTTTAGCAAACCTAGTACACAATTTGGAAAAGTGACATGAAGATCTTTTTTAGTGATGTGGAATAATTAGAGGCATTTAATAATTCTTATTACCCCTGTTTGATAAGAATTTTATATATTATGAAAAGCAAAGTGACATGTAATGATTACAGCGTACGTTTCCGAATTCAAAATTTCAAATATTTTAATTATAACTTTTTCTCTAAATAATATTCATAAGAACGTTTTCCGTTTGAATTCAACCTATGAAGACACACTGTGTATAGAATTCAACTGAGAACCTCCACCTTGAAGTTGATTAACTGACATTTTGAAACCTAATATATAGTTGGAAAAGTTACAGAAATACTTATTATAGAATTTTTAGTGCAATGGCATAATTAGATGCAGTTTTTAATTCTAATTACTTCTATTTGATAACAATTGTAGATCTTAACAAAAATGAAGATACTTTAATTGGTAATCAAAATCCCCCTTTGATGACAAACCTGGTCTACAGTTAAAAAAGTGACATTAAATGATTACGGTTTACGTTTCAGACCATGCAAATCTGTTTATAAAGAATAACTTCCTCTTAAAATTATTAATAAAAAGAAATCGTTTGATTTATGAATACACACTGTGTATAGATACTAACTGACATTTATTTTAATTAATTCAATTTATTTACAATTTACCCCAAGTTCCGAACAGTTAATACCAGCAACTCCATCAAATCTTACTGTCTAAGAATGTCGTTATTGAAACAAATATATGAGATCACTTCGGGATCCCTTGGAACTAATCCAATTCCTTTTTAAATTATTATATAACAGAATATTTTTAATATCAGCGTATCCACCAAAGTTTACTGTATAAGAAAGTTGGTAAAAAAGTTTTTCTCGCTTTTCTAAGAAACGGTACAAGTTATGTTAATGAAGAAAATTGGGATCACTTCGGGATATACCGGAACTAACCATATTTTTTTTTCATATTTTTAATACCGGCGACTCTACCAAAGCATAGTGTGTAAGAAAATAGGTAAAAAAGTTTTTTCCCATTTTCTAAGAAACGGTACAAGCTATGTTAATGAAAAAAATATGGGACCACTTTACGATCCCCCGGAACAGGATCCAGTATAAACGGTCGAAATTTCTTGAGCCGTTTGCGAGTAATCGCTGAACAAACATGAAAAACATACAGACGAATTGAGAACCTTCTTCTTATTGAAGTCGCTTAAAAAACTACTGACATTGAAACCGGGTGACAGCTTTTGCGTTGCCAAATTATGCAAATTTGTTCTCCAATAATTTTTTTATTTTAAAAATTACTTTTTTCGACGCCATTTTGTAGGCCTGTGCGCTAGTAAATTTATTGATCCAGTATATACAAATCATAAATGAGCTATTCACAAACATGCAGTTACCAGACTCCTCCCCGCTGTATAATAAATTATGCAACGTTATACTTATTTTTGTTGTAAATCGAATTGTTGCTAAAATACTGAATATTTTATCACGACATTGTTTACGATAATTTAACCAGTAAAGAGCTATTTATTTAAAAAATATATTAATCCCTTATTGGTTTACCATCTTCTTAGTCGTCTTTTCATGTTTGAGAAATCGTGATCTCATTGAATCCGGTACATCTATTTTATTTCAGTTTTAGATGTTTGTCGGACCATTGCTTTTCCATAGAAGTAATTAATTATTGCATAAATTATGCTTTCTGCTATTTGCAAAGCAACAAAAGAAAATTTGTCGGTTGTATTTCATACACCTTGCTATTACCTAGAATTTTTGTATTCACATGTTTTCATTACAAGTTATAATTTGGACGTTATCAAGGAAAAATTACAAAACACAAAACATTAATATTTAATTTTTTTTCGATTTTTTCTATTTACATCGCTTTACCACGCAAGAAAAACAACTAAAAACTTGATAGGTCTTCTTGCCCTGGAAAAGATATTCAACTGGAATATTTAGGCTAAAAGTAGTAAAATTTTGTACTATAAAACTTAACATGTGATATACCAATGTATTGGTCTTTAAATGCTTTATCGATATTATTCTAACACCGAAAACTGCAGGTGCGCATTTAAAAAAAATAGCTGATGATGGCCAACAAGAAACGAAACGTAGCAGTAAAGATTTTATGACGCCCTGTTGTGTAAAAGTATGTGTCAAAAAACTTTCCCCTTTACCATTTTTCGAAATAACTTAAAATAAAGGTAGTAGAGTAAAGTTTTCCTCGTATAAATTGAAAACGTTATGTTTTTTGGCTTTAAGTAGTTGAATGGGCTCTAAAATACGCATCTTTTTCTTCATTTAATCGTGTTTTTTATCTTTTACCGTTTCGTAGATAGCAATGTTACCCCTTCATATTTGAGACACCCTGTTTATGTTTTTTATGTGGATTCAGCGATTACTTGAGACCAGCTCAAAGAATTTGTATCATTTAAACTAAATTCTGTTAAGGGGGATCCCGAAGTGGTCCCAAAGTTTTTTCAAGGACATAGCTTATACCGTTTTTTTTTTAATCGGCATAACTTTTTAACCGGCTTTCTTATGTAACAACCTTTGCTGTTGGAAAACTTTCTAATAAGTAATATTTAGAATAAAAGTTATACTTCATAAAAAGATTTGCATGATCTGAAACGTATACTGTAATCACGACATGTTACTTTTTCAACTGTATACGAGGTTTCTCAGAAAATATGAGTTTTGCTCAAAAGTGACGTATTATTATTTTCGCTAAAATCTAAAGTTGTTACTATACAAAATTAATTACAGTTAGAAATCATTTGGATTACAAATACATCCAATTATGCATATCTCTAAAATTTCTATAATGAATACTTTTTAAATAAAAAAACTGATTTATTATAAAATTTCGCGGAGGAGAAACTACTAAATGGATGTAATTGGATTTCAATCAAAATGTCTGTGATAATTAACAGACCTAAAAAAATTGAAGATTCTCTAATCACCTGCAATACAGTGGCTCCACCTAAGTTGGACTGTAAACGAGATTGTAGGAAATAATGAGTATTGCTTAAAAGTACAATACCTTATTTTTGGCAATACTAAAAAAATCAATTAGATTTGAAAACTGCAATCTACAAGTCATTAGATCACTAAAAATTGAAAAATAAATTAAAACAAAAACCGACTTCAAAAAAGAAAAAAAAAATTTACTGCAACAATTGAATACTTTTTCTGAAGTTGAGCCAAGTTAAAGTTGTACTTTGCAACTTTTGAGGTTCAACTGGGTACCGGTGTTTAACTATACTCGACTACAGTATTAGAGTAACTAGAAGCGAAAGCAGAAGACTACGAGAATTATGCGAACCGACCTTCAGGGCAGATGTGACTCTGCCGAAACGTCGTCATTTTACCATCGATCCCGGCAGGGATCAGTTATCAACTACGCGGATGAATTCCCGGAAGCCACCTAAAACATTTAGTGCCCGCGAAAACTTAAAAACAAATATATATATATATATAGATATTTGTCGGTTTAAAATTAGTCAATATTTTAGTAGATATTTAATATTGTTCTATTTTGTGACAAGTCCTATAAAATTTAAGTTAATTTATGTGGTCTAAAGGGATAATAAAGATTATTACAATATTGTAAAAAAGTGCAAATCCGGTGAATATACACGATAAATTGTGAAATGTGTTTATTTGTTGGTAGGATATTTAGAACAATCCCCACACGATTAGGTGAACATAACATTTCTAACAGGATAATACATTTAATGGTAATATAGCAATATTACATTTAGACAATTGGTGTAGTAAAATTAATTTATATGGGTATATGTACCCACTCTTAAATCATTTTAATGACTCTACTTAAATTACCTACAGTACAATGTATTTATATTAGGGCATTTATGATAACTTTATCATTATATAGTGTGGAACAGCCAAATTGAATAAATTCGATAACGAATAAAGAAGGCCGTGTTGGGAAAAACGCTTGGAAACATCATTTGTATTTTTAAATGCACATGTTTTATATAGGGTGTGTCATGTGTCAGTGGCCAATAGTCATTACCAAGTCTCTTATTTTAAATGCAAGCCCATGTATATTGTTTATTTTTTGGATTCGCCAGAAAATTCTTGACATAATTCATGTTTGTCACAAAAATTGACATTAAAAAAAAGAAAATTATTTTATTTCACAAATTCGCCACATTACACTAAAAACCTAATAAGTAATAGTAATACTCATTATTTCTTAATAATATAAAAAAAACAAAAACAACATTAATGTCAATTTAGGAAATGTTCAAAATGCTCGCCGCGAACGTCTTGGCAACATGCTAATCTGGTATAGAAATGTCTTCTAATGTTACTCAACATCTCAGGCATGACTTATCTAATTGCAAGCGTGATTCATCTTTTTAGGTCACCTAAGTTGAGGTGTTTTGTTTTGTATATGGTACTTTTGACATATCCCCACAAAAAGTAGTCCAATGGCTTCAAATCAGGAGATCGTGCTGGCCATTCTATCGATCCACGCCACCCAATCCACCAATTTGGGAAAATTTGGTTCAGGTACTGCTCCATCTTGCTGAAACCATATTGTATCGGCAGGAACTTGTGGGTTTACTGGATCAGGATATAAGTTTGTAAAAGTTCGCACGACAATATTTTGGAGCAGTTCTAAATATTTATCTCCATTCAAGTTGCCATCAATGAAAAAGGGACCCACAAACAATTCCTGCTCAACCATTAACTGTTTCAGGATATTGCATATGTTTCTTTGTTATCCAGGGAGGATTCTCATTAGACGAATACCGGCAATTTTGACGATTAACATGACCGTGAAGTGTAAATGTTCTCTCATCAGAAAACAAAACATCTTCGAATTGGATCACATTATTATTTAACCTTACCATCATTTGTTCACTGAAATACGTACTTCTATCGAAATCGTCGGCATCAATTTAGAGGGATACATTTTACTTTCCTTTAATACTCGAAAAATTGATGTGTCACTAACGTTGAACAGAGGGGCTGCTTTATGACCAGAATTATGTGGGTTTTCTTCAAACTCAAGCATAATATCCAATTTCGTATTATCACTTACAGCATTAGCAGCTACTTTTTAATACTCTTTTATTAGGTCGATCTGTACGTATTTATCTATCTATCTATGTAACGGAAACTTTCAACGTAATTTTCACCAACTTAAAGAAGTCCAATTAAGTTGAAATTTAACACACGTGTCAAGGGCCGATAACAATACAATTCTTTAAGTTTAATTTTCCCGTTTGTTGTCTTTTTGTCGCTGTTCTTGCCTAAATACAAATTCGTCTATTAACTACTGCCATCTAGTTGGCAGCAGTAGAACTTGCTGCTATGAAATGGAAAGGTTCGCAAACATGAAGTAAACTTTTTAATATAAATAATAAAGGTATTAAATGTTGTATTGGCAACTTTTTATAAGAGGAGAGTTATGCAAATATAGTGAAATGCACCCCACGCTTTTTACTGTGAATCTAATTATTCTGATACTAACTTAAATTTTATTATATTTTTGGTTTTTTAGGTAATTAATCACCACCTTCTGCTGCTGTAATATAAACTGTTCATAATTTAAAATTATTTTCTGCTTTTTAGTTCGGTTAGGAATTAAAGTATTTTTTTTAGTTTTTTTAAACTATAATTATTTATCTGTCTTACATGACCAAGCTCGCGAAACTGCTTTTCTATTTTGCTAATTCTTCCTTGGGATACAGGCGACAAATTTGGAAAATTTTCGTGAAATAAGCGAGAAACTTCCATTTGTGTCCGTGTGTTATCTTCATAACCAATCATTTGTAGAATGGTTATTTTGTGCATTTCTGTTAAATGAACCATTTTTCTGATATTATTACGTAGAGTTAACGTGTGTATAATAATTGATTTACATCAAGTAACAGCCATAACAATTAAATATTAGATATTTTTGTTTTAATTTCAATTTAAACTTTTAATCAACTTTTGAAGTTTTACTTCCGCCACGTTCTTAAAAATTACAAAGTAAACTCGTACTTACGATTGAAAAATAACAACCATCGTAAAATCCAATGAAATGAATGTTCGATTTAGAAATCGTATCACAGTTACAATCACAATCAATGTTTTCCATAACACAAACCAATCAGTTTTTCCAAATTCAAACCCCAAAATTTACGTACGGATAGGAGCGGAAACCACCACGTTCGACATTGTACCCATACTTCGATATTTTTTGTAAGTTCGATAATGTTTCAAAAACGTGTTCTGAAACGGTACCATATTATGACAAATCTTATCTTTACTAACAGTCTTTCCCAAATTATTGAAGAAATTTGAAAGAAGTGAACCTGTTGCCGGTGAGTGGGTCATGATAAAGTGTAATAAATTAGAAGTTCAGCGATCGGATTGCGCAGGCCAGGACTGCAGCGATTTCAATATCAATGTTCTTATTTTATTCTTTGGGAATAACAGCCCATATACTTAAAAGTTTGTGTATTTCTAAAGCCTAAATCAGAGCCCGTTTTCAGTGGTATAACTTAACACAAATGAAGAGAAAAATTAAAAGGATTCGTAATAACAAATTTAGTAAATCACAATTTGACATTAATGTTTGATAGTCAAACTGATGAAACTAAGGGAATTACTGCAAATTTAATATATACAGGGTAGCAATAAAAATTCCAATGATCATTTGCAATAACAACGCTTCTTTCAAATTGGAAGAATGTGAAAGAGTTATCTTCAGAATTTCATATGGCCTTCCTAGGTACGACTTCACCAAAAATGAGACAAATGGAATTCTGATGTACCAAAGATCTCATTAAAGTCATAAGAGAAAAACTAGGGACAACTTTATGAACTATCCCGATACAGGGTTGTTCAAAAGGACATTACCATTATTGTCTTCTAAACGTTGTTTGTGGCATATTCTTGATTACTTTTATGTTTTTTTGGGCAATAACACCACAATCGAAATAAAACGACGTATATTGAAGGAAAACCAAACGTTTCAAAGTCTATTTTTACTTTGTTGTCAATAGCTTTATATTTATTGACAACGAAGTCACAATAGACTTTGAAACGTTTGGTTTTCCTTCAATATACGTCGTTTTATTTCGATTGTGGTGTTATTGCCCAAAAACACACAAAAGTAATTACCATTATTAATTTAATCCTTGATTACAGGCAACCAGGAACGGCCGAATTTTATACATTCTAGCTATACAATCGCTTTCATTTAATAAAAGTAAAGCAGACTCTTTCAATTTTCGTTTTGTATTCTGATCTTCTTTATGTAATATGGTTGAATTTTGTAATTTTATGTTATGACCAAGGTTCCAGGCATGTTCACAAATGTTTTACTTTTCGAATTTTCGTTTCTTTATATAATTTTTGTTTTCATTTATTCGAAGATTTATAGGTCTGGCTAGAGGTTTCTCCAATATAAAATTTGATATATTCGTAAAGAATCTTATAAATGCAATTTTTTGAGCTTTGTGTTGTTATTTGGTTTAGTTTTTGATATAATTGATTTCAGTGTATTTTTTGTCTTGAATGTTGTTTTAATATTAAATCTGTTTCCCACCCTTTTCAGTCTTTCTGAAAGACCCTTTATGTGTGGTATGGTTGTTGTAGTAATGTGGTTATCAAGGGAATTAATCAAATGACGATTGTATTTTTGTTATTAAAATATGTAGGAAAGGTAGTGTGTTATTCTGCTCAATTTCTAATTTGAATTGTATAGTTGGTTCTTTGTTATTGATGCCGTTTAAGAATTCATTTAAGTCTTCAAGAGTGTGTTCCTAAATAGTGAATATATCGTCGACATAACGCCATCCAATTAAAGGTTTATTCTCTTTTGTAAAAATTTTTTGTTCTTCAAATTTTTCCCTGAAAATGTTGCTTAAGGCAGGGGACAGACAAGAACCCATGGCCATACCACAATCTTGTTGGTAGAAGTGATCGTTGAGTTGAAAATATGTTGTTTTTGTACAAAATGTTAGTAATTCCATTATTGTGTTATTGGATAATTGTGTACATTCGTTTAGTGACAAGCCATGTTCTAATCGTTCTTTTACAATAGGAAGTGTTTCACTTCAGAATGGCTGGACCTGTTTGGTAATTCTTTTTGTTGCATTTGTAATGATCAGGTCAAGGTTTGTATGAACGAAAATGTTTACAAAATTTTACGGAAAAGTGAAAAATTTGTGTCAAAAACTCGAGAACGGCTGAACCAATTCAGCTATTTTTGTACAAGTATTAGTTGAAATACGAGGAAGGTTCTTACAAAGAGAAAAATTGGAAAAATGACCTGGAAAATGCAAAGAGTACATTTTTTCCATCTAAATCGAGATTTCCATTAAATATTTGAAGTCAAACATATCAATCAAAACCAAACAGTGTGTGTGTCTGCAGATCTAATATACACTGATAGACGAATTTATTTGAGTCAAATAAGGTTTTTTAATAATTAAAAATTATTTATTTGAAAGTTTGAGCAATAAATATTTATTATGTATATCCATATTTTTTCGGGAGAATGAGCAGGAATACTAGGCCAATATTTCAGGATAAAAATTTAAAAGAATCTGTGTATTTTCATTTTCTTCAAATAAAATCCATCCGACGATTGAAAAAAATGTAAATGTCAGTCCTGATGAGTTTAATATGCACATCGTATTTCAACACGATGGAGCGTCCGTGCATTATTTTAGACCAGTTCGAGATTAACTAAACGAAACTTATTAAAATCGACGGATAGGTAGAAGCAGTCCAATCGAATGGCCATCACTTTCACTAGATTTGACACCTCCCGATTTTTTGTGGGAACATTTGTAGTTGAACATGTACATTACGGATCCGGAAATGTTAAACGAGCTAAAAAACAGAATATGAGACATTTGTGATAATATCCCACCGAAAATATTTATAAATGTGAAAGCTGAGTTTCAGGATATACTAGTTTATTATCAGGAGGAGCAAGGACAACATCTTGAGAAACTAATTTTGAGTCAATGATATATTAATTACAATAGCAAGTTAGTGTTAGTCATAAGATATGTAAAAAATAACAAATTAAATCAATCGCTCCCAACTTTGTAACTACTCATCCGATTTAGCACACAAAAGAGCGTTGAATAGATGGAATAGAGATTGACATATTGTGTCTTGTGAGATAGTTCCCCACTACACTCGTTTCTGATGTTAGTGGCAAACGTATAAACACAAAGTTTTGTACCCTAACACCAAACCTTTTTCTTTTTTCACTTAAGGCACTTTTGAACAGCGAAGCTGTCATCATCAAAACTTTTTTTATATATTTTGACACACCAAAGGTTCCACAGTTTTCCCATTACGTAAATGGAAAAATTATGGAAAAAGACACTTGCCCTTTATCAACTGGCACTGAGGCAACATGGTAAGGTATGTCTCATATGCCCCATAAAATAAAAATATTCATCTTCTTCTAAGTTTTTCAGTTTCACAACATACGTCAAAACTCTTCGCATGTTCTCTCAATATCTCAAGTGTCTTCTATCAGGTCTTTGGCTTTTTTCTTCTTCAGTACATCCCGGTTAATCCTTCAAGGCCAATTCCTCGATTTCTAGCCTGGATTTCTCGAAAAAAATTGATAAAAATATATTCTTTTAGCCCTTATTGACTGTTCTTCAATCCTACATTCTTCTCCTTCAATCCTACATTCTTCTCCTTTATTTCGGCTAGCAAAGACATTACTCTTGAGTACTTCTTAAAGATTAGTAGCTCTTCATCGGTTCTTTTCAAGACTTTGAGTTCTACAGTCCTCGGCAATCTTGCAGTTCCATTCACATCTAGTTCTGAGCTTCGTTTAATGTCATCGGCAAGTTAGGTTAAAATCGATTGCAAAAATGAATAGACAAATAAATAAACAGATGAACCTAGTTAAAAAGTAGTAAAACAAAGTGTAATAATTTTCCAGGGTTTCAATTTATACTGGTTATGTCTAAGTGCTTCTTGGAAAATAACACCACAGTTTAAAGAAAATTATATATTATGTATATTCCAAACGTTTCGAGGTCTAGATCAGACCCCGTTGTCAATGGTTAAGAAACTACGGATTAAAAAGGCACAATTCTAAGATGTAAATTAAAATATTTGACAATGTGTATTATACGATTTTTGACGTAACTAAGAGAATTTTATTTGTAATATACAGGTTAGCACAGAAATTTCTAAAGATCATATAATTATAAAGTTCCTTTCAAATTGAAAGAATTTGAAAGGGAGATCTTCAGAATTTTATGTGGCGCTCCTAGGTGCGACTTTGTTATAAGATAGTGCATTCGCTAAAAATGCGACCAAAGAACTTTGTTGATTCAGTGATCCCATTAAAATCATAAGGGAAAACCTAGGAAAAACCTTATGAACTATCCCGATATTGGGTTGTTCACAAGGACATGACCATTAGCAATTTCTTCCTTAATCATCGGCAACTAGGAACGATTGAATTCTACGGAGGTAGTAGCAATACAATCGTTTTTATTTAACAAAATTTCTTTTGGTGTTTTGTTCTTCTTTGTGTAATATAACTGAATTTTGAAACTGTATTTTATGACCAAAGTCCCATGTTCACAAATTTTGGATTTTTCAAATTGTCGTTTTTTTATGTTTGAGTTTGGTTTTTGATATAATTGATTTTAGTGTATTTCTTGTTTTAAATGATGTTTTAATATTATATCTGTTTCCCACTCTTTTTAGTCTTTCTGATAGACCCTGTATGTATGGTATAGTTATTGTATTAATGTGATTATCTTGGGAGTCAGTGTTGCTTGGTGAAGTTTGATGTTGGTTGTTAGGGATTGTTTGGTATTCCATTTTGTTTAACTCGTTATTAATAAATTTATTTGGGTAATGATTGGCAGAAAGTACATTTTTTATAAACGTTTTTTCTTCATTGAATTTATTGATATTAGAACAGTTGGTTTTTGCTCTGTCATATAGAGATTTAATGATACCTCTTTTTACTGAACTTGGATGATTAGAGTTAAAGTTGAGATACCTGTTAGTATGAGTTGGTTTTCTGTAGACTTCTGTTTCAAATGTCGATTGTGTTTTGGTTATTAAAATGTCTAAGAAAGGTAATTTGTTATTCTGTTCAAGCTCTAGTGTAAACTGAATAGTTGGTTCTGTGTTGTTTATGTCGTTAAGTAATGCATGTAAATCCTCAAGATTATGTTCCCAAATACCGAATATGTCATCAACATTACGCCACCAAACCAAAGGTTTAATCTGTTTTGAGAAAATTGTTTGTTCTTCAAATTTTTCCATAAAAATGTTGCTTAAAGCGGGAGACAAACAGGAACCCATTGCCATGCCAAAATCTTGTTGGTAGAAGTCATCATTAAGTTGAAAATATGTTCTCTTTGTACAAAATGTTAATAGTTCCATTATTGTATTAATGGAAAATTGAGTACGTTGATTTAGTAAAGAATCTTGTTCTAATCGTTCTTTTACTAGCTCTAGACCCCAAAACGTTTGGAATATACAGCAATTTTCTTTAAACTGTGATGTTATTTCCCAAGAAGCACTTAGACATTGAAAAATATGCCACAAGTATCATTCAGAAAACAACTATACTGGTTATCTAAATTTTACTCCAATATTTTCCCGATCAAACTACGTGCAAAGATTTTCTTACCTCTACGTGAAAAACTGCAGAAGGATTCTTGTCTGCGTCAAAACGCGGTAATAATGATACCAGCGATTTGCTTTTGACCAAAACGTAACGACCTATGTTCATCTTGAACACGACTTTAAAACTATATTAAAACAATGGGTAATCTTAACACTGTGGAAGCTTTCTTCCAACTAACCATAAATAGATGATGCATTTAAATTTACCTGTTATCAAAAAATTGTTCATATTCCAGCGAATGAAATAAGTTTTCAAGTATTTGTTATAATCTTCAATCAAAAGCAATGCTAAGTACCGTCTGCAATACGGATTTTTTTGCATGACAACTATTCAACAAATTCGTACTTGTTGGTTAGGAGAATATGAAAAAATCGATTCTTCCACCTATTTCAACCATTTAAAATATTTGATCGCTTTGGGTTTGTTCATAATAAAAAGTCAAATTTTACTATAAAATCTTACGAATGTTCTTGAATCGTTGTTAAATGTAAAGTTTCTTACCCGAATTGCTTTACTGTTTATTATGATTTGTAGTGAATCATTATGCGAAGTGTGGTTATACAAACAAAGAATAAACAAATGATCACTTATTTACAAACAATCAGATGTGACGAATACGATAAACATCTTTGATTTGTTTACCTTGGAAGAGTTTAAAAAGGTACCTACCCAACACACAAGTCAAAAATTTGTTTTTAAATAATTTGGTAATGAGAGTTGGACTCGCATTCTAAGGGTTTCGTATCACCTTCAAGATTGTAATATTACAGTTTCAGACAAACGGGAAATGAGTACATTTTCTTAGGGTAAACCTAATATTTCTAAAGTGCGATTTAAGTCGATGTTTAATATTTTTGTTACTATCTTTTAAACAATATATTAAAAATATGATATATTTGTAATTCACATAAGGAGCCTTTTATTTGATATATTACCTGATGGCTTGAAAATTTAATTCGTATTTAATTCTATAATTTTTCGCCAAAATTAATATTGGGGTTTTCTAGTATTTTTTCTTCTAAATTTCAAGTGAGTCCCAGTACCCCTAATTATATTCAAAATTTTAGGTAGTATGGTTTCGGAAATAAAGCGTGAAATGGAATTTTTTTTAGATATTCTTGTTAATATCTGGTAAACAATAATTTTAAAAATATGTAGAATATATATTTGTATTCCTCATAATGAGCACTTTCATTTGATGAATTGCATGATGTTTAAAATAATATTTTTTTATTTACCGTTTAATTCTATAATTTGGCCCCCAAAATTAATAATAGGAATTTTTCGTATTTTTTCTGTAAACAAAAAATTTTACGCCTTATAGTTTAGAGAATATAGGGGGGAATGAGTATTGTTTAAATATTTTTGTTAATAAATTTTAAAATATTCATAAAAAAAATGAAAAAATATATTTGTATTCGTCATAATGATATATTACAGGCTTTCAAAATAATTTTAATTTTTTGCATTGTTTAATTGGTTCTATACACAGCGGGGGTTTGGAACCCTATTTTAGAAACACTGTATACATAAATACTGGTTGATCATTTTGTAGACATCTCTTTCTCTCAGAATAATTGTTGGGAAGAATTTCTGTCTGGACAACCAATAATCCTTGCAATTTAACGAAATTGCCTTACTCCACTTTGTTCTAATTTTACAATTTTCAAATACTGCAGGAAAAAATCTAAGGAGAGAAAACCCTAATGAAGAGACAAAATAATCCAAGACCCCCTCAACAATCTTTTCGAAATTACTTTTATAGTAATCTCACACATATTAAAAATCTATTATCAAATCAATATTAAATAGTCCCCCCATACCGCCAAAATACTTGCTTTGAAAGCTCTCAAATGCTGGACTTCAGCGGTGCCCATTTAAAATTTTTCCCTAATTCAGAAAAATCCTATATCCCGAGCCGACTAAAAATAATAATTGTTTTTTTTTGTCAGATTTAATGTTTTCAATTTATTATTGTAGATGTGGTGTAGTCATGGCACCCTGTGGTACTGTTCAAGATTTGTCAAAAAATTATCCTGACTGCTGTCCAGTTCCAAAACGATGTTAATTGGTTAGAACACGTAAAGTGGAACTAAATATACATGTATAAATAAATATATTACTTTATTCTTATTATTTGTGTATTCAATATTTAATGAAGGAAATAAAACACATGAATAATTTTATGTGTTCCATTTAATGCTGTAATTTGTCCCCTAAAATTAATATTAGAGGTTTCTCCTTATTTTTTGCAGAAAAGTTCAGGTGAGATCCTATATCCTTATTTTTTTTTAATTTTACGTCTTAAAGTTTCGGAGATAAAGGGGGGAATGGGTAATTTTTTTATATTTTTGTTAATATCTGTTAAATAATTTATTTTAAAAATATGAAAAAAATATGTTTGTATTTGTCATAACGAGACCTGTGATTTGATATATTACATGATGTGCTAGAATTAATTTTAATTTTATATTTTCCACATAATTCTGTAATTTGACCCCCAAAATTAATAGTAGAGGTTTCTCCTTAACAAAACAAAATTTCTTCATTTACGATATGTACTCCAGATAGAGTCACCAAACTATACACTGATACTAAATTTCAACTTTTTCCGTCCAGTAGTTTAGGAGACAATTGGTGTGGTGTAAACGAGGGAGAAATCCGGAGTGATATTATAAAAAACGTGCCGACGAATTGATAATCTCCTCCTTTTTGGAAGTCGGTTAAAAAGAGTTCATTCTGAATTCATTCAAAAACTCATTCAAGAATTCCAAAAAATTACGTCTTAAGGATATCATTTTCAAGAAGTCTTAACTAAGATTTCCTAAAGAAATTGTTTTTTGACTTCTGAAAAAGCCGACAATATAAGACCATAAAAATGTCATTTTTCCGACTTCTTTGAGACGTCCCAAAACTGAAATCACAAAGAAGTCTTTTTTCTGAATTCCAGTTTTATACAACTCAGAGTGCCGCTTATGTTCTATTGAAAATAACATTTTGTGGAAGTAAAATCTGATACAATGTTTCTTGTGTGTCACTGTCAAAATTTGCGAATATAACTCAACCCAAAACATACAGTGATTGATAACGACTTTGGAGTTGTAACGTCTCCATAAAATTTCTATAGAGACAAGCAGTAATAGGAACAATTTCGAGAACCTTATTCTCTATTTACAAATTTCAAATATTTATCTGTTGCAGAAAATACTTAGGAGAGAAAACCCTAATGTACAGAAAATCCCATTTTGGTTGAGATTGCCAGGTTACTCGGTTGTTATTGAAGATAGATAGAGTCTTGCGGTTTTCACATACCTTTTCTACTTTTTTGTGAAACTCAGGATGGCCATATCAGATTTTGCATAAGTGTTTCCATTTATAAGATACAGGGCGATTTTGATAATTTATACTTTTTGGACCCCTTCTATATCTACGAAATTATTAGAAATACTCTTGCGCTAAGAACTACGTCTAATAGAAAATTTTGCATAGAATCCAGTGGAGTACTCAATTTTTTTTCCGAGTATGGTTTTAAAGATACTACACAACATTATATATTTTTAAATGGAACACCCTGTATTTTATTATTTCATTGAATTCGTTATTTGTTTCCCTTTAAAATAATGTATAATACAATACAATCGTATTTTTCGTTATTTTGAAAAACGAATTCTCTTCCAGCCATTATCAATTATCAACCAGCAAACTCACGAATAATTAGTTATATAATGATCTTGTAAACTCAAACACGATAAAACACAATAGTTACTAACAATGACAGCTTGATCAGATTTGCGTTTTTCTCTCCAGCGCTCACTAGATAAAATATTGTTCCGAAAGGAGGAATTCTATAATAATTTTAAATGGATTCATGCGAGATGGAAAGGTTTGCCAATTATGTGTTAGGGAAAATGGACAACAATTTGAAGAGTTAAATCAATAAGGTAATAAATAATGTCCAAAATTAATTTTAAGATAGATATTTGATTTGTAATACTTGTTCTGTTTGTTATACATAATGAACGATGTATAACTATTTATTAGTTGCTTTTAGGTACCTAAATTTCGTGTTTCATGTTATTGAATTATTGTTAACATCATTTTTCTTTGCTGATAAACTCCTATAAAAAATCTCAAATGGAATTATTTGTTTGATTCTCCTTTTAAATGGAAAATACATGGCCTACTAGCAAAAAACTCAGCTTTTTAGTGTTTTTTAGCATTTCTAATAATACCATGTGTATTCTATTATACATTATTTTAAAGGGAAAAAAATAACGAATTCAATGAAATAATAAAATACAGGGTGTTCCATTTAAAAATATATAATGTTGTGTAGTATCTTCAAAACCATACTCGGAAAAAAAAATTGAGTACTCCACTGGATTCTATGCAAAATTTTCTATTAGACGTAGTTCTTAGCGCAAGAGTATTTCTAATAACTTCGTAGATATAGAAGGGGTCCAAAAAGTATAAATTATCAAAATCGCCCTGTATCTTATTAATGGAAACACTTACGCAAAATCTGATATGGCCATCCTAGTTTCACAAAAAAGTAGAACAGGTATGTGAAAACCGTAAGACTCTATCTTCAATAACAACCGAGTAACCTGGCAATCTCAAACAAAATAGGATGCACTGTACAGGCAAAATAACCCAAATAAGAATTTATCCTAATATATTTTCAGACATCAAAAAATAATGTCCCTAAGAAGTCCTTTACGCAATAAAAAATGAGTTCTTTAAGTACTCTTTTTTAGGTAGTCAGAAATATGACTTTTTTATGACGACTTATACAATTAATTTTGACTTGGATGTCCAAATCTTAAATTTCAATTCTTGAAGAATCCATAATGACGTCATTTTGTTCGCTGGGCATTCTGCACAACTGACCTACAGAAATTATTAGAAGCATTCCTTAAATATTCCGAATATTATGAAAACTGTGCACCTAAGAAAGAAAATGTTTCAAAAGTTTCTAGGGTAAAAACTAGTGGTGTGGTGTTGACCTTGAGTCAAGGATTAAAGTCATTTAAAAGTCAAAACAATTTTTTTTATCCCAAAAATGGCAAAAGATGATAATTTTACGTTCAAGTACAGCCTTGACAATAATCCCAAATCAAAAGTCAAAGCCAATAGTTTGCAACTACGCATCTGGACCCCAAGATTAAATTAGAGTCACGGCATTGAATAAAAATTGTTCTTTCTAGTTCTAGTGTCAATAGTTCATTTGAAAAAAAAATCAGTTTGCCCTACCAATGACCTTAATCCTTGATGAAATATTTTTTGAGGTATTATTAGTTAAACTCTACTTATTCGACAAAATAAGCATAAACAAATTTAATGTAGCTACTTACTTTAGGAATCGTATATGCTTTCTTCAGCATACTCCTGTGTGGTGCTGGTGCAGGAGCTCCAATCTGCGGTTGTTTAGGAACATTCTGATCCAAAATACTTTGCAGAGGGGGCTTTGACTTAATGGCAAATTTATTCAGCTGAGACAATCTTTTATTGCATGTAACCATTATTTCTTCAATGTTTTCAGACACCTACGAATTTAATGATATTTTACTTGGAAATTTTTGTTTTTTTTGTTTGTACCTGATGCACCACAGCCTTCAATTCAGAGGTACTAGCTAAATCTTGTAAGGATTTCTCGAAGTTATTGCAATTGTGTTCTTTGAAAGAGTACTGAATGGCCTTTATTTCTTCTGTGTACTTCTTTACCAGTTCAGGTGAGGTTGAGCAAAGGTCAATGTTTTGAGAATCCAAAGTTTCCAAACTTTGGTCATACCAACTTTTGGCCTTAAAAAGAAGAAAATACTAATCGAATGATGAAATATGTTTGCATATGTACTTTCTTCAACTCTCTTGGATGGTAACTGTCGTAACAGTTGTCATTTTACTGATTATTCCAGGATTTAATGCTCCCGAATAATAGGAAATCGCACTTGCGTTATATCCTCTAGACTTTAAAGAACGCAAATAAGTACTGACCAACAAATATAGAAAAACCAAAGCCAAAAACAGAACAAACGACGGTAGCCTAGAATTTTCCACAAACAAATGAGCTAGACATGTTGCCGTTATATCACCAAGATTATTCAGCAGAAAACTGGAAACATCAATATGGCTCAATATAGATGGTTAATATAGATGTTCCAATATTCGCGAAGTTCACTGGCAAGAATATAGAGAACAAGTAGTGTAATAGCTCTATAAATAAATAACACTCATATAAGGTTTGTAACTATCACAAATACACAAAAGAATCCAACTTGTGTGAGTAACATTCGGAAAAATATAATGGTGAACTACTCAAGAAAAAACTATCTTCTCAATGTATTCTACCAGTACTGGTACCTGGGTTGTAAACACTGACGTGACGTCGAAAGTACAACACACACAAAGATCTCTGGAGACAGACTGATCTGAATAACAAAGTACTACTAGATATTTTCGACAGAGTAAAATCCCTTATATGACAATGGGCTTGACATTTGGCAAAACAACACAATAGCTGGATAACAAAAATCACTCAATGGAATCCTAGGGACGTGAAGTGACAAAAGACAAACCCAGTATAAGATGTGACTGTGACATCAGGAAAATAACAGATGTAATCTATTCCCATAAAATCAACAAGAGGAACGCAATAAAGAATTCAGAAACGAATATGTAAGGCAAGTTACAAAAAAAAATAATGACAAAAAAGGTATGGGAATCGTCATGTTGATAAATCCAGTTATAATCAACCGCTATTTTTTTGAGACTACGGTACGTCTAGTATATATCTAACTAAATTACTTAAGACATCATTGTGATTTGTGTTGTCCTTCAGACAATAGAAAATACTACATATATCTGACCTTACAAAATAAATCAACGAAAATGAGTAGTTAGTAAAATATGAAGAACTGAAGAACTGCGCCAGGCTCAGATAAATTATTCTGACACAATATAAACAACTCTAAAAAATAATCTAAAACCTTATCCACTATTCTAAAGGTTGCCATACAATTAGGAAGCACAATTAATTAAAGAAAATCTTAGAGGTCGTACTTACTTTTTCTATTTGTTCTAGCAATATCCTACAATTGGCCAACTCCAACATCTTTTTGTCCAACAATTCCATCAAAATAACTTTTACCCTAGCTAATTCTGTACATTTGGGTTCTATACACTCGACTGGACATGAGCTGATGTTGATTAGATGTTTTCCAGATGAAATCACCTCCTCAGCACGTTCAACGTCAACTTGACACATTTTTTCAAATATTTTAGCTTGCCTGATAATGTTATCCATTTTATTAACTGTTTCAGCATGAGTAACCATCTCAGACACTTTTTTGAAATTATTTTCGAAATTTATTTGCAATTCTCTGAAATCCTGTTCGAATCTCCGTAGCTCTATGCAATTTTTCAAGCTGTTAGAATGGTATTGCCAAAAACTATCGAAAGTCTTCTCGGTTTCCTCTAGTTGCACTAATAGTCTTTCTACAACGAAAATGTTTCCGTTTTCAGGGGTCTGATCCTCCTGGCTCGTAGCCGGCTTTGACGTTTGCTTAATACTGATCAAGAGGTCTTCGCCGTGTTTAGCTGCAGACAGGATATCCTTTTTTAGATCGGAATAGATAGAAGTATGTTTATCCAGAACAAGTTGAGTGGAATCTACATCGTTTGGTAGTTCGGTTTCTTCGATGGTCCTTGTAAAAACATCCAAATCGTTAGAGACTTGCTGAGTTATTGTGGAAAATGTTTCCAGTTCTATTCGCTGTTGAATCCATTTTTCGTGGTCGTAGACCAGCGTTCCACCCAAATCCGGCGTGAGTTGCTGCAAACTGATGTACTTGTGCAGCTCCTCAGCCGTGCTCAATACAATCATCCGAAATTTGAATTCATCTTTACTAAACTTATTGCTTACTTCTGATAAAGCTTTATGTAGAAAACTAGTCGGCCTTAAAACATACACCACATGTATTAGACCAGGAAAATAGACCTGAAAAAATCACTTATTTAGTTACACAGGTCACGAAGAAGTAAGTTGGAGCTCAGAGTTTCCTTGAGCTTCCATCATTTTGAATCTGGTTGATATCATAACGTTTCGATACGTTTTGCGAGTCAAGAAGGTGCATGCTCCTTAGTCGGAGGACTAAGACCGAAATTTGGACAAAAGTTTAAAGGGTTATGTCTTAACTACAACTCCAACTATCCCACAGCAACAGAAACTGGCAACTAAAAAGCTCTGTAGCACACCAGATACCTTCAAACATGAAAAAGTGAACCTCAGGCCTATTGACATTCAGGGACGCTATTGGTCTATGTACAGGATTGCGTAACCTAGTAAGCATGACCAGTGACGTATGTCTGGTTTCAAATATAAATACTACAGTTCTTCTGAATTCCACATCATTAACTGAGGAAGATTCTGATCCAAACTTATTGAAACGGTGTGAGATCAACTAGATTCAAGACGACGAAGTCTGTTCTAAGCAATGCGAGGTCACCTTGACTATATATGATGAACAGTCATTCTCGATACATTTAATGTGAATCCAAAGACTTTTTACTCCTGATGAGTAGTAGTAGTAGTTGTTATTTTATTTGCTTAATATACAGGATATCCAAAAAAGTTATCACCACTATGAATTTTGTATAAATAAAAAAATGTACTGATAATATTTGTTTATCCAAACCAATATATAAAGAGGTAAAAATTTGTACACATATATTTTTCCTTAATGTAAAAATTTGTACACATATTTCTCCTTACATAACGGGTACTTATCTATGTTTTAGTTTATCTCAGGTTTAACCGCATAAATGTTACTTTCCACCAGGCTCTTAGTAGTGTCAACATTTCCTCGCTTTAGTTTTAAACTCACTAACTTTGAGGCCTCATTACCCCCCCCCCCCCCCGATAAAAAAGGTCAAAATCAGTTGAATTAGATTAATTTGTTTAATTGCAAGTTGGACTCGCATACTAAGGGTTCCGTACCACCTCCATATTCCAGTTTCAGACAAGCAGGGAATGGGTGCATTTTCTTATATTTACTCTAATATCTTTTAAAGGAAGCGTTTTAAATTTACAAAAAAAATACACTTTTTTTCCACACACAGACTTTTTATTTTATCTGTTACATGATTTGCTTGATTTTCATAAAAATATGTATTACATTTTTCTAATTTGGCCCCCAAAATTAATATTAGAGATTTATTTTACTAATAAACTTTCAGGGAAGCCTTTTATAATTTACTGTCTGAATTTTAGTCTCTATAGATTGGATGAAATAGGGGAAAATAGGTCAAGTTTTAAATAATAAAATATTAATTCTTATAGACAAATTATTTAAAAATACAAATAACATATATTTTTCAAAATTTTAGATAGTGTAGTTTCTAAAGAGAATAAGTCGATGTTTAATATTTTTGTTAACATCTTTTAAACAAATGCGTTTGAGAATTTAATTTTTATTTTCCATTTAATTCTATAATTTGTCCCCAAAATTAATATTGGGGTTTTCTACTAATTTTTCTTATAAATTTCAAGTGAGCCCCAGTACCCCTAATTATTTTCAAATCTTTAGGTAGTATGGTTGCAGAAATAAAGACCGAAATGTGAATTTTATATATATTTTTCTAAATATCGTGTAAACAATTAATTTAAAAAATATGAAAAATAGTTATTTGTATTCCTCATAATGAGCCCTTTCATTTGATGTATTGCATGATGCGTTAAAAATATTTTTTTATTTTCCGTTTTATTCTATAATTTGGCCCCCAAAAGTAATATTAGGAATTTCTTCGTATTTTGCCTGTAAACAAAAAAATTTAGGTCTTATAGTTTGGGGAATAAAGGGTATTCGTTATAATGAGTCCTTTGATTTGATATATTACATGATGCGTTCGAAATAATTTTCATTTCATGTTTTTCATTTAATGCTGTAATTTTCCCCCTAAAATTAATATAGGGGTTTCTTCGCATTTTTCCGGTAAAATTCAGATGAGGCCATATACCTCTAATTTTTTCAAAATTGTACTACTTATACTTTCAGAGATAAGGTAGGGGAAATGGGTAAAAAAAATTATATTTTTGTTAATATCTTTAAAATAATTTATTTTAAAAATATGAAAAAAAATTTGTTTTCGCCATAATGAGCCCTTTAGTTTGATATATTACATAATGTGTATTTTCCATTTAATTCTGTAATTTGCCCCTCAAAATTAATATTAGGCATTTTTCCGGTAAAATTCAGGTGAGGCCCTATATCTCTAATTTTTTTCAAAATTTTACTTGTTATAGTTTCGGGGATAAGAGGGGGGGGGATCGAATTTTTTAGTTATGCCTCCCAGAAGTACCCCTAAAATGGAAATTTCTTCATTTACGATATGAACTCATGCATGGGTCACCAAACTATATACTGATACCAAATTTCAACCTTTTCCGTCCAGTAATTTAGGAGAAAATTGCTGTGATGTGAAAAAGGGAGAAATCCTGAGTGATATTATAAGGGTATCCGTATACTGTATATACGGAACCCTAAAAATACACTTAAAAAATTCACAATAATAAAAACAAAGATCTTCTAAGAAACTGGGTATCGTCTTGCAGGCTATGAATAAATTTATCTTGCCAAACTATGTTTTAGGTGCTAATACGTTAGAGTCGCTACACACAAACATCTACTGTGCTGCAACTTCCATCTGCAGAACAATTGGGGTCGCAGTAAGACCAAAGCAAGACCCTCCCCAATTTAGACAAACACCTCGAATACCAACTTGGCAAAGAAGACCTGAAGGGAAAATTCTCTTCGGAAAGACATTGGAAGACTGACAGAATACCAACGAGGAGTCAGGAACAACAGAATAGAAAGGCTAGTCAAGACTATCATGGACAATAACCGAATACACTCCCAGTGGGATGGAGAAAACGTCACATCTCAGCAGTGTCTGGACAGTCTACGACAAAAGCTCTCCGTCTACACAAGTCGATTGAGAAGGTACAAAACCAGTAACCAACGGAAACTAGACAACACACTTTTCCGACAATCAGAAAAAGGGTTTTATAGAAAACTTAACAACATCAATAATAATGAAGCCCCTAGTTACCCCAATAAAACAGACATCGAGGAATTCTGGAAAACACAGCTTTCCACAACAATCTCCTATAACTCCAGAGCCAGCTGGATTAATGAGGAGGAAGTTGCACTTCAGAACTGTGATGCCATGCAACACCAACCATTTACAACGGAAGACACATCCAACATAATGAAGCACCTCCATAACTGGAAAGAACCAGGAACATATGATGTACAAAATTACTGGATAAAGAAACTGTGCGCAACCCACGAAACACTAACAGCCCTTATAAATGACGTAATTACCCACCCACACAAGATGCCTATTTTCCTTACGGATGGTGCTACATACCTCTTACCAAAGGACAACCTATGTGCACAGGACCCAGCAAAGTATCGACCAATCACTTGCCTTCCAACCTTATACAAACTCATAACATCATGCATTAATCATCGCATTTTCAAACATTGTGAGCTGAACAACAGAGTTACTAAACAACAAAAGGGATGCGCGAAAACTTCGATGGGCTGCAAAGAACAACTCATAATTGATTCCGTTGTCTGCAATCAACCCCACGCCAAACGTCGAAATCTCTACATGGCATATGTGGACTATAAAAAGGCCTTTGATTCAGTTCCACATGATTGGCTCATTAAGGTACTGAAACTCTATAAAGTGAATAATTGTATTATTATCTTTTTAGAATATGCCATGTCCACCTGGCAAACCAAAATCTCACTAAATAAAGGCAACCGTTCGATACAAACTGACCCCATTTCAATCAAAAGGGGTATATTCCAGGGAGACTCTCTTAGCCCGCTGTGGTTCTGCCTTGCCATGAACCCTCTCTCAAACAAACTGAACTCGACTAATTTTGGGTTCAGTCAACACAACAACGTACAAGCATTAGAAATAAACCATTTGTTATACATGGACGACTTAAAGTTGATGGCAGCTACGAAACAACAGCTGCATGATATGTTTAAAATAGTAGAAGGCTTCTCTAGTGACATCCATATGAAATTTGGCCTAGACAAATGCCGAATTATTAATATAGTTAAAGGCAAAATAGAGCAGGGGCACTTCGAAATGGGAAATGGCACCTTAATTGAATCTATGGGGGAAGGTCATACTTATAAATACCTTGGAATAAAGCAGTCTCAACGTATTGATCACTTGACTATTAAACAGGATCTAACAGCAAATTTTTATAGAAGGGTAAGACGACTGTTGAAAACTAAACTAAACAGTAAAAATCTGTTTCAGGCTATTAACATCTATGTGTGTTCAGTGCTCAGTTACTCTTTCAGTATAGTTAATTGGTGCAAGTCTTACATTGAACAATTACAACGAAAAGTTCGAGTTTTACTAACAAAAGCTCAAAATCACCATCCAAAGAGCTCTGTCGAACGTACAATTTTGCCACGGTATGAAGGAGGAAGAGGATTGACAGATCTAAGCAAACTATTAGATCAACTAATTTCTATTTTGCGTAGTCATTTCCAGAAACTCGCAGAATTTTCTGATCTACACAGAGTCATGTGCCAGGTTGATGACTTAACACCACTGCGACTGACACAACAACATGTCCAATTACACCACCATACCACAGATCAGAAACTGCTGAAATGGAAAGAGAAGCCCCTTTATGGAAGACATATAAATGACGTCAACCAAGATTATGTCGACAGTGCATCGTCGAACTACTGGTTGATCTCTGGTCATATGTTTCCTGAAACGGAAGGCTTCATATTGGCAATTCAAGATCAAGTAATTCCAACTAAGAACTACCTAAAGTACATCGTTAAAGACCCTTCTGTTAACAACGACAGATGCAGGTACGGTTGCCAAACATCTGAATCTATCCAGTATATCACAGGAGGTTGTCAAGCGTTCGCTGCAACTGAATACAAAGAACGACACGATACTGTGGCAAAAATACTTCACCAGGAACTAGCACTGAAACTTGAATTATCACAGTCGGTAAGGTAAGGTTACCATACTATAAATACAAACAAGAATCTGTTTTAGAAAATAACAACTACAAGCTGTACTGGGACCGCACGATACTGACCGATCGGACTATTGCTCACAATAGACCAGATATAGTTTTGGTAGATAAAGTCTCTCGGAAAACAACTTTAATTGACATAGCAATTCCTAACAACAATAATATAAATATCAAGCAAGCTGAGAAAACAACCAAATAAAGAGATTTGGAATTTCAAATAAAGACTCAGTGGGACATAAACAACACACGAACTGTACCAATTGTTATGTCAACGACAGGACTAGTCCGAAAACATCTATTAAACAATTTAAAATACCTCGGTCTGGACGAACATCTTTGCAAACAAATGCAAAAAGCCGTCCTGTTAGGAACAGCCTGGACGGTCAGGAAATTCATGGGAAGCTGCCGCCGCGACTCCAACCACGGGCCTGAAAACCTGGCAAGGGCTCCCACAGGGGTTAGTGAATTTTCGCCTAAAGACACTCATAGCGTGCCTTAGAGGGTGTGTGATACCATACATTGTATGGTCAAGTCGGATAAAAATTAATTACGTCAGATCCACTTCAGTCAGTTGAAACAATTTTCACCTGGGCTCATTTCCACTGACTCATCTAAAACTTGCTTGCTTCTAGGATTCACCCGATGCAGTCCTTTCGTGTCTTTCACTTTCAAACTACTCACTACTTCGACAGATATAAAATATTTTTGCCATTTATGGGGTTTGGGACCTTTCCCAGGTGTTACTGACAATTCAGTGGTATGGATAAATAAATCTTTGCAGGCATATCATAACCTCTTGCATATCTTCAAAAAGTAACGATACCCATTTTGGACACTGTGTATTTTATAAATTTTAACATGTTTCAAGAAAGAACGTTTCATGGGTGATTTAAAAATAATGTTTTACCTACCGATATTTTGAGAAGAACTGTTTTGACAGAGTTCCACCTGTCGCTTCTTCTATCTATTATTAAATGGAAGCCCAAATCAGCGTCATGGAGGCTAAAAAATCCAAATATCAATAAATATGTTGTCGAGATACAATTACAATTATTTTGCCTGTTCATTGAATTTTCTCTCTTTAATGTTCCTGCAACTGATAAGTATTTGAAAATTGTATATGGAGAACAAAGTGTAGTAAGGCAATTTCGTGAAATTGAACGGATTACTGATTGCCTGTACAGAAATTCTTCTTCAGTTATTCTGAGAGAAAGAGTTGTCTATACAAGGATCAAACAGTATTCCTGTATATAAGTAATGTATTGTATATTATGTTATACTTATCTGTGTTTGGAGACGTTTCAACTCCGACTCTGGAGTCCAGCAGCGGATCCAGGATTGTCATTTGGAGGGCCTGATCTCGTGGGGGGGGCTTGACGTCACTGAAGGTTGATTTTAGCAGCCCCTTAGCCCACCCCTGGATCCGCCGGTGCTGGAGTCGTTGTCAATCGTTTAGTATTGTATTCGAGGTTTTTTCTAAACAAATTCGCGTTGATATTGATTTTTGTTATTTGTCAAAAATTTGACAGACAATTTGTTTTTCTGTTGTGTTAGCAATAGATTTCTCCAGTCCAAATGAAGTTTGATTGAAGGTGCCCCGATTTCCGTGTTGTCTATCATCATACAGCTCGCTTCTTTTTCTCTTTTTTTAAAATTTCCTCTTTCAACAACATCTTCGTTTTATCCCAGTCTATCCTATGGCTGCCGGTGCTGGTTAATACATGATGAATTTGATTTGTCCACATGCCTTCTGGAAATGTTATATTGATGTTCTTTTTTCCTTACTTCTAAAAGTCTTAAGTTTCACCGGTATAAATATAAAACACAATAAGTATAAAACACTGTAGGCACAATTTTTTTTAATTCTGAGGTGATTTATGTGAGGATAGAGCGTAATGTATTATTTGTTTTAATAACAGTTTTAACACGGCATTTATTTACAAAGAAAATAGCAACAACAAACCAGCATAAATAACCAACACACCACTAATACCAACCAAACAAAGACAGAAAACCAAATTATGAACATAATTCCATATTTCCTAGGTATATCGGAAAAAAATAAGCGGTTAGGAAATAAACACGGTGTTAAAAATGTTTTTAAAACAAATAATACATTGCGCTCTATCCTCACACATACCAAACCATTTAAGGCAACAATTGTGTGTGCAGAGTTTTATGTGATTATGTTCATTCTTATACCGGTGAAACCTCAAGACGTTTAGAAATCAGGAAAAAAGAACATCAATATAACATTTCCACAAGACATGTGAACAAATCAAATTGGGCCAATCATGTATCAATCAGAAACACAAAAACGAAAAATTATATTTCGAGATTTACACTTTATTTTATAAACGACACGTGTTTCGGCATACAATGCCTTTATCAAGTTATACTTTTAGTATTTTGTGAAACTTGATAAAGGCATTGTATGCCGAAACACGTGTCGTTTATAAAATAAAGTGTAAATCTCGAAATATAATTTTTCGTATTTGTGTTTCTCATTATGGATTTACATCAAGTATCAGCTGCAACAATTCAGTAATGTATCAATCAGTACGGGCAGTCATAGGATAAACTGGGATAAAACAAAGGTCTTGTTGGAACAGGAAAATTTTAATAATTTGGTCAAGTGCGAGTTGGAGTCGCATACTTAGGGTTCCGCACCACCTTCAAGATTCTAATATTCCAGTTTCAGACAAGCAGGGAATGAGTGCATTTTCTTATATTTACCCTTATATCTTTTAAAGGAAGCGTTTTAAATTTTTTTAAAATATACACTTTGATTTTCCACAGAAAGATTTTTTATTTTATCTGCTTCAGGATTCGCTTGATTTTTATCAGAATACATATGTATTTAGTTTTCTAATTGGGCCCCCAAAAATTAACATTAGAGTTTTATTTTACTAATAAACTTTCAGAGAAGTCTTTTATAATCTACTGTCTGGGTTTTGAGGCTGTGTAGATTGGAAGATAAAGGGCAAAATAGGTCAAGTTTTAAATTATAAATTATTAAATCGGTTATTCAAATTATTAAAAAACACAAATAAAATATATTTTTCAAAATTTAAATAGTGTAGTTTCTAAAGTGGGAATTAAGTTGATGTTTAATATTTTTGTTAATATCTTTTAAACAAATGATTTAAAAATATAATATATTTGTAATTCATAATGAGCCTTTTATCTGATATATTACATGATGATTTTGAAAATTGAATCTTTATTTTCCATTTAATTGTATAATTTGTCCCTAAAATTACTATGGGGGGTTTTCTAATAATTTATTTTCCGTTTAATTCTATTATTTGGGGGCCAAATAATAGAATTAGGGCTTTTTCATATTTTTCCAATAAACAAAAAAATTTAGGTCTTATAGTTTGAGGAATAACAGGGGGAATGGATAATTTTCTAAATATATTTTAAAATATTCATTTTAAAAAAAATTAAATAATATATTTGTATTCGTCATAATGAGCCCTATGATTTGATATATTATAATACATGACCCGTTAGAAACAATAATCATTTTTTATTTTCCATTTAATTCTATAATTTGCCCCCCAAAATGAATATTAGGGGTTTCTCTTTATTTTTCCAGTAAAGTTCAGGTGAGGGGCTATACCTCCATTTTTTTTCAAAATTTTCCAGTTTATGGTTTCGGAGATAGGGGGGAAATGGGTATTTTTTTAAATATTTTTGTTAATATCTTTTAATTAATTTATTTTCCAAATATGAAAAAAATATAGTTGTTTTCGTCATAATGAGCCCTTTCATTTGATATATAATATGATGGGTTAGAAACAATTCTAATTTTATATTTTCCATTTAATTCTATAATTTGCCCCCTAAAATGAATATTGGGGGTTTTTTCGTATTTTTTCAGTAAAGTTCAGGTGAGGGGCAATACCTCCATTTTTTTTCAAAATTTTCCAGCTTATGGTTTCGGAGATAGGGGGGAAATGGGTAATTTTTTTTATATTTTTGTTAATATCTTTTAATTAATTTATTTTCAAAATATAAAAAAATATATTTGTTTTCGTCATAATGAGCCCTTTCATTTGACATATAACATGATGGGTTAGAAACAATTCTAATTTTATATTTTCCATTTAATTCTATAATTTGCCTCCCAAAATGAATATTAGGGGTTTCTCCTTATTTTTCCAGTAAAGTTCAGGTGAGGGGCTATACCTCCATTTTTTTCAAAATTTTCTAGCTCTTGGTTTCGGAGATAAGGGGGGGAATGGGTAATTTTTTTTATTTTTGTTAATATCTTTTAATTAATTTATTTTAAAAATATGAAAAAAATATATTTGTTTTCGTCGTAATGAGCCCTTTCATTTGATATATAACATGATGGGTTAGAAACAATTTTAATTTTATATTTTCCATTTAATTCTGTAATTTGCCCCCCAAAATTAAAAGTAGAGGTTTCTCCATATTTTTCCAGTAAACTTCAGGTCAGAACCTATACCTCTAATTTTTTTCAAAACTTTACGGTTTATAGTTTTGGAGATAACGGGAGAGGGAATGGGTAAATTTTGGTATATTTTCGTTAATATCTTTTTAAATATATATTTTTTTTAAATATGATATATACATGATGCGTTTTTTTTTATTTTTAAAATTTTATTTGATTCTATAATTTGCCCCCCAAAATTAATATTAATGGTTTCTCCTTATTTTTCCTGTAAAGTTCGGGCAACGTTCTATATTGCCCTTTTTTTTTCAAAATTTTAGGCTCAGTGGTTTCGGAGATCAGGCCCCCCCCCCTGAACGGTCGATTTTTTTAGTTTTTCCCCCCAGAAGTACCCCTAAAATCAATTTTTTTTCTCTTACGATATGTACTCCTGACCGGATCATTAAACTATATATTGATACCAAATTTCAACCTCTTCCGTCCAGTAGTTTAGGATAAAATTGCTGTCATGTGACAGAGGCAGAAATCCGCAGTGATATTATAAGGGTATCCGTATATTGAATATACGGAACCCTAAAAAGAGATAAAACAACATTTGGACTGGAGAAATCTATTGCTAACACAGCAGAAAAACGGTACTCTCAGTATCAAGTAATCGCCAAACGACAAATTGCCACTGTCAATTTTTGACAAACAACAAAAATCAACATCAAAGCGAATTTTTTTAGAAAAAACCTCTAAATACAATACTAAACGATTGACAAGGACTTCAGAGTCGGAGTTGAAACGTCTCCAAACACAGATAAGTATTACACAATATACAATACATTACTTATATACAGGAATACTGGTTGTTCGTTTTATAGGCATCTCTTTCTTTCAGAATAACTGTGAGAAAGAATTTCTGTACGGACAGTCAGTAATCCGGGCAATTTTACGAAATTGCCTTACTACACTTTGTTCTCCATATAAAATTTTCAAATACTTATCTGTTGCAGGAAAAAAATAAGGAGAAAAAATCCAATGAACAGGCAAAATCGTTTCGACTATTATTATCCCAACTTGTAAAATTTTGAATAATCAGTAAACAAGATTATGGTAGAGGGTTAGAATAATAATTAGAACAATATTAAATGGTATGTGATATGCATAAACTAAGATAAAGAAATAAGGAATTTCTACAATTAATGAAAAGTAAATAGCGAAGGAGATTCACTGAAAAGATTTACACAAAATTTCTCACAGATGTTTTAATGTAACTGAACAAGTTGAAGGGAGAATCTGGAGAGAATGAGGATGTCCGATAAATGGAATAAAGCGCTGACAATACGCCTTTATAAACAGGGAGATAAAGAGGAATATAATAAATATCGGTAAATAGCGTTACAGGATATGAAGGTCTTAGCAAAGTTAATAAAAAAATAGAAAAATCCAAGAAGATCAACTGGGGAAAGATCAAACAGATCCACCAATATACTTATGAGCAGAATTTAAGTCTAGATCTGATATTCATAGATTACAAACAAGCATATGATACTATTAAAAGGAATGAGATGTATCAAGCATTGGAACAGTTAGAAGTCTCAAAGAAGCTAAAAAAGTTTATAGAGATAACAACCAGAAAAACAGAAAACAATAATTATCGATAGGACACTGCCCAAAGAGTTTTCATAATAGAATGGACTTCGAAAACGTGGCCCACTGTTCACAATTTTGTTTAACCTAATACAAGAAGTGATTCTCGAGAAAAGTCGTATTAACTTTTTTTATATATGGCTCCAAGCACCAATGCCTAGCTTATGATGACATTGTACTGATGCGAGATCCAAGGAGGAAGTTATAAGGACATTCAAACTGTTGGAAGAACAAAAATACTGTCTTGCAGTCAATGAAAATAAATCTAAGGCTAGAGCCACATGTGCGGGATTTCACGCCGCGTTTCGGCTGGAAAAAAAAAACGAAAAAACTCACGCAAAAAAAAACTTTACTTTGCGATTCGGATAGGCCAGACGCGGGTTGAATTCACACCCAAAGGGTCGATGTCGGGTTAGCTGCCGAAGGATAGGATGGGTTTCATTTTTCTGCGTTATTTCACGCAGTCTTGAGAGGCAACACTGGCGGAAAAAAAGAGGCATTAATTTGTAGTCTTCTATTTCGTCATGGAGCTCGAGAGTGAAATGATTATAATAGAGGTGCAGAAAATTTCGTGCTTTTATGGCATTAGGCATATAGATTATAAAAATCGGGAGCTGAAGAGCGATTTCTGGATAGCTGTTTCCACATAGAAGGCACACGCATGACTGTAAGCAGAGTGTGTGGCCCGGGTAGAGCTACATTTCAGTTGCGTGAAAAACTTGCTGGTGTGGCCTACTATGTGGAAATCCCGCCAGTGTGGCCGTAGCCTAAATATATGGTCATGAAGGACGGCTCCACAGGTAATCTAGTAACTAACACCGATGGGAACAGGACATATATATTAGAGAAAATACATCATTTTGAATACCCATACAATAACATGTAATGGAAAGACTGGAAAAACGAATAACCTTTTCAAAGGCTTTAAAAGCTACAAATATAATAAGAGAAACAAAACTAAAGATGTATCAAACAATAATAAGGCCCACAGTCACTTATGAGTGCGAGATATGGTCAATGACGAAGAAAACGGAAAGTAAACTAGACATTTGGGAACGTAAAATATCGAGAAAGATCTTTAGAGTAATTGAGTACCAGGACGAGTGTAGGAGAAGAACAAACATGGAAATTGAGTATGAGTAAAAAGAATACTGTTGGGAGATGAGGTAGTAAAAAGAAGAAGAGGAAGACCTATGAAAAATGACTGGAGGAAGTGGTGAAAGATTTGAAGGAAGTGGAAATCAGGGACTGGAAGAAGCAGACATTGGAGCGAAAAAACTGAAAAAGAAGAGTGAAAGATCTCATAGCCAAGGGCTGCAAAGCTGGTATATATCTGTACGCGAATCTTTAGAGTTCACTGCTACTTAATAATTGATCAAAATATTGTAATCTTCTACATTCAGTGATACAAGAAATTAGTATCACCTAAATATAAAACAATCTGTTTTATCCTGGAAATGTATTTATAATATTTAGTGTTTATTATAATACCAACACAATTATAGGATCCCATAGGATTGTATATTATAGTATAGATTTTTGCGAATTATGCATCATGCGGTGATGCAATATATTTTCAACACCAGTAAAATTTATCCAACTTTAAAATTTTTTTATAACCTTGTCATAGACTATTGAGAAAAATAGTATTTAGGTCTTTGATTTCTGTCAACATATCTGTAAAATTTTACGCTTAGGTTGTTACTTACGAAGGCACAGACGTCAGATACATCATCAAGCGTTGGTATTCATCGTCAGACAGCATTTCGAAGTTATTGTTATCAGGGAATGTAATAATTGGACAGCCTTCTTTTGATTTGCCACCTGAGATGATCGCATATTGCTCTTGAAGCAGATCTAGGACATCGTTAACACCAAGCGGTTCGGAATTGACGGGATTCTGCATTTCGTATTCTTCGCATTTTTTGGCTGGTTCCGCTGAAACAAATAACCGACGATAAGTAAAGATAACAGAATAATAGATCATTTTTTTAAACTGATGACTATATTAAAAAACAATTTGGCACGGCACGGTTTATGTAGACACTGAATACGACTGATGAGTCATGCTCTCTCAAGTAACGGTCGCAGAGCGAGTATAGCAGCGACGCGTTGATTGAACGATTATCGTCATATTTAACAAATTAGCACAAAACTCACTCTGTCTATAGATGAAAATTGCTTCTATTGTATTTTTTAAAAGATCTAAGGGTACAGAGGGACGGAGGACAGAAACAATTGTGTAAAGTTAGACTCAGAACATCTAAAACGAAAACTTTCTATGAGACAATTTTTTGAAATTGTCCCCATTACATTTTGACCATGACAACTTTTTAATACTTATCTGTTACAGAAAAGAAGTGAAGAGAAAAAACCTTAATGAGCAGTCAAAATAATCAGGGGAGTCCTCAGTTAATATTACACGAAGTTTGGTTGTAAAATAATGAATCTGATGTCATATTTTTTTTATTTTAAATTTACACATATTTAAATATTATCTCCTTATTTTATCCCATCCTCGCTTCATGCTGTCTTTGACTGTGAGCTGTCATATTATGACGTGTGCCGCTTTCTTAACAGCTTTAACGATCTGGATTCTTATTTTAATTTTTATTACAGATAAGCCCCGGCTGGAACAAATAATTATATATTACATACAGCAGTAATAAGCCGTCAAAGTATGCATTGTTGTCATATTTCACAGCCTGCTATTTGAATACGCATTGAGATCTAATAATTTTCTGTTTCTTATTTTAATTAACTAATAAACTAGACGGTAAGTAACCGTTTTTTATTTTACACATGAAAGTGTAATATTCTAGCTATCGATTTTAAAAATCATTTTCTCATCAATCAAACGGTCAATCAAACCCTAAATTTTAACAGAAGATAGTTATTACACTATATATTTATTCTTATTATTGGTATTACACTATACAAGGTATTTCTTTGATGATCAGTATGGGGATCTCGGAAACTAGCGGAGATAGAGCAACGGTTAAATTGGGAAAGATTTAAAGTTTTACTGGCCCAATTTAATGACACTTTCGTATTGTTGTAAAAAGTCATGTCTTATTAGATATTTTGAAAAAACGATATTCTGTCGATTTAGTCAAATCCCTCTAGCTCCTTTGTTTTTGATTTTATAAAAAAGTGTAAATATCAAAATTGAAGGGAATTGTATTCTATGATTGTCATGTCCTCGTTTGCGTGGCAGCTCTGGTGTTCGAGATATGACACAAACTTATCTTTTTTTGAATGGAAACCATAGTTGGCTATGACCTCAAAAAATCGGACATTTTTAGAGCTTTTCAACGATATAATACTCGATATAGTTATTCATAAATATAACGGAGTTATGGATGCTTTTCTCTCTTATTTTCACTTTTAACGTAGTTAGCCATGAAATCGATTGATTTATTAATAACTATTCCAAAAAACATTGAACCATTTTTTTATCAGATATAACGAAAAAACTAAATAAGTAGGTACTTACTAAAAAATTAAGAAATTAAAGTACATAATAATTACAATTTATGTTCGAAAAGTCCCCCATTGTTATTTAGACAAAAATTGCATCTTTTTAAGATTGACATTACCGCTTTCCTCACAGACCGCCCACCAATTTCTTCAATTGTTTGTAATACCGCCTACTTTCTTTTGTATACTTTGTTTTTTAGCGCACCCCATAAATAGAAGTCTATAACTGCCAAATCGGGAGACCGGGGTGGGCATTAGCGTGGGCCATTTCTTCCAATCCAAGAGTTTGGATTGATATTTTTTAAGTGTTGTCTTACTAATAACGAGTTATGATCAGGTGCTCCATCATGTTGGACTCGATTTCTATACGAGTTCTCAAATTTAAATTATGCAATATGTCTTGAAAGGTGTATTGCAAGAAATGCAAGTAGCGCTCCCCAGTAAGTGATTCGTCATAGATAAAAGGCCCCAGAATAGTAGACCCTATGATACCACACCAAACATTAAAACCAAATTTTATCTGGGGTCGTCTTTGTTCTACATGGAAAAGGTTTTCTTTAGCCCATATATGCTCATTGTCTATTGAACATACCGCAGTTAGTAAATCTACTTTCATCTGACCATAACACCTTTAATCGAAACTGTGGATTGTCAAGACACATGTCTCTAAACCATGTACAAAACAAAATACGTCGATGTTCGTTACCAGCATGCAGAGTTTGAAAACTGAAAGTTTGTACGGGTGGTACTTGTGCGCTTTCAGTACCTTAACTACAGTTCGTTGAGATGTGCCAGCTTCTGCCGCAATCTTACGAGTTGATGTAGATGGATTTTGATTTACCATTGCCAAAACATTTATTTGTGCTGCTTCGTTAATTTCATTACGTTCCTTTGGTGGTTTACTAAAAGATTGATATCTGCGTAAACTATCGTAAAGCCTCTTAAATGTACATAGAGCAGGTTGACCACGATTAAAATATCTATGAAAGTGTTCCTCAGCTGCACGAACTGAATTTTTATGGCATATGATATAAGATTCCACCATATTCAGTTTTTCTTCGTTAGAATATTCCATTTTATCACGAAAATATCGACTGTCAGTTCAGTACTACTAATGGAATTACTCTCAAATGAGGAAACGTCACAGTGAAAACAATCTTTTTCATGGCTACCTACGTTAAAAGTGAAAATAAGAGAAAAGCAACCATAACTCCGTTATTTTTATGAATAACTATATCGAGTATTATATCGTTGAAAAGCTCAAAAATGTCCGGTTTTTGGAGGTCATAGACTATGGTTTCCATTCAAAAAAAGATAAGTTTGTGTCATATCTCGAAAACGAGAGCTGTTACGCAAACGAGGACATGACAATCATATTCGGGATACAATTTCCTTCAATTTTGATATTTACACTTTTTTATAAAATCAAAGGAGCAAGAGGGATTTGACTAAATCGACAGAATTTCGTTTTTTCAAAATATCTAGTAAGCCATGACTTTTTACAAAAATCCGAAAGTGTCAGTAAAACTGCAAATCTTTCCCAATTTAACCATTGCTCTATCTAAGCTAATTTCCGAGGTCCCCATACTGATCATAAAAAAAACTCACCCTGTATATTTGTTTACGTTTTGCTTTCAAACATCCTTAAATATTACCTTTGTTATATGTACACTGGCCTTTTCTAACAAAGAACCTACTGCACTCTAGGTATTTCAGTTGCGCAGCCACTCCAGTCTACAAATATTGCTAAACTCTGATTACTTTTTTGACACTCTTCAAAGTAGTAGCGTAAATACAGTTTTAATATGAGGGCCATTGTTGTGAAAAGATTAGAAAAATAAATAGGCAAAAATGATGCAAATCTGGTTGCTTTTGATATTATGTGCCATTGTGTAGCAAAACTGAAGTACATTTTTGCTTACGTTTGTTTTGAAATAATTCATTAAATGGCGATCGCTATGGGTGGGGGGGGGGGATCATCTCCAACTCCCACCGCAACTATGTCACTGATTCAAAGTACTGTAAATTCACAGAAATAAATTCATAAGAAAAATAAACAAAGAGTCCAAATGACCAATTAATTCAGGGCAAATACATTTGCACATATTTGACTACAGTGGCTTATTGGTAATAAATTAATACCTACAGCTTTCCTTGAAAGTTGGGCAGAAACCAGGTGTCTACATAGTATACTTGCAGGGCTATAAAATGAAAGAAAATTTAAAGATATACTTTTATTAGAAAAAATATTATCACAAATGAAATGGCTTGAAATGTTTAAAAACTTTGTACATTATTTTTAAATTGTTTTTACAATTCAAACCTATAATATTTTATTATCTTACAGATATAAAAAAAGAATACCTAAACTTATGAGATTTTTGCGTTGAACTTTTTTGCACATTTATTGACACTAATTCAGCATCTCAAAAAACTGAAACTGTATATGTATATAAATAAAAAATTTCTGCAAACAATTCAACACTGGGAGTACTTAATATCATCTTATTGCTAACATCAGGAAACATTAACAATATTAATAATTAATGTGGAAGAAACATATTTTAGATTTCGTTTTTTAAATAAATTAAATATATATCACAAATACTACAGAACGAAATAATTAACCGCAAAACGTATATAGCAGTTTCAGGGACGGTACCATATACATTAAGGGTTTAAGGTGGGAGTTTCTTTAAAAATGTATGCCTGCAAAACGACTTTAACATTCCTCTAAGTTTCCTTGGACTTGAAGTGATTGATCTCACAACTTTTCAATGGCTTTTGTTCTGCTATCGTCATTAGGTGAGTGATGGGAAATTCAGATTAAACGTTGTATTTATACTAGGGATGTTATGGAGCTCCGTAACCGAAACTATCGGATATCCGAAATAAAAATCTATCCGAAACCGTAACCGAATCTGATATAAAAGACACTTTACAAGACTGATCGAAATTCGAACCCGACAAACGATTGACAAACCGTTCTCGAAGTGAGCGCTGACGGATTACCGTTTACAATAAAGAGTTGTGTCCGGTTGTTCATCAGTTATTTATTGCATTGAAACAAACCTTTTTACACCTGGTTTTGATCTGGCCGAGCAGGTACAGTAGCTGCTTCCCTTGCATTGTTGGAAGTTTTAATATTTCTATTGCATCCGTAATCCATATTAGTGAGTGGTCCATTCTTGTGATATTCTAATTCCTTGAGAAATCGACTTTCCGGTGATAAAGCTCCAGAGTTGCTTTTTGTTAAGTATAATTTACCGTAGCTCACTTTTGACTATTTTAAATTAAAAAAAAAAAACGTTTCTTTTCTAACAATCCCTAATTAAGAAGAAAAGTATGGCTTATTTTAAAGATGGATGGTGTGGACCAATTCCAATGTAATTTACATTTTGTATATACTATTTAATACAGAGTAACACTCTTACAATACAGATTAATAGGATGCTTTGTTAATGTTGACTTTCCTTATATCAATTATTTTTGTCTTCTTATAAACCCAAAATTAGTTGAGATTTTTATTACATTGTAGGAACTAATATCCTTATTTTGTTTATTATAATTTGAACACGGATTTTTTTTATCTAGAAATAAAGTAAAATAGTTGCCTTGTTTTTATTTGCATTTTCCTTTCTCAATTCAAAATAAACCAAAATATCCGTAACTGAAACTATCCGAAACTATCGGATAATCCGAAATAATTTCATATCCGTAACCGTAACTGAAACCGATATATTATTCTTATATCCGTATCCAGATCCGAAATTACATATCCATAACATCCCTAATTTATACCCTTACACGGTCATGTTTCTTAGGTCACTTAATTCCCTGTCCCTTCCAATCAGCGTCGCCGTACCTGGCGATTGGTTGTCGGTGATGCGTGGTGGCAGTGGCTTAAAAATATGTCTCCAAACGTTTTTAATTAGGACTCTGGGCTTGCTGATTATATTCTCATTAGAGATTATGTATGCCCTCTATTTTCTTTTATATCAATGCCCTTCCTAGTGAATTACACATGCCTGGTCTCAGTTGATGTTATGGTGTTCTGTCCATGCGTGATTAGCTAATCCAGACTTTGTTAGCTCTCCCCTTTAAGTAGCTATGTGGTGCTCCTTAACCCTGATGTCCAGTAGTCTCCCCAATGTAGAGGTTGTCACAATCACAGGGTATGCTGTATAAACAATTTTTTGGGATTGCAAGACTATCTGGCGTTCTTTTTGTGGTCATGTTCCTCAAGGTGTCGTTGCTCTTGAAAACCATTTTGAGTCCATATCCGTGTCTAATACGTCTAAGTTTTTCCGACAAGCCTTTAGTGTATGGTAGTACTATGGTAGTGTACTATGGTTGTTGTCGTGGTTTCCTGTTACTGCCTAGCTGGTTTATCCAGTTGTTTAAAAACCTTGTTAATGATGGTTTCCGGATATTCAGTCATTAAAAGGTCTTCTCTAAGTTTCATTTCTTCTTCTTTGAGGGTATCTGGTGTGCTTCAAATATTTTTGGATCTATGGACTAGTGTTTTGAAAATGCCCGTTTTCGTTGATGGGTGGTTAGAGTTGTAGTGTAGATATAACCTGGTATGTGTAGCCTTCCTTAACAACCATCCCAGATTCACCATAGAGAGGGAAGAGAGTAAGTGCCTACCATTCCTTGATGTGAAGTGCCAAAGTCTACAGGAAAAACTGTGGAACCTTTGGTGTGTCACAGATGTATAAACTCAAAGATTTGTACCCTAAAACTTTTATTTATGCACTCGACGCAAGAGTAAACCAAAACAGTTTTGGTTTACTCCATGATGATGACAGCTTTGCTGTTGAAACGTGCGTCTAGTGCAAAAATAAAAGTTTGGTGTTAGGGTAGAAAACTTTGTCTTTATACAACAGTCTGCCGGATCATTCACCTGAGACGGTAGCAAATCCAAAGTTAATGAAATGTTGTGAGATCAATTATTTCAAGGAGATGGAAGTCCAAGGAAGCTTCGTGGAACGAGTTACATCAGCTTCAGACTGACTTTAACATTATTATTTTTATAATACCTTAAATATGAATTTACAATATTACTCTAGCTTTGCAATTTTAAAATAAATGTAGTTGTTATCCATGAAAAATTTATCAAAGAACATTTTGAAAATCAACTAACACTAGTTTCAATTTTCAGTTCTTGACAAAGTATCTAATATACCGAAAAAGTCAAAATATGAAAATATCTGCTGAAAATAGTGTTAGGTTTCAAAACTTTTTACAATCTTTATTAAGAAGCTGTAATATCCTTGGAATGAATAATTTACCAGGATCTGCCTAGAACCTCGAAACGTATCAACATATATGTATCGAAGATAATTTCTGAATCTAATTTATAAAAATTCTACTTTTCGCTAGTTGCCCTGTGTTAAAATTTTGAAAGATTTTAATATTTTGCCGATTATATTGATAGTTTCAATTTTCTAGAAAACCAGGTCGACTTCATGGGGTTCTTTTCTGTTAAAATAAATGCTGTGTCTGTTATAACTACATATACATTTGTAATGTACAAGAAATATTGGTCCATTAACAACAAGCCCGTAGCCAGCGGGGGGGCTGAGGGTTCAAAGTTTCCCCCCACCAATCAAAAAAATTATTCAACCCACCTCAAAAAAATTCCTGGCTACGGCCTAGATTAACAATATGGATATAATCGTTAAAAGGTCTACCAAAGTTTATCAATTCAGAGAACAGTTGCTTCACTAAATCAAGTATTAATCTGATATGGATCCAAAGACAGTTACCGAAATTTTAAAAATAATGTGGTAGTTTTGACAGTTACCTCATTGTCAGAATGAAATTGAAGAGACAAGAATAGAAAGATACATGAAAAGACGTGGAGTTTGCAATTAAAATTCAAAATGGCAAGACAACACATTTATACAAGAAAGAAGTAAAGACGATATCAGGAATTACAGACCGATCTCCTTCCATCGAATAACTAGTACACTAGAATTCACTTTAGTGGGAGCCCTAGTTTGAGCACAACTCATAACAAACACATTATAAGTGGGGTTCTCAGTGCAAAAAAAATTAACACAACTTGGTTTGGCCTTCATAAACTTAGAAAAAGCGATGGATACCTATATCGAAAGGCAATAATCAACCAGTTAAGGGAACAAGGTGTGGGAATCCATTTATAGAAATGTCCGCCAATATATACAAGGAAGTTAAAGATAAAATCAAAATACATGGAGGCAGATCCCTAGAATTTCTTCCTATCACAAGAGTTAGACAAAGTGACGTAATATCACTGTGAAGTTATTTCAAATGACAGGAGTTGAGCATCGCTAGGCAGGGCCAGGAAGGGGCAGTCCCTCCCGGTCAGTTCGGGAAAGATCCACAGAATTCGAAATTAGGGCCATAGAGCCAATCTCGAGGACTCTCGAATGTAAAAATTATATGTAAATAGGATTTTTGAGCGTTAGTTAGTTAGTCTTGTCATAAGTTCAATTGAGTATCATAAGTAGTAAAGTGTATGCTCTAAGCAAACGTCAGTGTGAATTGTATGTTGTGTTGTATGTGTCAAGAAGTTTAATTGAAGGTTAAGGATTTCTTTTCATCGTTAATTGGAAAACGGTGTCTAATTGAACCCAGGGGATCCGTACCAATATTTTAAATTCTTCTCCATAAAAATACCGTGGATTGTAAACAGATTCTGAATAAAAAGAAAAAAAAATCAAACTAGACATTTTTAACATTACAAGAACCCTTTTATAATATAGAAACTTGGTAAAAAATTTTTTCAATTAAAAAACAGGATCAGAAATAGTTCTATGCCATATAATTTTCACTATTAATTCAAAAAAATAAAAATGGGCATATTTTGTAGAAAGTCACTGTACAGTTATCGTGGCATGTATGTTGGACATCATTACAGAAACCCCAACCTTGAAGCAAATGGTTCAAATATGAAAAAAACTTTTCGAGATTTCATATGGTGGAACAACCGAGTTGGCTCCTGCCCAGAAACAATAAACTGCCTTGTGTTCCAATGGGTTGCGAAATCTCGAAAAGCGAGAATAATAAACCATTAAAATAATAATAATAAATAATACTTATATAAATCTTTTACATTCTACCAAAAGTATACGGAGTATGGTGCTGCCCATTAGCCATAGTTGTAACTATGTTACCTTGGTCGTTGATCACGTACCCAGTATTTGTCAACTGATAGGAAAATGTGCTGGTAGTTGCGTGATTATTAGCTGAAGGTGGGCTTACGATGTTTCCGTTGGGAATCAGCTGAGGGACAGGTGTAACCAAAAACGTTTGCTGATGGTGCTGCCCACTTGCATCACTTGGTGGAGCTACAACTAGAGGTATGACCTGTTGAACCTCGCTGTTGATAACGCATTTTTGTATTGTCGCTTGAATTTGTTGTTCGTTAGGTCTCTCGACGGTTTGAATTTGCTGTGTTTGAATCTGTTGAGCCTGCTGTTGCTGTTGGAAAAATAAACGTGATCAATTCTACTGCAAAATGTACTTCTATTCTGTATACAGATACATGGTGTTGCCAAGCTAAACAAAAGAATCGATGGACAAATTCAGAGTGGCCAAAAGAACATTTGTGTACGAACTTAGATATCAAATAACAAACACCTGGATAGAAACATGCGAGCAGAAGTGAAATGGAACTATGTAGGCCACGTAATAAGAGATAGCGATGAAAAGTGCGATCGACATATGGGATAAAATCTTTTTTGATGCCTGAAAACTTGTTCCTATTGGTAAATTTCATTTTTTATGCGAAAACAGTTCTGGTTTGTAAAAAATAACTTATTTATAAATGTAACATTATTTTACTAAAGAAAAAAATAAAATATAATCAAAATTGTATATTATTTTTAAGCAAATTTAGGTAACAATGTTGTCTGTTTTAGTAAAGCAGTTGTTTTGTATACAAAATATTGCTGTCCGAAGCATGAGTCTCATGTTAAAAAGGACTATATCTCGTACTTTTTCATCTATGGCGCTGTACTTCAATATCGTTGCCAAAGATATAGGTTTGGAACTTTCTTAAGATTCTAATTGTACTTTTTACCTAAAGGGTTTAATAAAATAAAAATTATTTTACATTGTGTCCTCAACAAAGAACTACCCTACGTTACTATTTCAAAAAATGCTACAGATAAGTGTATTAAAAATTGATGTGCCTCATTTCGTTCAACTAGTAGTAACTATTAAAAGGAACAAGGCCTTTTGCTCGGGAAAAACAAGCTAGACGAATAACTCGCTTCGCAGTCATCTGGGGAGGTAAGTGTGTTTATTGCGTAACCGCTGACTTACCGCTGTCGAAAGGTAAGTAATAAAGATACTTGTATTATTATTATTCTCATACGCGGGCTGCCTTTTATATTTCGGGATTGGACAACCCTAGTGTTGCAATCTGACAACTGACAACTCTATCGTCAAGTTTGACATTTTTGAGGTCATACGTACTCAGAACGTTATGACATACGAGCGCTATGTGTTGTTTACATTAACTTAAAAGATTCACCTCGGCCAAAAAATGGAATTAAATCCTGACATTTTCGTGCGATTATTTTTTACAACTTTCGACGTGGATTAAGTCAGCAAGAGTGCATGGATGAACGTAATTAAATTTTTGGCGATGAAACTCCACCAAGGACCACAGTTGATCTATGGTATGGTGAATTCAATCGAGGTCGTAGTTCACTCCAAGACGAATTTCGTGAAGGTCGTCCAAAAACAGTTGTTGTTCCGGAAACCATTGATGCTGTGCGCGAACTGATATTGCAAGATCGTCATGTGACCTATCGTGAGATTGAGTCAACCTTACACATTAGTGGGACAAGCATACATTCAATATTGCATAAACATTTGAATGTCAAAAAAATTTGTTCGCGTTGGATCCCACACAATTTGTCAATCGTTCAAAAAAAGGCTTGTGTCGAATGGTCGAAAGAAAAGCTCAAAAAATACGATCGCGGTGCTTCAAAACACGTTTAAGACATAGTGACAGGTGATGAATCGTGAATTTACGCGTATGAGCCCGAAAGTAAACAGCAGTCGACTGTATATGTGTTTCAAGATGAGCCGAATCCAACAACAGTTGTTCGCGCACGAAGCACGTCCAAGCAAATGATCGCCTGTTTTTTCGGAAAAACTGGACATGTCGCAACCGTACCACTAGAACAACGTAGAACAGTCAATTCTGAGTGGTACACAACCATTTGTTTGCCAGTTGTCTTCCAAGAAAGAAGGAAAACCAACCGCCGAAGACGGATCACTCTTCACCACGACAATGCGAGCTCTCACACATCGGCTCAAACAACTGCATTTTTGACCACTTAAAACAACGATTTGATGAGTCATCCGCCGTATAGTCCTGACTTGTCACCAAATGACTTCTTTCTATTCCCGTACGTAAAAAACAAACTGAGAGGTTAACGTTTTTCGACACCTGAAGAAGCGGTTGCTGCGTTCAGAATGCAGGTTTTGGAGATACCTCAATCAGAGTGGAAAAAATGCTTCGACAATTGGTTCAAACGCGTGCAAAAGTGTATAGATCTTCATGGGGAATATTTTGAAAAACAATAAAGCGATTTTCGATGATTATTTGTTTTTGTTCTCTAATCCCGAAATATAAAAGGCAGCCCTCGTACACAGATGTTTAGGAATAGAGTGACATAAATAATACTTCTTTCTTGTTATTCCTTTCAGTGGACATTTACAAAATAATAAAATTTGTACTACTGCGTTACTGCTACACTGTGTTTCTATAAAAAAGTAATGCAGTTACTTTAGATATATTTTAAAATTATTAAATTAATTGTACTACGGTTAAATGACTTCTGTTTTGTAGAAAGAAGCTTTTATCATAAATGGCTATGACACCTGCGGAAAAACAACGTAGTTATCGGCTTAAGTTAAAGCTGGACTCCGTAAAAAATAAGAAACGACTAAATTAAAATACTAAAAAGTTAAACGAAGTGCAGTCTCATCAGTTTGGAGAGACACGGAAGCTAGTGCCGTTATACAGAGGCGGTCCGAGAGGGCTTATAGAGGTCATGATCCTTTCTCACCGTGGCCCAAATCGTACAAGATAATTTGATAAAGCTCTTTCGAGAATTACAAAAATTAAATAGAAAAGAGGTATTCAAAATAATTTTGAGAAACACGTCACTGCCTCAAAATTTTTGGCAGGGACGGACCGTTACCAATCATACTAAGAATAACTTACTACAGATTTATTCCTCATTTGCCAGCTCTGACAACGAGTACCTTGCAAACTTTATGCAACTAACAGTTTCTAAGGTAAAAGAAAAACAATTGATTCAAAAGGAAAATATTACATGGTTTTCATATTTTAGTTTAGAATTAATGTTTTTTTTTGTCATTATTTTAGTAAAGTTGGAAACGCAGTGACTCGAACTATAACAATATTTCATTGAATTGACTATGTTTGTGATTTATTTTATGGGAGATTAACAGTACTGTAGTTTATAAAATTGTCATACTAAAGAGTTTAATTGTATAATTTTATAAATACAGTTTAAATTTCAAGGAAAGTCACGGTTGTTTAATGTTTCGACCACTACTTGTATAAATTACCAAAAATATAGTGGGATCATTAAAAACTACGCTGCTAATATCAGTACGGTATAGATTAAACTATGGCCAAGCTATATCAACAAAAGGTTATTAACAAATATATTTTTAAATTTCCATAATTTTTCAACAAATCATAGTTCAAGTTAGGCATTAAAGTATTTTGACCCACATAAACAAATCTGCCGGACTGACGTGGATTCGAAGAATCAGTGAGGCTATGTCCACTGAGGAAGGTTGATCATATAAGAGATGAGTAATGTTATTGACTGAATGAAACCTGTTTTTGCATCCCAAAAACCCAATATTGGCCACGGATCAGATGCAAGGAAAAAACTAAGATTGAAACGAATTTTAAAATCGGATTTGAAAGGTGAAAACATCAGAAACATTGTGATTCAGCTTTGAACTTCGAAGCGTCACGCTGTCGAAAGTAAGTGGTGTTTAAGTGGGCAACAATAACAATAAGTTTTATACCCTAATGTAGAGAAATATCACGGACAGTTACGACAACAGCCATTGAACTACTTCGAAGACTCTATCAGGAACAAATGAACTTAGGACTTACTGTATGTTGTTGTTGTTGCTGCTGCTGCTGCTGCGCTTGTTGCTGTTGCTGCTGCGACTGGTTAGCATTTGAATTGTTAATAGAATTATGATGTGAGGAGTTGCAAGATTTTGGTTCTACTTTGCAGAACTTGACGTGCGGAAATTGCTCTTTCATGAAATGCCGGAAAGTCGAGTACCCCATGAGTTTAATACCGGGTTCCAGTATCTGCCCGTACTCTTTATAGGCATCATGTAGATTCTTCCTGGTAACGTCCCAAGGAAGTTGTATTTGTTGTTTTGTGTTAACGATATCGCGTTCGCCAGTATGTTGTTCCAGGTACTGCTTAAGAAACTCAGTCGCGTGTCTGTAGATATCCAGCGAAAACGTGTTGTGTGGTTTCTTTCCGTGATTCCCATGAACCCTTGGAGCAACCCCATGTGTCATAACGTGCTTCCTAATTCTTTTCAACTGGTAGTGAGTGCAGTTCTCCAAATACAAAAAGGCGTCCAAACACACTCGCCTACCTTGATATACATATTGTGCCCTAAGTCTTCTTCTCTCCTTGTGGCGAACTGTGGTATCGGGATTGGCCAAGCAAGCCATGGTAACACCCATTAAGTACATGTCATGTTCTCCCTTCGTCAGTTCAGCGATATTCAGGCGATGCTTGTAAACGCTCTCTGGATTCAGACCTCTGAAGCAGCTCTCGTCTTGGCATTCACAACCTCGTTTGAACCTGTCCTTCACTTGAGCGGCGCTCTCCTCCAACTTTGTTGGATCGTTCGAGGGAGCGCTTTCACCGGATTTCTTTTTCTTTTTAATAGGAACTTTCTTCTTGGGTTTCGGGGAACTTTTTGGTTTTTGGGTGTTAATAGCTGCTGGCGGTTTACTGGGTTCTTCTATATCAACTGTTTCAACGGGAGTTGTAGTGTATATAGTATTAACACTACCTTCGGGTACCTCCATACCGTCTGTTTCCCAGATTACCTTAAAAAAATAAACAAATAAATCACAGAACTAGAAAAAGAATAGGACATTTACCATCTAACAGACAAATCTTTGCAACGTGAACTTGGTGGAATTATACTTCTTCATACAAGTACATTTTTTAAATTTAAGGGGCCATTCATTAATTACGTAAGGGTGCAGAGGGGGAATGGGAGATTCTCAAAATCCCTAAATGCCCTTTACTCTCGGGGGTAAAAAAGGGTAAAAGCTATTCCTGTATATTTTATAAGTCGAAATGTGCGATTTCTCATATGGATTGATTGATTTTTTGAGAGCTAAGTGTTGGGGGAAAACAATTTCAAAATCACTGTGAGATCAAAGATAATAATCAAATATTAAAAAAATCAAAGACATCATATGACTTATCAAATGAAAGTCCTCGTTATGAGAAATACAAATACCAATCTATCTATACATTTTGTATAATGTTAAAATGTCCTGTTTAATAGGTAATAGAGAAAACATAAGAAAATTAACTCAGTCTCCCGTATTTTGCAAACTACAAAATTTGAAATTAGAAATAAATAGGTCGTAATAAAACAGCTCACTTAGAGTACATTGTATATAAAGTGTGGAACAGCCAAATGGAATAAATTCCATAACGAATAAAGAAGGACTTGTTGGGAAAAAACTTCGATTTTTCAACAAAAAAAAAATATAGGGTGTGTCATGTGACAGTGATCAACACCAACTCTCTTATTTTAAATGCAAGCCCTTGTATATTATTTATTTTTTGGTTCTCCAGAAAGTTGTAGACATAATTCATGTACAATGTCCTACACCTATCTTCAACTGTTTCGGAAATATTCAGTGTTTTCAGATTTATTACAAAAATTAACATTAAAAAAAGAAAATTATTTTATTTCACAAATTCGCTACATTACACTCAATACTTAATTCCCATTTAGCTCTTGATATTAAGATAATAAGTAAAAACAATTCCTTCGTTCATTTTTACTGATTAAAAAAACAGTTTTGGTTATTTTCGTCACAAAATTCATAGCCTTAGCATCTTGTTGTCTGCCTGCATGACAGTGGCGATCAGTGTCAGTCCTACTGTCCTTTGAATTTCGTTAACTGTACGTAATAATATCAGAAAAATGGTTCATTTAACAGAAGTGCACAAAATAACCATTCTACATGATTGGTTATGGAGATGGACACAAATGGAAGTTTCTCGCTTATTTCACGAAAATTTTCCAAATTTGCCGTCTTTATCTCAAGGAACAATTAGCAAAATAGAAAAGAAGTGTGGCAAGCTTGGTCCTGTAGACAGATAAAAAAGTAGCTGCCAATGCTCTAGGTGATAATACGAAATTGGATATAATGCTTGAGTTTCAAGAAAACCCACATAATTCTGCTCGAAAAGCAGCCCCACTGTTCAAACTTAGCCACACATCAATTTTTCGAGTATTAAAGGAAAGTAAAAAAGCATCCCTATAAAATGATGCTCATGGAAGACGATTTCGATAGGAGAACGTATTTCTGTGAACAAATGATGGTAAGTTTAGATAACAATGTGATCTAATTAGATGTTTTGTTTTCTGATGAGAGTAAATTTACACTTCATGGTCAGCTAATCGTAAACATTGCCGCTATTGCTCTAATGAGAATCCTCATTGGATGCCCGAAACATACGCAATATCCTGAAAAAGTTAATGTTTGGGCAGAAATTGTTGGAAATCATATCGTAGGTCCATTTTTCATTAATGGCAGCTTGAATGGAGATAAATATTTAGAACTGCTCCAAAATAATGTCGTGCTAACTTTGACAAAATTATATCCCGATCCAGTAAACCCAGAAGTTCCTGCCAATACAATATGGTTTTAGCAAGATGGAACACCGCCCCATTACGAAATCAATGTCCGGCAGTACCTGAACCAAATTTTTCCAAATCGGCGTATTGGGAGGCGCGGATCGATAGAATGGCCAGCACGATCTCCTGATTTGACGCCATTGGACAACTTTTTGTGGGGATATGTCAAAAGTACTGTATACAAAACTAAACCCCTCAACGTAGATAACCTTAAAAGTCGAATCACGCTTACGATTAGATCAGTCACGCCTGAGATGTTGAGTAACATTAGAAGATATTTCTATACCAGATTAGCATGTCGCCAAGATGTTCGCGGCGAGCATGCTGAACATTTCCTACATTGACATTAATGTTTTATTTATATTATTATGAAACCATCAGTATTACTTATTAGGTTTTTAGTAGAATGTAACGAATTTGTGAAATAAAATGATTTTCTTTTTTTAATGTTAATTTTTATAATAAATCTGAAAACACTTATTATTACCGAAACAGTTGAAGACATAGTACATGAATTATGTCTTGCATTTAAAATAAGAAAGTTGGTATTGGCCATTGTCACATGACGCTTTTTTTTGTTGAAAAAATGCGCATTTAAAAATACAAATCGAAGTATGCAAGCGTTTTTCCCAACACGCCCTCCTTTATTCGTTATCGAATTTATTCCATTTGGCTGTTCCACACTTTATAAAGATAACAGTGTGGATAAAAAATGTCAAAAAAGACTCAATCTTTTTATAGTAATAACATTTACCAGCAAGAATGGGCACCATTTCGACAATGTTAACTAAGCTAATGAATTAAAATAATATATAGGAAACTTAAAATTGTACAACTACCTGCTGCTCATTCATTCCGGGTACAAAATGGGCGTTTTGATCCATGGTTGAGAACAACGAATGCGATATCGATACAGGTGTGTGCCAGTGTATCTGGGTTTCTCCCTCATGACCTTGCGTAACAGTAGTCGATGTTGCCTGGAATGTATGAGTGGTCTCATTATCTTCTTGCTTTTCTATTCTTTCGACCGACAAAAGTGTGTGAAGCACTTCGCTAGCTTCTTTTTCTGCAGAATCGACTGAAGACATCTAAAAGTTACACTAATTCAATTTTATGCTATAACTGTAATAGTTGTGAAAGTAGTGAAGAATTGTGATGGAATTTAAAAGATATATACAAATAAACAAAGTTATGAATCAGAAAATCGTGTACCCTGGCTGAATCATCAAAGAACAATAATAATCTAGTCAATACCTATAAAGTAGTCATTTTTGACGAATTCTAGATCACTTTCTCAGAACAATTATGGCTGAGGCATCATTTTATTCGGAATGGCACATAAAAAGTCCAGGTAGCATTGAAAAATATAAAAGTTATTAACAACGCAAAAAATGATTTAATTTTAAAAGTCTGCATAAATCACAAATATAAAAAAAATTCTACAACAAATAATTGTAATTTTCACCAGGATATCATCAAATTAACAAAAAACGACTAATTTCTTAATAATGAACATTAAGAAATGAAAAAAATTAAGATACCATTTATATAAACGTATTTTCACATGGCGATGACTATGCTGTTGTTAATCAAGTAATTTTTATGATTTATAAATCTACAGATATCCCTGTGATTTTCTAAGACATGTTTTACAACTAGTGGAATCAAATCTTCAAAATTTTTGAAAGAGAGACCCATTGATTTCTAAATTATACTGTCTCCTGTATATTTTTTTAATATTTCTTTGACATTTACTTATTTTTTTTTTCGTATACAAAATTTCAATATTCACTGAGGTTTTCGTTAAAGTTAAATTCTGGCTGAGATGTATAAACACTAAGTGAAGGAAAAATATTGGTGTTAGGGCACAAAACTTTGTGTTTATTGTTACGAGAATTCATCCGACAGCTGGTGCAATCGGCCATCAAGCAATTCATGGAAGGGACATTACTCCGATAAATTCTGTGAACCCGAAATGTTTGTCTCTCAACAGGCGGACCGCTGCCGTTACTGGAAATTCCCTTAAAGCTTCCAGAACATGAAAGAGTTTTCGGATGGTTCGTGGACCTACCACACCCCAAGATAAATATATAAATATGAACAGCTGGCGATAGGAGGCATTCAGTTTTCGGCGGTCGTATTGTACAGTTAAGAAGTAGTAGTTTCTGTGGAAATAAATTAGAGTGAGTTGGACTGTGTTTTTAAATAAATCCAAGAACTGAACTAAACCCGAGTGTGAAAATAAAAACATTACATTATAAACACACATCTGTAACACACCAAAGATTCCGTAGGTTTTAGAGTCTGTGTGAGATGTCAGTGACAAAATTTATTACTTAGCAAAAAGAATATATCAACAAAGCATAGAGGGGCAGTGAAATCCAAATTACCACCTCTTCTAAGTAAGGAAGGAAGAATTTTTTACTGAATTGACAAGCGTGGTATTCAAAATTTGAAATACGTCTCATGAAGTTAGTCTGAGCGTGGTGGCCTATGTAACTTGCTGTTCGAACTTTCCTTGGGCTTAATATCGTCCAGATTTTTGTTGATTTCACAACGTTTCGATTGCTTAATCCGCTATCGTCGTCAGGTGAAAGATGTGGAATTCAGAGGATCTGTCGTATGTATCCTTTCAAGCAGTCATATGCCATGCTCACTTGATCACACAATTCCTTACAACATTAACAAGGACCACTGGCAGGGAATAAAATTTATTGACAGTTATTGTCAAGGCACCACTGGTTGGCTGTCGCATCTTCGTATTTTAAACCAATTTCTCGACATTATAGCGAAAATCCAATTTAGACAAATTGAAGTGGAATTTATGAATTTTCAATATATATTTCGTATATCACGGGCGGATTAGTCTCGTTAATACGGTGGGATGTGCCAAATAGCTCTCTAAAATATTTAAATTCCAATCCTTCAAAAACTACTTATTCAATAGTATCCATCGTAAGCCCATATAAACTTAACATCATAAATTGCCAGTATTAATTACCTGAAAGTTATAAATTAAAAAAATCACGTTTGACCAGTTTTACTGACTTTACTAGGAAAAAAAAAAAGATCCAATCAATATGTATAATCGCCCATTAAGGAGGATTTCTAATTCTCTACAAGTTATCTGTAGATTGCATTACGATTCCTTCATTACTTTTCATTATATATGCAAAAAAAGAAATTCGTATTTTTGTAAGTTTTTATTTAAATAGTTCATTTCTACGAGTTTGCTGTTCAAAAGTTAGCAATAATAATCTATAAACTGTTACAGACGCCATGGTATAAGCGAATTGCTGAATTTTATGTCCGAAAATGAGGTCAATTTTGTTCTCTAAACTGGCGTATAAACAAAAAAAGAAATTTATTTTAATATAATTTCCTGTAATGCTCTACAGAAGAGGTAAAACCTATTGTAAAACATATTACCTGATAGCACCAATTCATTTCACTCCAATATGGCACAGATTCGACAATAATTGATACACGACAATTTAAAATTGATTCAAATAATATTGTCAGTTGCTGAAAATGCAAACTTTCATTGGGAAGAAGCAAAAACTAACTAAATTGGTCCAGGTTGGACTATCAAAGCGAATGCTGAATTAGCCATGGACATTAATATGATTTATGAGAATGTATAAGTATAGCTAAAGACTCAGAAATTATGCGATTTATTTGTGGCAAAACGTCTAGTGTATATTAACCTCAATAGAAAATATTTCTTATATTTTAGAACGTTTCCCTCACATTACATATACAATTTTTAGAAGAACAAGGATCACAATTTGGTTAAACTGTATGGAATAAACAAACAAGTAAGATATTAGATATTCAAGGGCGTAATTCCCCCCCCCCAAATTCTGAGGTTTTGGATTTAAAAATGAAATTTTAATGAATTAACATTTTTTTCATAAAAATAATTTTGGTAATTTATACATTTTATATATACTGGAAATACATGAACAAAAATATAAATTTTGCGGTTCTATACAAGGGAGTCGCCATGCAGCTGAGACCTCTTTTACCGATCACTGGCGTTTCGCACATTTCTGATAAAAAACCTGCCCCCCCCCCCCTAAACCAAAACCTACCATTTCTGGCATCACTCTTGGTCCTATTGAATCCACAATTACTCAAAGAAAATAACGAACTACCCAAAAAAAATTCTGGCTACTATCTTGCAGATATTCCAGGAAATGCGTAGAAGAAGATTGAGTGTTAAAGAAATACACATCGCATAAGACGGAAGGGTAAAAACTAAAATCTAATAAACAATTTTTTGTGAACCTTTAGTTATTATGATGCTTTGCAAGAGATAGAGGGGAAAGTTAAACGAACCTTAACTGAATCAAATAAAGAGAAATAATGAGAAACTGAAATGAGAATACAATGAAGGAATGAATTTTTCTTTTAATGAATATAATAAGAAGTAGCAGATTGATGAAAAAATATAATCTAAAACAAGGCACGTCCAATTGTAATTTAAAATATTTTTGCGGTTTGAATATTGTACCTTAACCAATTGGAAAAGATGAGGAATAAATTTGCAATAATACTATGTACTTCTGGAAAATGGGGATAAACATAGACATAACCTCGATAAATGAAATTTGTAGCCTAATTGCCTTCCAGATTTGGAGTCGGGTCGCTCCCCGAATAAATTGTTCTGGCCTTGATATTATAATAAACTAGCTCTAGACAGAGCTTCGTTCAATGGCAACGGGAAAATATCCACAAACCACGAAATATTTATCCCCTTCTCTAAAATATTGAACGAAACAACTTTTACTGTTAGAGATAGTCTCTGTAATGTAGTAATGTAATAATGACAGCACTATGAGATAAAAGCCTAATCCAATTTTAGCTAGTAGTGGATTCATTTACAAGTTGAATCTTCCATAAGGAGCTTGTAAATGTTTTATTCGAATGTACTTTTTATATAATTGGACAATCACGAAACTCCAAGCGGAGCCAGCTTCTCATATCCAATTGGAGTAATAACACAGACTTATATTTAACATGTAGAATGTAAAGACTAATTGTGATGTTAGTTTCTGTTAAAGTACGCATTTGGTTTGCTTGTCTCAGTCAATTTTTGTATAGCTTCATTTCTTTGTTGGAATATATGTCTAAAAATTAACGGTCATTAAGTTCTTTAAACATACGTCGGGCCAAACTGGGATCATGTTTTGAGGTACTGTATATCTCAGTCCATAGCAGTTAGCAGTACAAATTCCAGATGAGCTCCAGTTCACTGTCAGCCGCGTCGGTATTGAATTAAATCAGATCTAACGATATTTTTAACTTAGAAGAAATGCTGGGTAACTTTGGTGTGTCAAACGTATATAATAGAAAACACAGCATATATTTTTATGCTTAGATTTAGAGGCATAACGTAATGTCTGACAAATGAAGAGGAAATACAATTTTGTAAGGAAGGTAACAATTGACGGTGATTCAAGATGCTAACAAATCGAAAAACATTTCATTAAAAAACTATTTAACTATCCTGAAGTTTGAAATGGTAATAGCAGGGCCAGAGAAAATGGTGTGAGACTGTTGATTGTCCCCAATATTATGCTTTATGTAACGTATATATGGAATAAGGATTCACGAAAATAAGTTATACTTGCTACACCAGATATTTGATATTAAATATCTTTAAAGAAGTGGGCGCTATGAATAATAAATAAACCCTTAAGAATAAAACGAGGGAAGCAGAATATACAACGAAATATACCACCACAAGGATTGATGAATGGAGAAAAACGACATACCTACCATTTAAAATATGAAATTATAAATATACATACAAAAAATGTTATCAAGAGATAGTGGGCCAAGTGCTAGTAACGCCATACAATAATGAGCTCCAAAACTAGTAGGCTCACCCTCGTATGTAATTGTAAATTATACGCACTTTTCATAGACAAACGGTCAATTTTTATATATTACACCTGTAGCCATTAAAAAAAAGATTGCTACCCTTTTTATTGTTTATGAATTTGTAGCAGGTACTTAACTGATTCAAGGAGCAGAATAACTTTCATTTTTATAAATACAAACACTTCATACATTGCACAAATAGCTTAATTTGACGGATAAAGCTCTTTAATAGTTAAATTGACAATAATAAACATACGGGCTGGATTTGTAACACTAAATAAGTTGAATTAATACAAATTACCATTGAAATAAACTGTTTATAGCCGTGTAAATTATCGATAAATTCCATCACATTTTTGCAGAACTTTCGTACCAATGTTAACACGCTGTGCTCAATGAGGTAATGATGTTTATAAACAAAATCTAGTATAGTATTAACATGTTTTGAGCGAAAACGGTCCCTACTGTAATTCGTAAGAGATCAAATTCGCTCGCCTAGTGTACTAGGCAGACAAAAGTAGCCCATATTGGCATCCATTACATGCAGAATCGACTTACCTTTTTGTCGGAATATTCAAGAAAGTTCAGCTTTAAGCACAAAACCACTGTTGCACATCAACACTTTTCACCGATTCACATAATCTTTAACACATGTAAACGTGCCCAAATAGTTGTTTTCAACAATTAGATGAGTAAAAATTTTTAATGCTTTCATATGTACTGAACGAGTCGCTGTTGTCCCCTCACGAGAATGCTTTTGGGTTTGTTGTGCTTCAAACACGCATGCGTCAAACTACTACGACTGCGTTGAAAGCCGGCATGCCGTTTAAAATTCCCAGCGCTGAAGTGAACACCAATAATGGTCTCGCCAATCAGAATGCGAACCTACAGCGGACCGGCTTTTGTATTCGACGTTGTTGTTATGTATAGACCACTGTTTTTTTACCTTACAGTTATTAATATAATTTTAGAGGAAAATGCACAAAAATTATCACCTTTGAAAGTTCAGCTCGCTATAAAATTCCTTGGGAAGCGCAACAATTATTTTCAGCTGTAAATTATTTAAAAAAAGTGGCGCTCTCTCATCTTTTATAGGTCCGTTAAGCTCAAGTCCGTAGCCAGCGGGAATTTTGGAATGTTTGGTTTCAAGATTGAATTTTAACCAATTAATGTTTTTCACAGAATAAATTCTATATATATATATATATATATATATATATATATATATATATATATAATTTTATATATTCTTGAAATACACGAACAAAAATATACATTTTGCAGTCCTAATTAGCCCATCACCAATCAAAAAAAAATTATTCAACCCCCCCCCGAAAACCCACCGCGAAAAAATTTTCTGGCTACGGCCTTGGTTAAGCTAGCGGGGACACTATAGCGGAATCCAAAATAACCCATACCATAATTTTTTACTATTTTTTTACCGCCATAAAATTTTTTTACTCCGAAACCCACCCCCTTTATAGCTTTCCCGCTAGCTTAACGTTTAAGCAAGCGGAATATTTTATAACTTCAAGAAGAGACCTAATTCCACCGCCATAATTTTTTACTCGTCAAGTACTAGGAGAAGGTTTATATTGATTATCGCAAAAACCACCCCCTACCCCTCACCACCCTTAAAATTTAGTTTCGTTAATCTAGGGGGTACTTTATAACAGAATCAAAAATAAAGTATATCATAATTTTTCACTACTTTTTGACTAAATTTTTACCGCCATAAAAATATTTTACCCCTATACCACCTACCACAATACCTTAATGTTTAAACCAGCGGAATATTTTATAACTTCAAGAGGAAAACAGCTATCGACTTAATTCCACCGGCATTATTTTTTACTCGTCCAATACTAGAATAAGGTTTATAATGGTTATCGCAAAAACAACCCCCTACCCCTCACCATCCTTAGAATTTATTTTGGTTAATCTAGAGGCTTGATCTCGTTTGGGGGGGCTTGACGTCACTGGAGGTTGATTTTAGCACAATAAACACTAAAAAAGCATACCACTCAGATGATTTGGGGGGGGTTTCAATGATCAATCTTTAAAATGTTGAAGCTGAAGAACAGTCATTGTAAGAAAAATTGTAACAATAATATATGCGATTAGTTTTATTCCCCGTCATGAACTTCAATATTTCTGCCCGCCAGAATTATTTCAGATCTAAATCTTTAGGCACGCTTTTATTTTTTGTATAAATTTAATTCTTGAATATTTTTTCAAAACAAATTAAACTGTATTATAGTAGCTATTCAGTATTAGAATTACTCGCCAATTATTAATCTAAATTCTACTAGAACATTAATTTATTTTTTTGGTCATCTTTCGTCTAATATTTCGATCAAGGTGTTTTGTCGGCCAGATTTTTCTTTAAAAATTCTTCGACTTGTTACCTTGTATTTTTTTAGCTCAGTTTTTAACCATTGAAAAAGTAAATATTTTAATCTAATCGCATTTTGACACCACTTGTTATGCGTTCCAACAAAAACAATATGTTAGATAATCACGTTTGTCTGAAACCGAACAAGAACTGTAATATTTTTGTTAACCACATAGTAGTCTAACTAACTCGGTTCTCGTTAGAAAATGTGAATAATTTTTATGTACTGAAATCTAGATATTAAGCAGTTTCTCAAGAAGCAAATTATTTCGATTTTTTGAAATTCTCGGTATGTCCCAATAAGATAAATATTTCGAATCCTAGATAATCTGCAGATTAAAACATACCAATGGTTTGGACTAGACCAATATCAAAACAAAAAGTGGTAGTAGCCATTAAATTTAAGATGTTTTTTGTCTGTAATGTAAAACTTCGGACGTACGGATTTATAAACATAAAGGATTTTTGACCGTTTACGTGGTCTGCAGATCAACCAAGAGTAGATGCATTTCTTATGATCATACGATTTTCTTTTCTTTCTTATTAGGAACCAACAGAGTGTACCATCAATTTTTGATCAATAGATATCAGTCTGGAGACAACACGTTGTAATATTGATATAAAACACCATAATGCACAAATAATAATTAAAAAAGGCGAAATCAGCCATTTATAGATAGCCTTGTATGTTATTATAATTTTCGTCCTCAATCATACAACAAATGTATATCATGAAATGAAAGATTGTTTTAATTTTCACAAATTTCTGACGTTCGATAGTTAATAGACAAATACTGATCTGCCGTGTGCCTACAAAACTTCCTATAAATTTGCTGACTTGCCCCCCTCCTAGGCCAGAATTTGTTCTGATTTGCACCTCTTTCTAGGACATTTATCTTCCTGATTTGCCCCTCTCTACAATTTTTTTTTTCTGATTCGCCCCCTCCCCCTGAACTAAAAACTGTGTACGCCCTTGGCTTCGAATAATATTTTGCTTATTTCTTTATGTAATTTACTATCTTCATGTTCAATTCAGACTTAATACTTAATAATTTTGAAAACAATTCAGACATATACATATATTTGTTCTGACATTGCTGAAAGTGATAGAACTTGTTTATATCAAATAAATCAAAACAGGGAAAATACGACGCAAAAAATAGATTCTTGATTCTTGGGCCAAATGCTTTTTAAACTACACCGTTCGCCCAGCCTGTCTATACTAGTAGTCGTCGTTCCCCGAAATATCGGTGAAGCAATTCCCAAATTAAAGTTCCACAGTAAAGACTTTCACTTAAACGAATATCCTACAATAAATTTACAAAAATCCACCAAACAGTTTATTGGGTAACAAACTATAGTAAATTTAGATAACACAACCCAAGGTTTGATTTATAAGGAGAGTAAGTACTGGAAATTTCCATAAAAATAAGTGTATCAAAAACTAGATTCTATGAAAAAAAAATCACCAAACCTTTGCAATGGTTAAACTCAACTGAGAGTCCTAATTAAATTCATATTATTTTGCTGTTCAATAAAGTAAGAATATTAATTTAATTTTAGATTTCATTTATTGTTATACAATAGCATAAAAAAAATCTTAAGTTTTTGAAATTTGTTTATATGGATTTTTCGGATTATAATAATTTTATAGCTACAGAATACGAATGTCATTATCTAACTTAAATAAAGCCTTTGCTTCTATCAGCTAATTCCTAGATTTAAACGATCAACAACAGCAGCAACGGAGAACAGTGAAAAAGTTGAATTTCAGAAGCAAAAATTTGCCCAAAATTATTTTAATAGAATATATATACCATGTGTCCCAGATAAAAATAACTACATGTGGATTTCAGAAATGGCAAGAGATACTTAAATAAGAAAAAAGTTGCACTATTCCAAGCCCATTCAAGTGCTGTGTTAATATTAAAATATCTATAGGGGTTTTCAAATATCGAGAAAAAACAAAAATTGTGGTTTTCGAAAAATTGCCAAATATTCGATTGGTGTTTACAAAGTTCTCCTAGGCCTTCTAGATTTTTTGCAATCATAGCCAACTTTGTTATTTATGGCCGCTATATTGGATTTATACGCCACATAAAAAGAGCTTTTCAAGTATGTAGGTATAATATGCCTATCTTGGGATGACAGAAAATGTAAATTAAAAAAAAAGTGTTTCATTTAGTTGGCTTTGAAACAAAATGCCGTAATTGTGTTTTCTTAACATTTCCCTAAAAGAAATAAACAAATAAAAGTATTGTTTTATTAAATATACTAAAGTTAACAACTAAAACACTACATATTTGTGATTTAACTCTAAACAAAAAATTAAAATAAAAACCGATAACAAAGTTTTTACTAAATCAAATTAAGTTGAATTTTCGAAAATTCCACCATTATTATTAATGCATTTTCTTATTTACTGATTGTGTAAACTAACAATGTTTTTTTTTTATTTTTTCAATAAAATTGTTCACAAGTTTGCGTATATTTTCAAAAGAAGAATTTTTTTATACTGATTTTCATAAAGAAAATAAATAAAATAGCCTTCATTGTGTCTTTTTAATGGTTAACATATCAGAATAGTAAATCTGTATACATTTAATATTGTACACTGTTTTGCCTTTCAAAGTATAATTTCCGGGAACTGAGCTTAGACTTAGTTCTGTTCAAGTACCCACTAGATTAACGAAACTAAATTTTAAGTGTGGTGAGGGGTAGGGGGTGGTTTTTCCGATAACCAATATAAACTTTCTTCTAGTCCTTGACGAGAGTAAAAAATTATGGCGGTGGAATTAGGTCGATAGCTGTTTTCCTCTTGAATTTATAAAATATTCCGCTGGGTTAAACGTTAAGGTAGTAGGGTAGGTGGTATAGGGGTCGGTTTAGAAGTAAAAAAAATTATGACCGTAAAAAATTAATTAAAATGTAGTAAAAAATTGTGATATATTTTATTTTTGATTCTGTTATTCCTCTAGATTAACGAAACTAATTTCTAAGGGTTGTGAGGGGTAGGAGGTGGTTTTTGAGATAACCACTATAAACGTTCTTCTACTACTGACGAGTAAAAAATTATGGCGGTGGAATTAGGTCGATAGCTGTTTTCCTCTTGAAGTTATAAAATATTCCGCTGGCTTAAACGTTACGGTAGTAGGATGGGTGGTATAGGGGTAGGTTTAGAAGTAAAAAAACTCTATGGCCGTAAAATAATAGTTAAAAAGTAGTAAAAAATTATGATATATTTTATTTTTGATTCTGTTATAAAGTAGCCTCTAGATTAGCGAAAGTAATTTCTAAGGGTTATGAGGGGTAGAGGGTGGTCTTTGCGATAACCACTATAAACCCTCTTCTAGTATTGGACGAGGAAAAAATTATGGCGGTGGAATTAGGTCGATAGCTGTTTTCCTCTTGAAGTTATAAAATATTCCGCTGGCTTAAATGTTAAGGTAGTAGTGTAGGTGGTATAGGGGTAGAAGTAAAAACTTTTTATGGCGGTAAAAAAATAGTCAAAAAGTAGTAAAAAATTATGATATACTTTATTTTTGATTTCGTTATAAAGTACCCACTAGATTACCAAACAAAATTTTAAGGGTGGTAAGGGGTAGGGGGTGATTTTTGCGATAACCACTACAAACCTTCTTCTAGTACTTGACGAGTAAAAAATTATGGCGCTGGAATTAGGTCGATAGCTGTTTTCTTCTTGAAGTTATAACATATTCCGCTAGCGTAAACGTTAAGCTAGCGGGGAAGCTATAAAGGGGGTGGGTTTCGGAGTAAAAATTTTTATGGCGGTAAAAAATTAGTAAAAAAATAGTAAAAAAATATGGATCCGCTATAGTGTCCCCGCTAGCTTAACGGCCCTATCTTTTATGGGGCAATACGAGTTTGAGGAACCATTTTGCTACGAATCTAATGAAAACAATTGAAAATTTGTACTAGTATTTACATTAAAAAAAACAAATACTTTGTTGAAATATTTACTTTAAAGGCACCCTCTAATACAAATTCCTTCTTACCTCTACTCTTCATCGGAGAGGTAGTGCACATGCCTAAACCTACCATTCAAATAACCACAAACATTGCTGATTAGCCTTACTGGTTTCAACCATTTCTTAAGTGTCTAGTGTTCAATGACGCGCTTATACAATGTGCACGTAAAGTATGGAATATACTAAATAAAACGTTAATTTAAAATACGCAAATTAAACAGATTTCTCATGACATCACTGTGTGGTCTCTTCTTCCTTGGACTTCCATCGTCTTGAAGTGGTTGATCTCACAAAGTTTCAATAGCTTTGAATCTGTTATCGTCATCAGGCGAATGATGGGAAATTCAGATTATTTGTCGTATTCATATCCTTAACCGGTCATTTGGTGGCTTAATCCCCTGTCGCGTCCATTCAGCGTCGCCGTGCCTGGCGGTTGGTTGCCGGTGATGCGTAGCGGCAGTGGCTCAAGAAGAGGTCTCCAAACGTTTTTAATTTGGACTCTGGACTCGTTGATTATATTCTCATTAGAGATTATGTATCTCTTTTATACCAGTGCTCTTCGTTGTGAATTACCCTTGCCTGGACCCAGTTGATGTTATGGAGTTCTGTCCGTGCGTGATTAGCTAATCCAGACTTTTTTAACTCTCCCCTTTGAGTAGCTGTGTGGTGCTCCTTAACCCTGGTGTCTAGTCGTCGCTTAGTCTCCCCAGTGTATAGATTGCCACATTCACATGGTATGCTGTATATACAGTGTTTTGGTACTACAGGATTATCCGGTTTTGTTTTTGTGATCATGCTCTTGAAAACCATTTTGATTCCGTATCCGTCTCCAATACGTTTAAGTTTTTCCGACAAGCCTTCAGTGTATGGCAGTAATACGGTTTCTATAATGGTTTCCTCTTCCTGCCTAGATGGTTTCTCCAGTTGCTCAAATGCCTTGTTAATAATGGTTTCCGCATATCCATTCGTCAAAAGGTCTCCTCTAACAAATGAAACTTAGATGACTTATTGTTCATTTTAACTGTATGTTCATTTTCCACATGTTTCTAAGGATGACATGTATACAGGTAAGTGCTGAATGTTGACTGTAGACAGATTTGGGTTTAATTTCTAACGATGACCTTGTTTTTACTACAGAATAATAGAAAATGTTCACTTCTCTTTGTATGAGCTGTGATGTTCACTCTCAATGAATGAGAATGCGGAAATATTGTAAACACGATGACATTTATTATCCGTTGACAGAAATTAACGGTTTGACAAAAATTAACGGTGATGAATGAAACGAAGTGCGGTTGAGAAACCAATCAACACTACATGGTTGACTACCATCGCAATTTCTTTGACCAAAAATTTAAAGAAAATGTTTTTTAGGAAGTTATGAGTACTTACATATGATTTATCATGTTCTTGATTTGAAAGCTTTAAAAGGGCGCAACTAACTACCAACTACTTGTACACTTTTAAAGACCAATGAGTTCTGCTATGGCATTCAGAAAGTTACCTATTTTTAGGCAACCGTTAATACGTTAACACTTCATGTACGTTGCCTACACGGTATTCTTAGCGGAATGCAATTCAAAAAACATTCTTATAAAAAAAGGTATTAGTTTCGGCAGTAAATAATAATACAGTAGTGCTAGCGGGATTTTTCTTTGTATCAATAAAGAATAACAGTTTCCTCTTTGAATTCAATAGCAATCTTTTGCACATTTTATATTTAATTAAAACCTGCAAGTGTGTCAGCAAATCCTTTATTATTTGAGATATTCTCTTGGTTATTTTTCACCTATATCTAACGTGTTTAGAGGCAGAAGCGGGTAAATTAACTCTTTAAAATATATCTGTAAACCTTATTAGAAGATACTCTCTTCGAGGTGTCATTCCTTTGTACGCAAACTTATTAGAAGATGTTCCTTTACACCGGATCTAACCCGCTATGATTTTCTGTGTGTAGTTATCCAAAATAATTAGTTTAGCACCAGCGTAATTGAAGATTTTGACGGCGAGTAAACATAAGCTCTAATTTTTATTGCGACTTATAAGCCAATATTATTTATAACGCTCTTATTTCTGCTAGTGTTACGATTTTTGGTAAATCAATTTCTCTCATTTGTCTTTGAATATGATTGTCACAAAGTTCATGGGTATAAGGCAGCAATATCTGGTAAATAATTATTTTAATAACAAAAATTAAATAAATCAATAAATATCTATAATATCAATCAAATAAATTGTTATTTATCAGAAGTCCAGGGATTCTTCAAATGCTCTGAATCCCATCAGCAAATCAGTATCTCCAACTATGTCTTCAAAACTTTAATTTATTTCAGGTTCATCTATCTGTCCCGTATTTTTTATACCAGCGTTTTCATTTCCTAATATATGCACAGTAGCTCTCGAGCTCAAAGAGCTGTGATACGACATGGTCTTTTAAGAGACACTCACTTTTTCTTTCCGTTCTTATAACAGTTTTTTAGGATAACACTTTTAATTAGTGAAAATTGACTTTTAAATCTAAGAAATACTAACATGGTACGCAAAAAAATAAGAAAAGTAAAAAGTATCTCTATTAGTTGATTGCTAAATGGTAAATGAAATTAATATATGAAAATACATATAGTAGAACCTAGAAAATATGTTCCTCTGTACAACGAAATTGTAGTAGTAAAAACATCGAAATACTCATTTGCTAGCATTTCCCTTGACACTTGACTTGACAGATTCTTCTTATCACATGTGATCCCCCGGGATGCGAATGAATTTTATGCCCGGCCCCTTATTGCAAACATTTTGAACAGTCTCAATTTTATACTGCACTACTTCTTCAATAAATAAAGAAACTGGAATTCTAAACAATTAAAAATCACAAATAATTGTTGCTAAACTTATTCAAATTAATTATAATGCTCAAATTATAACGCGTTGACAATCACTCCAGACTCGGAGTTGAAACGTCTCCAAACACAGATAAGTATAACACACACAGTATACAATACATTACTTACATACAGGAATACTGGTCGATCATTTTGTAGACATCTCTTTCTCTCAGAATAACTGTGAGGAAGATTCTCTGTATAGACAGCCAGTAATTAGGGCAATTTTACGAAATTGCCTTGCTACACTTTGTTCTGCATATTTTGGATGCTAGTTATGATTTCACAAAAGTCTAATCTACGATCAAGGTGAGAGTTATTTAGTTCCTGAACCAGTTTAACTTTATCTGGATTTCGAAGAGAAATACCCTCTTTTTCAAAATACTCAATACAGGTGTTTTACTTACATTATTATCACCAGCTACTTCTATTGTATGTTTCTGTGGGTTTCTTCAACATTTAACAAATATATCAATTCCTTGGAGTCTTACAATTTTTGGAAAGATTATTGACAGCTCCAAGAAGGAATTTTTGTTCTATTCTACTTACCGTAGACTGGGAAATGTGAGGGTGAGGATACTCCTCATAAATATTGTGCATACATCAGAACGCGTTTCTGTTTTATCACCCACTCCAATTAATATCAATATCGCAATTCTTTGGGTGTCAGAAAGTTTCTTTAAAAAAATAATAAGTTAATGTTTAGGAATTCCTAAATAAACGATTAATAACTAAAAATTATTACGGACGTCTAGCGAATAGATTTTAAATAAGTCTTAAATGCCACAAAAACATTATTTTAACTAAGTTTCAAATCTTACAAAAAGACAGGATTTAACATTTTTGCCAAAAAGGGTTGAAGGAGCCGATAACTTTATTCAAATGTTTAGTTTCACTTATAAAAACTGATCTGTTTCAGGATTTTTCATTTACCTTAATACTTACATAGAAAATGAATTTATCCCATTCTTTAGGACCTCACTGTACATACAGTGTGGAACAGTCAAATGGAATACATTCGATAACGAAAAAAGGAGGGCGTGTTTTGAAAAACGCTTGGACACGTCGATTTGTATTTTTAAATGCGCATTTTTGTCAACAAAAAAAAACATATATAGTGTGTCATGTGACGGTGGACAATACCAACTTTCTTATTTTATATGCAAGCCCTGTATATTATATATATTTTTGGATTCTTCAGAACATTCTGGGCATAATTCATGTACAATGTACTACACCTATCTTCAACTGTTTCGGAAATATTAAGTGTTTTCAAATTTATTACAAAAATTAACATTAAAATAATTTGGTCAAGTGCGAGTTGGACTCGCATACTTAGGGTTCTGTACCACCTTCAAGATTCGAATATTCCAGTTTCAGACAAGCAGGGAATGAGTGCATTTTCTTATACTTACCCTTATATCTTTTAAAGGAAGCGTTTTAAATTTATAAAAAATATACACTTTGATTTTCCACACATAGACTTTTTATTTTATCTGCTTTAGGATTCGCTTGATTTTTGTCACAATACATATGTATTTAATTTTCTAATTTGGCCCCCAAAAAGTAACATTAGAGTTTTATTTTACTAATAAACTTTCAGAAATGCCTTTTATAATCTACTGTCTGAGTTTTGAGGCTCTGTAGATTGGAAGAAAACGGCAAAATAGGTCAACGTTTAAATTATAAATTCTTAAATCTGTTATTCAAATTATTTAAAAATATAAATAAAATATATTTTTCAAATTTTAAATAGTGTAGTTTCTAAAGTGGGAATTAAGTCGATATTTAATATTTTCAATATATTTTATACAAATGATTTAAAAATATGATATATTTGTAATTCGCATAATGAGCCTTTTATCTGATATATTACATGATGCGTTTGAAAATTGAATCTTTATTTTCCATTTAATTGTATAATTTGTCCCTAAAATTACTATAGGGGTTTTCTAGTAATTTATTTCCGTTTAATTCTATTATTTGGAGGCCAAATAATAGAATTAGGTTTTTTTTTTCATATTTTTCCTATAAACAAAAAAAAAATGAGGTCTTAGAGTTTGGAGAATAACGGGGAGAATAAGTAATCTTTTTAAAATATTTTTTTAAAATATTTTAAAATATTCATTTAAAAAAAATAAAAAAAATATATTTGTACCTATTCGTCATAATGAGCCCTGGGATTTGATATATTACATGACCCGTTAGAAACAATTATAATTTTTTATTTTCCATTTAATTCTATAATTTGCCCCCCAAAATGAATATTAGGGGTTTCTTCTTATTTTTCCAGTAAAGTTCAGGTGAGGGGCTATACTTCCAGTTTCAGCTTATGGTTTCGGAGATAAGGGGGGGGGGGAATGGGTAAATTTTTTTATATTTTTGTTAATATCTTTTAATTAATTTATTTTATAAATATGGAAAAAATATATTTGTTTTCTTCATCATGAGCCCTTTTATTTGATATATAACATGCTGGGTTAGAAACAATTTTAATTTTATATTTTCCATTTAATTCTGTAATTGGCCTCCCAAAATTAAAAGTAGAGGTTTCTCCTTATTTTTCCAGTAAACTTCAGGTCAGAACCTATAAATCTTTTTTTTTTCAAAACTTTACGTTTTATAGTTTAGGAGATAAGGGGGGAATGGGTAAATTTTGGTATATTTTCGTTAATATCTTTTTAAATAATTTTTTTAAAATATGAAAAAAATATATTTGTGTTCCTCAGAATGAGACCTTTCATTTGATATATTACATGATGCGTTTGAAATTTTTTTTATTTTTATTTAATTCTATAATTTGCCCCCCAAAATTAACATTAATGGTTTCTCCATAATTTTCCTGTAAAGTTCGGGCAACGTTCTATATTTCCTATTTTTTTCAAAATTTTAGGCTCAGTAGTTTCGGAGATCAGGGGGGGAACGGTCGATTTTGTTAGTTTTTCCCCCCAGAAGTACCCCTAAAATCAATTTTTTTTCTTTTACGATATGTACTCCTGATCGGGTCACCAAACTATACATTGATACCAAATTTCAACCTCTTCCGTCCAGTAGTTTAGGAGAAAATGGTTGTGATGTGACAGAGACAGAAATCCTGAGTGATATTATAAGGGTATCCGTATATTGTATATACGGAAGCCTAAAAAGAAAATTATTTTATTTCACAAATTCGCGACATTATACTATAAACCTAATAAGTAAAACCGATTAGCTCTTAATAGTATAAAAAAACAAAAAACGATTAGTGTCAATGTATGAAATGTTCAAAATTCTCACCGCGAACGTCTTGGCAACATGCTAATCTGGTATAGAAATGTCTTCTAACGTTACTCAATATCTCAGGGGTGACTAATCTAATAGCAAGCGTGATTCGTCTTTTTAGGTTATCTAAATTGAGGAGTTTAATTTTGTATACAGTACTTTTGACATATCCCCACAAAAAGTAGTCCAATGGCGTCAAATCAGGGGATCGTGCTGGGCATTCTATGGATCCGCGCCTCCCAATCCACCGATTTGGAAAAAATTGGTTCAGGTACTGCCGGACATTGAAATCCTCCTGGGGCGGTGCTCCACCTTGCTGTAACCATATTGTATTGGCAGGAACTTGTGGGTTTACTGGATCTGGATATAAGTTGGCACGACATTATTTTGGATTTATTCTAAATATTTATCTTCATTCAAGTTGCATTCAATGAAAAACAAACCTACGATATGATTTCCAACAATTCCTGCCCAAACATTAATTTTTTCAGTATATTGCGTTTATTTCTCTATCATCCAGTGAGGATACTCATTAGACCAATAGCGGCAATTTTGACGATTAACATGACCGTGAAGTGTAAATGTGCTCTCATCAGAAAACAAAACATCTTCTAATTGGATCACATTGTTATCTAACCTTACCATCATTTGTTCACACAAATACGTTCTACTATCGAAATCCTCTTCCATTAGCTCCTGAATCGGCATCATCTTATTTGGGATGCATATTACTTTTTTTTAATACTCGAAAAATGGATGTGTGGCCAGCGGTGGATTTACACTAAGAGCAGTCGGGGCTAGTGCCTAAGGCGGCAAATTTCCTAGAGCAGCAAAATTTGGAAAATGGAAAAAAAATCAGTTTTATAAAGATTGCTCAATATAAGTAATTAATTTTTTCAATTAATCATTTTTTTATGTAATTGATAATTCAAGAAATTCAATTACTGCATTTTTGTAAATTATGTACTTAATAAATCTGATAATCAATGTGATTTAATTTATTTCCTTCAAGATTTGGAATAATATTCAATGTTTTTATTTTCTGGAATTAAAGTAATTAAAATAGTAGTTTTTTCGAAATACTGAAAATATTTTAGAGTTATATTTGCATTTTTCCAAACATAAATTATAATCAATCAATGTAATACAATTACAAGTCACCGTTAGTGTAAAATTTATAGTTCTTAGAAAAATAATATATGTTTTTTAATGTTTCGAAAATCTATAATAAATTTTCTGATATAAATTAGTTATTTTAATTAAAAAAAAAACTCTAAGTTTGAATAAGTATTGGGGCGGCATTTTATTCCGTGCCCAGAGGCGGCATTAAGTTCAATCCGGCCCTGTGTGTGGCTAACGTTGAACTGTGGGGCTGCTTTTCGAACACAATTATGTGGATTTTCTTGAAACTCAAGCATAATTTCCAACTTCGTATTATCACTTAGAGCATTGGCAGATACTTTTTTTATCTGTTTTACATGACCAAGCTAGCGAAACTGCTTTTCTATTTTGCTAATTGTTCCTTGGGTTACAGGCGCCAAATTTGGAAAATGTACGTGAAATAAGCGAGAAACTTCCATTTGTGTCCTTGTGTTATCTCCATAACCAATCATTTGTAGTATGGTTAGTTTGTGCATTTCTGTTAAATGAACCATTTTTCTGATATGATTACCTACAGTTAATGAAATTCAAACAATAACACTGACACTGATCACCACTGTCATGCAAGTAGACAATAAGATGCTAAGGCGAAAATAAACAAAAATGGTCTTTTAATCAGTAAAAAGGAACGGAGGAATGGTTTTTGCTTACTATCTCAATATCAAGAGCTAAATGGGAATTAAGTATTGAGTGTAATGTAGTGAATTTGTGAAATAAAATAATTTTCTTTTTTTAACGTTAATTTTTGTAATAAATCTGAAAACACTTAAGATTTTCCAAACATTTGAAGATAGGTGTGTATGAACTGTGTCTAGAATTTTCTGGAGAATCCAAAAAATAAATAATATACATAGGCTTGCATTTAAAATAAGAAAGTTGGTATTGGCCACTGTCACATGACACACCCTATATAATTTTTGTTGTTGAAAAATGCGCATTTAAAAATACAAATGGACGTATCCAAGCGTTTCTCCCTACAAGCCCTCCTTTATTCGTTAACGAATTTATTCTATTTGGCTGTTCCCCACACTGTATATTCACTGTGCTTGAAAGAACGAATAATAAAAATAGGTGTATCGTTGTATCAGCGTGAAAAAATAAACGTTATACTGTACTCACTCACTTAATCTAATACCATCCACTAACACAGAATAAAACTTCTTGGCCGACAGCATTTTCGATGTGGGTTATTTAAATAGTAGGCCGCCAAAAAATATTCGATTCTATTCACACAGTCGCGAATTTGTATGACTGGCATCACTCTTGTATTCGCTCACCTACTAACATGTTAAATAGTGAACGAACAGAAATGCACATGGGATTTACTGAACCGGATATTTTACATAATCTGGTTTCCACTAATTTTGTTCGCCTATACAGGTTGTCCGCGACCGAACGATGCATTCGGAATTTCTCTTGGTGTGTGGTGTGTAAAATGCTTTTTAATGGTGATATTGTCATTTGACGTTTTTGGCAGATGGTGACACCTCTAGATCAGTGTTTCCCAACCTATTTTGTGCCATGCCCCACCTTAGCCTTTCTAAAATTCCTATGCCCTATGTAAAAATGCAAAATACATAATTTTTAATATCAAAAAAATAATTGTTCACTTAAGAAACTTAAACTTAAATGATAGGTGTAAGAAATCACTAGAAAATTGTTAACGAATCACAGTAAGTAAATTTACATGTAATGTAAACTGAAATGCAAATTCCAAATTGTTCTAATATAGATTTTTCTATATTAATTGTCTCCATGTTGTGTTATACCCAGCCGATTTCTCTTTTTTTTACAGTAAATCATTTACAGTACATTCAGCTAAAACTGAAGATGGAAATCGAAGCAATAGTTTTCTTGCACATTTGGTTAAATTTGGGTATTTGATTTCTGTTTCCTCACAAAGCGATGCCATCACTCCTTTTTTGTTAAGTAAAGTTTTAACTGAGTCCTCATTTTGCAATTCTGCGAGTTTTTCTTGATACTGCGTATTTGATATATCATACAAATCCACTAACATTACCTGCATCATCCATGTTGGAAAATCAATTTGTATTAAATCAGAAAATATTTCTCTTAAATCAGCCCGTTATGAGAATTCATCCGATAGCTGGTGCAATCGGCCATCATCCAATTCGTGGAAGCAACATTCCTTCGTTATATCTGGGAATCCGAAATATTGTTTGTCTATCGACCCGAGGCCGACCGCTGCCGTTCATTTTCCATCATTAGAATATCAGCTTTCAAGCAGTATCTCAAACAACTGATAATTGTAAACAGATGGAATCAAGAATTGACGCTTTCAATAACCGTACCAACATCGGAGTGGAAAAAATATTTCCAGAACTTATGAAAAACAAATTGTGAAAAACATGTTTAATTTCCTACTGTAGACTAAAAATGTAAACTTCATACAATAATATCGAATTAGAATTTGGTAGTCGTACTAGTTTAGGATTTGTTAGAAAACGACGCTCAATTGTTATCGTAACCGAACAGGAATATCTAGAAACTATACACCATTTTGCAGTGCCTCTATTAAAATGATAACCTTAGAAAACCTCTGGTTTCAACAAGATGAGGCTAGCAGGAATGACAGGTATATTGAAGGACTGTTCCCATGACTTTAGGATAACCTTTAAAATCCTTAGTTTATTGAGGAAATACAACAAAATATATGATAATAACTTCCCCTAGTTATTTTTCATAACTGGAAAGTGTAAATTATTAAGCCATTTTTGTGAAATCTTGATAGACTTCACAGAAAAATATAATTTTGGTGTCATTCGATTCGGATTGATGCCTAGAAACTTTTTGAAACAGGTTAAACAGGATAAAATTGTAATAGTCATAAACAATATAGTGAAAAAAAGAGTGGTTCCGTTCTTTTGAAAAATCTCAAAAACTGTTAAAGATTAAAAAAAAATGGAAAAAAGATCTGAAAAGAGGAGGAAACCTTATAAAAAAGTCCCTAAACTATATCTCCAATATTAATAATTTTAACACAGAACACAGCCCTAAAGATACTGATACGGTAAACAAAAAAATTATTTAAACATATTAAATATGAATATTAAGGAATGAAAAACGTACCGTTGGAATAGGTTAATTAACAATAATCAGCGCACAAAAAAATATTTATATTTTTCCATGTTTTATGCATTTGTTAATTAACAACATTTTTGAAATGGAAAGTTAACAAAAAACCTTCGTAATTATTAAACTAAAAAGCTCATTTTTTTGGCTTCGTACAGTTGTTCTAAAGAGGTGAAAAAAGTTTCCCGTTGGAAAATTGAAAATTTTTAATTTTCCACTTATTTATCAACAATCTACTGCATTCAAAAATGAATAATGACAACAAAGCGTTTGTAAATATATTTTATCCAAAAATTTTAATTATTTCGTTTTTTTATGATTAAAGGCTATCTGAAAATATATTTTTTTATTTTTTACTTCTATTGTTTAAAAAATTGTTATAAACAAATGCATTATGTGATATATTTTTTTCACGATTCGAATGATAAAAAAATATGACTTAAAAAACTGTTACTTAAAATTATTCATTAAAAATATATTTGTTAATTAACTATTTTTTGTAATTTATTATTAACTATATAATCGTTTTTTTAATCATTATTTTTATTGCCCTTTCATATTTTTTATTAACATTTAATTAATTTATTGAATAAACAATTTTCTATAACCAAATTAATTTTTATATTTTATTTTTTTAACTGCAAATATAAATAAAAACAACTATGTATTGCATGAGTTATAAAAAAAAATTGTCTCTTTTTAGAAAATTTTAAATATTTTACTGTTTTTAAGTCCAATATTTTCTCTCAGCTTCCAATCACTGTTATGTAAATAACTTTAAAACTATTACAGAAGTGTTTTTCTCATATCTGTAATAGTTTAGAAGTTATTTTAAGCTGAAAGAAAATATAGAACTTACAAACAGTAAAATATTTAAGATTTTCTAAAAATTTTATTTATATTTGTAGGTAAAAAAAATAAAACATAAATATTTATTTGTTTATAACAAATTGTTTAGTAAATAAATAAAATAAATGTTAATGAAAAATATTTTTTCTTAGGAATATGAAAGGACAATAGAAATAATGATTTAAAAAAAAGATTCCTTAATATTAATAAGTGACTAAAAAATAGTTAATTAACAAATACATTTTTAAGCAATAAATTTTTTAAGAAACGTTTTTTGATTCTTAGAATTATGAAGAAAAAATTGCAGACTCATAAACAATCCATTTGTTCAAAACATTTTTTTAAACAATAAAAGTAAAAAAAATTTAAAAAAATTCAGGTGCCACTTAATGAGAAAAATAAAACGAAATAATTAAGATTTAAAAAAATATAAACGCTTTATTGTTATTATTCATTTTTCAATGCAGTAGATTCTTGATAAATAATGGAAAATTAAAATTTTTCATTTTTTCTAACGGGAATCTATTTTTTCACGTCTTTACAACAACTGTACTAAGCAAAAAAAAGAGCTTTTTAGTTTAGATTTTTAGATTTTATGTTAACTTCCCATTTTAAAAAGGTTCGTAATTAACAAATGCATAAAACATGGAATTTTTTTATTGTGCGCGGATTATTGTTAATTAACCTATTCCAAAGGTACGTAATTTTTTTCATTCCTTAATATTCATATTTAATATGTTTAAATAATTTTTTTGTTTACTGTGTCTAAATGACGAGGCACAAGTGAACGCCAGACTCCCCGTTTTAGCAATAACTTTAGGGCTCTGTTAAAATTATTAATATTGGAGATACAGTTTCGGGAGTTAGGATTTTATAAATTTTCCCCATCTTTTCAGGTCTTTTTTCCAATTTCAAAAATCTTTTATCGTTTTTGAGATTTTTCAAAAAAAAAAACGGAAACACTCTATTTTTCACTATATTGTTTTTAACTATTGCAATTGTTTTCGGCGCCGTTTTAACTTTTTCAAAAAGTTTCTAGACGCCATTTCGAATCGAATGACACCAAAATCATAATTTTCAGCGAACTCTATCAGGATTTCACCAAAATGGCTCTTGTAGACTAGACTATTTTGTAAAAAGTGTTTATACGTCTATTACATATACACCACAAAGTCTTATCGTATTATATTAATGAACGTCGTCATTAAAGATAATATGAAAATGTTATGTTGATGGCCTGCAAAAATTTTTACGGGAATGTTCAGTAATCGTGTTTCGTCATTGATTATTTATAAGTTATTGTTATTCATTTGTTTTATGTGTATAAACTCAACAACTAAAATTAAGGACCCTAATAAAGCTGTCTAAACCTGGAACCGGACTTGTCGGATATATGTACTACAAATGATGGAAAAAAATTTAGTGATTTTTGCTTTTTGTAGTAAATTAGTCCTAAAAGACACAAAATATTTAATAAACTGAGACTAAGCTATGTTTTCAGTAAAAACATCAAATTAGTATGTTTTAAATGATTTGTAGTATAATGTAGTAACTTATTTTTTTTGTAGTAAAATTGATCAGTATTAAAGAACATCTAATAAATGTGAGTAAATAAGTTTTTTACCAGAAAAATCGGTGATCAGTAGTATACTGTATTAACTTATCTTTTTTTTTAGTGGAATACGGGGGAGAACCCAACAGAAACCAAACTGATGTTGTTGTGGGCAGAGTTTTGTAGTACCGCATTCTGCAGCTAGGGGCCATCATTCCCGACTCTCGAGTCAGTAAGCCAAGCGTCGCTGCTAAAGATTGTCTGATTTTTTTAGTGACAGTTGTTTGGTGTGCTCGGAAAAACTGGCATAGAAACTCTTGGAATGTTAAAAACGGCCTATAAAGATGATGATATTGGGAAAATTCAAGGGTTTGAGTGCTTCCGTTCTGGTCGTCCGTCCACGACCCGAACCGATGGAAGATCGACTACGGGCTATTGAAGAAATTTTTGGACCTGTCCGGAGTGACTTTCAGTACAGTTCAGCCAATTTTAACGGAAGATAACGCTCCTGCTCATACAGCCATATCTGTACCCAAATTTTAGGGATTTAGTGAGACCTTTGAAGAGAATTGAATAGTTTTTGAAAATTAAATACATAAATTTTAAAAAATAAGTTCGGTTTCTTTTGGGTACCCCTCGTATATTAGTCAGGAAAACATAAAAACATGCAATAAATTGTGATTATGTATTTTTTACCACAAAAATTAGTGTAGTTTGTCTCGTATGGTTTGTAGTATATATAACTGATAATAAATAAATAAAAATAAATCTAATAAATTGTGTATAAATAATTTTTTGATAACAAAAATCATTGCAATGTTTTAAGTGGTTTGTAGTATACTGTAGTTACTTTCATTTTTGTGCTGAAGTAGCATTTATCAGTCGGAAAAAATATAAAAACATAAAATAAATACTGAGTAAATAATTGGATTTGTTGCATGTCAGAGTCTCAGACTCTGGAGTGGTGTTATTTACATACTGACACTATCTTTTCGAGATTTTACGATCCATTGAACGCAAGACAATTTATTGTTTTTAGTCCAGAACCAAAAACGCAGCCGCATTACCTAAATCCTACCTATTCAGTATTCAATTTTCAAATAAATAAATGTCATAAATTGCTAAACACGTTGAGATATAGCCAAAAACTTTCGGAAACTGTACCTAACAACAATATAATGATTCTCTTTACTAAAAATATAAAAAATAGGTGTATATAAATGTAGACAATTATTACAGATTATTTTTCACCATTTTGTAAATAAATCTACCGTGTTTATAATTTTAAAGGCATTCTTGAAAATGAGAAAACGTTTTAGATTTATTTTAATTTGTGAATATTATTAATATGGTCACACATTTTTTAACAATTTATTTATTAAGTTTACCAAGGCTGATCACAGAAAAACTAGGTCTCTGTGAACTAGTTTTTCCTGACGTCGCGCTAAAATATTATTTATGTATTGTTTTTACTGAGAAGCCATTATCAGAATCAGGGGTGTATTTTCAGCATTTAAATGGGCGGAAAAGGGGACGTCAAGAAAAATACAATAGCATTTTCATTCCGGAATTCAAATTTAATTTATCGTAAACGCCTTTGACCAGAACATCAATAATTATCTAAATATACAATCACAATATCTAGAAAACTGGAAACGTCCCGTGTTGTAAATCTCACGTTTGTAACCTAACCAACTGGATGAAAAGCATTCTAGGCTGATAAGAAAATCTCCTACTCGTAACAAAAGCGTTCAAAAGGTTTTATAAATATACATGCACAAAATCCTGGTGTCGTAAAGTACTGTTAAAATAGCAATATCCCTGCAAGTTGCACATAAACCATTTTAAGATGGCAATATCGCGGTTACCGTTAAAAATGTAACTGCATTTAAAACCCGACAATAACAACCACCGCGATTCGGGAGTTTACCGGCATATCTTTATTTTATAGATAAACTTTACGACATGGATGAACTTTAAAAACTCACGTGACTTTATTGAACGTAAAAGCGTTAAAGCAAAGCTATTAGACGAACAGCCGTGTAGGATTTCGAATATCGGTTATTGAATTTTATTAACGAGTCAAAAGAGATTCATTCTCTTGTGAACCACAACAATACGACTTTTCACTGCGAAGGGCACAACAAATGGATAGAGAAACATGTTCGATGCATGGAAGGCGTCACAATGGGAAAGCAACAATGGACATACATCCATGAATAACTCCTTTCACGTCGGCATGCCTTGTGCTTCTAAAGAACAACGGTTCAACAAGAAGGCTTCTGAATTTCGAATATTTGTTGTGTATTATCATTTAGTTAGCGATACCGTCACGCCGGACAAAGTGGGTTTCATCGGACGAGTTGCGGATAAGCGATAGATTATCTGAAATGTCTCAATTTGTAACAGAAATTTAACTGAACACTATATATATATATATATATATATATATATATATATAGTGTTCAGTATAGTGATTGGCAAATGTGTGGAACCAAGTAAATATCTCTGGAATTATTGGAGATATCGAAATGAAATTTGGAAGGTGGATACTGCAGTAGATTGCCTATTTGTTTCCAAATTTTATTAACAATTTTGAACTTCCTGTTTTACCGGAAGTAATGTCGATTTTAAAATTTGCAATGAAACACCCTGTATAGTATTTTAGTTTCTGATGAAACATTTTATTGCGAATACAAAAATATCGGGTTTGATATTGTTTACTTCAATACCTACCAAGATATTAACAGAAAAGTAACTAAGGAAAGGAAAATTCGATGGTAGCTAAACTCGGTTCAGATTTCATTTACGCCCGATATAAACAAACCGCTCGGTAAGGATTTGTATTTCTATTGGCCAATCGGTGGCATTATACCGTCACAGCCAAGAACACTGCTTGTTCCATAGTCGAATACACGTGCGTTTGTTTAAATCAGGGGCAAATTAAATCTGAATCAAGTTTAGTAGTCCATGAAATTCATTGCAGAAGTGACAGTAGTTGTCAAAATAAGTTATTAGTTTTTTTTATTTGAACGTAAAAAGATTGTATTGTTTTAATTTGATCGTAAAATGGCCGAATTAAGTGACAGAGAAAGAATAGAAATATTAATGATGATTGGGTATGGGGAGAGGAAAAGGGCGCATCAAGAAGATTGTGACCTTTTTAACATTGTTCATCCGAATACACAAATATCCCGTTCAGTAGTGACGAAAACTTTGCGAAGGTACGACACAAGTGGAACAGTTAGCAATTTACCAAAAAGTGGACGGTTAAAAAGTGCAAGTAATGAAGGTGTAGCTCAAAATGTTGCTATATCTTTGGAAGAAAAGCCTCACTTATCCACTACCGACCTCGCCAAAATGCATGGAATTAGCCGTCGTTCAGTAAGAAGGATATTAAGGCGAGAAAAATATTATCCATACAAAATTCGCCTTGTTCAAGAACTCTCCGAAGACGATTTCGACAGACGTTTGCAATTTTGTGAAACGATGATGGATATTTGTAACCGTGATAATAATTTTATAAGAAATATGGTGTTTTCAGACGAGGCTACATTTTGTTTAAATGGTACGGTTAATCGACATAACTGCCGCTCATACACAACATCCCCAAAAATTGAACGTTTGGGCCGGCATTTATAACAACAGAATCGTGGGACCCTTCTTCCTACAAGAAACTTTAAAGGGAGACAGCTCTTGGAGACACAAGTTATTCCGGCATTGGAGGTAAATGGACAATTACCAAATAATAATATCTGGTTTCAGCAGGATGGAGCACCACCCCATTACGCTCGCATTGTTCGAGATCATTTAAATAGGACGTTTCATCACAGATGGATTGGAAGAAGGGATAGTTATGAATGGCCTGCACGAAGTCCCGACCTTAATCCACTAGACTATTTTCTGTGGGGTTACTTAAAGTCTAAGGTTTATGCTGATAGACCAAATAATTTGCAAGAATTAGCTGCAAGAATAACTCAAGACATCCAGAGAATTACACCAGAAGTAAAAGCTAATGTAGAGAATTTAAAAACCGACTTGCTTATTGTCAAGAAGTAAACGGTGCTCAATTTGAACATCTAATACATTAAGTTTAGTTAAGTTTCAATGTTTTGAAAATCACTTAGATTTAGTTAATAATTATGATTATGTATAACAAATAGGCAATCTACTGCAGTATCCACCTTCCAAATTTCATTTTGATATCTCTAATAATTCCAGAGATATTTGCTTGGTTCCACACATTTGCCCATCACTATATATATATATATATATAGAAATAAACAGTGGAAAATTATGTTACGGTGGTTCTTAGATGTAAAAAACACAATACTAACATCAAATGGAGATAGATGCAGTAATCATATTGATAGCATTAAATAAGAAAACCAGATCGTGAACTGGTAACTTTCAATGCATTTTTCAATAAATAGAACTAGTAAAACAATTTTTGGAATTCAACAAATTTGACAGTTTTAGCAAAATTTCTTAAAAAGCTAGTAGTAATTTAAAAAAGCATATAACAATATTCTAGTAATTTTATATATGATATTATGAATGTTTAAGCAATAGAAAAAAATAAATTTTACCTTGATTTCGATATAAAAACTTAGGGAGTGACGTTTCATAAATTCATTAGTCCAGATTTTCAATACCATCATATTTTCGGTACAGCAAGGGCAATTATTAACATTTTTGAGATCTTATTAGAACATTTCGGGGCAAATAACATCTGAAAATTCATTATTTCCATCTAAAAATAGCAAAAAATATAATTGACATGACAGATAACTTGGGATCAAAATTTTGACATAAATGGCGAACGGATATATTTTAAATTTATACAGGACGATAAGAACAGATAACTGAGTTGACTGAACGTATTGTTGGTATGAAAAATTTTTGAAATTTTGAAGCAGGTTATATTTTTGAAGTACGGGTGGCAATTTGATCAGGGAACATTTTACGGAAATGGAATGGTATTTTGAAAAATTAAGCATTTGAGAAGTGAAATTTGACAAGCAGATCAACATATGAAAGAATCAAGATTGGAAAGTTCGTAATTAAAAAGGTAGATGAATTGGGTTCTATGTCAATATAAAAACTATAAATACGCGAAAGGGCATGACATAGGAGTTATTCAGCTTTTATCAGCGTTAAAGAAAACTTTGTTTGGGGTTAGAAAGTGACTTTTAAATTGTCAGAAAACTTGACATAAACAAGTTTTTCAAAATTCAAATTTTTTAACTGGTACAGCAAAATTATTAGAAAAGCAAATATCAACCAGAAGGTTTGAAGGAAGCAGGTGTGTACAGAAGCTGTTAAGGTGCATTCAGTACAGAAGCAATTTAAAAGAGATCAGCTAAGTCAAGATAGGTATTGGTCCGAGATTGGAGTAAATATATAAAGAAAGCAGGCAGAGCAATTTATTTGGTTATAACAAGAACCATTCCTTTAAACAAATATTTTTAGATTAATTATTTGATTTCCATTTTTGTTAAGTGTTGTTTGATATTTATGATTTTTATTTATTATTGAGTTGCGTTTTTAAATTTCATATGGTTGTTTCGTATATAATAAAAAAATTATAGTACAAAAATATATTGAAGAATTTGTGTTGTATTGACGGACAACAGTAGATTGGATATTATAGCTTTCATTACAGGTGTTGAGTCTCAAAGAGCCCGAGCAAGAAGAAGTTGTGGTGGAATTCTTATAAACAAAAGGAATTGGAGTTTTGAAAATAAATTATATAACTGATCAATTTAAAATACATTTATAAATTCAAAATCCCATTTCAATATATAAATTACGATAAAAATGGAATAAGAACTTCCGTTAGTTGAGATTGTATTTAGTATTACCTATACAACCAAAGTGAATATTATAAACGTTATCACGTAAAAGGTAATATTTTTACATTTCAAAAATATAGGAGGATGACAATGTCATATTGAAATTTGAAGTTGATTACTATAGAAATTATTGAAAAAAGAAAGCTACAAATTATGCGATAAAAAATGTTTAATACTATCAAGTTAGTGAATATTAATTAACCAAGATTAGAACTGGAGTGATAAGATTTTGAATTTTTATTTTCTATTTCATGTAAATTTCAATATATAACATTCAAGATTGAAAGATCAGTTTTTTATTTATATTATTATCAAAGCTATTAATATACATCATCTCCAAAAAATTCTTTTAAATGAATTACTTTCTATTGCAAGGATATTGTAGTTATCAAAGTTTGGTGTATGACAATAATTTTTATTCCAAAGACCTTTAATTCGTAGGTTTATGCTTTGTTCAATATTATATCGCTTTTATGAGAAGTTATTCCATCTTCAAGCCTTCTTGAAGTTTGTCCAATGTAAATGGCTGGACAATTGTTGCAAGCAATTTTGTATATTACATTCGATTTGAGAAATTTTGGGATTTTATCTTTAACTTTACTGAACAAATTATTAACAGTTTTACGAGATTTCTGAGAAAATCTAATATTATGCTGATTATTGGATATCTTCAAGATCTTGGGAGTGATCTCTTTAAGGTATGGAAGGAGCACATATACGTAATTTAGATTGTGTAAATTTGACTCATTGCTTGCCTTAGAATTGTTATTTAATAAGGAATTAATAGATATCTAATTTGTAAATTAATCAGACTTCGAGACCTCTAGAAGTAAGGGAAACAAAAAAACAGTATAACATTTCCCCGAAATCTCATGGATTAATATAATTTAGCCAACCACCTAATAACCAGCACATCGCCCGTAGCCCATAGTGTGGAATAGGAAAACATGAACAACGTAATAACAGAAGAAAACTTTTAAAACAGGGGAAACTTCAGAAGTCTAGATGCTTAGTGATTATTAATGTTGAAACCTTAATACAGCTGGATAGAAGTTAGAAACAAATATTGCTAGAAGAATACAAAAGCAGAAAGCCATCAAATTGTCAATGCCAGAATTGGGCAAATACGAAAAAATGCATATCAGCAAAAAAGCAAGAAATAAAGTAGGTACAGCTAACACACAATGTGATTTCCAACTGTCTTATACATCAAACTGGATATTCTGACCTCTATAATTTTTTTATTAATTACCTCCTTATTTGCATGTAAGATGATTAAGAATGCAAAAATAAGGAGTGGAAAAAATTGTTGATCAAAATCAAATATTTTGCTTGGTTTTTATTTATTTATTGTCTTGAACGCCAATAAAACTAAGAATGTGTTAAAATTATTCCATTTTATTGTATAAAATTCTACAAGTGGGTGGGCCATCTAACATTTTTTTTGAACTAGCGGTCATTTTCAACACGGTAACATTTATGTCAGTTCTGTTTTTGCAGAAAATTAGTTTGAAGTCTCCCGTGAACGAAAATGGTTGGATATACGCTTGAATAACGTTGAGAAATACTCCGTATGTGACAATTTGTGAAAAAAGTGCGTGAAACTGGTTTGCTCATTGACAAACCAACACGTCAACGTGCTCCTCCTGTGCGTACACGGGGGAATATTGATGCTGTAGCACAAAGTGTGGCCGATACTCCGAGCACATCAACTCGCCATCGATCGCAAGAAATGCACATTTCGCGCACTTCTTTGAGGAGAATTTTGCATAAAGACCTCGGAATGACACCGTATAAAGTTCAATTGGTACAGGAGTTGAAGCCAACAGACCATCCAATGCGCTATCGCTTCGCACAATGGGCCAATGAGCACTTGAACGAAGACCCGGAATTTTACCGAAAAATCATCTTTTCGGACGAAGCTCATTTCCACCTCGGTGGATATGTTAACAGGCAAAATTGCCGAATTTGGGGAACGGAAAATCCACATGTGGTCGTTGAGAAGCCAATGCACTCCCAAAGAGTGACTGTTTGGTGTGGATTTTGGTATGGCGGCATCATCGGCCCATTTTTCTTTGAAAATGAGGAAGGAGCAGCTGTTACTGTGAATGGCGAACGCTACAGCGCCATGTTGAAAGATTTTTTTTTCACGGAAATTGATGAATTGGACATGGAGGGCATCTGGTTTCAACAGGATGGTGCCACGTGCCACACATCGCGCCCATCAATTGAGTTATGCCACACTCGTTTTGAAAATCGTTTAATTAGCCGTATTGGAGATGTGAATTGGCCATCAAGAAGCTGCGATTTGACACTGCTGGACTATTATTTGTGGGGCGCTGTTAAAGACAAGTGTTATGCCGATAATCCAGAAACAATTGACGCGCTCAAAAACAAAATTCGTGCTTGCATCGCCGAAATACAGCCGCATACAATTGAAAATGTATTGAAAAATTGGACCGGCCGAAGTAGCTAATGTGAGGCCAGCCGTGGAAGCCATTTGGATGAAATCGTTTTCCATAAATAACCGGAAGGATTGTACTTTCGAATAAAAAAAACAAATTGAAAAATATTTACTAGTTTTTTTTTTATAGAATTTTCAAAAAAAAAATTAGATGGCTCACCCGTTATTACCACCCATTAACACGAAATTGAAGATGAAATAGTAATCTACTAGGGACAACTAATAAATAAAATAAAATAAACTATTTTTTCGAGAGAGCAACATGTTAACATATTTTTTATGATTACATACAACTGTAAACATGCCCATACGTTTAGTTTTGTCATATTGTAAATTTATGTTCACTCAACTATCAAAATAGATAAGATTAATGTTTACGTTCTTCCAAGAAAAACGATGGTTTTAAAATTTTACCAACATTTCCATGTTTTAAACAACTTTTCTTGGGAAACTAATATTTCAAGGTCTTATTCAGACTTCATTTTCACTTGACGGAATGAATTTAATTATTGATTGATTGTCAATGACTTGACAGTTATGTTGTTATCTACAATTTTATATTACAGAAACAATTCCTAAGATATACATTTCTTATTTAATGGTTAGGAGTTACCTTAAAAATTATATTTTGAAGCAAGCGTATGTCTCTTTCCCCTAAAATTCAATAAAAAACAAAGCATATTTAGTGATCCTCTGAAAGTCATCACGGAAACCCCGGAAAAACCTTATGGCATTGGGTTAATTAAATAAAAAATATTTATAATTAATTTTAATTATCTTATATCGTCAGAGATTAAGTCCTATCGCCCACTGTCAGCCCGTTTATTTAAAAAAAAGAAAAAATTTTAAACGTAGATTTTTCGAACGTTATAAAAGTTTTGGCATTCAGATCCACCCCCGTCAAGTTATTCCCTCGTCCTCAATTTTTTAAAATAGCAATAGGAGTCATGTGACACCTGATTTAAAAGGCTATCAAAATCTGATTTGAAAGATATATTGCAATAATGGTTTATGTTACGAGAATTCTGAAAAAAGAGATTAATAGTAAACAAGGAATTTGGGTTTCAACTCTCAAAATTTAAAATATCTTCAAAATGTTCACCATTAACGTCTTGACAGTAGTTTGACTTGTTTTGTGTTTCTTCTGCAATATTCTTTAACCTTTCTCGAGTAACACTGTTACATTCGCCTACAATTCTATGGTTGCAAATCACAGGAGAAATGATATTAAGTGACATTGTGGATAACATTTTACTAATTTTTGCTTACACGCATTAGGAGTCCCTGTAGCCCGGGGGCACTGTATCATTGATACGGCTGTAGCTACTCCCCTGGCTACTGCGTATAACACTATTTTGGCGACAGATTTAAATAGTAAACTGAGTAAATTGTCAGCAATAAAGTCCGACCGAACATTCAGCTTCGGCAACCTTCAGTCAAAAATAGGACCTTCGGTTCAAATTCGGCTTCGGTCAAAAAATCAGCAGAAGCTTTTGCGGAAGGCGAAGTTTTCTAAAATTTCTAATAGTCCCCGAAAACAGACGAAGTTGGTCAAATGAACGCGAGTTGTGTGCCGAGGACGGTGGTATCATTATTCATAAATTAATAGGTATTTGACTTTTTTTATTGAAGAAGGAAAATCGTATAACATAAGAGTTGTCAAAAAATGTTTATTCCTTAATCAGGAAGTCATTAATTTTCCAAATTTACAATTTTTGTGATTTTTCAACTAGAGAATATAATAATAGTAATATAGTAAGTTTGATTTATTTTATTTCAAAATGAAAGAGCAATCATCTATGCACACAAATTAAAAATTAGATAAATGCGATTTTTTTTGCTGTGTAAATGTCTATTCTCATATATTACAGTAACTTACAAAGTACCCTGTATATTTTTTTAGGGTCAAGTGGAATAAACCGAACCTCTGATTTAATTTAACGTTCAAAATGTCGCATGATATTAATACCAATTAAATAATCACATTCCCATACTAAACAATTTCTCAAGCATCAGCGTACATTGTGTGGCGTTAAGAAAAAAATGCGAACCCACATAACATATATTCTCATTTATGAATTCATCCGCACACTTGTTGCAGACAATAATGCCATGGCGAGAATCACATTTCCTGTATAATTATATAAAGATTGAATGCATTTTCAATGGAATCTGTGTGAAGAATACAACGCTAATGTCGAGTACACATATCTTACGCGTTTATCTGCCAGCGTTTTCATTTTAACCGTCGTTACCATGTAACTTCAAAAAGTAATCAACTGCATACAGCTGATGACAGACAGGCGCGATATTTACTCTCTGTTCATGTTCTGAAACTCCATTAGAGTTTATCGGGAGCAATTACAAATATCGCGAGGATTTCAGAGCCGATCAAAGGACTTGTTAAATCGGTTTGTGAGCGATCTACACTGTGATAGCGTTGAAGGTGTCGTTTTTATATTCCAGCAGATGATAGTTTTTAATTTGATTGTAATTATCCATCATAGAGGGCGATTCAAGTTGATGTAGTGTGCCATTTCTACCAGAAACCGATGGCAATATTCAAATTCAATAAGAATGCCCTGTATGTACTGTTTTTTAAAGAAAAACGCAGATGTTTGTACATACGAGGGCTGCCTTTTATATTTCGGGATTAGAGAACAAAAACAAATATTAATCATCGAAAATCGCTTTATTGTTTTTCAAAATATTCCCCATGAAGATCTATACACTTTTGCATGCGTTTGAACCAAAACATGCATTCTAAACGCAGCAACCGATTCTTCAGGTGTCGAAAAACGTTGACCTCTCAGTTTGTTTTTTACGTACGGGAATAAAAAGAAGTCATTTGGTGACAAGTCAGGACTATACGGCGGATGACTCATCAAATCGATGTTTTGAGTGGTCAAAAATGCAGTTGTTTGAGCCGATGTGTGAGAGCTCGCATTGTCGTGATGAAGAGTGATCCGTCTTCGGCGGCTGGTTTTCCTCATTTCTTGGAAGACAACTGGCAAACAAATGGTTGTGTACCACTTAGAATTGACTGTTCTGCGTTGTTCTAGTGGTACGGTTGCGACATGTCCAGTTTTTCCGAAAAAACAGGCGATCATTTGCTTGGAAGTGCTTCGTGCGCGAACAACTTTTGTTGGATTCGGCTCATCTTGAAACACCCATACAGTAGACTGCTGTTTACTTTCGGGCTGATACGCGTAAATCCACGATTCATCACCTGTCACTATGTCATAAACATGTTTTGAAGGGATCGTATTTTTTGAGCTTTTCTTTCGAACAATCGACACGAGCCTTTTTTTGAACGATTGACAAATTGTGTGGGATCCAACGCGAACAAATTTTTTTGACATTCAAATGTTTATGCAATATTGAATGTATGCTGATCCCACTAATGTGTAAGGTTGACTCAATCTCACGATAGGTCACATGACGATCTTGCAATATCAGTTCGCGCACAGCATCAATGGTTTCCGGAACAACAACTGTTTTTGGACGACCTTCACGAAATTCGTCTTGGAGTGAACTACGACCTCGATTGAATTCACCATACCATCGATAAACAGTGGTCCTTGATGGAGTTTTATCGCCAAAAATTAAATTAAGTTCATCCATGCACTCTTGCTGACTTAATCCACGTCGAAAGTTGTAAAAAATTTTCACGATTTAATTCCATTTTTGGCCGAGATGAAACCTTTAAGTTACTGTAAACAACACATAGCGCTCGTATGTCAAAACGTTCTGAGTACGTATAACCTCAAAAATGTCAAACTTTACGATAGAGCCCGGTTACAACACGGGCGGCGCCGGCGATTTTACTACAACTGTGCTGTCGATCAGTTCGTCATCTTCCATTACGAATTATGATATCTTCCATGGTTCTGCCACACGACTGAAGGCAAATCAAGAAAGTCTGGCGACCGGCAAGTGTGTGGCGATGAACCCGGATTCTCTTCTGTTCTTATAGGACAGAACAGAATCGTTAGGTCTGTGCCCGGCCTTAGTCAGTTCATATCTCTTTCCGTGTCTTTCTGTCTGCCTGTCTGTATGAAAACGATAAACTCAAAAACCACCGAACGGATTTTCATACGGTTTTCAATAATGAGAGTAAAAACTCAATAACATTTTGTCAAAATTTGGTGAGATATGAGGATGATTGTCAGATGTTCATCAAAAACTCTGTCGAGTTCATTTGTGATCGGCGTTTATAGGTCTTTTAAGGGTAGCTTACTATATTTACATTAAAAAAATGGTTTCATATAATGTGGTAATGGGAAAGCTTAGGCGGATATTAATATTTATCAAATTAAATACGTTAGTTACCTTAACATTTCATAGCGCAATAAAATAAATATTTGCAGGATTGGAAATAAAATAGTAGGATGAACATTTGTTACATTTAAATCTAATCAACATGCTCGACGCAACAAACTGATACGAAACCACGACAGAAAAAATTAGTCATATAAAATAAAGACAAATGCTTACGAATCAGTTGCCGAAGTATACAAGCACCAAAACAACAGTAGCGAATCTAACAGTTGTTGAAGAGACTATACCTCAAAGGGTCTAAACTACGCTGTTGCCCCTCGTTTGTACATCTTCCATTAGTATTATTTCTTCGTTCTCTAATCGTCTTATTTCTTCTTTTTATATTCTTTCCAGCCTTAAAATTTTGGCATAACTTCTTAAGTAATCCATTTGTGTTGACAGAATTTTATTTTTTACTCTTTTAGTAATTTGCCAGACTTCGTAGATCAGATTATTTTTCACGATACTTTCATAGATATGTAACGTAGTTTTTAATTTTTTTCTGTCAGAGCATTGAATTTAATATTTACACAACCAAACTTATATGGAATTAGCTAGAAATTACATAAAAAATGGTATTTTACTACTAATAAATGATTTTAAAATAAAAAGCAGGTTATCCAAACCAAATTTGTTTAAAAAAAATTGTAAATAAGTACAACTAATTTAATACCACACAAATAACTAAATGTGAAACAAAAATTAACTAAAAAACAAAATCCAAGGAGTATTAGTACGATGTTGGCAGCTTAATAGCTGTCTATATATAGTCTATGACCTTAATAGTTTCTTCTTGGGAAAGAAGTTCAATTCGATTAAAATACGGGGAACAAATAGGCCATTCCAAAACACTCACAACTTCCTCGTCTCAACAATTTCTCGCAGCTCTGCTGGTAGATGGAAGTGCGTTATCTTGCATAAATAGGAAAGAATCACCGAAAGCACCTTTCCAAAGGCTGACTACAAGTTGTAGCACTACCTGTTAAGGGCCCCACTCACCTCGTTCTTCTCTAAATTTTTACCCGACAGTTAAAAATGTTAGAAGGAACCAGGTTGACTGATAAGTCCACACACAACAGTTTTGTTTTGTGCCAGTTAATCACGATGGACCGCTTATTAATAGTGGCAGTGATTTTGGTGGGAAAGAAAAATAAAAAAAATCTCGTAACGTAACGAAATAATTGATAAAGTTCAATAAACAGTAATTAGAAAGTGTCTAGTCCAATACATAATAACAGAAATTTTTCTAACCAATAAACAATAAAACAATAAAAAAGTGAGAATACCCAACGTCACTGTCTCAGAAAAATGCCGAACCAATTTAACTGTTGACGCCACACACCTGTGTTTAATCGAACGTTTGGCACGATAACCGTCAAAATTCAGATTTCGCCTGAAATTTTGGAACGACATGCAAACCCGACGTTCTTGTCCATACACCTCGTTTTTATGACATTTTTACCCAAACGTTTTTAACCGTCGGGTAAAACGGACAGAGAAGAACAAGGTGAGTGGGGCCCTTTAGAGTTTGTCTAAAAGAAATCAAATCCATTTTCTCATCACTTATGATACCACTCCAAGACATTACAGTCCAACCTTTGTGTTTGGGGACTAATCGAGCAGCACGGAGTCTAGCTTATCTCCCACGGCCTCTTAGCACACGAATTCGCCGATCATCTGATTGCCGGCCGATTCTGTTCTCTTCCGAAAATACCACATTTCGCCAATCTTCAATTTTGATGCTTAAAACACCAATAAAGTGGGGCAATTTTATTTTGTGGAGATATCTGAGGAACCCTTAACTGCCTTCTACCGAACAATTCTCGGTTGCGAAGTCTTTTCCACTGAAACTCTAACACTGGCAGCTTGCAAAAGTTGCCTATGTGGCTCTGGATGGGATGTTGTAGGATTTCTTCGTGCTGTTTAAACTAAGAAGAGGTCCTGGCGTTCTATAGTAACTCTTTGACTGCTTCTCATGGGTTTCTTTTTTAGAGTTCCCAGACCCAGAAACCTTTTATAGGTTTTTGAAACAACCCCTTGTGCAACTTTGACTTGTGCAATTCCCGTTTGCATCATACCCTTTTCCGATAGAGCAATATTTCTTCCTCTTTGGACTTCTGATAACCCCACATAAGACATTTTTAATTAGATACTTGAAAATAATATTTAATTAGCATCAACGCGCAACAAATACGGGATAGTAATACTGCCACTGAAGGAACAATTCATTTTACGCATTAACAAATATGTTTTTACTATGTTTGCAATTTTTCACTTAAAAAGATTTCTTTCATGATCAGAGGTGACTGATTCTATATAAGTTTGGTTCTGTGTACCCATCATTATCTAGGAGTTATTTATCCTTCTCTGAATCATACCTTGAGATGTTCCTTTGATTAGATCAACAAACACCAAGTGAATTTCTTTTGCTACTGCCGTACGTTTGTCTATGCGTTGGATGAGTACGAATATATTGTCTATAGAAGATCTGAACATGAAGATATTGAAACAAATGCTAAATTATGATGTTCACCTGTTAAAGTTGATTCAACTGAAGCAAAAGACTGAGTTTCGTATTCCACAAAAAGCGCTTTCATCAGGAGACACCCAAATGCGTTTTAGTTGATATTCAATCTTGTTGTACCACCCTGTACAATCAGTGTCCAAAGCTTCTGATGTCGGGTGTACCGTGATTGTTTTATCTTAAATATTGTTTGGTTTACTCGCTTGAATTTAGCATTAAGCCGTGAAAAATGGACAAATTGTAATTTTAAAATTGACAGAAAAAACGTTTTCAGCAAATATCAATTACTGGTTGAATGAATACAGGGCGATTCCACCTACAATAGTAAATAGACATTTTTTACAACTGTGACGAGGATTGTTTATCACACAAACGTACTTACGATAGTTTAACAATTCTCATTATATTGACTGTACCTATTAACGTCGTACAAGGTCTAATATTTGCGGTATCATTATGCAATTTTTTCAGCTATCTAGCGTTTCCACTTTTTTCACTCCCGATATTCGAAATATTTCTGTAATTGCGGTTCATCAAATCATTCAGAGACATAATTAGTTTGTCTACGGATTCGGTTAGCTTGTTTGTTTTCTTTCTAAAAATAAAAAGATGTGTTTCGAATTGACGTTAGCATAAATCTTCGTACATCTGCGGTGTTTGATTGAAAAACTACTCTAAAAATAATGTTCTGTAATGAATTGGTAACATTACTACACTCAACTGTTATCGTAAATTAAACAAGCAGGTATAACTGCCTTGACTTAAGGTTTGTAAAAAATTCCGCGGACGAAAACGTTTCTAAATGGCCAATAAATTTGGGTTTTAACGGCTCACAACACGAAAAGAGATACGTTGGATTTATGCTGAACTACTAAAACGCATACACAAGTGTTTAAAACATTCGCTTTCCGAGGTTTTATAATATCTTCGAATGCAATATGGTACATTGTTTCAAGTCAATACTCCCCATCAGAGGCACTTCCATCTCATATTTGGATACTGAAAGCTCAGTATTAATTTTGATCTCTTAAAAATAGCGATTGGCCCTTAATTTTTCACAGTTTAGGAATTGAAAACCTTGTGAGCGGGTTTCACTAAATTTCGTACGTGTACGAAGTTTGAACAAAAAGTAATGAGGATTTTCAATTTGAAAAATCTGTATTGGGTCCTCAATATTAATTCTGGTTCCTTAAAAACAGCGATTCTGCCTTTAATTTTTCACAGATTGGGTATTGAAAGCCCTTTGAGCTGGTTTCCCTAAAATTCTCATGTGTACGAAGTTTGAACAAAAAGTGATGAGGATTTTCAATTTGAAAAATCTGTATTTGGTCCACACTATTAATTTTGGTTCCTTGAAAACAGCGATTTTGCCCTAAATTTTTCTCAGATTAGGTATTGAAAGGGTTTTGAGCTGGATTCCCTAAAATACTCATGTGTACGAAGTTTAAACAAAAAGTAATCAGGGTTTTTAATTTGAAAAATCTGTATTTGGTCCTCAGTATTTAAAAATTCTGCCCTTACATACTGGGTTTAGAAAACTTTGTGAGATGGTTTACCTAAAATTTTCAAGTGTAAGAAGTTTGAACAGAAAGCAATGAGGACTTTCGTTTTTATCTAAAAATCTATATTTGATCTTCAGTATTAATTGAGGTTACTTAAAAACCACGGTTCTGCCCTTAATGATTCACAGACTCGGTATTGAAAACCTTGTCAGCTGGTTTCTCTAAAATTCTGATGTGTGCGAACTTTGAATAGAAAGTAATGAGGACTTTCGTTCTGACCTAAAAATATGAATTTGGTCCTCAATATTAATTGTGGTTTCTTAAAAACAGCAATTTTTCACAGATTGGGTATTGAAAGCCTTGTGAGCTGACTTCCCTGAAATTCTCATGTGTACGAAGTTTTAATTTTGATTCCTTGAAAACAGCGATTCCGCCCTTAATTGTTCACAAATTCGGTATTGAAAACCTTGTGAGATTGTTTCTCTAAAATTCTCATGTGTAAGAGGTTTGAACAGGAATTAATGAGGACTTTCGTTTTTATCTAAAAAAATCTGAATTTGGTCCTGAGTATTAATTGTTTCTTAAAAACAGCGTTTGTGTCCTTAACTTTTCACAAATTGGGTATTGAAATCCTGGGGCCTGTTTCGTAATCAACTTGTAACTTGTAGTTTTTTAACTAAATCCAAATATTAGTATTCGAAATGTGCACTACGTGAATTTTACAAGTTGTAACTTGTAGAATAATTTTGTTGAATTACGAAACGAGATTCTACAAGTTACAAGTTGATTATTTATGAAACACGCCCCTGGTTTTTGGAACATCCACCTTATTTGCCTGACCTGGAACCATATGACTTCACTTTGCACTAAAAAAAATAAGAACTGATACCGATAAAGTTCAGAAACAAAGCACCGTTAACTGGGTCACACAAGAAAAGTTTCAGCAATGTTTTGAACAAAAGAAAACATGTAACTACAGAGGATGGGTGCATATTGAACGGGATAAGAATTAAATAAGTATAAATCTTCAGTACTTTTTTACTACATCAATCCAGTTATTTTGGAGTCACACTTTCTATGTATTAGAAACACATGGCATATATTGTTAAGAAGAAATAACAAGGTAATTGAGTTAAAGGCAAAATGACTCCGAGTTTGCAGTCTATGGTAGCTTTGATTTTCATGCTGTTTCTAATGATTGTTACAATTAGTTCAAGGGAGATCTGTTTTCTGTTGGTTGGTCCCAGCCGGACCTTGAATTTTTATCAAAATCCAGTTCAAAAAATTGTAATGAACTCAGATAAAATATTTTTAGACCCTCTTTTCTGACATTTTAGTTCAAATGTCTTGGTAAATATAGTATATACGTTCGAAATGAATAGAAATTGTTTATTCTATATAAAATTTCTCATTGAAACATAATTTCCCGTTTGGAAAAATCTAATTTTAAGCGCCAATTTAGTGAAAACTGACTACAAAATTACAAATTACTGAACGTTTCCATTATGGTGGAGTTTTAAAAATTTCAAAGCCCTTTTGAAAAATTCACATGGGGTTATTAGGAGGGCCTAGGGAATCTTTTTAAATTTTCAAAACTAATCAGCGTCATGAAAAAAAAATGCAGAAAAATGTATACCTGCCCCACTAAAATTTTCTGGGATGTGGTGGCGGCGAATTTTTTAAATTTGCGTCTCGTTTGCCAGAAATCCAATAGCTAATTGTAATAATAAGTTAATATAAGAAATGAAAAATTGTTAAGATCTAAAATGTGCATATTTCCACTTGTTATTTTTTTTTAAGAAAATTTTTATAAATTATTACAATCAGAGACGTAATTTTTAGATCTTCTTGAGATTGTTCAACTGTTCTCTCTCTCTCTCTCTCTCTCTCTCTCTCTTTTAAAATCAGCAATACCTTGAAACTTGTGTTCTGGGGCTATTGGTCGGATATTTCAGCTGCGCGTATTGCTTGCTGCTTGAATTTCGATACACGCACACACATCACACACCTACCACCGTATACCATACAGAAAAGTTCGCGACAACAATTTTTCGTTTCGATACACTAATGGATTGGAAGCCCCGTAAAATGAAAACCGTTACAAACACCCTGTAAGATATACTTTCTTGACATATCTTGACATTTAAGCTAGATAATTATGATGAAAATTTGACATTTGCAATGCTGTTTACCGTCTTTTGCACATATTTTGCCAATTTTCAGAATAAAGGTAGGTTTTACGTTTTAGAAAATTATACGAAATTAAGCTGGAACATCTCTTAATAGAATACGCTTTAAAATATTCAAATTGGCTGAGCCGTTTTGGGGAAAACTGTGTAGATTCATTGAAATGTACTCCCGTAAGTAGGTACTGATTTTTCAGATTTTCTGGAAAACCGTAAATCTCACGGTATAGAAAATTATATGCTACCTTTCTGTAATATTGCCCAAGCCAATTTTGAATAATTACTAAGCATACATAAAAAAGATGCCGACGAACTGTTAACCTCCTCATTTTGGAAGTCGGTTAAAAACTACTCAGAAAACGATGAGACCTAATATGGAGGGTGGCTGTTCACGGCATTTACTTTATTTTGAGTTCATTACGTTTTGTAAATTTGTTCCTTTTGTTAAGCAGTGGTTGGAAACCTTTATTGCTGTCAACAAGGATAATGGTATTGTCTGATTACCCTATGTTATTTATTGGTATGTTATTTTCTTGTATGTTATTTTCTTTAACCCAGTACTCTAAGTTATCCCGTGTCCCAGAAAATATATTGTCCAGCATAAGTTAAACAGCACAGGTCACAATATGGAGCCTTGGTACCTTTCAGTACTTTAAAATTATCTGACTTTAGTGACTGTTTAAATCTGATTCACGTATAGGTTTTCAAGGTAAAAGTTTTAACTGATATCATGGCGTGTTTTACCGGTACATATCGACAATTACAGCTACTATACAACTACTTAAACCAAATACACCCCAACATAAAATTCACACTTGAAACAGAAACAGATAACACACTAAATTTCCTAGACCTAACAATTAAAAGGCAAGACACCAAACACACACTCTCCATATATCATAAACCATCACACTCTGACCTTACCATCCACAATCGTTCACTCCACCCCATACAACATAAACTTGCTGCATATCACTGTATGTTACACAGACTCGTAACAATACCACTCAACAAAACCGACTTTGATAAGGAACTTGAAAGAATCAAACGCATGGCAGTCAACAATGGTTACACCACTCAACTTATCGACAACTAATTAAACAGAAAATTAAAGATAATTGCTATTAAAGAAGTCTATGCCACTGACCCCAATCTCATACCTAAATTATACCATACTCTCACATTCAATGGAACCCCCTCACAAAAAATCTCCCAATTTTTACAGAACAGGAACATATATTCAGCCTTCACAACAAACAACAATTTATCTAGACATATAGAAAACAACAAAGACAAGACTGACAAAAACTCGGGTGTCTATAGGTTGAACTGTGGGAGTTGCCCCAATTTCTATATTGGTCACACTGGAAGATCTTCCAGTTCAAGATGGCGTGAACACACTAGAGCTTTTGGAAATCAACAACAAAATAAATTTACTTTTGCGGACCATTTATTAAAAAAAAACCATATAACTCAAAATACATTCGGAATTTTACATTTAAAAACAAAAGTAAAAAATTACATCTACTTGAATCACTCGAGATTAATAAAAACAAAAATTCTCCAAATCTATTAAACCACCAAACTGATACCAATTCATCTTCATTACTTAATCTTAAAATCCATTTCTAAATAATATTATATTATATCATTAACTTCTATTGTCAACAATGTTTCATACATGTATAATTTAACTGACCTACACCCAGCCCACTTCCTCCGAAATTCCCCAGAATTAAAACCCTTTAATTATTTTATTTAAGTAGTTTCTTTGTAAGAAATATAAATTTAGGTAGTATTCATTGTATTTCCAATTTCTGATGAAGTCAGACTTGGCGAAACATATGTCAAATTTAAAGAACTAAAAAGTGAAAATTTAAACAAGTGTTTGTTGTTTTTAAGTTATCTTAAAAATGAATTTTCAGCAAGTGGAGACTGAAACAATCATCAGTTTTAACTCTGTGCAATGTTTAACATTGTAGGTAGAATGCCATCTAGTAGTCTCTAAACGCGAGTGTAAGTCCTTTCAGTGGTCCAATTTCTCCACTTACCTCCTCTATTTTTTAAATTTCTAGTATGTAGAATACAAATGAATTAGGCTGATCATTTTATGGCAGCAACATAGATATAGAGTTAGAGAGAAAAACAAATATGACAAGAAAGAACTTGAAACAAATGAAAATAAAAAAGCTATAAGATTCTAGGCGTCTACAAATCCAGTGTAGACTTCTATTCTTAAATACTGACACATAGATTTAGTGTTATTTAAAACGATTAGTCCATAAATTTTACAATGATTAATGTGTCAATTCCTTGTAACTGTGGATTATCAAACCAATAACTTTAACGGTAAAAACCTTGTAGCAAATGCCCGTGAAAATTCATTTAGAAATCTTTAATATGAACGGTTATTATATACAGTCTACGTATTTGAAGTTTTTAATTAAAAGAGGAATTTTTTAATTGCTTTTTTTATTGCAAATATTTCATTTATTCACCTAAATCATTATGTCATGTTTCGAATCAAGTGCTGTAGTGAGAGTGGTTTTTCGCGCTTTTTTAACTGCATGATAGTCGTGTTTTCACGGATATTTGCTGCAAGGTTTTTACTGGAAAACAATCTATTTGCGTTTGATAACATTAGTTTTTATAATTTCCATACTGCTAAGAACGAATCATTTCCATGCTCACTTAATGAATAAATTATATTATTGGAAATTTTATTTGAAGAAATGTAACTGCGGAAGTATTGAAGTTATCCACGGGAAATGTAACCAGAGTTTTTATACATATAGGCAATTCTAAGCGTCAATATAACATTTTTTGCAAAAGAGATAATTACAGCTAACTTAAGGGGCCTGAGTTATTGTTGAGGACCTCTGCAGAAGTTACACTTGAAACGTTCAGAAGAAAGTCTGGACCCCTACAAAACAGCCCCTCAACTCACACGTTATTAATTGGAACCGGCCAAGACAGTTGATACGTTTTCACAATTTTTTAATAAATGCTCGCATAATTACATAATGAACAATAAACACACATAAATAAAAATAAAATAGCCTTAGCAGAAACGAAAGTGACCAGTATAAGAACGGAAATTAACTGGCAATTATCTTCACTTCTTTACTGGATTAAGCAAAGACAAACATCCAAGTAGAAATGTATTTATGTTGGCAGAAAAAATACTATTCCTGAAGGATAGTTGTGGCATATTTTGTCAATGTTTAAGCACTTTCTGGGCAATAACACCACAATTCAGAAAATTACTGTTTATTTCCAAACATTTCGGGGTCTAGGTCAGACCCCGTTGTAAATGACAAAGAAACTATGAAAAAAAAACACAACTCTAAAATATAAAATTACGGTGTTAGACAATATTATTTGATTTATGACGTAACTAAGAGAACAGTCAGTGTATTGAACCTAATAGATGTCGGTGACATCTACCGTCTATTGAGTGATTTAAGTATATGAAGGCATACTATGCTATAACATATACCATACTCTTGACAGATGGTTCGAGTGTTTTATATAAAAACACATAAGTAAATATATATACAGATATATCTCCACATATTTAGAACTATATCATTCAACGTATTACAGCCGTTTCGAACCAGGAGTTCTCGTCAGATATGCTTCCTTGAATGACAAGTTCTAAAGTGAAATACTTGGATGTTATACACATCAGTAAGACAACAGTCAGTGTATTGAACCTAATAGATGTCGGTGACATCTAAACGGTAGATCTGTCAAGAGTATGGTATATGTTATAGCATAGTATGCCTTCATATACTTAAATTACTCAATAGACGGTAGATGTCACCGACATCTATTAGGTTCAATACACTGACTGTTGTCTTACTGATGTGTATAACATCCAAGTATTTCACTTTAGAACTTGTCATTCAAGGAAGCGTATCTGACGAGAACTCCTGGTTCGAAACGGCTGTCATACGTTGAATGATATAGTTCTAAATATGTGGATATATATCTCTATATGTAACTAAGAGAAATTTAATTTGAGAATATACAGGATATCACAGAAACTTCTAAAGATCACATAATAATAAAGTTCCTTTCCAATTGGAAGAACTTGAATCAGAATTTTATGTGGCGCTCCTAGGTGCAACTTTGTTATAAGATAATGGATTCGCCAAAAATACAATTTAAGAATTTTGTTGATTCAGTGATTCCATTAAAATAAAACTGGAAAACCTAGGAAAAACCTTATGATACTTGTTGTTCACAACGACCTGACGATTAGCAAGTTCTTCATTAAACATCGGCAACCAGAAACGATTGAATTCTAGGGAGGTAGTAGCGAGAACTGTGATGTTATTTCCCAAAAAGTGCATAAATATTCAAAAAAGATTAGGTACAATTGCAAAAACTCAAGAAAGCTAATAGTGCTTCAAAAAACGTCACATCACACAGATATACTGCCTCAAGGGATTAGAGCTAAAGACACCAGTGGTCTGACATACGAGGCAACACAACAAATATTTGAGTGTGTTGCTATAGAGGTAGATACAAAAAAATATTATAGTAGTATGTATCTACCGAAATCCTGAAACACTGATTTAGAACACACAAGCGTAACAGAGGAGTTCTTACAAGATTGGAAAGGATGCTCGAAATTTTACAATAACTAATCACTTTTTAAATGTCTGACACTCGCATGGATTAACATACACTATGGATGGAATACACTAAAGTGACAGATGACAACATGATAAGTTCGGACATATCAGACCATCTAGGACCTAAGTCAGTGTGATAGGTCCATTTATATTTGTAAGATATGTAAATGACATACCATATTCCGTGCCTGATGCTGAGAATCATCTGGTGCGCTATGCTGATGATACAAACAATTTAGTAACAGCCGAGGACGTAAATACTACCGTTATAAAGGACTTTTATCTCATCGGGGCGACCAAAGATGATTTTTATGGAGGAGTATAATTTTGAACGAAAGTAAGACAAACTCTGTTATTTTCAAAACAAAGTGGTCAAGAGTTGATACTTCTAAAGAAATTTCAATTAACAAGGCAACCAAAGAGTGTCCCCTGATGTCAAATCTTAGCTCATACTAGATGATTTCATATGAAATTTACCTAAATAGGGAGGGCTTCTGTAGGGTTTCGAAAACACTGAATTTTCTGCGTTGTTGGATTCTAGTGGATTTTTGCTTTAATCACAAAAATTGGTTTATTTTAATCTCATAGATATAATAATTAATAATTCCTCTTTCTATTGTGTTAAACTCAATGACCTTGAAGCTCTCGCCCCTCCCTGGATCTCCCCTGATCTCAGTAACAAATTAAATAAAATGCACTTCTCAACCTGTACTTTAACGGAATGAACTAAGCCTTTATGTTGGACTGACGCAAAGTTATGGAGATATTCCGCATATACTTGAACTGTGCATTCCAGGGGATAACCGCTACATTGGTTACATAATTTTTCATTCCTTATGGATAATTTAATAATTACTGTTAAATTCTTTTTTTAACCGACTTTCAGAAAGGAGGTTATCAATTCGTCGGCATCTTTTTTTGTGTATGCTTAGTGATTATTCATAAACGGCTTGGGCAATTTTGATGATTTAAACGGCATTTTTTTAAGGAATATTAGAGAAAGGTACCATATAATTTTCTATAAAGTGAGATTTACGATTTTCCAGAAAATCAGAAAAAGCAGTAATTAAGGGACTACACTTCAGTGAATTTTAATGAATCTACACTGTTTTCTCTAAAACGGCTCAACCAATTCGAATATTTTAAATTGTAATCTACAAAGAGATGTTCCAGCTTGATTGCGTATAATTTTCTATAACGTAAATCATACCAAATTTTCATCATAAATTTTACATCTATGGTGAGGCCTCATTATGGTGATTTTTTCGATTTTTAATTTTTTTCGGTCCCACCATGAAATTTTGTTGGAAAGACTCAAAAAAAAATCCCTCAAAGTATGAGATCTTAATATTAATATTAAATGCTCGACCAAGACGTGTTAAAAGTTCGCATTGAAAATACACATTATTTTTAAATTTCTATAGCTCAGCGGCATTTCATGACATCGCTTTGACTATAGACGTAAGTTTCAGAACTGAATGCTCTACAAAAGTGTCTATTGCCGCCAAGTCGTAATAACACCGGCGAGGTAGAACTGGCTACTAAACCTGATTTCTAACGAAATTCACACTTTTTCGCAATTATCTACTAAATGACAAGTTCTATAAGAAAAATGTATGTGAGAAAGTTGTAGTGTATTCAATTTTCCACAAAAAAGGTCGCTAAGATCAATATTTAGCGAGATATTAAGCCTTGAATTGAAATTAGCCCAAGACCGCTCTCATCTAATTTCTTCTACATTAACAACGGAAGCCCGACGCCCTTCACTTATATACTCAGTGTGTGCAATGATATGTTGTCCAATAAAATAGTTCCTGATCTATTTAACGCCTAATTTGGTGAGCTTAGGCGCATATTATTGCTGCATCGGGATGCAAACCCTTTAGATATTGGCATATCTGTAACACTGTCACAGACTTTTGTGCTGTTAATCCCTTCACATGTAATTACTTATTTGATGTGTGTAAAGAGAATAAATAAATAAATATCTAGGTTACATATTCCATTAGTGTATCAAAAAGAAAAATTGTTATGTGAGCGATCTTTTCTATACGGTCGGTATACGGTGGTAGGTGTGTGTGTGTGCATGCATCGACATTCAAGCAGCAAGCAATGTGAGCAGTTGAAATATAGGGCGAAGTAAAATTACAGTTATACAGGTGGATTCAAAAAATCTTACAAATAAATGTAATATTGGGTGGTACATAAGCGGTTGCATATATATGATATTAGAAACATAAGAATTAATAGAATTAAAATTATACAGGGTGGTTCAAACATGTGGTATGGGGCACATCAGCAGTTGCGTATACAAGGTTGAGTCGAGTAAAACTATAGGTATACAGAGTGGTTTAAAATATGTTATATACTGTGGAACATAAGTAGCTGCGTATACTTCAACATGAGGCCAAGTAAAATTATAAGTATACAGGGTGATTTAGGCAATAGAAAAATAGAGAGAGAGAGAGAGAGAGAGAGAGAGAGAGAGAGAGAGAGAGAGAGAGAGAGAGAGAGAGAGAGAGAGAGAGAGAGAGAGAGAGAGAGAGAGAGAGAGAGAGAGAGAGAGAGAGAGAGAGAGAGAGAGAGAGAGAGAGAGAGAGAGAGAGAGAGAGAGAGAGAGAGAGAGAGAGAGAGAGAGAGAGAGAGAGAGAGAGAGAGAGAGAGAGAGAGAGAGAGAGAGAGAGAGAGAGAGAGAGAGAGAGAGAGAGAGAGAGAGAGAGAGAGAGAGAGAGAGAGAGAGAGAGAGAGAGAGAGAGAGAGAGAGAGAGAGAGAGAGAGAGAGAGAGAGAGAGAGAGAGAGAGAGAGAGAGAGAGAGAGAGAGAGAGAGAGAGAGAGAGAGAGAGAGAGAGAGAGAGAGAGAGAGAGAGAGAGAGAGAGAGAGAGAGAGAGAGAGAGAGAGAGAGAGAGAGAGAGAGAGAGAGAGAGAGAGAGAGAGAGAGAGAGAGAGAGAGAGAGAGAGAGAGAGAGAGAGAGAGAGAGAGAGAGAGAGAGAGAGAGAGAGAGAGAGAGAGAGAGAGAGAGAGAGAGAGAGAGAGAGAGAGAGAGAGAGAGAGAGAGAGAGAGAGAGAGAGAGAGAGAGAGAGAGAGAGAGAGAGAGAGAGAGAGAGAGAGAGAGAGAGAGAGAGAGAGAGAGAGAGAGAGAGAGAGAGAGAGAGAGAGAGAGAGAGAGAGAGAGAGAGAGAGAGAGAGAGAGAGAGAGAGAGAGAGAGAGAGAGAGAGAGAGAGAGAGAGAGAGAGAGAGAGAGAGAGAGAGAGAGAGAGAGAGAGAGAGAGAGAGAGAGAGAGAGAGAGAGAGAGAGAGAGAGAGAGAGAGAGAGAGAGAGAGAGAGAGAGAGAGAGAGAGAGAGAGAGAGAGAGAGAGAGAGAGAGAGAGAGAGAGAGAGAGAGAGAGAGAGAGAGCGCTAAAATAATCAATAAAATTCAAGGCCGAAGTCAGGCATTTTTTTTTCGAGGTGGGTTGGATAATTTTTTTGATTGGTGATGGGCTGATTAGGGCTGCAAAATTTATTTGTTCATGTATTTCGACGATATATAAAATTAATTTTATAAATATATAGTTTATTCTTATGAAAAAGATGATTAAATGTTTAACATTGTAACTTGAAATCATAAATTCCCGCTAGCTACGGGCTTGATAGAAATCAGATAAAAAAAATAAGATATGTCTGAAAATAGTGATTGATGTAGGCAGTTCTTTTTAAGCATAAATTATTATTTAAATTCAGATGTGTATTCGATCATTTCTAAAATCTTTTACCCTATATTAGTTAAGTTATTGAATTTGAAGCGGATTAGTCTTCAAAAGTAAAGTTTCTGTAAATACCCAAAAGTAAAAGGCCGACCGTACATAATTAAAACATATTACTGATAATGAGTTGATTAAATATTCATCAAATAAATTTAAATTAATAATATATAAAATACACAAACGTAGAACAGCTGAATGTTAAAAAGTAGGTATTAATACTTAATTCCAGTTTAAATTACATCAAAAATAGAAATTTAGACATCAATAAGAAAGTATCTCCGAACCACTCTAATTATTTTTTCATAAGTGTCGCCATATGTATTGTGAAAAATATACGGAACAATTAACGGTATTTAAAAAAACGAAAATATTTAAACGCGACGCAAGCATAAAATTTAAATTGTGGGTATTATAAATCGAGTACCGTTCATGACCTGACAGTTTTATATTACGTGATTTATATTTTTTAGACATGTTTAACAAACTTGTTAAAATATATCAGGTTGCACGGAATTTGAAATATACATAAACAATGAAAGTTGCAACTAAATAAAAACGTTGCCGAAATGAATACATAAAAAAAACAAAAACCGACTTGAAAAGCAGGAAATAATTGTTTGCTATAAGAATTAAATATTTTTTTATGAAGTCGGTGCCAATAATCTAGTCGAGAAGTGAATTTCCTGAAAAAAATAGTTCTAATAGTCTTAAAAATATGGGGTTTGGTTTATTCGATTCAGAATTCAAATCTGAAAATATGGAATTTTTGATTTTTTTATCATTAAAAATTTCAATTATTATTAATAAAAAATAAAGAGAAAAAAGGTGGTCTCCGTTTTTTAGCAATAACTATGAAACTATTAAAGATATATCAAAATATATTAAAAAAGATCCTAAAAGAGGACAAAATGTCATAACCATAAGTCCGGACCCCCGAAGGCTTACAAAATATTTTTTTTATAATATTTTATATAAATTTAAAAATCTGAATCAATTACAGTCTTATCTAGACACTTGAAGGAATATAATCCCGATATAAAAATATTTTTAAGTTAATTTTTGTTAAAGTTATTCAGTTGTTAATTAACTATATTTTTCCGTACTTCAGTTAACATTAAATCTCTTCTAAAAGTTTAAATAATGTACTTAAAAATGTTTATCCTTTGTGAGCCTTTTTTATTTATATAATAAACAAGATTCCGCTGTAAAAGTTATTTGTTTATAATGATTTTTCAAACTTAACAAAAAATGAAAATGTTATTCAAACAATTTTTTTTTTTCGAAATTTTTCATTTTAACTGTTTTTGCATCTATTAATTAGTAATTTAAAGTGTGGAATTATGATTTTTAGAAAAAAAAAACGATTCCATAATTAATAATTGAAAGGTCGGCTAAATAAAAAAAAAATTCAGGCAACAAAAAAATGTTTTTAAGAAAAAAAAATTAAATTATCATGTTACCGGGAGAATAAAATGTTAAAAAAATATTTTAAAAATATTAAACTTGTCTATTAGTTTATTAAAAATTTATAAACAAATTACGTAAAAAAAAATGTTAGTTAAACGTCTGAATCTAATTAATAGATGCAAAAAGAGTTAAAAAGAAAAAATTGGAAAAAAATATTTTGAATAACGTCCCGATTTTTCGTTTTTTGTTAAGTTTAAAAAATCATAATAAGCAATTAAAAAAACTTTAGTTAACTTTTACAACGGAATCTTGTTTATTATATAAATAAAAAAGGCTCCCAAAGGATAAATATTTATGCATTTTATAATTCTTATTACTCCTGTTTGATAAGAATATTATGAAAAATAAAGGTATTTTACTTTTAAGCAAAATACAGTTGAAAAAGTGACATGCAATGATTACAGTATACGTTTTTGATCATACAAATATTTTTTGAAGAATAACTTTTTCTCTAAATAATATTCTTACGAACGTTTTCCGTTTGAATCCAACTTATGAAGGCACACCAACTGAGAATCTTGAAGTTGATGAACTGACATTTATTTCGATTTATTTCCAATCAACTTTCAAATTATTACAATTTTTAATAATAGAGCACAATTGGATGCAGTTTTCATGTCTAACAAACTTTAAATACTCCCTTGGAGGTGTCATTTTCACCCGAAAATCCTAGGTGTCGGTCTTTACATCTCGCGTCTTTAAATCTAATAAACTTTGTTTGATCACAATTTGAGATATTACAAAAAATAAAAGTACCTTACTTTTAAACAGAATTGATATATTTTTTGAAACCGAGTATATGGTTACATTGTCTACCAGCTTCAGACTAACAACAATTTTAGATATTAACAAAAATAAAGATACTTCACTTTTAATCAAAATTTCTATTTGATGACAAACCTCGTCCACAGTTAAAAAAGTGGCATGGAATGATTATAGTGTATGGTTTGGACCATGTAAATCTGTTTATCGACTGTCAGTTCAGCACTACTAATGGAATTACTCTCAAATGAGGAAACGTCAAAGTGAAAACAATCTTTTTCATGGCTAACTACGTTAAAAGTGAAAATAAGAGAGAAAAGCATCCATAACTCTGTTATTTTTATGAATAACTATATCGAGTATTATATCGTTGAAAAGCTCTAAAAATGTCCGATTTTTTGAGGTCATAGCTAACTATGGTTTCCATTCAAAAAAAAAGATAAGTTTGTGTCATATCTCGAAAACGAGAGCTATCACGCAAACGAGGATATGACAATCATATTCGGTATACAATTCCCTTCAATTTTGATATCTACACTTTTTTATAAAATCAAAAACAAAGGAGCTAGAGGGATTTGACTAAATAGACAGAATTTCGTTTTTTTTTTCAAAATATCTAGTAAGCCATGACTTTTTACAAAAATCCGAAAGTGTCATTAAATTGGGCCAGTAAAACTGCAAATCGTTCCCAATTTAACCATTGCTCTATCTCCGCTAGTTTCCGAGAACCCCATCCTGATCATCAAAACTCACCCTGTATAAATAATAAAAAAAGAAATTTAATGTTAACTGAAGTACGGAAAAAATTAGATAATTCACAATTGAATAACTTAAAAATATTTTTATATCGGGATTATATTCCCTTAAGTGTCTAGATAAGACTATAACTTATTCAGATTTTTGAATTTATATTAAATATTATAAAAAAAAAATTGTAACGCATACTTTGCTCGGGCGCAACGCAACAGCGCCCGAACGGACGCGCGGAATGCTATTTTCAACGTGGAATTAAAATTATAAATAAGGAAGCTACAACTCCGGGGATCCGGACTTAATGTAATGCAATTTTCTCCTCTTTTAGGATCTTTTTTAACATTGAAGCTATCTTTAATAGTTCCATAGTTATTGCTAAAAACGGAGACCACCTTTCTTCTCTTCGTTTTTTATTAATAACAATTAACAAAAATTCCACATTTTCAGAATTAAATTCTCAATCGAACAAACCAAACCCCATATTTTTAAGACTACTAGAACTATTTTTTTTTCAGGAAATTCACTTCTCGACTGATACAGATGCCTGGCTTCTAATTCATTTCCAGTCGCACGGCCGGACACAAAGTGCATATCTGTCATTTCCGTGTTTGAATATGACTCCATTTTATGAGTTGCAATAATGTTGTTTACTTATATTTTTCAATCACCACTTTTACTAATTAAACACTGCAAAGCTCACTTGACAGTTTATCAATAACTTAAATTGTTAAGCGTTGTGGCAACGTCAGTCTTCTATTTGCCATGGAAAACAGATTTTTGTAATTTTTGGCCTAATAACTTAAAGAGTAGAGTAATTTTCAAACTCAATTTACTCGAAAACCATTGCAAATGTCGATTTGAACAATATTGAAATATTTTTTACGTAAGATTTGTTAAGATTTTAGAAATCTGTAGAGAAAATGTAAAAAATTGAAATAAAAAAAAATACGGACCGAAAACCCCCTTCACCAACTTAAATAGGGCGCTTATGATTTGCATGTCGAAAAATGGAGTAGCACATGTTACTCACGTAAAAAGTTATGTATTACCCATTCATTTTTTGCTATTAATTTTCGACCGTTTTGTCAATAACAGAAAAGAAAACAGTTTTGTTTGACTCCTTTTATGAACATATAACTTCCTAAGGGTGCGTTTGAGGAACTTTTTGGCATATTTTAATAAGTTCTATAGACAGCAGAAGTTTGGAACCCTATTTTAGAAACACCCTGCAGATTTAATATGTTTACGAGGGCTGCCTTTTATATTTCGGGATTGGACAACCCTAATGTTGCAATCTGACAACTGACAGCTCTATCGTAAAGTTTGACATTTTTGAGGTTATACGTACTCAGAACGTTTTGTCATACGAGCGCTATGTGTTGTTTACAGTAAAGGATTCATCTCGGCCAAAAATTGGAATTAAATCGTGAACATTTTCGTGCGATTTTTTTTACAACTTTCGACGTGGATTAAGTCAGCAAGAGTGCATGGACGAACTTAATTTAATTTTTGGCGATGAAACTCCATCAAGGACCACTGTTTATCGATGGTATGGTGAATTCAATGGAGGTCGTAGTTCACTCCAAGACGAATTTCGTGAAGGTCGTCCAAAAACAGTTGTTGTTCCGGAAACCATTGATGCTGTGCGCGAACTGATATTGCAAGGTCGTCATGTGACCTATCGTGAGATTGAGTCAACCTTACACATTAGTGGGACCAGCATTCATTCAATATTGCATAAACATTTGAATGTCAAAATTATTTGTTCGCGTTGGATTCCACACAATTTGTCAATCGTTCAAAAAAAGGCTCGTGTCGATTGGTCGAAAGAAAAGCTCAAAAAATACGATCGCGGTGCTTCAAAACACGTTTATGACATAGTGACAGGTGATGAATCGCGTATTTACGCGTATGAGCCCGAAAGTAAACAGCAGTCGACTGTATGGGTGTTTCAAGATGAGCCAAATCCAACAAAAGCTGTTCGCGCACGAAGCACTTCCAAGCAAATGATCGTCTGTTTTTTCGGAAAAACTGGACATGTCGCAACCGTACCACTAGAACAACTCAGAACAGTCAATTCTGAGTGGTACACACCCATTTGTTTGCCAATTGTCTTCCACGAAATGAGGAAAACCAACCGCCGAAGACGGATCACTCTTCACCACGACAATGCGAGCTCTCACACATCGGCTCAAACAACTGCATTTTTGACCACTCAAAACATCGATTTGATGAGTCATCCGCCGTATAGTCCTGACTTGTCACCAAATGACTTCTTTTTATTCCCGTACGTAAAACACAAACTGAGAGGTAAACGTTTTTCGACACCTGGAGAAGCGGTTGCTGCGTTTAGAATGCATGTTTTGAAGATACCTCAATCAGAGTGGAAAAAGTGCTTCGACAATTGGTTCAAACGCATGCAAAAGTGTATAGATCTTCATGGGGAATATTTTGAAAAACAATAAAGCGATTTTCGATGATTAATATTTGTTTTTGTTCTCTAATCCCGAAATATAAAAGGCAGCCCTCGTATTATCTGAATAACTGAGCATTTTCAAATGACAAGCGAGGATATTCCATTCTAAATTGTATGAGATACCTATATCAATCGCATGAAATAATTACTGTGAAATGATAGTTTGCGAAAAATCGATTGCAATCTATTTTTACCAGGAAATGAGTTTGCTAATATTTATTGTTCGGAGGTGTTGATAAAATCACGTATATAAAAATATGTTGTTAAACGGTATATATACATAGTTTAATTGCAGTTTACTTGAACAACCAATAATCTTTATTTAAACAACATTGTTTAGTTACTGAAATCATGATACTGTTTAGTGTTTTACCTTCAACTAACGCACTTATTACAACGTCTTCCTGTTTGCTTAAGTCTTTCCTATGCATTTTTTATAGTATATGAATATTAGTATTGTATTTTAGACCCTAAATTGTATAAAAGGTGATGTAGAATTTATCTAAATCTCCTGTAGCTTACATAAGTATTACCTTCACTAATATTGTAGATAGTGAAATAAAATTGATATATAAACTAACAGAAAAATATATCTGATAATCAAGTAACACCTTTATACAGGATGTATCAAAAATTAATACAACGCGTGTCATCTTATACTTTTTTTTCGAAAAAAAAATAAATAAAAACCACCAATAAAAACTGCATTGATAGATACGTCAGATTGTGAAAATTATGACACATGGTACAATTCCAAGACGTTTCAACCTAATTGTGAATAAAACAGATCCTTTGAATAACAATAAACAATGTATAGAAATTATGAAAGTTGCGAATTTGGCAGAAGGCTACGAGAATTATGCGAATCCACCTGAAGAGGGCATATGTGATCAGTTAATATATATATATATATATATATATATATATATATATATATATATACTCACAAAAGTGAAAAGAGTTTCAGGGACACGCTTACCAACATCCAACCAATCACAACACAGCCCCTTCTTCACGTGACATCCCCCTCTAACCGACCGATAACTATAAATAAAAGAAGAGAGCAGATTCAAATTCAGTTCAGTTACCTAATGCCTCTTGGGGAGGAGGCAGATTGAGGCCCCGAGTTCGACCTAGACTCTGAAACTCTTTTTCACTTTCTCCCAAAGTACACCAAAAATACAATAGTTAAATGACAGGAATCTATATAATACTTTAATAAGATTGTTCACTTAGAAATAAAAGTAAGTGCAATATGTTATCTAGTACTTATATAATATTTTGAAGGAAGAAATTAATTCTGCACAAGTACGCATCACTAAAGAAAATTAAAGCACGAATAAACTAAAGTACTAAGATCAATAAAAAGCGTGAATTTATTATTTTTTAAGTCTTAATTAAATTATTTTAGTAGATATTGAATACTGTTAGAACACATGACCCCCAGTTGATATGGTTTAAATAATTGCTTTTAATATAAATTTCTTACTTTCTAAGAATCTTATAATTTTCGAGCTATTTGCGAAACATTAGACACCTGTAGACAATTAAGATTTAAATATTTAGTTTTGAAAATGTATGCTATTCTGTTTTCTACATAATCTCCTTTAAAATCTAATACATACAAGCTGCCGCTTCTGAATACAATCAGTGAAGTTATTTACTTATAGATTCTTTAATGCTTACTGCGTAATGTCTGTACAAAACTTTTGTCCTTCCAGGTATTTTTGATACTTCTAAAGCGATAATAGTCATAGGGTATCAAATCAGGAGATATGGTGGGTAGGTCTCTAAATTCTTCCGATTTGTGTTTAGTCAACATATATAAATAGAACATATGTGCTATGAAAATTCTAGTGAATAGGCTGGTTCATGAAGACTGTGAGGTACAACTTCCTCATAGGCTAATTTATTTATTAACGGGTTAAAAACCCTTTTAGAAGAAATAAAAACCTTTATAATACTAATAACAAATGATGAAATAGACAAAGTAGAAAATATTACTTAAAAGCCATTAATAGAAAACTATTATTGCAATCTTCTAACCTTACTTTTAAAAGAAGAGCATGACGAATCAAAAAATTCTAAACTCTTGTGATAGTTATTTGCAGTACGAATTAGTCTAGTTATAACTTCATTTTTACGTAACTGGTATGATGAAAATTGGTAAAGAACAAATCAGGACAACGTGTTCTCTACCAACGCTTGTATTGAATTTAATTAACTTCAAGGGTTCAGAACACAGTATATAAACATTTAACAATTTGTGTAAAAACGCAATTCATATTCTGACCTACGATTTTGTAGCGAATTCATATTCAATTGTGGAAGAATATCAACATTATTATAATTATTCCCTACTAGACCCATTTTAAAACCAAAGAACCTCAAAAATTTATTCTGAACTCTTTCTAACTGACTACTGTGGGTCATAGAGAAAGTAGACCAAATCATGCTGCAATTAGCTTTACTAAAAGTTATTTTAAAACATTTCTTCAAATTTAAATGTAAGACATTTATCCCACACCAACGAGTCAAATTATCTAAATCAGATTTTGAACATTCACAATCAGAAACACATTTAATTGCCTTAAAAATGTTATGTCATGAGCAAACATAAGAAATTTACTCGACTGTTATTTTTAAGTTTTCTTGGGAATAACACCACAACTGAATTAAAAAAGAAAATGCCAAACGTTTCAAAGTCTATTCTGATTTCTTTGTCAATGACTTTAAAAATTAAACAGTAAACGGACCAAGATGTGAACCGTGGGGCACACCTGAAGTAACCATTTGTGTCCGATCGACAAATAATTTCCAATCCAGTCAAGTACCGTGTTACTGATTCCATAACCCCTGAGCTTTGCAATTAGAATCTCATGGTTGACCCTATCAAATACTTTCGTAAATAAAATCAGCATATACAGAGTCTACTTGCGATCCAGACTCCAAAGAATTTAATATAAAGTTATTTTACAACCCAAGGTTTGTAATCGTTGATTTCCCTTAACTAAATCCATGTTGCTGGCCAATTATTACATTCTTACAATTGTAACACAACATTTTATTTACAAAAAAATCCAACAGCTTCGGTAATGCAGACTGAATACACACCTAGAAGAATGCACAATAGAAAGATCATAATAGAACCCATAGTAAGTAATTTCCATTTAAGTGATTGTCCGCTTGCTAGGTCTTATTTTATGTTGGATTCCTCATTTATTCTTCTCACAAATAACAAAGATAGGCATGTATCAAATATAGAAAAGATTATGACCTCATGCTGGTGATAAAAAAATTACAGGAATTGAGACAAAGTGATCAAACCTAAAGACAACATCACATAGCAAACGAGGTTACAGGAAAGAAAAAGAGATTCAGAAAACGAATAATTTTAAGAATCTGGAACGAAGAAACACAGAATGCTTAAGAGAAAAACAAAGACCATCCGTAAATAACTCCACGGAGGAAAATAGAGAAACAGGAATGCCAACAGACAAACAAGAAATATGACAATATCCTTGAAGAAGTTGGATGTTGTCGGGGAAAGTACCGTATCCAAACAAAGAAAATCCTAAACAATTCAACTTTAGAACTGGTAAACAATTTCAGATACCTTGGAATGAATCATGTAAGATTATGGCAATGATTTCAAACTAAAAATAAATAAATGTGGAGAACAATAAACAAATCCCGTAAGAATACAACGAGAAAACATACCCACCTTAAATATTACAAGGCAGTTGTTGCAACAAGAATCATTTTGAGAAGAGGAACATGGCCTACAACAAAAACAGAGAAACAACAATATATACAAGCATAAGAAATTAAGCTTTTAAGTAGGGTCAAGGTTCGAGGCCCCGAAGAAAAATTAAGATATTAGAGAAGAAATGAAAAAATTCGATCTCAACAAAAAACTGAAGGAACAAAACAATAAATGAAAATAACATTTAGACGGAATGGAGGATGACCGTCTATCAGTTGAAAGATACAGTTATGTAAGGAAAGAACAAGTGTATGGTGAGGAAAAGATGAGTTCTCTAAAACGAAAATCTGAGCGAAGAAGAAAATAGAAAATACTATCTATGCGATGTCACAAGGTCCGTGATATCTTCAGGGCAATTGAAAAATATTGAAATCATTAAGTAATAATTTTTAATTCCTTAAAAAACTGCAATTTTGTTAGTCAGAGTGCTGCTTTTTGATTAGCAAATTCATAATATTCAAAGTTCTTTGCTCATGATGATCATTCACAAGAATATAGAATTATATCTAGCTCTAAATCCGTCAATTTGTAACATGCCCACGATAAATGTCTATGTCCGTGCACCTTTACATATATGGTCCTGTAGCAGAAAAAATGACTATAATATCAGGTACCAAGGAAGATACAAAATAAGAACGGGGTTATTAGGTAAGAGATGTGGAAATAAAAAATTGCTAAAGAAAGCACTACGGCATTAAATATTGTTCGCAACTTTTGTATACAGCCAAATCATCCTACTGGATTCTGTCATGACAATCTTGTTTTGGATAATTCCGCCCCGCCCCCCTATTTAGTTATTCAATCAAGAAAAAAATAACAGTTTTACAAATGGTATGTATATAAATATGTGATCTACTGCCCAGTGTAAGTAAATAGTAGCTCTGTTAAACATTGTATTCAATTTATTATAATAATTATATTACTGTACAACTTATTTCGGATATAGAAGAATTCATTTTTTAAACAAAGTGTATCAATGATATTGTCATTTAAAGCAAAATAAATTGTATAAACAATTTAAGTTGCAAAGGCCAATAACCTGTATATCAAAAGAAAAACATCATTCGCACTCAGGTGATTTGACAACTGGTTTGCAATAATTTTTTTGGCATTCGGCACATTTTCAAAGGCAAACACAACAAATAACAGCAACATTGACCGCAACACGGTTACAATACAAATCACTTTATATTGAAGTGCAATATCTGTATCCGTTCTTTTTTTTTGACTGGTAAATCGAAACATAAACTGCACCGTGCATTGAACTGTATTAACGGCGACAAAATTTAACCGCCTGATTGTTAACAACAATTAAGGTTGTCAAATGAGGTTTGTTTTTTTTAGTAATCGTACCTGGTGGCTCTGCATCCAAATACGTGCTTTTGGAACTTACGATGCTGCTCTCGTCCATGTCCTGGCACTATATCGATATTTTCCAGTAGAAAAATCGAATGAAACTCACAGAATTTTTGGCCATAGTTAGGGCACTGTAAAGTTGATATTGTCTCTGTCATTTGACGATCGCATCTGGACGTATTTATTGTTATTTCACTGAACAAATCGACAACGTTTACGTAAATAATGATACAAAACCGGCGCGAGTATACACACTGAATTTTCGATTCGTGGTTTCGACTATAGCAGCCGCGACCGAATGAAGTCGCGGACCACAGAGCTTGCGCTGTTACGGCACCCTCAGACGTTGTTACTACGGCAAACACGATGAGATTGTTCTCGTCAGAATGATATCGATACGCGGATACCAGTGGCAATTCGTATACGATTCAAATGAGTGTATACAGGGTGGGGGCAGAATCGGAAGCGTCCTTAGTAAATCCCGAGATTAAAAAGGGGGACTTTTCGCAACTAAGCGTTATAGTAAGTTTAAAAATATTTGTTGAAGATGAAGATATTTTCAATAAACAATTACCGGCGGGCTTACGAAACTTAATTAAGCTCTAGAGTAACTTTAAAAACGATTCTTAAAGCTGAAGAAATTTCCAATAAAAAAATCCTAGTGTACTTAAGAACTTCACCTAAGGACAGTCGCGTAGCTTGCCTTGGATCAGAACTGGTTGGGGGCCCAAATGATTTCTAACATAAATAAATTTAAAAAAAACAAAAACCGACTTCAACAGAAAATTAACTAAAAAGCATAAAATAATAATTTGCTACAATTAAATACTTTTGATGAAGTCGGTGCCAAGCGAAAGTGAAAACATTTTGTGAGGTACATTGATGAGTTGTACTTCGCAACTTAGCTGTTCAAATTGGCACCGACTTCAACAAAAGTATTTAATTGTAGCAAAATATTATGTTATGCTTTTTAGTTAATTTGCTTTTGAAGTCGGTTTTTGTTTTTTTAAAAATGTATTTATTTTACAATGTTCAGTGATGCATTGACTTAACTTTATGCAGTTTTCAAATCTAATTAATTTAACTCCTTCCATATCACCTAACATAAGGTGTTTTACTGTCATGTATTAGCTTGACCAATAGAATACCGTGTTTTGTAGATATGTATATGTATTAAGAAATTTTTTATACGACTCTAACTTAGGTGGATCCGCTATATTGTAGACGATTAGAGTATCATCATTCTTTATGTTTGTTAATTATACTGACATTCATTTAATAGTCTCCCCCCGAGAAATTTTATAATAAATCGTTATACAGTTTTAATTGATATAACATAATAGTAGGACATTGTTTTTAGTTATAATTTACTTTGGCTGATAATAATTTGAGTTGTTATTAAAAATAAAGTAATTTAACTTAAACAAAATTTATATTCTTTATTAAACATATTACACAATTTGGAAAAGTGACATGAAGATCAATTATATAGTTTTTAGTGATATGGCATAATTAGATGTTTCTTTAATATAATTTTTTGTTATCCCTGTTTGATAAGATTTTTATATATTATGAAAAATGATGGCATTTTACTTTTAAGCAAAAGTCATATTTGCTGACAAAATTCATATAAAGTTATAAAAGTAACATATCATGCATTTTTTTTATGAAGAACATTTTTTTCTCGATATACTTTTCTTAAGAAGTGTTCCGTTTGAATTCAACTTACGAAGACACACTGTATATAGAAATCAACTGAGGACCTCTACCTTGAAGTTGGTTAACTCACATTTATTTAGATTTATTTCCAGTCAACTTTCAATTTACTAGAATTTTTAATAATACGTGGATGTAGTTTTCAATTCTAATAAACTTGGCTTAATTACAATTTGAGATGTTATAAAAAAAATAAAGCTCACCTTTAAACAAAATTGATTTATTTTATGAAATCTAGTATATAGTTGGGAAAAGTGAAAGAAATACTTATTATAAAATTTTTAGTGCATTTTTAAATTATAAGTACCTGCGTGACCAAGCTTCACTCGTAAATTCATGTTTCGTCATCAATCTAATATAAACTTATTTTCTTAAATTTTTTTAATACATGGTGTTACTATAATTCTATTCGCTATATTTCCACCACCCTATATATGCAACTGCATCACCCTGTATAACTACTATTCTACTCAATTCCATATTCTAATCATCCTGTATATGCCACTCTACACACTCTTATGTTTCTAAAATCTTTTAACCACCCTATGTAACTATACTTCTACTTCGTTCTATAATGTATAATTATAATTTCGGTCCACCGTATATATAAAACTTTTTATAGGCTTTCAAATATAATATTTTTGTGCTATTTTTGTGCTAACACATTTTAAGTCACACTGTATAACTATAATTTCACATCACAATATGTTTTAACTACCCTGTATATGCATTTGCTTATGACCACCTATTGCCAATTTTTTTTTAATCACCGTGCATAACTATAATTACAGTACATCCTATATTGCAACCTTCCTGTAAATGTAATTGCTAATGAGTTATCCTACAGCTGTAACATTCTATTAACATTTTTTAACCGTCCTTCATAACATTATTTGTACTCCGCCCTCTATGTCCAACTGCTATTAGCTACCTTATATAATTATTTTTTCTTGATTTTTTCTAACCATCCTGTATACTATAATTACATTCGATGCTATATTTTAACCATCCTGCATAGCAAATCTTACGGATCACCTAACATATTAATAACTATTTACACCACAAATTTATATTTACATGCGTGAAATTACTATGCAAACTTATAAGATTTTACTCATCCAAAAATTGTCTGCCTTGGCCATTTTAACACTTTGAAAACTTGAAATCTCCAGGTGTAAAAATATAATGCTAGGAAAATACGAGGGAGGCATTAAATAGTTACATGTTCGGAACATACAAATACAATTTGTATTGAAAAAATGATTACAAGAGCAGTTTCACTCTCAAATCATCTTGTATTGAAAGAATTTTTAAAAGACGAATCTCACTCTTACGTGGGTTACAAAATCACCCTGTATTGAACGCCTTTTAATTACAAAGCAGCTATCTTGATTGTCGCAAACTGTCAATAATTTTTTAAATTATTTAATTTCTCTGCAAAACGTTTTTTTTTTCAAATATGAAATCCTCACCAATCGATTTCTATCCATTGAAACTTCTAAATGGGTAAATTTCATGGAAATCGTTATAGCCGTTTTTCCAGAACTCAATTACATATATACATACTTATATGTATATAAACAAACCATGTTCGTATTATAGTATTAGATTACTTCTATTTGATAACAATTTTACATCTTAACAGAAATGAAGATAGTTTAATTTGTAATCTAAAGTTCTCTTTGAAGACAAACCTTGTCTACAGTTAATAAAAAATTGACATGGATTGATTACTGTTTATGTTTTAGACCATGTAAAAAATCTGTTTGTGAAGAATAACTTTTTTCTCTTAAAATTATGAATAAAAAGAAATCGTTTGATTTATGAATACACACTGTATATGCATATTAACTGACACTTATTTTGATTAATTCATCTTATTTACAATTTACCCCAAGTTCCGAATAGTTAATACCAGTAACTCAATTAAAGCTTATAATACCGGTGACTCCACCAAGAATAATATAATATAAGAAAATAGGTAAAAAGTTTTCCCCATTCTATAAGAAACGATACAACTATGTTATTTGAAAAAAATCTAATCCAATTTCTTTTCAATTCGTCCCACGTTCCGAACAAAATTTTTCAAATTTTAATAATACCTCCACCAAGGCATAGAGTATATGAGAATAGGTAAAAATAGTTTTTCCCCTTTTTCTAAGAAACGGTAAAAGCTATTTTAATGAAAAAAAATATGGGACCACTTCGCTATCCCCCAAACAGGATCAGGTAAAATGATCGAAATTCCTCGAGCCGTTTCTGAGTAATCGGTGAACAAACATAAAAAAAAACGAATTGAGAACCTCCTTCTTTTTGAAGTCGGTTAAAAAGAAACAAAATTGTTTGTATTAAATTAAAATAAAAATGTATTGATTCTAAATTATCACTTTCTCCTAGAAATTAAGCTAGACAAACAATTGGAATTAAATATACAATTTTCTTGCCTTTTTTCGGCAAATTGATTTATTAAACCATCTATATAGCTGAAGAGCTGAGTTTTTCTAACATTTCTGCCTCTGCAGGCAATAGGGACAAGTCTGATAGCCGTTCCTGTCCCATAGAAGTCCTTAGGTAATGTTTTATCAGTTTTAATTTTAAAAATTTTCATTTTGCTGTTGCGATTGTAACTGGAAGGCTCAAGAATAGAAAGCATGCTGTTATTACCTCTGGAAAACTGGATGTCAAACTATTGAGTTTTATCAGTAATAATTGCATGAGTTCCTTAATTGAACGATTTTTTTTGAATTTCAGATTTTAAGCATGTTTTCAGAGCAATTAATTGTTCATCAAGATTAACTGAGATGTCATTACTGTATTAAGAGGACAGTTTTCCGGAAGCGTATTTTATCACTTCGTTTGAAGAAGATAGGAGTTTCTCAGGTTGTAATACTTCGAACATATAACTTAGGTCACAAAAGCTCTGAAATCTTTGTTTAATTTGAGAAATTAATATATAATAATTTAATAATAATAAAATCCAACTGCAACTGAATACAAAGAACGACACGATGTGGCAAAAATGCTTCACCAGGAACTAGCACTGAAACTTAAATATCACAGTCGGTAAGATTACCATACTATAAATACAAACCAGAATCTGTTTTATAGAAAATAACAACTACAAGCTGTACTGGGACCGCACGATACTAACCGATCGGACAGTTGCTCACAATAGACCAGATATAGTTTTGGTAGATAAAGTCTCTCGGAAAACAACTTTAATTGACATAGCAATTCCTAACAACAATAATATAAATATCAAGCAAGCTGAGAAAATAACCAAATATAGAGATTTGGAATTTCAAATAAATACTCATGGGACATGAACAACACACGAACTGTACCAATTGTTATGTCAACGACAGGACTAGTCCCAAAACATCTATTAAACAATTTAAAATACCTCGGTCTGGACGAACATCTTTACAAACAAATGCAAAAAGCCGTCCTGTTAGGAACAGCCCGGACTGTCCGTAAATTCATGGGAAACTGCCGCCACGACTCCAACCACGGGCCTCCTAAAAACCTGGCAATGGCTCCCACAGAGCTAAACCCTTTTGATATCTAGGATATCTGGGGTTTAGTGAATTTTCCCCTAAAGGCACTCATAGCGTGCCTTAGAGGGATTGTGATACCATACATTGTATGGTCAAGTCGTAATGAAAATCCACTTTATTTGGACAGCATCAATAGCACAATTTTAGGGTACAATGGTACAGAATCTTTTTTATCTGATCTCACCAATATAAATCTTGATAATTTGTTTTATACGCAGAACATTGGCGATAAAGTCAATTTTTTTACCAACAGTCTGTTGGCTGTCTTTGACTTACATGCGCCAGCGAAAACTGTTCGAGTGAGTAAACCTCTTGGCTAACGTACCCTCTCAAACTAATAATAAAAGAGAAAAGAAAAGCAAAAGCAATTTACCGATCAAATAAAACTCCTGAGAATTATGAAAAATACCGAGTTTTACGCAACTTCTGTCTAAATTCTATTCGAAATGGAAAACGTGCCTATTTAGCCCATCTAGAATACAATGGTAATTCAAAGAAACTGTGGACTGAAATCAATGCTATGAAAATTAATGTTAACTCTAGACCAAAAATACCAGATAAAGTGGATGATCCTAATGCTCTGAATAATTACTTCATGTCACTTTATGAGGATGGAGATTTAGACAGGCAAATATACGATTATTATTCTAAAAATTTCATTAGACCAGCGAACAGCTTCTCCCTCAGATTGGCAGATCCAAATGAAATTAAAGAAATAATTTTCAACTTAAAATCCAATGCTAAAGGAATTGATGAACTCAGCCTTCATATGTTTAAACTTAGTCTGTCAGTTACATTGCTCCATATAACTAACATTGTTAACTCGTGCATTGAGCGGGGTTACTTTCCAGAGAAGTGGAAGGTGGCGTTGGTTGTACCAGTTCCTAAAGTAGCAAATCCTAAGGAATTATCTGATTTTCGACCAATAAGTCTACTTCCAGTTTTATCAAAGGTTCTGGAAAGAGTTGTCTTTAGTCAGGTCACCCATTATGTTGAATCTTCTCAACTTCTACCTAAACATCAGTCCGGCTTTAGGAAAAATTATAGTACTACAACTTCCCTTCTTAATCTTGTGGACGTTGTAATTACTGCGATGGATAAAAAGATTGGGGTGATGTTAGTCACTATTGACTATTCTAAAGCTTTTGACAAAATTAACCACAAATTCATGATTACCAAATTGAAACACTTTGGTTTTGATGCATTGTCAGTCGGTTTTTTCAATAATTATCTTTGTAATAGATCCCAACTGGTCTGCATTAAAGAACTAAAGTCGTGTGCTCAAACTATCGCCTCAGGAGTTCCACAGGGATCCGTTCTTGGACCGCTGCTCTTCCTCTTGTATACAGCTGTTCTTCCACTCCAAGTTCAGAACTCGTGTATTCAGTCATTCGCTGATGATAAATAGATTTTATACCGTATGTAAATTTTCCAGCCACCATAAACTTGCTCTTAATCCAACCATATCGAGCCTCATGATATTTTGTCCAGAGTACTACAGGTATCGTCTTAAAACTGAGCTCAAAATAAGTGTAGGCAATCAATTTTTACCAGTCTCGGAATGCATAAAGATTCTGGGGGTTACTTTGGATGAAAGACTGAGATTCACTGGTCACGTTAATAACTTAATGAAAAAGGCATATCTGAAGCTGAGAGTCTTATCTACCAACAAACACATCTTAAATTTAAAACTCAGGAAAAAACTTTGTGAGTCGTTAATTTTGTCCATTGTTTCTTACGGAGATATGGTTTATTATCCATGTTTAGATGAGATTACTAAGCATCGGCTTCAGCTCATTCAAAACAACTTGAGGAAATTTTGCCACATATCAAGTAAATATAACCAAATCGGGTGGCTTAAGATGCCTGATCTTTTCTATTACCACCTTGCTAGTTTTATTCAAAAGCTATTAATAACATCTAAACGCCTTTACTTAAGAGAAAAGCTTATTTTTCGTAGACAAGTACATGAAAGAAATGTCAGGGATAGCAATTTTTTGTCCATTCCTCATCATAGTACTGCCATGTTTCAACGGTCATTTTCATACAATGCGGTGGTCATTTATAATTCACTGCGCAACAAACTCAAAAATTTTCAGCCTAAAACTTTTTCAAAAAATCTTAAAATGCTGCTGCTCGCGTCATTATGATATAATTCCATTGATCCCTCTTTTTCGTCTCCTGTCACTGCTTTAACATTCATAGATTAGTTGTATATGTATGTGTGTTGTATGTATATATAGATATAAATACTTTAGGTTATAGCGTAAGCGTTAATGTTAGGAATGTATAGTTAGTATCTTGTGACATAAGGAGTGGTTCCATGGTTAGGTGTAAGAGTAGCATTAGCTAAATCTCGCCATGTTGAACCGATCTGTTAACTCTCATTAAATAAAGGCAAGTTAAATTAAAATTAAATATATACAGGGTGTTCCTAGATTGGAGGTACAAACGAAAAGGGGAGATTCCTTGAATAGTTTTAGGAAGAAAAGTCCCATAAACATGGGTCCGCAAACGTTTCGTTTTCAAGATACAGAGTGTTAAAGTTTGAATTTTTTTCAATTTTTTTTCTCATAGTATCTGCACCTCACAAGATATTCAAATGAAATTTGGCATAGATATTACAATTAAGAGTTTACACCTTGTGACAATTTCGATTGCAAATCTACAGGGTGATATTTTTTCGGGAACACTGTCCACTGTTGTCCTCCAGAACTTTTTTTTGGTGAGCCACTGGTACTTTCAAAAATTGTAAAGAAAAGCTTTGTTGTTATACCAAACTTTATGTTCTCTTGTAGTTTTGTCGTATCTATTACCGGTTTCGAGAAAAAAAATTTGAATGATTATCTTGAAATCCTCAGAATATTCCGAATTGTCATAGAAATCTAGTTACCTACCTAGTAGGCTGTGGTGAATGAATAAATTTATTGTTAGTTTTGACATATCAAATTATACTCTGTGTTTTGAAAAATCAAAACATGCCGAATTTTACGAATTCCGAAATGGCTGACATGCATTTCATGTATGGTCTATTTACAGATATATATCCACATATTTAGAACTATATCATTCAACGTATAACAGCCGTTTCGAACCAGGAGTTCTCGTCAAATACACTTCCTTGAATGACAAGTTCTAAAGTGAAATACTTGGATGTTATACACATCAGTAAGACAACAGTCAGTGTATTGAACCTAATAGATGTCGGTGACATCTACCGTCAATTGAGTAATTTAAGTATATGAACGCATACTATGCTATAACATATACCATACTCTTGACAGATGGTTCGAGTGTTTTATATAAAAACACATAAGTAAATATATACAGATATATATCCACATATTTAGAACTTGCAAATGGTAATTCAAGAGAAGCTAAGCGTCTTTACATGGAACGCTATCCCAATAGAGTGATGCCTAGTCATCGGATGTTCTCTAATATTCACAGGCGTATTTCAGAAACTGGATCTTTTTCTGCGAAAAATATTAATGCAGGTAGACCACGAAGTGTGAGACCACCACGACTCGAAGAGGCAGTGCTGAACGAAATAGAAGAACATCCAGGAACCAGTACTAGAAAAATTAGTGTTACCTTAAATACAAGTCATCAAGTTGTTTGGCGGATCTTGCGGGATTCTTTGCTCTATCCTTATCATATTCAGAGGGTGCAGGCGCTCTTGCCTCGAGATTGTCATCCAAGAATTACTTTTTGTCAGTGGTACCTCAATAGACTATTGAACAATCCTCATTTTGATTGCCAAATCCTATTCACTGATGAAGCCTGTTTCTCAAGGACGTCAATCATACATTTTCATAATGAACACATATGGGCTGAGGAGAATCCACATGAAATTGCAGAAGTTTATTTTCAAGAGGAATTTTCATTAAGTGTGTGAGGTGGTAATATTGGCGATTATTTGATTGGTCCATTCTTCTTGCCAGGGCGACTTACTGGTCAATCATACAGACATTTTTTAGAGAACGATTTGCCCTTGGATGATATACCTCTTATGATGCGACGTGAAATGTGGTTCATGCACGACGGTGCTCCTGCTCATTTTTCACTTTTGGCTAGGGAGTATTTGAACGAAAATTATGTAAACAGGTGGATTGGACGAGGTGGACATCAGCCATGGTCCGCCAGATCCTCAGATTTAAATAGTTTAGATTTCTTTCTGTGGGGGCATCTCTAGTGTACATAACGCCAGTGAATACCGTAGACGAACTGAGAAATCGTATAATAGACGCATTTGATACAATTAGGAATACTCCAGGAGTGTTTGAAAGAGTTCGATCGTCTATGAGAAGAAGAACAGAAGCTTGTATAAGGGTTGGGGGAGAACATTTTCAACAATTGCTGTAGTTTAGTGCCTTTGTTGTTATTTAGTTTTTTTATTATAATTAATTTTTGAGTTGTACGTTTCTTGCAGTAATAAATTTTTTTTGATGATATACCAGTTTATCGAATCTTTAAGAATCATTGCTAGTTTAATAATTCAAAATTTTTTTCTCGAAATCGGTAGTAGATACAACAAAACTACAAGAGAACATAAAGTTTGGTATAACAACAAAGCTTTTCTTTACAATTTTTGAAAATACCAGTGGCTCACCAAAAAAAAGGACAACAGTGGACAGTGCTCCCGAAAAAATATCATCCTGTAGATTTGCAATCGAAATTGGCATTCACAAGGTGTAAACTCTTAATTGTAATAACTATGCCAAATTTCATTTGAATATCTTGTGAAGTGCAGATACTATGAGAAAAAAACTTGAAAAAAATTGAAACTTTAACACTCTGTATCTTAAAAACGAAACGTTTGCGGACCCATGTTTTTGGGACTTTTTCTTCCTAAAACTATTCAAGGAATCTCCCCTTTTCATTTGTACCTCCAATTTAGGAACACCCTGTATATATATATATATATATATATATATATATATATATATATATATATATATATATAGTTTTAGGTGGTTTCCGGTAATTCATCCGCGTAGTTGATAACTGATCCCTGCTGGGATCGATGGTAAAATTACGACGTTTCGGCAGAGTCACATCTGCCCTCTTCAGGTCGGTTCGCATAATTCTCGTAGCCTTCTGCTTTCGCTTCTAGTTACTCGAATACTAAGATTTTCAGAAGCGCTCGCGCTCTTATATAGTCGCGGCTCGGCGCCTATTATTATTATGCGAACCGACCTGAAGAGGGCAGATGTGACTCTGCCGAAACGTCGTCATTTTACCATCGATCCCGACGGGGATCAGTTATCAACTACGCGAATGAATTCTCGGAAACCACCTAAAACATATATATATATATATATATATATATATATATATATATATATATATATATATATATATATATATATATATAGTCATTTCCCAGGAAGTACGAAATTAAGCGACATTGTGAGTAGAATTTTGTTAGCTTTTGCTTACACATGTTTGGGGCTCCTGTAGCCCGGGGACCCCGTATCATTGATACTGCAGATACGGCGGTTGCTACGCCCTTGCTTAAGGATAAATATCAACAATTCTCGAAAAGAACATAATGTAATACAAGCTTCTCTTAGTATTGTGAAACTTAATTAAGCTCTAGAATAAATTTGAAATCGATTATTTTAAAGAAAGGAATTTTCAAATAAAAAATCCCGCCGTAATAATAAACTTAGCCAACCTTTAGGACAAATTGAAAACGATTCTTGAAGACAAAGACTTTTTTAATAAAAAGTCCCTGCGTACTTACGAAACTTAACCGAGCGCTAAGGTAAATTTGAAAACGGTTCTTGAAGACGAAGAAATTTCCTATAAAAAAATTCCATAAAAAAATTCCCAATATACTTATGAACCTTAACTAAGGATTCATCCATAAATTACGTAAGATGAATTTTGACAGTATTTTGTCCCCCACCCACCCCGATGTAAGAAATTGTAAGATACATTTCATCACCCACTCACCCCCTACTTCTTACGTAAGGTATTCGTTTTTTCAAAATTGTTCATTTTAAGGACATAAAGATTTACATATATTACACAATACAATATATCTATTATATTCTATTTATAAAATAAAGTCTCTATAATATTAATGCACTAAGCATTTTACAATTATAAAAATACCAAGTATGTGTACATTAAACTGTGTATTATTTTTTGATTGGGAACCAAAAATATTATTTAGGATGACAAAAAAAAGTTAACGTGAAATTTTGAGCCCTTAATTTTAATATTAAGAGGCCTATCATCGCAAATCTCGATTTTTTACTTCACACATAATATATTCTGAAGGAAATTAAATTCCCTACAAAAATTTATCTGTTTTTGTGATTTAATTTTTTAACTTTGTAATTAGAGAAACTAGTCTGTTTCTAAAAAAATGGAAAATCCCGATAAAAGGCCTCTTAAGGTTAAAATTAAGGGCTCAAAGTTTGAGGCTAACTTTTTTTGTTAACTATTATTTTGTCCCATATCGATATATTTAATTTTCCAGGAAAACTGACTTCGAGAGTTTTCGTAGAATTAGACCGTTACATATTTACTACTAAAATATTTTTACATATATTAAAATGTTTAAAAATATTATTCCTTAAAATTTTTTGACGTTGTAATTAAATTAAAAAAATAATAAAGGATTTAATTATTGTTTAATAAAATATGATTAATGTTATAACTAATATTTATATTTGAAAATGCTTATTCAGTAGAATTTAAATTTCTCTATAGTTAAATTCGTCAAATAATAGTCACAATCCCTGAAAAAATGACCCAAAATCCATTTCAAACACCCACCTACTCCCATGTAAGATTTCGTAAGATATTAGCAGACATTCTTAAGTAATTGTATGGATCTTCCCTAATCTTAAGGTAAATTTGAAAACGTTTCTTGATAAAAATGAAAATTTCCATGAAAACGATTATTGTAAACCAAGAAATTTTCAAAAAGGAAAGTCCCGGGCTACTTAATAAATTTAACTAAGGCCTAAGGTAAATCTGAAACCGATTCTAGAAGACGAAGGAAATTCCAATAAACAAATTACAGAATACTTACGAACCTTAACTAGTGCCTGGTATAAATTTGAATAGGATTCTTGAAAAGAACGAAATTTACAATAAAAAAATCTTGATTTATTACGAAACTTAATTAATCTCTAAGGTAAATTTGAAAAATATTCATAATGACGAAGAATTCTATATAAATAAATTTGAAAACGATTATTGTAGACGAAGAAACTTCCAAACAAAAGCCCGGTTTTATTGCGAAACTTAATTAAGCTCTAGGGTAAATTTGAAAACAACTTTGGAAAGAACGAAATTTCCAGTACAAAAAGCTCTGGTGTATTGCGGAACTTATTTATGCTCAAGGGTAAATTTGAAAACGGTTAATGTTGAGGAAGAAATTTCCAAAAATAAAGCATCTTTGAAAAAAATATATTCAACTAAGCTTTATTGCACATTTGAAAAGGATTTTTGAAGACGATGAAATTTAAAATGAAAATGTCCCAGCGTACTTACGAACCTTAACTATGCCTAGGGTAGTATAAAAAGTCCGGGTGCTTTACACAAATTAATTAATCGCAAAAGTAAATTAGTAAACAGTTATTGAAGACGAAGAAATCTATATAAATAAATTCGAATATTATTCTTGAAAAGTAAGAGATTTCGGTTAAAAAGGTTCAGGGTTTATTGCGAAACTTTATTAAGCTCTGGGGGAAATTTGCAAACTATTCTGGAAAAGAACGAAATTTCTGAAAAAAGTTCCCGTGTATTGCAAAACTTATTTAATCTTAAGTAAATCTGAAAACGATCATTGCAGACGAAGAAATTTCTAAATATAAAGTCCCGGAGTACTTAATAAACTGAACCAAGTTCTAGGGTACCTAAATCTGAAATCTATTCTTGAAGACGAAAAAATTAAAAAAAAATCCAAATGTACTTAAGAACCTTAACTAGAGCCTGGAGTAAATTTGAAACGAATTCTTGAAAAGAATGAAATTTCCAACAATGAAGTCCCGATATTGCGAAACTAAATTAATCTCTAAGGTACATTAGAGAACCATTCTTGAAGACGAAGAAATCTATATAAATAAATTTCAAAGCGATTCTTGAAAAGTAAGAGAATTCGATTAAAAAAGTTCAGGTTTATTGCGAAACTTAAAATTAAGCTTTGGGCTAAAGTAAAGGATTCTTGACGACGAAGTAATCTACAATACCAGAGTACCTACGAAACTCTAGCTCAATCTTAATCAATTAATGTAGTCAACAAATACATACATACAAAGCACGAAGAGACTTTTTGAAAAAAAATCAAGTAGCCCTCAAACAAAATTTCTTAACAAAATTGTTTACAGCATTTGCTTTACGCACATTCTAGGGCTATGAATGCCACTGGCCCGACAGGTGGCGCTTACATATTATTGAAGTGAAATAAGGTAGAAAGAAACCCATTACCAACATACCACGCCACACCATGGCATCCCGTGCCAAACGACAAATGTGTATGCTTAAATTCTTCTATTCATTTACATGTTCTGCGTATACACTTGACCGATGCTATAACACAACACGCCAAAACACGTCGTCCCACGTGAGACGATTCAAAATGTTTAGATGCTGCCGACGTGTGTTGATGTTCCCCGCCGTCCTCTCTAACCCCGCAGCAGTCTATTTATCATTTATTTGTTTAGTATTTTGTCGAGTATTGTACGAAAATAATGCAACATGAAAAAGAATTGTTGACAGAAAAGGTACGGAAATACGAATTCGTCTATAATGTACATTCTGCAAATTATAGAGACCAAAATATGCGCAATAAAGTATGAGAAGAGATCATTTTATTAGAAATTGTTACTTTTATAAAACCAAAAATAGTATTTAGTTTTGCTCCCTTCGAACCATTTCTCGCTGCCAAGGTTTACCCTCTTGAGGTGAAATAATATGTTCTCTGTATGGTTCCTTTATTATGAATGTGTTAAAGGGTGTTACAAATGTACACACTACATAGCCCACGTGAGCCCACGTTGTATGACGTGGGATGCCATGGTGTGACGGGGCGTGTTGCTAATGGGTTTCTACCCTTACTCGCGTATTTGTCGTGTGAACGGAACTTTCTCATCAAATCGGGATCGGTGGCGCCATAACGAAGATAATACTATTTAAAGAAATGTTAAATTTTGTATTGAATTTAATTAGCAATTCAAACCTTTTGGTGCAAGTTCCATTGATTTAGTAATATTATGCTTTAGCGAATGATATACAAAAAAATTACATACAATGATTTTTACAACTGATAAATCGGTAAGTTAAAATTTATTGGATATTTCACGTACCAAAATGATGTAATTTGTATTTTATAATTTCTTGCGAATAACATGAAACCAAGAGAATCGCCAGGCAAGAGCAGGGGGCAGCTGCTCCTCCTAGACATTTCTGGTTCATCATTGGAGCTTCGTTATATATATTTATAGAAAATTTCTGGTTTGCCCCCACCCCTTTTAAACATTTAAAGGCCCAGCGGTTTAACTAAAATTTATTAAATTCGCAAGGAATTATATATGGTGCTTTTCTTCATACATAGTTTTCCGTTTCAAATTTGTGACAGTAAACAGTAAGAAGGCCCACATGAAATTTTAAAGAATTTTTAGAATTCACTGGGCTTGCTTGTATATAAAAACCAGAAGAATCTATTTTTAAGCGAGAGAGAGGGAGACAGGGAGGAAGGGAGGGACGGAGGGAGGGATCCAGTTCAAGTTGGCTCTTTTTTAAATATAAATTATTGATTTCAGTAAATTTGCAATGATTCTACACTGTTTTGTCTAAAACGGCTCAATCAATTTGAATAATTTAAATTGTATTCTACAAAGAGTTGCTCCAGCTTGATTCCGTATAATTTTTATAATGTAAAACACAGTTTTTCTGAAAATCTGAAAAATATGTACAAAAAACTGTAAAAATCTATATATTGTAAGGTTTTTATTTTGCGCACTCGGGTTCAATTCTGTTCTTGGATTTATTTAAAAACACAGTCCAACTTACTTTAATTTATTTCCACTACTTTAACACAATTTATATTCACAGAACTATTTACAACTTATCTTAAATACTAACTACTACTACTAACAGCTGTCCGTATTTATATATTTCTCTCGGAATTATTCTGGCAAGTCGACGAATTATCGGGAAACTTCTTTCATGTATTCTGGAAGTTTCAAGGGTATTCTCAGTAACGGCAGCGGTCGGCCTGTTGAGAGAAAAAACATTTCGGCTTCCCAGAAGTATCGGAATGATGTCCCTTCCACGAATTGGTTGATAGCCGATTGCACCAGCTATCGGATGAATTCTCGTAACAATATAAATAGACCAAGACCAAATGGTTCGGTACCATTTTTTCCTCTGTCCCTCTACCGATTTACAGTATTTTTGTTTTGTTTAGTAGCCACTGATGACCTTCAGTGCAGAATAATAATATGATGGCATGAAAATTTGTATATTCCTTTTTATTCAGGAACAGAACGTTATTTGATTTTGCTTTGCTTTGCTACACATAAAAACTTATAATAGAAAAAAATGTTGGAAATAAGCAAATTCATATTTAGGGATATATTGTCTTAAAATCTTTTACAATGATTTTGGTCGAATTTCGACCACTGGGCGACCGCTAGTCAATGTAAATGTCAAATGTTCATCCTAAATATCTAGAAAGAGAGAGAATAGGATAAAATAATCAATACAATTGTACTTTAAATCTGGTTTCTAAACGGTTTTTATTTTAAGACAGTTGAAGTCGGTTCTATTTTTAAAATTAATTATTCAAATGTACAGACTTTACTCCCAAGTGTGGAGGTGATTTCAAAATACAGGCAAATTGTAAGATGCTATGAAGGCCCTTTCGAAAACAATAAGTAATTTTTATTGCCATATTGATCTTTTTCGAATTCTCTGGTTAGTTTTCATTAACTTGTTCTCATTGACACTAATGACTAAAAAAATCTAATACATTATATGTAAAAGTAAAATCAATCTTGTCTAAAATACCCGCAAGCATCCAATATCAAATTCAAATTACTTGTAGGTAGACTCTTTAAAGTAATTTAATCACCATCACAATGTCATCTGATACAAGCGGGAGGTATTAAAATTCTGAAGTTCACGACAATGTATTCTTCTTGTATGACATAAGAAACTGTAGCTTTAAAACACTGCTTTACAAGGGCAGGATAAAAAAAAGGTTTTGTTTATTTCGATTTTAAAAGTAAAACTTAATTTAAATATGCTTATAGAGTGTGAAACAGCCAAATGGAATAAGTTCGGTAACGAATAAAGGAGGGCTTGTAGGGTAAAACGCTTGGACAAGTATTTTTAAATGCCCATTTTTTGTGTCATGTGAATGTGGCCAATACCAACTATTTTATTTTAAATACAAGCCCATGTATATTATTTATATTTTGGATTCTCCAGTAAATTATAGACATAATGCATGTACAATATCCTACAACTATCCTCAACTGTTTCGGCAATATTAAGTGTTTTCAGATTTATTACAAAAATTAACATTAAAAAAATAAAATTATTTTATTTCACAAATTCGCTACAATACCTACACTCAATAATAAATTTCCATTTAGCTAATACGAAAATGGATAGTATGATAAAGTTTCAAGAAAACCCACATAATTCTGGTCGAAAAGCAGCCCATTGTTCAACGTTAGCCACACATCAATTTTTCCAGTATTAAAGGAAAGTAAATAAGTAAAATCCATCCCTATAAAATGAGGTCGACTCAGGAACTCATGAAACACGATTTCGATATGAGAACGTATTTCTGTGAACAAGTGATTGTTAGGTTAGATAACAATGTGATCGAATTAGAAGATGTTTTGTTTTCTGATGAGAGCACATTTACACTTCGCGGTCATGTTAATCGTCAAAATTGCCGCTATTGGTCTAATGAGAATCCTCACTGGATGACAGAGAAACATACGCAATATCCTGAAAAAGTTAATGTTTGGGTATGATTTGTTGGGAATCATATCGTAGGCCCCTTTTTCATTGATGACAACTTGAATGGAGATAAATATTTAAAACTGCTCCAAAATAATATCGTGCCAACTTTGACAAACTTATATCCTGATACAAGTTCCTGTCAATACAATATAGTTTCAGCAAGATGACGCACCGCCCCATTACGAAATCAATCTCAGGCAGTACCTGAACTAAATTTTTCCAAATCGGTGGATTGGGAGGCGCGGATCCATAGAATGCCCAGCACGATCCCCTGATTTGGCGCCATTGGACTACTTTTTGTGGGGATATGTCAAAAGTACTGTATACAAAACTAAACCCCTCAACTTACATGATCTAGAAAGACCAATCACACTTTTAGCGATTAGATCAGTCACGCCTGAGATGTTGAGTAACGTTAGAAGACATTTCTATATTAGATTAGCATGTTGCCAAGACGTTCGGCGAGCATTTTGAACATTTCCTACATTGACATTAATGATGTTTTGTTTTTTTTATATTATTAAGAAATAGTCAGTATTACTTATTAGGTTTTTAGTGTAATGTAGCGTATTTGTGTAATAAAATAATTTTATTTTTTCAATGTAATAAATTTGAAAACACTTAATATGTCCGAAACAGTTGAAGACAGGTGTAGGACATTGTACATGAATTATTTCTAGAATTTTCTGGAGAATCCAAAAAATAAATAACATACTTTTCCCAACACGCCCTCCTTTATTCATTATCGAATTTATTCCGTTTGGCTGTTCCACGCTGTAAATAAATAATAATAGCCAGCGAATTTTTCTCAAAACAACAAAGTATTACTGTTAAATCCATGTTACTAGAAATACAATAATTTTTAAATTTCTAATTTTGTCCAGGTTTTGATTAGGGTAGAGTTGAAAATAGGTACGAACACCTGCTTTATCATTTACTGAGCAAACAATGGTAACGATATTGATAGAAATAAAGTATATTTTTTTAATATGTCAGTCTTTGAATCAATTGTCAAGGACAGGTAAGCAATAGTTGTACTAAGTAGAAAAGTATTAATTATAAATTGAGTAACAGTAACCCATCATAAACAAAAAATTTCTGAAATTTTTCAATTACTTATGCTTTTCTTAATAAAATAAAATCCCCTATAATTTTCAAATTAAAAACCTTAGATTGTTTTCACGTCTGGAAAAAAGGAAAGGAGAACCCAGTTTACAAAATTTTTAAATATTGATTGTATAATGTTTTATTAACAATCTAAGAGATAGAGAAATTAAAAACTGAAATGGAGCCATAAAAAATATATCTATAAAATTACAGAAAACTATGTGAAAATATATACTTTTATTAACTTTTTCTTGAACTTTTTAAAAACCTTTCATAAACATTTGCATTGTTTATCACCTAAAAACATTCTGTTTGAGAATTTGACTAATGCCAAAAATATTTAAATTTAATGAAAAAATTGTGTTTTAAAGCATTTTTCTATAGACTAAAAACTCCATTTTTTATTAAAAAAAACATTTTGTAGACAAATATAAGTATTAAGGAACCATTTTTTAAATCATTTAGAAACTAGAAATATGAATATATATATATATATATATATATATATATATATATATATATATATATATATGTCTAGTCGTAGGCTTTCACGGATGGAGCAATGTGAAGAAATATTCATCCGGGAATATATCAGTTCGTTATATTGATTCATCTTTGAATCCTGCAGACGTTTCGCCAAGGTCTCAATTGGCATTCTCAATGCGTTGTTACGGTGAACCTTGGCGAAACGTCTGCAGGATTCAAAGATGAATCAATATAACGAACGGATGTATTACCGGAGATAAATATTTCTTCATATATATATATATATATATATATATATATATATATATATATGTTTTAGATGGTTTCCGTGAATTCATCCGCGTAGTTGATAACTGATTCCTGCCGGGATCGATGGTAAAATGACGACGTTTCGGCAGAGTCACATCTGCCCTCTTCAGGTCGGTTCGCATAATTCTCGTAGCCTTCTGCTTTCGCTTCTAGTTACTCGAATACTCGGAAGAACAACAGAAAAACAGAGAATATCTTATGGAAAGCTAGTTGTGCCCTACTTAGGGAAGCCATACGTGATGTCAGAAGAGATTTGGATGTTCTTAATACTAAACTCCAAGATATCCACCTACAGGTAAGCAATACACTCCACCCTATATTATGGGATAAATTCGATGATATTAGCGAATTTAGGGCCGAAACGAATGCAGATTTAACAACAATGCAACAACAGGCAAAATTTAACAAATTGAAGCTCCAACAGAAGCCCAAAAACGAATTTGTCTCGGAAAATAACGGTCACAGTCTAACCTCGCGGCAATTGGAAACGAATAAAACCGTTTATAACTTATCTTCGGTCCAATTGAACACTTCCCCGATTGGCGTTTTGGCTAAGGGATTCAATTACGCTATTGCTCCCTCTCACATACCAAAAGAGAGCATAATATGTGGCGTGGAAACAGCAGTTTCAAAATTAGATGCGAACACCGCTGAAATAATTAGACAAGATGTGTCACATGTTTTAAGAAAGTCTAAACCACCCAAAAGGAACCTATCTATAGAAGAAAATGAGGCCTTGAAACAACTGCGCCTCAACAAGGACATTGTCATTCTACCTGCTGATAAAGGAAATGCGACTGTAATTTTAGATACAGCGGATTATTCAAACAAAATTCAAATATTGCTACAAGATCCAGCATATAAACAAATTACTACTGACCCAACAACTTATCTAGAGAAAACAACCAAGGCCAAAATCCAAGCAAGTAGGATCGACAAAAATCTCCAACTGCAACTCATTCCGCGTGAAAAGTCATCGAGATGTCCGAAATTCTATGGGTTGCCAAAAGTACATAAAGAAGGTGCACCTTTGAGGCCAATAGTAAGCTCAATTGGATCCCCAACACAACACCTAGCCAAATACCTAGCCCAACAACTTCAACCGTTTGCAGAGGGGGCAGACTCATATGTAAAAAATTCGACACATTTCATCGAAATTCTTAGAAAAACGGTCTTACAACCAGAGTGTCTTCTTGTAAGTTTTGACGTAGTGTCCCTTTTCACCAACATCCCTATCGACGAAGCCTTGGATATCATAAAAGAAAAATACAAACCACCTCAACACCTTGTAGACTTAACAAGGCACTGTCTGATGAACACCTATTTTGTTTACGAGAACCAACGATACAAACAAGTGGAAGGAGCTCCAATGGGATCGCCACTCTCACCAGTTATAGAGAACCTTTTTATGGAGAACTTTGAGGAGTTGGCACTAAGAACAACAACTCTTAAACCCAGTTTGTGGTTGCGATATGTGGATGATACATTTGTGATTTGGCATCATGGGAGGGAACACCTCAATACTTTTTTAGATCACCTTAATGGCATCCATCACAAAATAAAATTTACCATGGAGGTTGAAGCCAACAATCAACTGCCATTCCTTGATGTTCTTATAAATAGGAAGCAAGATGGAACCCTTGGCCATACAGTATATAGGAAAGCAACTCACACCAACAGATACCTTCATGCTCATTCTCATCACCACCCAGCCCAACTACAAGCCGTCGTCAAGACTTTAGTAACCAGATCACAAAGGCTAGCTGACCAGGATAACATCAAACAGGAAATGGACAGTTTAAAAACAGCTGTGAGACAAAACGGATTTACAGACCGAAATATACAAAGAGCCCTAAAGTCAAAACCGAGACAAGCAGACGAGGAGCATGAGACACCAATAACCAAGGCTTATTTACCGTATGTCAAGGGGACCACGGACAGTATTGCAAGAATTCTACGGAGACACAATATCGATACTATTTTCAGTACAGACAGAAAAATAAGCACGGTGTTGAGGACTCCGAAGACGAGGATCCCTTTAGAACAACAGGGAGTGTACGAGATTCCATGTGCAGACTGTCATAAAACTTATGTGGGGCAAACTAATAGAAGAATTCAAGCTAGACGTGATGAACACCAGAACGCTGTAAGAAAGCAGGAAAAAACAACATCCATTGCGGAACACGCCACCACGATGTCACACCGAATAGACTTTGAGAACACCAGAGTACTGGCAAATATAGAACACCCGAAATCAAGACTCGTAAGAGAGGCAATTTAAATAGCGAAGAGACCTCACAGTCTAAACGCACGCAATGAAATTCAGAACTTATCGAATTGTTGGAAAATCCTATTAAACACCGTACCGGCCCGGACCCGTCCAATAACAACTCGACCGGAAATGGCAAATCAGCAGAATGGAGACATGCCCACTGAGCGCCAAGGGCCAATCACACGCAGCCGTTCACGGTGTCAACCGATAGGCGCCGAGTCGCGACTATATAACAGCGCGCTCGCTTCAGAAAATCTTAGTATTCGAGTAACTAGAAGCGAAAGCAGAAGGCTACGAGAATTATGCGAACCGACCTGAAGAGGGCCGATGTGACTCTGCCGAAACGTCGTCATTTCACCATCGATCCCGGCAGGGATCAGTTATCAACTACGTGGATGAATTCCCGGAAACAATCTAAAACATATATATATATATATATATATATATATATATATATATATATATATATATATGTCTAGTCGTAGGCTGTCACGGATGGAGCAATGTGAAGAAATATTCATCCGGGAATACATCAGTTCGTTATATTGATTCATCTTTGAATCCTGCAGACGTTTCGCCAAGGTCTCAATTGGCATTCTCAATGGAGAAACGTCTGCAGGATTCAAATATGAATCAATATAACGAACGGATGTATTACCGGATAAATATTTCTTCATATATATATATATATATATATATATATATATATATATATATATATATGGTTGATGATTTTATTCCGGTGTGCATCCGTTCGTCTGTATTCGTTTGAAAGATAACTTGACGTTTCGCCAAAATCATATTTGGCTTTCTCAAAAGATACTAAGTAACTCAATCTTTTGAGAAAGCCAAATATGATTTTGGCGAAACGTCAAGTGATCTTTCAAACGAATACAGACGAACGGATGCACACCGGACTAAATGATCAACCACATATTTCCATCCGTGAAACAGTATACACAAACATATATATATATATATATATATATATATATATATATATATATATATATATATATATATATATATATATATATATATATATAGTGACATTGCGATATCACCAAAGTAATGCAAGGGGTATGGAAAGAAAAGTATCAATATCTGTATCGGTAGTAGCTAGTATCAAAACAAATTTATCGATACTGCGAGGGAAAAAATCTTAAAATCCAGAAAAATATATTAATGTAGGGGAGGGTGAAAAGCATAAGAGTATCTAAGTAACGAACAAGTATTGAAAGAAGGTGTAAATACCAATTTAGCGGGGGGAAACCCTATGATGCAGAAAAATATAAAAATAAATTTAGTGGGGTTGATAACTAAAAATGTTTACTGATTTAGTGTAGGGTCAATGCTACAGAGTATTGATGAATTAAAGAACCCATATAGGTATCGAAATTTCAGGGGAGGCACTAGAAAAAATAAATAGTTTATATACGTTATATACGTGTGTGTGTGTATGTATATGTATATATACAGGGATTTCATTTCAAAAGTAACCACCCAAAATAACTTTTAAAATGCTTTTAAAAGAATATCACTTCTAAAAGTTTAAATACAAAGAGGTATCATATGATGATCTTTTTTGCCAATCTTTTGACACATCAGTTTTTACAATCAGATTATCTTTTACAGAGTAATGCCCTTTAAAACTTTCAAATTAAATTAATTATTATTTACGTTATATTTACACTTATATTTCCCGACTTGACCATACAATGTATGGCATCACACTCCCTCTAAGACACGCTAAGAGTGCCTTTAGGGGAAAATTCACTAAACCCCAGATATCACAAGTGTTTAGCTCTGTGGGAGCCCTTGCCAGATTTTCAGGCCCGTGGTTGGAGTCGTGGCAGCAGTTTCCCATGAATTTCCTGACCGTCCTGGCTGTCCCTAACAGGACGGCTTTTTGCATTTGTTTGTAAAGATGTTCGTCCAGACCGAGGTATTTTAAATTGTTTAATAGTTTTTTGTGACTAGTCCTGTCGTTGACATTACAATTGGTACAGTTCATGTGTTGTTCATGTTCCACTGAGTCATTATTTGAAATTCCAAATCTCTATATTTGGTTATTTTCTCAGCCTGCTTGATATTTATATTATTGTTGTTAGGAATTGCTATGCCAATTAAAGTTGTTTTCCGAGAGACTTTATCTACCAAAACTATATCTGGTCTATTGTGAGCAACAGTCCGATCGGTCAGTATCCTGCGGTCCCAGTACAGCTTGCAGTTGTTATTTTCTAAAACAGATTCTGGTTTGTATTTATAGTATGGTAATCTTACCGACTGTGATAATTCAAGTTTCAGTGCTAATTCCTGGTGAAGTATTTTTGCCACAGCATCGTGTCGTTCTTTATATTCAGTTGCAGCGAACGCTTGACAACCTCCTGTGATATGCTGGCTGAATTCAGATGTTTGGCAACCGTACCTGCATCTGTCGTTTTTAATAGAAGGGTCTTTAACGATGTACTTTAGGTAGTTCTTAGTTGGAATTACTTGATCTTGGATTGCCGATATAAAGCCTTCCGTTTCAGGAAACATATGACCAGAGATCAACCAGTAGTTCGACGCTCCACTGTCGACATAATGTTGGCTGACGTCATTTCCATTTCAGCAGTTTCTGATCTGTGGTCTGGTGGTGTAATTGTTGTGTCAGTCGCAGTGGTGTTGAGTCATCAACTTGGCACATGACTCTGTGTTGATCAGAAAATTCTGCGAGGTTCTGAAAATGACTACGCAAACTAGAAATTTGTTGATCTAATAGTTTGCTTAGATCTGTCAATCCTCTTCCTCCTTCATACCGTGGCAAAGTTGTACGTTCGACAGAGCTCTTTGGATGGTGATTTTGAGTTTTTGTTAGTAAAACTCGAACTTCTCGTTGTAATTGTTCAATGTCAGTCTTGCACCAATTAACTATACCGAAAGAGTAACTGAGCACTGAACACGCATAGGTGTTAATAGCCTGAAACAGATTTTTACGGTTTATTTTGGTTTTCAACAGTAGTTTTACCCTTCTATAAAACTCTGCTGTTATGCCCTTTTTCATAGTCCCGTGATCAATACGTTGAGCCTGCTTTATTCCAAGGTATTTATAAGTATGACCTTCCCCCATAGATTCAATTGAGGTGCCATCTCCCATTTCGAAGTGCTCCTGCTGTATTTTGCCTTTAACTATATTAATAATTCGGCATTTGCGTAGGCCAAATTTCATATGGATGTCACTAGAGAACCCTTCTACTATTTTAAGCATATCGTGCAGCTGTTGTTTCGTAGCTGCCATCAACTTTAAGTCGTCCGTGTATAACAAATGGTTTATCTTTAATGCTTCTACGTTGTTGTGTTTGAGACTGAACCCAAAATTAGTCGAGTTCAGTTTGTTTGAGAGAGGGTTCGTGGCAAGGCAGAACCACAGCGGGCTAAGAGAGTCACCCTGGAATATACTCCTTCTGATTGGAATGGGGTCAATTTGTATCGAACAGTTGGCTTCATTCAGTGAGATTTTGGTTTGCCAGGTGGACATGGCATATTCTAAAAAGTTAATAATACAATTATTCACTTTATAGAGTTTCAGTACCTTAATGAGCCAATCATGTGGAACTGAATCAAAGGCCTTTTTATAGTCCACATATGCCATGAAGAGATTTCGTCATTTGGCGTGGGCTTGATTGCAGACAACGGAATTAATTATCAGTTGTTCTTTGCAGCCCATCGAATTTTTCGCGCATCCCTCTTGTTGTTTCGTAAGTATGTTGTTTAGCTCACAATGTTTGAAAATGCGATAATTAATGCACGATGTTATGAGTTTGTATAAGGCTGGAAGGCAAGTGATTGGTCGGTACTTTGCTGGGTCCTGTGCACATAGGTTGTCCTTTGGTAAGAGATATGTAGCACCATGCGTAAGGAAACTAGGCATCTTGTGTGGATGGATAATTATGTCATTAATAAGCTCTGTTAATTTCTCGTGGGTGGCGTAAAGTTTCTTTATCCAGTAATTCTGCACACCATCTGGTCCTGGTGCTTTCCAGTTATGGAGGTGTTTCATTCTGTTGGACGTGTCTTCCGTTGTAAATGGTTGGTGTTGCATGTTATCACAATTCTGAAATGCAGCCTCCTCCTCATTAATCCAGCTTGCTCTGGAGTTATGGGAAACTGTTGTGGAAAGTTGTGTTTTCCAGAACTGCTCGATGGCCGTTTTACTGGGATAACTAGGAGTTTCATTATTATTGATGTTGTTGAGTTTTATATAAAACCCTTTTTCTGATTTTCGGAATAATGCGTTGTCAAGTTTCCGTTGATTACTGGTTTTGTACCTTCTCAGTCGACTTGTGTAGACGGAGAGCTTTAGTCGTAGACTGTCCAGACACTGCTGAGATGTGATGTTTTCTCCATCCCACTGGGAGTGTATTCGGTTATTGTCCATTATAGTCTTGACGAGTCTTTCTATTCTGTTGTTCCTGACGCCTCGTTGGTACTCGGTCAGTCTTCCAATCTCTTTCCGAAGAGAATTAATTTTCCCTTCTAGCCTTCTTTGCCAAGGTGGTATTCGAGGTGTTTGTCTGAATTGGGGAGGGTCTTGCTTTGGTATTATTGCGACCCCAATTTACATTATTAATATTGTATTAGGGTTAGAATTACCTTGTACTTAAATTAAAAGTTCACAATGTCCGCCATTGTTGGTACGATAATGGTAAAATCGCAGCTCAAATTCCTCCCGCACTTTTTGAAGCGTCTCTGGTGTAATCCGCTCACACTCCTCCACTATTCTACGTGTAACTTCAGGAATATCGCGAGGTTGACTTTTATACACCACCGTTTTTAGATGTCCCCATAAAAAAAGTCAAGGGGCGTTATGTCGGTTAATCTTGCTGGCCATTCTATATCGCCCCTTCTTTCAATCCATTTTATTGGAAAAGTCTCATTAATTCAATTTCGTACAGGCAAGGCATAATGTGGAGGTGCTCCGTCCTGTTGGAATAATAGCTTTTCTTCGTCTAGCAACAAAGTTCTATTTTGATCTATTTGGTTTTCTAAATATACGTTTATAAGTCCACATACAATTCCCCAGTTAAATTTTTTTCCACGAATAAAGGACCAAACAAGAATTCCGGCCCATACGTTGATATTCTGAGGATGTTGGTTGTGCTCTTCCCGAAAAACTTGTGGAGCCGATGGAAATATTTGTTAACCTGGAGACTTTTGATATTGATGTTTGAGGTTCCATGGCAAAATGACCTAAAATCTCAAGCTGTGCAGCTGCAGTTAAGACTGGACAATTTTATTGCACACACTTCCAGTTTCTTGAAATTTATGAACTAACACATACTGTTGCCCACTATTTTTATCGGGATGTCTCTGATAAAAAACATGAGCAGTTCTGGGTGCACAGCGTTGTTCTCCCCATATGATATCCCTTTGTATCTAAACTTGTAGAAGTGATACTCACCCCCGCTTAGGTTATTTTGGGTGGCTAGTTTTGAAATGAAAGCCCTCTATATAGGGTGTTCAAGACTACCCGTACACCCGCAATAAAATGCCACCAATCTATTTTTTTAAAAATCTTACGTTTCTATAAGTAACAGTATTATGCTCCATCGATTGGACGCAAAATAAACTTCCGGTTTAGACCGGCAGAAGGTTAAAGAGACCGGATGTTGATTTATTTCAAATGGAACATGCATATTTTTAATGCGGATTCGGATTCTACATTGAAAAATTATTAGAAAAGTCTTTTGAAAAAAATATTTGTAGTCCTCTGAAGTACCTTAGAAAAGAAGATCCTAAATAAGACAGCTTTATATGCAAAACAATCAAAATACGACTTTAACCAAAAGTATGAATGCTTCGTACGCGAACACTTGAACTACAGCAATAATCACTTCCGGTTCCTTCCGGAAGTGGGAAATTTTAACCGGAAGTACGTTTTTCTTGAGCCAGATATTTACTTTCTAAACTTGGATTCAGAGTCTATGTTGAAGTAATCTTCACAAAGCAGACTACTCACTTCTGGTAGTAAGCGGAAGTGGGAAATTGATCGTTTTCTCAAACTCAAAAAACATACGATATTTCGAGATAAAGTATTCTGCATTACAACGCTTACTTTTAACTAGTCAGAATCCAAGTTTGGAATGTACATATATCACTCAAGAACAACATACTTCCGGTTAAAATTTTCCACTTCCGGAAAGAACCGAAAGTGATTATTACTTTTTTTAAAATATTCTCGGCTGAAGAGTTCATACCCCTTGTTTAAATTGTCTTTTGTTTGTTTTGCAAATAAAGCTCTTATTAGGATCTTCTTTTCTAAGGTACTACAGAGGACTAAAAATGCATTAAAAAAAAATCTTACAAAAGATGTCTATTTTTCAACGCAAAATCGAAATCCACTATAAAAATATGCACGTTCTATTTGAAAAAATCAACTTCCGGTTTGTTTAAGCCACTTCCGGTTTAAATCTGAAGTTTATTTTGCGTCTAATCGATAGAGTATATCCGTTTTAACCATGGAAACATTGGCAGTTTTTTTGAAATAGGTTGGTGGCATTTTATTGGGAGTGTACGAGTGAACACCCAGCATAAACACATAAACTCTCTGGAGCCGACAATATTTCCATATCCTGTTTGGTTATAAACAAATGAATGTATGAAGTGCTCTTGTCGAATTTATAACATTCTAAAATTTTTAAAAAAGTGAAACAAAGTCATACTTACTACATATTTACTATTTGTAGTAATCAATTACGGATATTCATTTGTTTACAATTAATGCTTAATTAAATAAATAGTCACATGTACGATATAACAGCGCTCTGGCATTACCTAAAATACTTTAAACGGGCCTGCCTTGTGCGTTGCAGGTTTTTTACGCTCATTTGCATCACGTGTGTGTTATTTCAACTACTATAAAACAGAGAGCGCCACATGTGTTTTAAATTTATGTGAACGTATTTTGGTGAATAAAATTTGTGTTGATAATTTTTTATCTACGCAAACAATTTTAAAATTCGCATTATAGGATAAGCAAATTAGAAAACAGATTAACAGTGTGGAACAGAACAAATTAAGAATGCCGAATCGAACTTATTGGAATAAAATTAATATTGGATGAGGTAGGTCCATAATAAAAATCCAGTGGTGACAAATCGGAAGGTCTTGGTGACTAGTCCACTTTTGAAAATGGCCAACTAGTCAAGTAAACTGTTTCGCGAGACTTGTGGCAAACAGCACCATCTTGTTGAAATAAAACTTCTGCGTTCACAAATGTAAATAATAGTGTTGGGCACTTAAATTAACGTGACTTTTGTGTTTATATTGAGGATTAATATTATTGGCTGGTTCGAAATTCAGTAATTGCTAGACTGAAATCACTAACAGCAAGGCCGCAGCCAGCGGGAGGGTTCAAACCCCTACCCCCTCGAAATTTGGTATTGAAGATTCAATTTTATCGACGTACCAACTTTTTTTTAAACAAATATTTTTTTATTCTATACTGGAAATACATGAAAAAAAAATATTTTTCGGTTCTAATCTATCTATCTTTAAAAAAATTCTAAGAGTTATCAACCCCAAAATAGGTTAATAAACAATAATCGGCGCACAAAAAAAATTATTTGAATTGTTCCATGTTTTATGCATTTGTTAATAAACAACATATTTAAAATGGAAAGTTAGTAATTATTAAACTAAAAAGCTCATTTTAGTTTGCATCGTACAGTTGTTCTAAAAGGTGGAAAAAATAGATTCCTGTTGGAAAAATTTTAAAATTTTTAATTTTACTCTTATTGATCAGCAACCTACTGTATTGAAAAATAAATAACAACAATAAAGCGTTTGTAACTTTTTTTCAAAAATCTTAATTATTTCGTTATCATTAAGCGCCAAGCACCACCTGAAAATATATTTTTTTATTTTTTACTTCTATTGTTTAAAAAATTATTATAGACAAAGACATTGTTTATGAAATAATGAAATTTTTTTTCATGATTCGAAGGATCACAAAATATGATTTAAACCAAAACGTTTCTTAAAAAAACTTAAAATTCATATTTTATTTTTTTTTTTTTGTTGTCCGTGTCTGGCTCTCCGTTTTAGCAATAACTTTAGGGCTCAGTCAAGATTATTAATTTTGGAGACAGTTTCGGGAGTTGGGACTTTATTTTATAAAATTTCCTCCTCTTTTCAGATCTTTTTCCAATTTCAAAAATCGTTTATCGTTTTTGAGATTTTTCAAAAAAACGGAAGGACTCTTTTTCACTATATTGTTTATAACTATCGCAGTTTTATCGGCGCCATTTCAACGTCCGAACCGAATGAAACCAAAATTATAATTTTCAGTGAACTCTATCAGGATTTCACCAAAGTGACTTTAGTAGACTAGATTATCAATGATTTTCTCAAGTCACCAAGGACCGTGTTGTACATGTCTTCAACCAATTCGGTTGGTTTTAATTCAAATGGAAATCAAATAAACTGCAAATGACAATAAAAGTATTTAAATAAACGAAATAAAAATAAATTGCAAATCCTGTCGTATATTAATAATTCTGCATGTCATATCACCATTAGGCCTTGTCACGTACCCAAAAGCGGTTATATTATTTTTAATTTTTTGCTTATAATTAAATAGATTAAGCGATTGTTCAAATCAACTTGTAAAATTCGTCAATAAGACGCCTTGCATAATAAAATTCAAAAGTGAAGGTCAAAAAGTCAAGAAATGTCACTTCGTTATCCGTTCGGTGCTCATTTATGTAACCAAACTCGTGATAGATTTTAATGTGGGATTTCTAATCTCATTCATGAAAAGATGCATCGAATTTGTATCAGAATTTGTACGATAAGGAGATAACTAACAATTTATCGCTCTATTATATAAAAAGAAGTCAAGAGTAAAAATCCTGATTATGAACAACACCCAGTGAAAAATATTAAAAAGTGTATTTTTAAATATTGGTGATCGTTTTAATACATAGAGAAATGCAACGGGAAAAAATGGTCTGTTTTCTGCTATTTGAGTTCCAGATAGTTTCTTAAAAAAACTACTAATAAAGAATTTGACAAAAAGACGAACAGCACAAGAGAATATACTAGAAGTAGTGCACAAGAGAATTTGTTGTATCCGTTACTGAAAAAACTCACGCATGTTTCTAAAATGTCAATAAGCAGATATTCTTTCACCTAGAGCTAAACTTCAAAATGACTATATAAACTGCCATTAACATCATATTAATGGTACCAATGTTAAGACAACTTTTGCTTATATTCATATTTTATACATTTTAATTTAGCATTTTACCATAAACGATGTTATAAATGTTAGTTGTTCATTTTTTGGAGGTCTGTAATAAATAATCATGGGCTGTTCATCCAAAAACGCACCATTCGTTCTAAATTATACAGGGAGTTTCTAAAATAGGGTTCTGCTGTGTATAGAACTCATCAAAGTAAGCAAAAAGTCTGTATTAATATGTGCCGTAAAATGCACCCTTAGGGAGTGATATGATACAAAACTGTTTTTTTTTCGATCGCTACTTTTACTAATTAAACACTACAAAGCTCAATTGACAGTTCATTAGTAGCTTAAATTGTTAAGCGTTGTGGTAACGTCAGTGTTTTATTTGCCATAGTAAACAGTTTTTGTAATTTTTGGCCTAATAACTTAAAAAGACTAGAGTAATTTTCAGCCTCAATATGGATTTGGACAAACATAACAATTTTTACGTATAATTGTTAAGATTTTATAAATCTGTAGAGAAAATTGTAAAAAAATTGAAATAAAAACCCAAACAAAAATAAAAAGTTATGTAAGACCCATACATTTTTTCTATTTATTTTCGACCGGTTTGTCAATAACAGAATAAAACAGTTTTGTTTGAGCCCTTTTAAGGGCATATAGCTTCCTAAGCGCGCATTTTAAGGCACATATTAATTAGGGACTTTTTGGGATATTTTAATGAGTTCTCTACAAATCAGAACCCTATATCAGAAACACCCTGTATATAGACGGTTGATAGTAATATTACAGCCGTCAATAAAAGACATGAAAGGCTTACGAAACCATTCAGTAGATGGTCAAAAGTCATCTTAGGCCTTGGGATTTATATGGCTCAATTGCTTAGCGCCGCATTTCAGTTATTTTAACCATATTTACGCCCACAACATTTGAACTTGTCGAATAGATCTTACGTTGTGAAAATACGAGTACAAGCTGGCCGAGGAATGGATCTCATGTTTTTTTCTTGATTAACAGGAAACTACTGCGCATCATTAATTTGCCTGGTGTCATTAAAGAAAAACGCCACTGAAAATTACTTACGATTTTCTGTTTCGTTAGTCACACCTCTTATTACACTGCAATGGCTGAAATTAATCACAAGTACTTTCCGCTGTAATCTGCAGAGTGGACACCTAGCGATACCTTATTGTTCCCATACTCTCTTCGAGGTGTCACTCTTTTGTACGCAAGACACTCTATATGATATATATTGTTTCAGGTCGGGAATCTTCATCAGTTGCGCTTCCCACAGTATAATATCCTCTCGAATACTTATTTATGTATTTGGTACATAGCAGTAAATGTTTAGACGCGAGATATAAGACTGACATTTAGGATTTTCGGGGAAACTAGCATACAGAGCTTCCGAATCTGGAGCCGTTCCCTGTAATTGCTGTTTACTCGAAGAGAGTATTCAATATCTCTGACAGGTGAAGTAACCTGAAAATTTTATCGTGACATTCTGTCCTAGGAGTTACGGGAAAACAGCAATTACACAGAATGGATCCAGATTCGGAAGCTCTGTGTGCTAGTTTACCCGAAAATCCTAGATGTCGGTCTTACATCTTATTGTTCCCAACTGAGAAAATTGTATTAGAAAATTTTTTCAATGATCGTATGTTAAGCAGTTAATGAGCAGATTGATGAGGATATTAAAATTATGTAGAAAAGTTCACTTGTCAAATTTATTATATACGGGGTGTCGAGGGAAGTATGGAAAATATCTCGGCTTCAGATAGATCTTGCAAAAATAAAATGGCAAGTTCCTATATATTTTTTTCCTAAATTCCCAATCTATATGCGTCCTTAAATGACAACGCTGGAAATCACTTTATCTTGAATAACTTGATATAATTTAATACAAAATGTGACGGTTACTAATAGGGACTTCTTAAAACAGTGTCCTTAAAACAAAAGTCCCTTTTTCAGTTTACCAGAGGCGAGCTATGGTTTATAATTTAAGACTTAAATTTCTAGCATCCTGTATGATAAAGAGTTAAAAAATAAATCTAGATAGAATGAACATCGTCCTAAAACAGGTCCTCGTGTTTATGGTAATAAAATGAATCATTCCCCTGAAAAAGGTAACCTGGATTTTATTAAAGCGGATCCCAAGTGGTCCCATATTTTTTTCAAGGGCATAGCTTGCACCGTTTTTTAGAAAATAATCGACAAAACTTTTTTACAGACTTTCTTATATAACCTTGGTATAGAGACAATAGTAATTAAACCACTAAATGTCTGTTCGGAATATAGGGTGTAATAAATTGCTAGATTGGAATTAAGTCAAAATAAAAGTCAGTTAATGAACTTCAAGATGGAGGTTCTCAATTGGTCTCTTTACACAGTGTGTTTTCATAAGTTAGAATCAAACGGAAAACTTTCTTATGAATAATGTTTAGAGAAAAAGTTATTCCTCACAAAAAGATTTACATGGCCTAAAACGCATACTTAATCATCATACATCACTTTTTCAACTGTATACGAAGTTTGTCAGCAAATATGTGTTTTGCTTAAAAGTGAACTAATTACCTTTATTTTTAATAATATCTATAAAATTGTTATCAAACAGAAGTAGTTAGACTTAATAAAAACTGCATCTAATTATGTAATATCACTAAAAATTGTATAATTAATATTCATGTCACTTTTTCAACTGTATACTAGGTTTGACAAAAAAATATCAATTTTGCTTAGAAATATTTTTTATAAAATCTCAAATTGTTATAAAACAAAGTTTATTAGAATTGAAAAGTGCATCCAACTATGCTATATCACTAAAAATCGTATAATGAATATTTCTAATGAAAAAACTGACTTGTTATAAAAATTTCGCGGAGACACTATTAACTGAATGTAATTGAAATCAAATCAAAAAGTCTGATAATTAAAAGACCTAAAAAAGTTGAAGATTCTCAAATTATCTACAATTCACTGGGTCCACCTGAGTTATTTAGAAAACAAGCTACTCTATTTTATTAAACAGTAAACGAGATTGGTCGTTTTTTGGCAATATCGAAAAAGTTAATTAGGTTTGAACACTACATCCATATAAGACATTATATCACTAAAAATTGTAAAATAAATACATTAAAAAAAAGTAAAAACCAACATAAAAAGTAAGGAACTTAAATAAAAAGAAAAAAAACGTCTGCAACAATAAAATACTTTTGTCGGTGGTAAGTAAAACTGAAAATAATTTGGCAGGTACATTTTTGAGTTGTACTTTGCAACTTTGCAGTTTAACTTGGCTCCGACTTCAGAAAAACTATTTAATTATTGCAGAAAAAAAATTCCTTGTTTTAAAGTCGGTTTTTTGGTTTTTTTAATGTATCTATTTCAAAATGATATCTAGATGTAATAGTTGTTCTTAAAGAACTTCATGTACTGTTGATGTCCCTTTTAATTGTTGAATGTCGTTGACGGAATGTCATCTACAGCAGTTAAAATATTTTCCTTGTTGTTAATATTTAAGTAATACCGTATATCGAATCACTTTTTGATTTTTTTCTGGCTGAAAGTGTAGTGTGGCATTTGAAGTACCAAATGTATCATTCCCCAAATAGCCTTACATGAGTGGACTGTTGCGCCCATCATTTCCTATCAAATTCGTAGCCAAAATTTTAATTTTTAGTCATGCAAAATATATTTTTCTTAATGTATATAAATAATTTGGTCAAGTGCGAGTTGGACTCGCATACTTAGGGTTCCTTACCACCTTCAAGATTCGAATATTCCAGTTTCAGACAAGCAGGGAATGAGTGCATTTTCTTATACTTTTAAAGGAAGCGTTTTAAATTTATAAAAAATATACACTTTGATTTTCCACACATAGACTTTTTATTTTATCTGCTTTAGGATTCGCTTGATTTTTATCACAATACATATGTATTTAATTTTCTAATTTGGCACCCAAAAAGTAACATTAGAATTTTATTTTACTAATAAACTTTCAGAAATGCCTTTTATAATATACTGTCTGAGTTTTGAGGCTCTGTAGATTGGAAGAAAAACGGCAAAAGAGGTCAAAGTTTAAATTATAAATTATTAAATCTGTTATTCAAATTATTTAAAAATATAAATAAAAAATATTTTTCAAATTTTAAATAGTGTAGTTTCTAAAGTGGGAATTAAGTCGATGTTTAATATTTTTAATATCTTTTATACAAATGATTTAAAAATATGATATATTTGTAATTCACATATTGAGCATTTTATCTGATATATTACATGATGCGTTTGAAAATTGAATCTTTATTTTCCATTTAATTGTATAATTTGTCCCTAAAATTACTATGGGGGTTTTCTAGTAATTTATTTTCTGTTTAATTATTTTTTTCATATTTTTCCTATAAACAAAAAAAATGAGGTCTTAGAGTTTGGGGAATAACGGGGAGAATGGGTAATTTTTATAAATTTTTATACCTATTCGTCATAATGAGCCCTGGGATTTAATATATTACATGACCCATTAGAAACAATTATAATTTTTTATTTTCCATTTAATTCTATAATTTGCCCCCCAAAATAAATATTAGGGGTTTCTTCTTATTTTTCCAGTAAAGTTCAGGTGAGGGGCTATACTTCCAGTTTTTCAAACTTTTCCAGCTTATGGTTTCGGAGTTAAAGGGGGGGGATGGGTAATTTTTTTTATATTTTTGTTAATATCTTTTAATTAATTTATTTTAAAAATATGAAAAAAATATATTTGTTTTCGTCGTAATGAGCCCTTTCATTTGATATATAACTTGATAGGTTAGAAACAATTTTAATTTTATATTTTCCATTTAATTCTGTAATTGCCCCCCCCCAAATTAAAAGTAGAGGTTTCTCCTTATTTTTCCAGTAAACTTGAGGTCAGAACTTATAAATCTATTTTTTTTTTCAAAACTTTACGTTATATAGTTTCGGAGATAAGGCGGGGGGATGGGTAAATTTTGATATATTGTCGTTAATATCTTTTAAAATGTATTTTTTAGAATATGAAAAAAATATATTTGTGTTCCTCAGAATGAGACCTTTCATTTGATATATTACATGATGCGTTTGAAATTTTTTTTATTTTTAAAGTTATATTTAATTCTATAATTTGCCCCCCAAAATTAACATTAATGGTTTCTCCTTAATTTTCCTGTAAATTTCGCGCAACGCTCTATATTTCCTATTTTTTCAAAATTTTAGGCTCAGTAGTTTCGGAGATGAGGGAGGGGAACGGTCGATTTTTTTATTTTTTCCCCCAGAAGTACCCCTAAAATCAAAATTTTTTCTTTTACAATATGTACTCCTGATCGGGTCAATAAACTATACATTTCAACCTCTTCCGTCCAGTAGTTTAGGAGAAAATGGCTGTGATGTGACAGAGGCAGAAATCCTGAGTGATATTATAAGGGTATCCGTATATATATATATTGTATATACGGAACCCTAAAAATGTATAAAATATAAAATGTATTATTATTTATTATACAAAAATGATCAATTTTTTTAAACTGAATCTTTAAAGCCAAAATCACAATTATGGATATGGGGGATATATCCATCCCTAGAAAATTTTTTCTTTGAAAAAGCAATAATACTTTGGGTATTACGTTGATTTTCACTTTGTTTGGCTATGTTGAACGAAATCTAGGAAATACGTGTTTATCATAGAAAACATAACGAACATTTTAATTGTTTACTTATTACGGTGGATGTACGGATTCAGTATAATTTAAAAGTGCTAACGAAAATTTTCATTGTCAGGTTCACTATACTCTGGATGAACTTCAGTTAACGAGCATCAACAGTTATATTTAGTATACGCAGACGAGGTAATGATTGTATTAGATAGTCTTTCTATTAATAAACTACCAGCATGAGCCTATATTTATAGTGCCTTCTGCAACTGACAGTTTTATGAAACACGTTTTTATTGATCGCTTTAACTTATCTGTAAAGCAGGCTGCTATTATGTTATTACATATTACATTAAAAAGTAAATAATTGAAGCGAATGATGTTTAATATGAAAAAATAAAACAATTTGTGAATTGTAGATTTATTTTTAACCTGAGGTTATTGCAGTATTTAATGTGTTCAAATAACTTTTACTTAATATTCCTCAAAAAAAATTAAAAAAAAACAAATCAAGTCAAGCGATTAAATTTTGTTACACTTCTGATGTCATATGTCAAAGTGATGACGTCATCAAATTCCTTGTCAAGGAGTAAGCTGTATGTCCCATTAAATAAAAAACATTTTTCTGCAAATGAACTGCATACAAATTATTTTGTGTGCCATGAAGAAACACGTGCCATATTTAGTGAAGTCGATTGTGAAAGAGCTAGGACTTCTAGGATTACTGCAAGTAGAGTTATCGCGAGATACCAGGACGGGGGAGGCATCAAAGATTTACTTAGATGTGGCAGACCTAAAATGAACACTGTATTAAAGTTATGAGAAAACCAGACGAAGAATTTGTGGCGTTGTGTGTATTTTTAGAAGAAGAAATTGAGAGAAAAACTCACAAAAAGCGCAAACAGGTTCATTTTAGTAAGTCAACAAAAAGAACCACGTGACAATATAACGATGACTTAAATTACTCGTCTTGCGCTTTAATTCGTACGAGAAACAACCGGTCTGAAAATGCTTAGGCCTCTTGTGTATTTGTAAACATTCGAGTGAATAGTGAAGGTGGCTGTACAACCACGGAAAAAAATTGCTCCGTTCCGATCCATTCTCCACCGATCCGCGGTAGTGTGCGGACCCTACTTTAATAATATACTTTTCTCAATTTCCGTTCCTTTCCATTCCATTCCGATCCATTCCGTTCCTGGATAATGTGTGTCCTGCTTTATGGTGTACAAGTAAGAATGTTTCCGGAAACCACACTTAATAGAAGATGGATTGGTACACACGTGGCCCCATTTAAGTAGCCACCAAGATCTCCAGATTTGACCCCAATGGATTTCTTCTTGTGGGGCCCCTTAAAGAACCTCATTTATGTCGGTAGACTAGAAAATATGCAGGATTTGATAGAAGGCATTGGACGAGAAGCAAATGCCGCAACTCCCGAAATTATGCAATCAATTTGACAAATATACTTCTGTCTTATCCGTTCATAACATAATAACACAGAAACAGACAGAGAATAGATGTATGAGATGGAGAGTAACATACGCTATTTTTATACTCACTGACAAAGAAATCGCAATACCCTGAAAGAGATGTTTAAATTTGATATTGTTTTGGTAAATCACAGATGTTATAGTAAGGAGTAAATGATTAAAATTTGGTAAAGTCTGATGAATGTTTTTTCAGGTTACCTTTCTTTATCAATTAATATTGTAGTCGTTTTTAACATTTTGTTTTAATTTAACAAAAAACAAACTGTTTTATGGGATCCAAAATCGATGTTTAGTAATGTTAAAATGCCTAGAGTAGGGGCACAAATGAAGTTCAAGATCGACGTCTCGAAATTTGGTTGATGAGTGGTTAGGAGAACAAGTTCATCTTGTACTTGTCGAAACTGTTTACCGCCGTATAAGATCTTTTGGACTGCAGCGTTATCGACTTTATCTTGTGCTACATCTAACCGCGGAGCCTCGACGGCAACGACTACAGTGCTCCAGACAACATTGGAATGAGGAATGGTATCAGGTTGTCTTCTCTGATGGATTTCGATTCTGCTTGGGTGTACATGATGGTCGAAGAAAATACGTCAACCTGAATTTCATGTTGAGCGACATTTACACCGAACAATAGGCGTTATGGTGTGGGGTGCTATTGTAAATGGAAGTAGGTCATCTTTAGCCTTTGTCCGAGGCAACATGACGGCGCAACATTATCTTCAGGAAGTAGTGGAGCCGCTTGCTTACCATAATCGGCTCATGGATCTCATATTTCAACAAAATAATGCTTGGACTCATGTTGCTCGAGTTAGTTTAAACATCCATGAGGAGACTCATGTGAATCTGTTAACATGACCACCCAGATTCCTCGATCTTTCGCCCATATAACATGTTTGGGATATAATGCGTAGAAGGCTCGGGAATTTACCTCAGCCCTCAAAGACTTTGAAGGTTCTAAGAAATGAAATACATGAAAATTGGCTTGGGATAGTATTCATCCAGAAAAAATAGACCACCTTATTGAATCAATGCCAATACGTGTTGGGTAGTGTATAGAAAACCGCATATTATTAACAAAGTAAATTTAAAAAAATTAAAATCCTTGATATTTTTTATTCAAATTTTAATCATTTACTCATTACTATAGCATCTATGTTTTACCAAAACATTATTAAATTTGAACATCTCCTTCTGGGTGTTGCGATTTCTTTGGTAGTGAGTGTAGATTTTGGAAAATGGCCGTTTCTGTTGGATAGAAAGTACTATTTTAATATTGCCGGTTACTGCCGAATGTTGCAAATGCCAAGATACCCGGTGATTTTTTTGGACACTGTGCAACATAAGTAGGTTAGATTTATTATATAATTGGTAAAATTTTGTATGAAGGTTTTACAGGTCTTTGACTAACACACAGAATACATTTTTGTTATAGAGAAATGCATACCTTCAGTATAATTCGAACTTAACAGTGTATCTCTATCCTAAACCTTACTTAATAGTCTTGAGTTGAAGAAGCTAGATTTCAGAGACATTTCAAATCAAAGTTTGAGATTTAAATTTCTTCAACAAATATATACAAGTAAGGTCGAAGAAAATATCATACAAAATTATATATATATATATATATATGTTTGTTTTTAAGTTTTCGCGGGCACTAAATGTTTTAGGTGGTTTCCGGGAATTCATCCGCGTAGTTACTCGAATACTAGAAGCGAAAGCAGAAGGTTACGAGAATTATGCGAACCGACCTGAAGAGGGCAGATGCGACTCTGCCGAAACGTCGTCATTTTACCATCGATCCCGGCAGGGATCAGTTATCAACTACGCGGATGAATTCCCGGAAACCACCTAAAACATATATATATATATATATATATATATATATCGGGATCAATGGTAAAATCACGACGTTTCGCAGAATCACATCTGCCGTCTTCAGATCGGTTCGCATAATTCTCGTAGCCTTCTGCTTACGCTTCTAGTTACTCTAACACTATAAATAGTAAAAAATAAATTTTTGAAAATATTTGCCGATTAGACCAAAATTGGTTTAAGGTTGTTTGTAGGGTCTCTGATCACGAATCGGAGGTCATATTGTCAGATTTTGTCTATCACATTCGTGATCAGCGAAGCCAAAAAACCTCTTATAAGAAGTTCAGTGCGATTTTTTAAAATTTTATTGGCCATTTTGAACCCGCCATTTTGAATTTTGCAAATTTGACCTCCGATTCCTAATCAGAGACCCTAAAAATCACTCTAAACCAATTTTGATGTAATTGGCAATTGTTTTCAAAAATTTGTTAAGGTTTCTAGGCCATTACTCTGTAAAAAATAATCTGATTTTAAAGAAAATGATGTGTCACAAGATTGTTAAAGAGGAGATCTTTAAAAAGAGGTATCACATGATAACCCTTTGTATTAAGCTTGTAGAAGTGATAGTCACCCCCTCTTAGGGGTTGAAACTACAGGGTGACCGATACGTGTAATGCTAAAGCGAACCCTAGGCGACATTGTAATTCCGTGCCTATTTTTCAGTCATAACACATACTTTGCGTTTGGTAATTTGGTTTTAAAGCATATAGTGTGCAGTTCTATTTAATTATTATTTATTGTCTGTTATAAAAATTAAAAAGTTAAAAACCTAATTTTCGGGCTGCAAAAATTACGGGCCCTAGGCATGTGCCTAGGTCTTAGTCTGTCCCTGCCCCGGAAATATAAATGAACGTGTTTGTTTGTCTTTTTCGGTTAAAGATATTTTAAAAGTAATTTTGGGTGGCTAGTTTTGAATGAGAGCCCTGTATATATGAATGACAATAATCAATTCCTAAAAATTTGGTTCACTTCACGCTGAAACTTTGCTGCTACATTACGCCGAATTTTCCTGCGCTATAAGATCCATTGATTCGATAAGAGCTAAATCGCCTTTATGTCACCTGTACCTAATGGCTACTGATCTCGCGACCTCGACTACCTCGTCCTTTGGGTCTGCTGCATCAGCCGCCCTAGTTTCGACGAGTGCATAATAACCTTACACAGGGGCAGTTGTAATGTGAAAATTAAATCAATTCTGAGCTTAAACATATACGTTTTATTCGACAACAATTGACGCTCTCAACATGCTTGATTTGAATCGAAATTGTTGCGTACGAACCGGCGTATGTGCTAACTAAACTACTGAAATATCATCGTACGAAGTCGTGTGGCGGCCGAATCCCGTGGATGTTTTGATTTTGGCTTTTTAGATCAGTATACCCGCTGTGGTAGCTTCTTTAAACTCTGTTTTGTGCTCAGTGTAATTTTTTAGCTAAGTTTTCATCATGGGAGGTGAGTAACGAAGGATTTTTTTGAATGAAAGTCGCAACAATGCGCATTCGACCAATTCATCGTTTATCAATAATCAAGGTTACGTTGACATTGTAATGCTACTCTATGATTTTAATGGGAGTCAAAGTTTCTATTAGAAATTCTTAAAGGTCTGGTTGTAACATTTCTGATTAGGTTGTGAAAATAGTTTATTTTTGGCCCAACCAGTTTATTTCCAGATATATTAAGCATATGCCTTTAATGTAAAGCAGTGAAAAACAAGTTTTATGCGTTTTTATATTCAATTTACGCGCCTATTTTATAGTTTGGTTGCTGTATTTCGGGAAGTGTTAAATATTTTTATGGTTTTTTCAAATTCAGAGATGATTTATGGACCATTAAGGAAATTTTGATAACACTTGCTTCATAAATAAACGTTTTTTATCGATTTACTATCTGTAGTATTTGAGCTATTTTAAAACTTTAATTGGAACATCTGTATTTTTATCGATCTATTTTGAATTTTTTGCAGCCAAAATTTTATTTGCTACAATAAAATCGTATAGATAAAACATGTAAATTACCTAAAATTGCAGATCAATGGTTTATACAATACAAACCTGTTAATGAAAAAATCATAAACGCCTATGCGAGTACCCACGAATTGTTTTCCAAAATGGTTTCAAGGAATTTAAACTCCAAATTAGTTTATGGGTAGGGTATCGGCATTTAAAAATATAAAACAAGGGTAGTTTTACTTATTTTTAACATAATTGCAATTTTAACAGCTCTTCAAAATAGGTATTTTTTTGATTTCTAGAAAGTGCCAGATCGGAATCGGGTTGGTGGTATAATTTATAGTAGAACAAAAATAACAAAATTTTATGGTTTCTTGGGTACATATCACATATCAGGCTTGAAAAAAAAAAGTTGTATATGCCGAACAATCCACACGTTTCAAAACAAAATCAACAAATACAACTCAAAGCGCAGAAAATTACGGTTAGAAATTCCTTGTGAATGTAATAAATTTTAAATTGTAGTTACATCTAGACCTCCAAATTTACAAATAAATTAACAAAAAAAAAATGTAAACACATGACAATTCGAAAAGTCTAACATTTGTGAACATGCTTACAAGAACGTGACAATGTAAACTCTGAAGACAACTTTTTGAAAGCAACTTGACTATTGTATACTTTGGAAAAAACAACAGTTTTCCTTACTCATATGAAGTAAAATTGTCAATTTCAAATTTATATTTTAATAATTGTGAATTTAATGCCATTTATAACGAAGTCGTATTAAGATTTTGGAACGGTTGGACTTGGAAAATGAGAAACAGAGAAAGTTGGTCAAGTAGCAGATGCCAATAAGGATATTTTTTGAGTTTACTATTCATTTTATTAACAGAACAATTTACAATCTTATTAACCGAAGAGAGAAAGAAATGTATACACACCAGCTCAGTGAAAATTAATCCCCAATATTTGTAATACAGCAAAACATTTGAAATTTAGTAATAATATTACCATTTTAGAATTTTCAAGAATTACATCGAAATCACTGGATAAATAAGTTGCCTGATTTTAAGGCTTTGTTAAGAGATCTTGATAAATACTAAATTGAAAAATTGTCATCTAGTTATTTCTTTGGAGAGTAATTGTGCAAATGTCTTTTAATACTCTAGCTTTTTACCCCAATAAATCATAAAACCAGAAGAACCAATATTGAAATGAAATTACAAGAAATTAATGTTATTTAAATATACCCCAAACCTATTACTGACCTATGTCAAATTAACACGTTTATTATGGGGGTGTTTACAAAATCAAACTAACTGGGTTTGTTTTTGTAAATTTGTCGTTGTTCAAGTAAATTCAGTTCTTGTCCTTAATTTCCACTGTTTCATCATCCTGGCAATGATTTACGTATAGAGTGTAACGCCATATCCGTACATTTTGTGTTGCTTGTAACACGAATTTTATGCTCTTTTTACCGGCATTTGAAACTCTTTACATTTAAGTGTTACTGCAAATTATGTTCAGTATATAAACCTTAATCAATTGTTAAAAAAATTACAGAGCATCATCATATTTAAAATAACTTCATATTGTTGGTGTAAACAGTTTCACTTTTTATACCACCCGATTTTGAAGAACCTAAAATTTCTACACGTATTTAAATAGGCAAATAGTTTAATATTCATATTTATTTTGTGACGTTTCATCATTTTTAAATATATTGGAATTAGCATAATATTATTATTAATTTAAACCAAGTCTGTTAGTTTTGATTTGATACAATAAGAAAACACAGCGTGCACTAAAATACAATTTTTAAAATAAATCCCATGTGATACTTTTATTAACTGTTACTTTTTTGATATCGTAACCTTGGCATGGAATTGTTTATCAATAGCGGTTTTGTTTTCAAGATTTGGTGCCAAAAGGGAAATAATAAAATTTGCGTCAAAGATTATGTGGATGATACTATTAACATTTAATACGTAATTCTCTGAGATAATCTTTTTTCGGTACCAAAATAACTCGACGAAATAATTTTAGGTTGTATTCAAACGTCTATTTTTTTATAAGTAGGACAACGAATTTGTATTTTAAGAACGTTTGTTCGAATTTTTGTTTAAAAAGATGTATTATGGGATTTGCATTAACGATCTCGTGCCAAAAAATAAAATGAAAAACTAAATCGAGCGCATGAAAAGTTATTTGGACTTTTAGCGTTTCCGTATTGCAACCATATTTACTATTTGAGATACAGCGCATGTTTAAGAGGCTCATAAAATAATGTTTTATATATACGTCTTCAACGTGAGCCATTAGTTATTTTGGACAAAACTTTAATAATATTTTATTGCTCATCAAAAATAATTGGTTTCATTGCCATTGGAACATTTCTTTCTACTCTTTAATATTTTTACATCTACGTAGGCATCTTTTAAGTTCTACAAAGTAAGAAAAAATAGAACAAACGCATGTATTGTGTTCCTAAAAATTGACATTAATATATAAACTATGTTTATTCTAACAGCACCAACTTTGGAATTCTGAATTGTTGAAAAATCGCTGAAATACGTAAAAACATTTATCGATGGGGACCCCTTTTTGTTATTTATAAATTTCGTTTTGTAATTAAATAAACAATCAAATCAAAATTTATTTACAGAAGAGAAACTCCTATTAAACATGTGTGAATTTTTTTAGGTTGTGACTGACTAATTTTAAAAATTAAACTAATTTCTCGAATCTATATAGTACATAAAATATTTAAAAAATTAACCAAACCAAAACAAAAAAAAACAACTAAAAAGTTGACAATAAAGAAAAACATAATACCACCATCTTGTGTAGATAGGTACCTACTTCTAGGTAAGCATCTATAACAATAGCAGATGCTTATTATTTTCTAATAAATTATCTCTTATCCCGTATATTTTTGAGATTCCCAGCAAATTTAAATCCTGCATTCTTTATATATCATCTAATTATAACAGGTTTCAGAATTCAAAACAGGTTTTTGAAATTGAATATTCCTTGTCTTTGTTTTAACACTTCGATGTATTTTTAATTTTTTTCGGTATTTTCTAAAAACCTATATGATGCAATTCATAGAACAATATATGAGATCACTTGGGAATCTTCCTTAATAGAATACAATTTTAAAAACTACCCAAATCGGTAAGGGGCTTTGGAGAAACCGACCAATATACCATGCAAATCGAATTCTTGGCAGAACCTCTTTTTTGGAAGTATGTTAAAAAATATTGGTATAGTGAATTACTTTTCATCTTTTCAAAAATATTTTTTAATATAATTTATCAAAGTATAATTAGAAAATCTGTGGAAAACTTTTCTGAGGTCGCTGAAATCAATAGGAAAGTTATAAATAACAGATGACATAATGATTATGATATATTCGTAAAAACAGAACCTTTGGTGTACATACTGAAAGAAAAAAGTGTTAATCAATTAAATTTTCAATCAACTAATTAATCGATTGAAAAATTAATTGCGATTAATTCAATTGCAATTAAAATTAATTGCGGTTAATTTAAGCGCAATTGAGTTGTTAACTGCATGTTACAATTAATTTATTTCAATTAATCTACATTAGTTGTGTTTTGCAATTAAATCAATTGCAATTAACTTTGTCACTTATTCTAATAAACAATTAAAACTAACAATTATTTTCTTTTTAAGCGATTTCAAAAAAGGAGGATGTTTCAAGATTAATATTCTTAATTTATCTGCCAATATAGTTATTCTCCATAAATAAAATCTAAACCTAAAAAGAAATTATTACACTTATAACTATAATTGTATACGAGGTTTGTCAAAAAAGATTAATTTTCCTTAATAATGAAGTAGAACCTACCATTGCTTTTGGCAACATCGAAACTGGATATGAATTAAAATGAAAGCTATTTTTGCATGAGTAAAACTTACAAATTCGCATGTTAATTTGTATGTATGATGATTGACAGTATGATTCCAGAAATGGAGCCATTAAACAATTACATATTCATACACAAATTGGTTAAAATATAAGCCGTCCCAGAATTATAATTATACAGGGTGACTCAAAATATGTTAGAAATTAAATGTTTAATTGGCTTGCCTATAAGCAGTTGCATATACAAGGTGGTTCAAAAATAGAGTGGAGTGAAGTGAAACTATAGTTATATAGGGTGGTCAAAAAACAAATAAAAAAATAATTATATCGGGTAACCGATGAGCAGTTGAATACTTATGATAGTTGGACGGAATAGAACACTTGTTATACTGGGTGGTTAAAAAAAAGAATGTTGCAGGGTAGTCCCTTAGTAGTGACATTTACAGGGTGTTTGAAATATAGGGTAAATTGAAATTGAAAATCTGTACAGGGTGATTAAAAATATGTTAAATTGGATGGTCTTTAGCAGATGCATATACATGGGGGTTCACACATATTCTCTTATATTAATTATACAGTGATTTTTTATTTGGAGCAATCTGTATAACCATATCAACCAGCCCCTGGAACTATTATCTTACTCCGTCCGATATTCCAACCTAACATATATTTGCAACTCCTTGTGGGCCATCCTATAAAACATTATTTTTCTAAGATTTTTTAACTAACCTGTATTAGTATAATTCCACTCCCCTCTGTATACCAACCCTCTTATATATACAACTGTTTATGGGCTACCAAATATAAAATTTTGTACATTTTTGGAATCACTCTGTATAAGTATTTCTACCCCACCAAATATTTGAACCATCCTGTACATGCGTCTTCTTATGGCTATAATAAAACATTTATTATCCGACATATTTAGAAACACAGCGCCTTATATTTTAACAAATATAAGTGTATTTGCATATACAACTGCTTCTGGGTTACGTGTTTTGAATCATCCTGTACAACTGTAAGATACTTGTTGTTTCTACACATAAGTGTCACAATCTGCCACTGATTTTTTTAATATTTCATTTCTTTCAAAAATACGATTATTCCCAAAGACATCGAAATCTAATTCATAAATTACGACATGGCGGCACAATTTCTTCATTATTTCGTGCTTTATGGTTACCTAGGAAATTTTCGACTACCAACACAAAACTGTTCCAAGCTTCACTTTCTGGAACTTTGATAAAGTCAGTATCTTTCATTAATTGCCGTATTTGAGGACCATCAAATATTCCAACTTTTAACTTTTCCATACAAAAAAGCTTCGGAAATTTTCTATAAATGTGATTAAAACAATCTTCGTCCTTGTCCAACGCTTTGACAAATTGCTTTATCATTCCTAATTTGATTCCTATGTAATGGTGGAAGCATGATTTTGTTACTGCTTACCAACGGCTCCCTTCATTGACTTTATCGATCGTTAAAGAATGTCTTACAGACCAAACATCTTGTTGTGAAGCAAGCGTATTTTCACCATCCACTTTGTTGACCAAGTCCACGCAGATTGGCCATTGAAGCTGTCAGTAATAATTTTTTTCTAAAACAAATTTTTCATTTGCGTATTTGAGTTTTGTTGAACGGACAATTGGAATTGATACATATTTATTTCCACTGTGCAGTAAGACGTATTTTAAACTTCTCTTACAACTGTCAATAAAAGGCACCACCTAGTAGGTTTGTAATCTTCTAAGCCCATGTCTAGAAGCAGCTTCTTGATATCATTACAGTATTTTCACAAAAAATGGTAATAACTCACTTTCTTTATATGGTAATTGTTACCGTTGGTGCCAATAAATTTCTTTCTTTCAATCTTGAAGCTAACAGTTCTGGTCCTCTTTTGATAAAGTGAGATCACGTATTAAATGACTGAGTTTAGTTTGAGAAAGTAACTTTGGCGTAGATGTTTCACCCTCCCATTCACTTCCACTGGTAGACTACCGATTTATGTGAATTTGGCAACATTTTAGGCCCATCCAGATCATAGGAATACCAAAATCTAATCCAGCACGTTCTGGCTTTTTCAACACAAGACTTACTAACTTATGAGGATTCTATGGTTTATCTAGTATATCCATTTTAAAACTGAAATATTATCATTGACAAAGTCTGTGATATTTCTCTTTTGTTTTTTTTTTGTTATATAAACACCACAAATATAACAAAATAAACCATTACTATATTTACACTTTCTTCTTGACGAACTCATGTTTTAAAAGACAACACAAACATATCAGAATGAACATTCGGTAAATGAAACAAAGTATTAGCACATGACAACTTATACAGATTCACGTGTAAGTACTTCAAATAACTGAAATCTGAGAGCTCAGCTGTTCTGCTGGGTAAGGTGCTCAGAACCCTAATTATGACTGGAAAAATAAGTTTTATTACTAACAAGCCCATAATTGATTAATTTCAAGAATAAATTTGATCTGTAAATTTTAAAACATCGAAATTTGCTATGATATCCAGGGCACCAAAAAAAGCCGTGTAATTGACTGCTTCTTGGTAATCATTTAATCTACACTTGCAAATAAATTTTTATTATCAAAATATTAGAATTTTGAACTACAACCTTCATTTATATTTAACAACCACATTTGAATCGGTATAAGAAAAAATATTTAGGCATGTGTTATATTTATAATACAGAATTCTACACATTTGCTTACGTGATCCTGGAGGCATGTTTTGTTTTTTTTTATTTCAAGGATATATCCAAATAAACGAAGAAATAATACGCGAGCTGCATTTATATTTCGGGATCGGACAACCCTACTGTTGCAATCTGACAACTGACAGCTCTATCGTAAAGTTTGACATTTTTGAGGTTATACGTACTCAGAACGTTTTGACATACGAGCGCTATGTGTTGTTTACTGTAACTTAAAGGATTCATCTCAGCCAAACAAATGGAATTAAATCGTGAACATTTTCGTGCGATTATTTTTTACAACTTTCGACGTGAATTAAGTCAGCCAGAGTGCATGGATGAACTTAATTTAATTTTTGGCGATGAAACTCCATCAAGGACTACTATTTATCGATGTTTAGTTTAGTTTAGTTTAGTTTATTTATTGGTAAAGTATTACAACTGTGTGTTTTTACAAGTCAAAGGTACACAAGCATGAAATGTATTAAATATGTAAACAAAAGACTTTATAAAATGTTATTAAAATGGTAAGAAAATAAAATGTCCTATTTACTAATATATAGACAACAATGTACATTATTGAGGTAAACACATTAAAAATTTATACATTGAAATCACTTCCTAAGTACTCCTCAAAAGAATAAAAGGCGTGTTTTAAAAGATAATTTTTTACTCTAGTTTTAAAATGATGTACGTTTAAATTTTTTATTTATGCTGGCAGTGCATTGAAAAATTTAATGACATAATAGTCAGTACCCATTCTCGTTCGTTGCAATCTGTGGTAGCTGAGAACTAATTGAAGAATGAACTAAAGAAGAAACGATGGTATGGTGAATTCAATCGAGGTCGTAGTTCACTCCAGACGAATTTCGTGAAGGTCGTCCAAAAACAGTTGTTGTTCCAGAAACCATTGATGCTGTGCGCGAACTGTTTTTGCAAGATCGTCATATGACCTATCGTGAGATTGAGTCAACTTTACACATTAATGGGACCAGCATACATTCAGTATTGCATAAACATTTGAATGTCAAAAAAATTTGTTCGCGTTGGATCCCACACAATTTGTCAATCGTTCAAAAAAAGGCTCGTGTCGATTGGTCGAAAGAAAAGCTCAAAAGATACGATCGCGGTGCTTCAAAACACGTTTATGACATAGTGACAGGTGATGAATCGTGGATTTACGCGTATGAGCCCGAAAGTAAACAGCAGTCGACTGTATGAGTGTTTCAAGATGAGCCGAATCGGCTCAAACAACTGCATTTTTGACCGCTCAAAACATCGATTTGATGAGTCATCCGCCGTATAGTCCTGACTTGTCACCAAATGACTTCTTTTTATTCCCGTACGTAAATAACAAACTGAGAGGTCAACGTTTTTCGACACCTGAAGAAGCGGTTGCTGCATTTAGAATGCATGTTTTGGAGATACCTCAATCAGAGTGGAAAAAGAACTTCGACAATTGGTTCAAACGCATGCAAAAGTGTATAGATCTTCATGGGGAATATTTTGAAAAACAATAAAGCGATTTTCGATGATTAATATTTGTTTTTGTTCTCTAATCCCGAAATATAAAAGGCAGCCCTCGTAAAATGAACAAAACTGATGTTAATGGTAGCAAATTTAAATGCTAATCCATAGTTTTTAAATTTCACTAAGAAAAAATGCTGGATAAATATGTTTGTCTTTTTCAAAAAAAGAATCAACAAATTTAGCGTTTGCTATTATACTAATTTATTTACTGGACTATACGGACAGTTTCTATAATCGCCTTTCCTCCGTATCTATCTTCCATGGACTACTGCTTACCTCTACTCTCCATGATAGATGTCGAGATCATGTAGTCATTTGACGAAAATTTTCATCTCACGTGTGCAAGTGACCGTTTTTTAAGAAGCCTTCGCTTCAAGTGCCTAATTGTTCTAAAATAATTATTAGGGTTTAGCGTAAAGTAATTATTTTTGTATAGAACTATGAATAATTTTACATACTTTTCGCATTAACCTAGAAAAAGTTTACCAAACCCTAGCAAGAATGAGGACATGTTTGGCCGATTTGTACTATTTTTTAGCAATTACAAATCTGCCTGATGGATTACTTTTTCGTTATGACCGATAATAACGACTGCCTAAAATAACGCTTTTATCATACAACGTAATGCTTTAACTATATTTTTTAGTATCGTCATTTGAAAATCGAATTTTTAATAAAACTTGCATGTAGGAGGGTTTTGGAAATATTTAAAATAGTTTTCGATATAATAGCCAACATCAATCTAAAAATAATGCACAGTAAACACGCAGTAGCTCGAAATAAATAAGTTGGTATGATTTGGTAAGGAGGTGTTCATTTTAACTGTTCACACTGGTCTGTATTTTTAAACCCCAATCTTAAATCAGTTTGAAATCATATTGCATCTACGAGTGATACATTTTTCGACATTTTCCGCGTTTTTGCCAAACAGGATGTCACAAACTTTTATTTTCACATGGTAACTGCGCATTTAATGGATTTTATTTTGCGTGTAATTATAAACAAGATTGAATTAGAAGTTGATAGAAATGAATGTGTTTTCGTTATGGAATGGAGTTTATTTATTTTTTGATACGTTAATATTTTAAAATATGAAAATGTATTTTCGACAAGTATATTTATTAAAAATGTATAATGCACGAATGCAATTAAATTTGGACACCGCAGATGGCTCTGGGTTTACTGTTGAAAATGTTGTCTTCAAAATTTTGAGTAATTGCAAAAAATCGCTAAAATTGCATATCGTCATATGCAGCTATATTCAATCAACAATTCATGATCTTCCTTGAAGCTGAAGATGCAGAGAAACCTAAACAGCTGAGGAACTGGAAAACTTAAGTTGTTGAGAAGAATCGAAGAAGAAGAAATTTTGATCTGTGAGAAGAATATAACCACTGTATTGAAACTAAGTGGAATGAAGAAGGGGAACTTTAGGATTGCAGAATTGAAGAATTGCCTCGAAGGACATAGAAGAAGAACATATTTCTGGCAGTTTTTATTGAGAAGTAAGACAAGTGTATATTTCTCTGAGTTTTGCCATTGACATCGTAGACGATTGTACCCCCGGAATTATGTCAGAATTTCTTATTAATTGAAAAAATCTTGACCTGCCCTCCTCGAATTGTCTTCTCCGTTTAATTAGTAGTCTGCCTCTACTTCTATGACCAATTGGTGTCCATCTTATTGCCTCCTTGGCTATTTGGGTTAGTTCCTTACCTGCTGTGTTGCCTATCTAATTCCATTTTTTTACAGTTCGGCCTTGGTTATTTTATGCGACCACGAGACCTTGAGTTGTTTATGAAAACTTTTGTTCTGGTGTTTTGCACAGATGTTTTGGTCCATATAAAATAAAGATTTTACATTGTTCTAGAATACCTATTGATTTGTGCTTATTGGCCTATGCTTTCCATATTGTTTGTTCTATTTCTGCTTTAAAACTAACTAGTCTAAATGCCAAAGGAGCCCGCCATATACTTATGGAAAATGGCTTTTAGTCAAATTAGTATGATATTGTTTATGATGTGTATATCACAAATTCTCATGGGCACGAAGTTCAAAATTTCTTGGTTCTTAAGATATGAGAGGCCAAAGTGTTGCTGTCTAACTTACTCTTGATAATACGTAAACTCTGCCCCAACACTGAAAGACTGAAAGGAAACATATGTAGATGGTAATGAGTTGAAGTTTAGTAAAAAATATTTAGAATAATTATACATAAACTTATTGGATCTACGATAGGGCACAAAAAACAATTTAGGTTCGCCATTCGGGACCATATGCTCTTATTTTTTGGTATGTTTAACTTACGATTAACAATTGACATTACTAACTTAGCGTCACTCCGAGAATGATGAACTGAGTGACAATTCATCTAAATCATTTTATTAGGATAATTATTTAACAAACAGATGTTTGCGGCAGTAATATGTGATAAAAAAGTTAGGACTTTTGTAACTCCGGTTATAAGAACCGTAAATGGACAGATTGTTGCCTTTATGTTAACCTCAATCCTTGGATCTTTTAGTTACTGTCTATTACTAGCATGGTGAATATTTTCCAGAAATGCAATTTATTTCAAAATGTTATTAATAAAAATGATTTAATTGAATTATTATGTAAGTATGTTCACAATTCTCTGAGGACTGTATCGTCACTCTGTTACTTATGCCATTTATCAACGGCAGATGAACCAAGTCAAAAAAATCTCGTCCCGAATAGCGATCCTGTCTGATAGGCCCTAAAATGAGTTTTATTCCTCATCGTAGATCCAACTAGTTAATGTTTTATTATGCTACATCATTTTTACAAAACTTCAATTCATCTTCATCGATATTTGTTTTTTTTTTCACTTTTGGGGCAGCGTATACACATTATCAAGATTTACTGGGACAACAACACTTTGACCCCTCATATCTTAAGAATGAAAGAATTTTGAACTGGGTGCCCATGAGAACTTTTGATCTACACATCATAAACCACATCATACTATAGATTCAACTAATTTGACTGAAAGCCATTTTTCATAAGGATATGGCGGTGTCCTTTGTTAAAAACTCGCATTTCTTTACCATTAATTAGTAATTTTAATTTGGGTTTGGTGTGACAATTTCAATTCGTTTTTTAACCTACTTCAAAAAGAAGGAGGTTCTCAATTCGTCTGTATCTGTTTTTTTTTTATTGTTTGTTCACCGATTACTCGGAAACGGCTCGAGGAATTTCGACCATTTTACTGGATCCTGTTTGGGGGCATAGCGTAGTGGTCCCATATTTTTTTCATTAAAATAGCTTTTACCATTTCTTAGAAAATGGGGAAAAACTATTTTTACCTATTCTCATATACTCTATGCCTTGGTGGAGGAGCCGGTATTATTATAAAATTTGAAAATTTTTATTCGGAACGTGGGACAAATTGAAAAGAGATTGGATTAGTTCCGTGATATCTCAAAGTAGTCAGAAATTTTTTTCAATTAACATAGCTCGTATAGTTTCTTATAAAATGGGGAAAAACTTTTTACCTATTTTCTTATATTCTATGTCTTGGTGGAGTCGCCGGTATTATAAGATTTGTTGGAGTTGCTGGTATTAACTATTCGGAACTTGGGGTAAATTGTAAATAAGATGAATTCATTAAAATCAGTGTCAGTTAATATGAATATACAGTGTGTATTCATAAATCAAACGATTTCTTTTTATTCATAAAATTAAGAGAAAATAGTTATTCTTCACAAACAGATTTTTTATATGGTCTAAAACATAAACAGTAATCATTTCATGTCAATTTTTATTAACGGTAGACAAGGTTTGTCTTTAAAGAGGACTTTTGATTACAAATTAAAGTATTTTCATTTCTGTTAAGATATAAAATTGTTATCAAATAGAAATAATTAATACTATATTACGAACAAGGTTTGTTTATATATATATATATATATATATATATATATATATATATAAAATTGAGTTCTGGAAAAAAGGCTCTAACGGTTTCGATGAAATTTTCTTATTTAGAAGTTTCAATACATAGAAATCGATTGGTTAGGGTCTCATATTTGGGAAAATTGTTTTGCATAGAAATTAAATAATTAAAAAAGTTATTGACAGTTTGCGACAATCAAGATAGCTGATTTGTAATTTAAAGGTGTTCAATATAGGGTGATTTGGTAACCTACATAAGAGTGAGATTCGTCTTGTAAAAATTATTTCAATACAGAGTGAATTGAGAGTGAAACTGCTCTTGTAATAATTTTTTCAATACAAATTGTATTTGTATGTTCCGAACAAGTAACTATTTAATGCCTACCTCATGTTTTCCTAGCATTATATTTTTACACCTGGAGATTTAAAGTTTTCAAAGTGATAAAATTGCGATTTTTGGATGAGTAAAATCTTATGAATGTGCATATTAATTTCGCGCATATAAATATAAATTTGTGGTGTAAAAATGAAATTATATAGGGTAGTTATTAAAATGTTAGGTGATCCATAAGATTTGCTATGCAAGATGGTTAAAATATAACGTCAAATGTAATTATAGCATACAGGATGGTTAGTAAAAAGTAAGACAAAATAATTATATAAGATGGCTCATAGCAGTTGGAAATTAATGATAGCTAACATACAGGGCGGAGTACAAATATTGTTATGAAGGATGGTTACAAAAATGTTAATAGAATGTTACAGCTATAGGATAACTCATTTGCATTTACAGCCATTTCATCACTGAAAATTGTAAAATAAGTACATTAAAAAAAAACAAAAACTGACTTCAAAAGAAAATTAACTAAAAAGCATGAAATATTTTGCTACAATTAAATACTTTTTATGAAGTCGGTGCCAATTTGAACAGCGAAGTTGCGAAGTATAACTCATCAATGTACCTCACAAAATACTTTCACTTTCCAATGTTTAATGAAATATTTGGACAAAAATCAGTAAAATTACAAGATTACAATGAAAACTTAATTGATGCTTCGAGGGTCGCGAACGATTTTTTACAACGTTTGGTATTTCACGATCGTCTTAAGACGACTCGTTTGTTAGGAGATTCTTAAACGACTTTCTGTGAAAATATATTTTACAAGGAAGAACAAATCCTCCGGTAAGCCTTGTTTCCCTAAGCCAGACCATTTTTACTTCAACATTGTTGAACTCTTTCCCTATTGGCTAATTACTCTTGTGGGTGTTGGAAAATAATTTCCCAATTCCAGGAACACCCAATGGTCAAAATAATTTATCCCTCTCACCCTGCCAAATAAAAAGGTTCTTATTCATATCCAATAACTTTAAGTTTTAGCTGTTTCTTATTGTCAGCTACTAACACTTTCTATTTATTTTTATTATACAGTGTGGAACAGCCAAATGAAATAAATTTGATAACGAATAAAGCAGAAGAAAAACGCTTGAAAAAAATATATATGGGGTGTGTCATGTGACAGTGGCCAATACCAACTTTCTCATTTTAAATGCAAGCCCCTGTATATTATTTATTTTTTGGATTCTCCAGAAAATTCTAGACATAATTCCCACATTGTCCCACACTTATCTTCAACTGTTTCGGAAATATTAAGTGTTTTCAGATTTATTACAAAAATTAACATTAAAAAAGAAAATTATTTTATTTCACAAATTCGCTACATTACATTAAAAACCTAATAAGTAATATAGGTTATTCCTTAATAATATAAAAAAAACATTAATGTCAATGTAGGAAATGTTCAAAATGCTCGCCGCGCCTCCCAGTCCCCTGATTTGAATAAATTTGGTTCCGGTACTGCCGGACATTGAATTCGTAATAGGGCGGTGCTCCATCTTGCTGAAACCATATTGTACTGGCAGGAAATTGTGGGATTGATAGATCAGGATATAAGTTTGTCAAAGTTGGCACATTATTTTGGAGCAGTTCTAAACATTTATCTCCATTTAAGTTGCCATCAATGAAAAAGGGACCTACGATATGATTTCCAGCAATTCCTGTCCAAACATGGAACTTTTTCAGGAGATTGTATGTGTTTCTCTGTCATCCAGTGAGGATTCTCATTAGGCCAATAGCGACAATTTTGACGATTAACATGAGCGTGAAGTGTAAAGGTGCTGTCATCAGAAAACAAAACATCTAATTGGATCACATTGTTATCTAACCTTACCATCATTTGTTCACAGAAATACTCTCCTATCGAAATCGTCTTCCATGAGCTCCTGAGTCGGCATCACTTTATAGGGATGCATTTTACTTCCTTTAATACTCAAAAATTTGATGTGTGGCTAACGTTGTACAGTGGGGCTGCATTTCGACCAGAATTATGTGTTTTTTCTTGAAACTCAAGCATAATATGCAATTTCGTATTATCATTTAGAGCATTGGCAGCTACTTTTTTTATCTGTCTTACATGACGAAACTCTGGAAACTCCTTTTCTATTTTGCTAATTGTTCCTTGGGATACAGACGGCAAAGTGTGTTATCTCCATAACCAATCATTTATAGAATGGTTTTTTGTACATTTCTGTTAAATGAACCGTTTTCTGATATTACTACGTACAGTTAACGAAATTCAACTGACAATAGCACTGACACTGATCACCACTGTCATGTAGGCAGACAACAAGATGCTAAAGCTATGAGTTTTGACGAAAATAACCAAAACTGTTTTTTAATCAGTAAAAAGGAACGCAGGAATGGTTTTTACTTATTATCTCAATAACAAGAGCTAAATGGGAATTAAGTATTGAGTGTAATATAGCGATTTTGTGAAATAAAATCATCTCCTTTTTGAATGTCAATTTTTGTAATAAATCTGAAATACTTAATATTTCCGAAACAATTAAAGATAGGTGTAGAACATTGTAAATGATTATCTCTAGAATTTTCTGGAGAATCCAAAAAATAAATAATATACAGGGGCTTGCATTTAAAATAAGAAAGTTGGTATTGGCCACTGTCACATGACACACCCTATATATTTTTTTGTTGAAATATGCGCATTTAAAAATACAAATCGACGTGTCTAAGCGTTTTGCAGAACACGCCCTCCTTTATTCCTTGTCGAATTTATTCTATTTGGCTGTTCCACACTGTATTTGTAATAAAAATATACACTATTGTCTGGGATCCATAAACCTTTGGAAGAATTAGTTTATTAGTTACAAAGGGAAACTTACAATCGGATTATTTCTTCTTGTGTTTATAAGCATATTATTTGTTATTTATCATTTTATGTTAAATTTTACGAACAATTATCTTATCCAAGAATGAAATAAATATTTTTGTATTAATTACTATTTTTTAAATATATCTAGTATGCTTATGTCTATTTAGTAGAGTAGTAACTATGTCGTCGTCGAGAGCACACGTGTGTGCGCTCTGCTCTGACAATTTTATAGTAAATTCGAAGTGTATAAAATGTGATTTTTGTCAAAACTCGTACCATTTAATATGTACGAAAATTAAGGATGTAGTGCTGAAATCCAAACAAGAAAATGCAAGCATTAAGTGGTTTTGCAGTAACTGTCTAAAAAAAGTTGAATTGAAATTAAAACAAGAAGAAACGGAAGATATCAGTATTAAAACAAAAGAAGTGTTAGAAAAAACAGAGAAGCTTATAAGTCTAATTCAACAACAACAGCCTAGTTATTCTGAAGCTGTAAAAAACAGAAGTAAAATTGAACCGTTAATTATAAAACCAAAAGTTCCAAATCAAAACAGTTCAGTAACAAAAAATGTATTAGAACAAAAAATTCGGCCAGAGGAGATCGCTGTGTCTGTTTCAAAGGTGAAGCCGGTTTCACACGGATGTGTTGTTGTACATTGCGATGACAAACAATCATTGGAAAACTTAAAAACAAACATGCAAAAGGAAATGGGGAAAGATTATGAAGTATTGACAGGAAAAATGTTAAATCCAAAAATAAAGGTACTGAATATAAGGGAGGAACAGTTACAAGAAGTGAGTTTCATTGAAAAGATAGAAAATCAAAATTTTCCTGATACTATGAGAAAGGGGATAAAATTGGTACATAAATACAAAACGGCAAAAAATAGAAAAAGTACGGTAAATGTAATTTTGGAATTAAGCAGTGAACACTACAATTATTTAAAAAATAAAAAAGATCATTTATACATAGGATGGGACAGTTATCGTTATTTCGAATTCATTAGTGTGCTACGATGTTTTCGCTGCTGGCGTTTTCGGCCATCACGCTGAAAAATGTACAAATACTGCGGACATTTGCCCTAAGTGTAGTGGAAATCATAAGCAATCAAACTGTGATAACGACACATTAGGATGTACAAATTGTAAATATGCTTCTCAAATTTTAAAAATTCCAAATATAAATTATAATCATCATGTATTTGATATAAACTGCCCTAGTTATCAACGGCAAGTAAACATAACAAGAGAAAAAATTAAGTATATATAGCCACTACAGTCAAAGAAAAATAGTCTTATATTACTCATAAACATACAGGGTCAGACAAAAAATCATGTTCAGTTGGAACAAACCATAGATCAATATAAACCTATGGCAATTGTTGTTACTGAAACCCATATTACTCGGGATATAGAAGATTCTGAAATTGCTGTACAAGGGTACAATCCTTTCATAATATACTCTGATAGCCGTCATACAGGGGGAGTCACCATATACGTTAAAAACTGTCTAAAATGTGAAACGATTACAACTTTCCATAGAAGCAGAGAATATTGGGGAATTTTGGTGAAGTTAAATCTGCTTAAGGATAAGGTGATAGTAGGTGGAGTCTACAGATCACCAAATGGTATGGACATAACAGACTTTTTTAATAAGTTTGAATCAAGTTTAAACGAAGAGGATGTAATTAGGAATAAGACAATAATAGCAGGCGACTTTAACATAAATATGCTGGAAAACTCCCAATATAAGAAACGAATATTGAATATTACAACTACATTAGGGTTCAAGCAAATTATAACAAAACCTACACGATGTGCTAAAGACATTAAAACGCTAGTGGACCATGTTTATACAAATTTTACTGAAATACAAGAAACTGACAGAATATATCCTATTATAGGTGACCATGAAACTATTGGACTACAATTAAACTATGATGAAATATCAATAGAGAAAAAACACTATTTTCGAGACTTACACGATTCTAAACTTCAGGAAATAAAACTGGAACTAATAGGACAAGAGTGGAATTATACAACTATTAATGTAAATACTTTGTACCAAAATTTTAGTGACAATGTAACCAAAGCCATCGAAGATATATCACCACTAAAAGAAGTATTGTTCAAAAAAAAGTATCAATGGTTGGATGATGAAATAAGAAGGGAGCAGAAGGAGAGGGATAGACTGTTTAATACTTTCAAATTTACAAATAGTATCAACGATTTTGAGGACTATAAAATACAAAGAAACAAAGTTGTAGCATTGATTCGTAAAAAGGAGAAAGATTATTACGAAAGGAAAATCTGTGAAAATCGTCACGATAGTGAGAAAATGTGGAGGACCCTCAAACAAATTGTAAATAAGAACACACAAACTATTAATTATATGTGTATAAATATTGAAAATGGTAATGTAGAGAACTCATTAAATAACTTTTTTATAAATAGTGTGGAGGATATTGTAACAAGCATTCCTTTACCAGATATTGAATTTAAGGAAGAAAAAATTGAAGTGAATACCAAGTTTACAGGTTTTAAAAAAATTTCGTTAAATAAGTTAAAGAAAACAATAAATAATTTAAAAAATAAGTCTTCGGGGGACACTGTGATGTCGGTAAATACGCTAAAAAAGTTATTTGAGGTTATTGGGTATCCCTTATTAAATATAATAAATACATCACTGGAAACTGGTATAGTGCCTACAGCTTTAAAATGTAGTGTTATCATACCGGTGCCAAAAGTTACTCATCCTAAGCAACCAGAGGAACTACGTCCAATAAATCTACTTCCCGTTGTTTTAAAAGTTCTAGAAGTGTTGGTGCATGAGCAATTGATTCTATACTTAGAACAGAATCAAATATTCTATGTGGGTCAATCTGGATTCCGAAGAAAACATTCCTGTGAAAGTGCGTGTCAGTTTGTGATGTCACAGTGGAAAAAGCAAATAGATGTAGGTAACATTGTTGTAAGTGTTTTCATTGATTTAAAAAGGGCTTTTGAGACAATAGACAGCAAAAAATTGATAAATGTTTGTAGAGTATATGGAATAGAGGGGACGGTTCTTAAATGGTTAGAAAATTACTTGAGTAATAGATATCAAACTACTAAAGTAGATAATAAAATATCACACAAAATTGAGGTTAAATATGGTGTACCACAGGGAAGTGTCCTGGGCCCTCTACTTTTTATACTCTACATAAACGATATAAATAAATATATTTGTAATAGTTTTGTTAATTTGTATGCGGATGATACCGTGGTATCTTTAGCAGGAAGAAACTTTTTACAAGTAGTGCAAACAATAAATAAAGACCTAGACATTTTAAAAAATTGGCTAAGGTTTAAAAAATTAAAACTTAATCCTAATAAAACAAAATGTATGATTTTCGGAACAAGACATAACTGTAAAACATTTGATGAGGGAAACTTTGAAATAAAGATGGATAGTGAAGTAATAGATCAAGTTAAAGAAATAAAATATCTTGGAATTGTGCTAGATCCACAATTAAACCTAAATGTTCATGTAGATTATATGTGTAAAAAACTAGGTAAGAAAATTGGATACTTTGGGAGAATAGGATACAAATTGTCCGAATGGTCGAGGCGTATAATTTATAATGCAATAATATATCCCCAGTTTACTTATTGTATCTCCTTACTGATGTACTGCAATAATCAGGAAATAAATAAAATGCAAATATTGCAAAATAGAGCTATGCGTGTACTGTTAAAATGCAATCGGTATACGAGTATAAGGGATATGTTATCTAGACTAAAATTTCTTAATATTAAACAAATGGTTGAAGAAGCAAATTTGATATTTATATATAAAATCAAAAACGGTTTAATTCCTCAGTTTCTGACAGGTTTTTTGATAAAAAGATCGGACATGATAACTTATAATTTAAGAACAGGGGACCAGTATTTTATAGGGAGGTTTCACACTAATGTGTTAGAAAAAACATTGTTTGTGGAAGGGTTACGGGTATATAATTCTCTTCCAGAAATTATTAAAACATCCCATAATGTAAATATTTTTAGGAATAAATTGAGAAATATGTATTTTAATTTAATTTAAATGTTTTGTATACACTTGTTAAAAATGTAATATGTAAAAAAGATGTTATATCATAGCTTAAAGCTAAAATAAAGCATTTATTTATTTATATTACGACAGAACAAACGGTATGTCTGATGTCATTAAAAAATATATGAGACCACTTCCGGATCATCCCTAATAGAATTAAACTGTAATGAAGGCGTTAAATGATTTAATTTATTTTTAACTGTGAATGTCATATATCTTAATTATCTAGTCTCCTTAAGACAACTCACTTTAAATTAACTGAAACTTCAGAAATTTTGATAAAATGTGTATTATATATACAAATCTCTCTTTTTTTCAGGTTATGCTTGGGTAACGCTGGCCACAAATGATTCTTATTCGCTAGGGGCTTTAGTTTTGGCGCACTCGCTCAAACAAGTCGGCACAAAACAACAACTGGCTGTGCTTATTACTCCAGGGGTGACAAGTCCCATGCGGTAAGTCCCATATTTAATTTAGATCATTTGTGTTTAGTGTATCCATATCTGTATTGTTTGTTTTCTTGACATGTGGCAAAATGGAAATTCACTTTTAAATCAATATTGGGGTTTCGGCTTGTTTACAAGGTTTAGTACATATTGCAAATATTTCATTATTTATTTGGACACAACCCAAGAAAGATTTTCAAGGCCCGGCTGCCTGTCTATTCGGATATTGCGTTATATGATGACCTGAAAAACATGCTGACAGGCGCCAGCTGGCTTTTCATTTCTACCATAAGGGATAAGTAACCCATAAATTACACTAGACCAGGTTATGTTTGAAAATACGTGACAACTGTGGATAATATTTGACGAATTGACATAAACTTCAACATTTTTACATATGTGTTATTTTAAACAATAAAAATCTAAAAAATCCGTAATTTTTTTGCATTTAGCACGAAATCTAGCTGGTAAACTATGTTTGGTACTAGGAGCAATGTCGTAGAGAAATGAAAAATTAACAAATTGGGCTCTAATAGGTTCAGATCTGCCATTGGACTCCGATCAAAAGAAAACTTTTTTAGAATCGAAAAGTGACGTCACTTTAGAAATGTTAGTACTCATAACTCGTATCATCGTTATACCACGGTTATATGAGGCAAAATGACGGCACTTTTCGAGTCTACAATACTGTTCTATCTATCAGAGTCCTACAACTTCTATTCTCCGCCATTTTGCTTTTAAGATAATTTAAACAAAAATAGCCAATTTTTGAAATGTTTATATTTTGTTCCATTTTACTTATAAAATTTTGAATGAACTCGAATAACACCCAATCATTTTAAAAATTTTGCACTGTAACCGAACTCTGAACGTTCTCAACTAAATATTCAAAAAGTTTCTTTGTAATTTTGTTGTCAGATCGAAACTAAGCGAAGTGTTCAACGTGGTGCAAGAAGTCAACATTCTCGATTCAAAAGACGAGGCAAACCTTCGACTGCTAAAAAGACCAGAGCTAGGAGTTACCTTCACGAAGCTACACTGCTGGCGACTCACGCAATTCGACAAATGTGTATTTTTGGACGCAGACACGCTGGTATGTTATGTTTCTATAGTTAATCTTTCGGAACGAACTTCTTTTTTATGTTGTGTCATGAAAATAAACTCGAAAGTTATTATGGGAATTGTACGAGATGTCAATTTTTAGATTGCAATTGTTTGTTTGAGGGTTAATATAAATTATGATGCATTGTTTTCTTATTTCACCAGTGACGCTACGTAGGAAGGCCACATCTTGATGTAACTCTGAAGAGACAATTGATACGCCACTGTCTTTATTAACTGAAGTTAATGATAACACACCCCACAAAGAAATTATGTACAGGGCTTTCATTACAAAACTTAGCCATCCAAAATAACTTTTAAAATATATTTAATAGAAAAAGCCAAAAAAACACGTTAATTTATATATACGGGGGGACACATTTTACACGTATCGGCAATTTCAATCCCTAAGTGGGGGTGAATATCACTTCTACAAGTTTAAATGCAAATGGGTATCATGTGATACTCTTTTTGAAGGTCTCTTTTTTGCCAATCTTTTGACACATCATTGTTTAAAATCAGATTATTTTTTACAGAGTAATGACCTAGAAACCGTAAAAAAATAAAAATTTTGAATTGTAATTGAAAAAAGCATGAGTATAAATACCGAGATAAACAAGTGAGAAAAGTCCTTAAATGTTTTTGGGAAAGATATTTGCGAATGTAAATGTATTATTAGTAGTGGTTTCGTTGTATACTGACCATCAAATTTTGACAATGGTTTATTCTTTACAAGAAAGAATTGAAATATTTATTTCTGGGGAATAACAACACTTTTCACTCAGAACTGCTCATGTTTTTCATCAGTATGTTTTGAATTTGGTTCAATTTCAAGAAACTGAAAGTGTGCAATAAAATTGTTACGAATCGTAGAGTTTTAATTGAATCTGCACAGGTTAAGATTTTAGGTCATTTTGCCATGTATCTCCAGGTTAACAAATATGTCCCTCTGTTCTGTGTATAAAACGTTACGCGTAAATAAATTCTTTCCCTACAGAATACAGCTTTTACAACAGCTTGCCGAGCCTTGATTATGACAGAATGTTAGAATTCTGCGAATTAATGACTCAAAGTGCAAATTTTATTAAAAATATCTTGTTTTTCTGACGAAGCAGTTTTTTTTAAATGTATTTGTCAATATACATAATTGTAAATAATGGGACAATCCCAATCCACAAGTTTTTCGGGAATAGCACAACCAAATCCTCAGAAAATCACCGTATCGGCCGGAATTCTCGGAAATTATTGGTCCTTTATTCGTGGACGAAAATTTAACTGTATTTGGACTTATTAGAAAATATGATAAATCCCTTATAATCGAATCTTTAGAAAATAGATCAAGATGGAACTTTGCTGCTAGACGGAGAAATTCTATTTTTTCAACATTGGCTTAATGCGAGATTTTCAGAGAAATTAATTGGAAGAATTGGTGCTATAGAATGGCCAGCAAGAGCACTCGACCAAACGGCCTTGACTTTTTGTATCGGGAGGCTTCAAAGAGTGCGGGAGGAATTGGAGCTGTGACTGTACCTTTGTCTTACTAACAGTGGCGGACATTTTGAACATCTAATTTAAGTACAAGTTAATTCAAAGGCTCATAATAATGGAAATACAATGTAAATAATTAATATTTTCATTTGAAAGTTTAAAATGGCATTACTCTGTAAAAAATAATCTGTGTTAAAAAATTGGCAAAAAAGAGACCTTTAAAAAGAGGTATCACATGATACCCCATTGTATTTAAAATTGTAGAACTGACAATCACTCCCGCTTAGGGGTTGAAACTGTAGGGTGACCGATACGTGTAAAATGTACCCCCCGTAAATATAAATTAATGCGTTTTTTGTCTTAGTCTTTTAAAGATTTTTAAAAGTTATTTTGGGTGGCTAGTTTTGAAATGGAGAATGGTATCCCAGTTCAGTTGTTAACTTAGCTTTATTTCCTTTTTTCAATTTTACAAGTTATAACACAGCCTTATTCGAGCTGTTCATTGAATTGGGTACTTTTCACCCTACATATCCAAGGTCCCAACAGTGTTATTACATCAAAATTCACAAAAGGGTCAAAAGGCTACGCGATTTATTAATCTAAGCATGCATTTAAAATTACTATTATTTTTTTATCCAATATTTCTAAAAAAATTTAATTCAGGGGTAGTTGCTCTCTACCCACAGGGGTTGTTTGCTAGTTGAAGAAGTAATTTACTAAAGTTTTTTGCTACTTCCACTAAATAAGATCCTTTTATGATAATTAAAACCATTTTTATTATGGTTCTAGAATTTGGGGTAGTTTTTACCCCCCAAATGGAAGCGCGTTACAAATTTATTCGATAGACTCGAGTATTTACTCTTAATCAAAATTAATATACTTGAAAATTCATTTAAAGGCGATTCATTAAGTTTTAACAACTGGACAGTATTCTCCATTTCACCCCTTTTTGGGGGATATTTTTTGGCAGTGGCAAAGTTTTAAAGGGTGTTTTTTTACCCCGGATTCGGTTTCAGCGTCCAAAAATACATCAGAATAGCATGGTTTGGTTAAATGTTTATATACCTATATACTAGAGGGTGTAAACGGTATGAGTGCAAAGATTTTGAGGATCAATACTTCGGGTCAAAACAAATCAAAAAGCTTAATAACATTTTCAGAAATATGCTATAGTTTTACCAGAAAGAAAATAATAAAAGAGTTGGAAGTTAGGTAGCCTTCATTATAGTGAATAATCGACTATTTCCGGTTTCAAAATGCGTGTAACAAAAAATATTATTTAAACTCTAAATATTCTGTTATAATTTGCCGTACGGTTCTCCGAAGAGATGTGGCAACGTGGCATATGAACATGCCTAGCTTAGTACATGTTTAGTTTAACTACAGCTGACGGCCGCCAGGATTGCTTTTTGCTGCTCAGTTCTTGTGATAAAATTTATATCTAAGTGAAAGTGATTTGCATGATATTCGATGTAGACTTCATGATTTGATTTTCATTTTAAAAAATATATTGGAAAAACAAATAAAATCGGTTGTGGATTGTCAGTTCGAGTGCGAGAGAATTAGTTTGTGACAAATAATCGCAGATTATACAATTAGGGAAAGACCTGATATATTATTAATTTCTGGGGAAAGCAGATGTAATAGCAGGAATGTTGAATTTTGAACATTTACTGTGAAGAATCCGTATGTTCTGCTGAGCTCTATCATGGTAACATATCCTGTAAGTGCATGGGTATTTATTTGTGTAACATAAATAATATTAATTTAATGTGTAATAATTATTGTTCAAATAATTTAACAGATAAAAGAACTACATATAAGAAATGTTTTGTTGAATATACTTTGTATCGAATTATTTCTATATCATATGTAAACAACTTTGTATTCTCCCTTCTTCAACTTGATGCATAAACTAAATCGCCAAATATAAATATTCATTGCAATATATAGGTGTTATAAGCGTACATTTTTGAAAACAATATTTCATAAACTTTGATTTACCTAAATAAATCTAACGTTACTCGAAACAATATAATTTATTCAATACACAAAAAATCACAGGTGTTCATGTTTCTGTGGTAAATCATTTCTTTATTATTGGCTCTAAAAGTGAATCTGATTTTACCGTGACGTTGCCGCAGTGACAATAATTTACTTAACATGTATTTGAAATTTTCTCGCTTCTTAAGGCCTATAGACCATTGTGTTATAAGAGTTTTTTGTTTTATCTGGTGTATGCTATATCCACCAAAAATATACGCACTCAAACTATTTACAACCTGTATATACCGTGTGGAACAGCCAAATGGAATAAATTCGATACGTAATAAAAAAACGCTTGGACACGTTGATTTGTACTTTTAAATGTGCATTTTTTTTCAAAAAAAAATATAGAGTCATGTGACAGTGGCCAAAACCAACTTTCTTATTTTGCTAATTGTTCTTTGGAATTCAGGCGGAAAATTTCCGTGAAATTCTTATTTTGCTAATTGTTCTTTGGAATTCAGGCGGAAAATTTCCGTGAAATTAGCGGGAAACTTCCATTGGTGTCCGTGTGGTCTCCATAAAACGACCATTTTTCTGATACTAATACGTACAGTTAACGAAATTCAAACGACAATAGCACTGCCACTGATCACGACTGTCATGCAGGCAGACAACAAGGCTATTAGTTTTGACGAAAATAAACAAAACTGTCTTTGTTTCATATCAGTAAAAAGGAACGCAGGAATGGCTTTTGCTTAATATCTCAATATCAAGAGCTAAATAGGATTTAATTATTGAGTGTAATGTAGCGAATTTATGAAATAAAATAATTTTCTTTTTTTAATGTTAATATTTGTAAGAAATCTGAATACACTTAATATTTCCGAAACAGTTGGAAGATAGGTGTAGGACATTGTACATGAATTGCGTCTAGAATTTTTTGGAGAATCCAAAAAATAAATAATATACAGGGGCTTGCATTTAAAATAAGAAAGTTGGTATTGGCCACTGTTACATGACTCACCCTATATATATTTTGTTGAAAAAAATGCGCATTTAAAAATACAAATAAACGTGTCCAAGCTTTTGTCCAAACACGCCCTCCTTTATTCGTTATAGAATATATTCCATTTGGAGTATCTGATACTTATTTTATTCCTAAGTGAAAACACTACACAATAACTAGCACATTCACTGTTGTTAGGTACCTAACCCAAAGTAAAGAATGTAAACTATGGAAGATGCTCATTCTGTACAAATTAATTAACTACCTATCTAGTATACTTTTGAAGTCAACAGATTGGACAGAAACAGTAATGGCAACTTTCTGTAAGAAGCAGACAAGAAGAAAATATTCTTATGTGTCAGTGAGACAAGAAAAATGTCAGATTAAAAGTTTCCTATACCAATATTAATAAAAAGCCACCAACCACTGCTAAAGGTGAAATATATGTCTTGAGCCCTTGGCAACAGTTGTAAAACGGTTTTCAGAGAAATGAATGAACCGGCCATAATATATTTTTCTGTTACGCCATAATACAGAATCAGATTCCAAGATTCGCAATAAATAAAACCCACAGCACATTTTATAGCACTTCTACCGTTAATTTCTTCACTAATATGTTATTCTTGGTCATGTGTGTTTTGTATATATTTTTTTTTTAATTTGTTTTAATTAAACACTATTGTCTGCTGTTTTATATCCTTCACCACCAACAGGTAATAAAATTTAGTTCTTCGTTTTTGCCGACGATCATTGTAGGTGATTGATAGTTCAATGCGTCTATTAAGAATTCGCTAGCAAAGACATAAATAACGTGAAAAAGATATCCAATTATTTTTACTAATGATACCTGTTTTTATGATTGCATCAAAACGAGTTCCTGTAAATTTCGGTGCAATAAAATGATTTTCATTAATTTTTAATGACTTTCAGGTATTAGAAAACTGTGATGAACTCTTCGACAGAGAGGAACTGTCGGCAGCTCCCGATATAGGTTGGCCAGACTGCTTCAATTCTGGAGTTTTCGTTTATTCCCCATCGAATGAAACGTACGAAAAACTTGTCCAGTTTGCCATCGAAAAGGGTAGCTTTGATGGTAAGTTCATACACGAAAACAATTCATATGTCATGTATAATCTGCAGGAATAAACAAAAACAAACTTTTATTATAAAAAATAAATTCATGTCTTAATTGCTTTCGGGATTTTAATTTGTACATTCTTGAAGGTAATACTAAAGGCAATGGATCCAAATGACACAGTGGCGTAATTAAGGGGAGAGGGTAGTGGACCCAAAGCCCAAGAGTCACATTTCACGTTAACTTTAACTTATTATATAACAAGTGTATTATTAAAAGAATTGCAGTGTATAATGTCATGAATAATAGGGTTTACTGAGTTTATTTTCCGTTTTTTAGTACATGTCAGGAATTAGTCCATAGTTACTTAGAAGGCCGACAATCATTAGAATCATGTAGGTATATACAGTGTGTAACAGAATGCAGTGCAACAAATTTATCAACTGAACAGAACATTAAAAAAATGGCAACATTGGTTAAACTGCTTTCATTCTAATCATAACGCAGTGTTAACAACTTAGGGATTGTCCCTAAATTTAGGAGTATTTATAAAATTTAGGGACCATTTTAGGGTCATCATTTTTTAGGGGATTTATTGGGGAAATGTTAAAAATCGTATAAAAAGCCATTTTCAATATATGCCATTCTAAAAAATAAGTTTATAAATACACTATCTAATTAAATGATGAAGAGCTTAATTATGGTGTAATAAATTTCGAAGGCTCTAAATAATCAAAATTTTGAAAAGAAATCTGAAGAGTAATCTAATGTTTCAACAGATAATAATTATCATACATTTAAAAAACAGATTAAACTTTGAGCAGATGTATAGAAGTAGTAGTAGAAGTAGTTAATTAAACAAAAACATAACAACAGGCTTGAATTTCGGTGCACGCAAACACACACACACACACACACACACACACACACACACACACACACACACACACACACACACACACACACACACACACACACACACACACACACACACACACACACACACACACACACCTAGTACCTTATACTATACAGAAAAGAACAATTTTTCTTTTCGATACACTAATGGAATATTTTGTGCCATTTCACTCGACTGCAACCCCCGTAAAATGAAAACCGTTACAAACACTCTGTTTGATACACTTTCATGGTATATCTAGACATTTAAGCGATATTTATGATGAACATTTGACATTTACATTGATGTTTACCGTTTTTTGCACATATTTTTCCGATTTTCAGAAAAACGGTATGGTTTACGTTATAGAAAATTATAGGGAATCAAGCTGGAACATCTCTTTGTAGAATACAAATTTAAGATTCAATTTGATTGAGTTGTTTTAGAGGAAAAAAATCACTGAAGTGTGAAAATTATATGGTACCTTTCTGTAATATCACTTAATTCAATGGCGTTTAAATTATCAAAATTTCTAAAGCCGTTTTTGAATAATCACTGAGCATACATAAAAAAGACATGACGACGAATTGATAACCTCCTCCTTTTTGGAAGTCGGTTAAAAATTGAATCAATTATATGGGTCCTCGGGGCTTTATTTTTTGTTATTTTTTTCAATAAAGGATTTATAATCACATTTAAATGAGGAGCTCTAAATCAAAACGAAGTATTCAATAAAATGAAAATTTTAAGACGTGTATTTTTTCCTGTAACATTCAGGTAATATGTCAAAAATGTTTTTTGTTATAATCACATTTTTATAATGATAAAGATTAAGTATGGGCCAAGATTTGAAATATTGGACTAATTATTGGCTCAAAAACTGGATGAGATTAAACAAAAAATTCGTATTGTTCCGAATTTTAGTCGAATACTGCGTTTTGATTTGGAGCTCCTCAAATAAGATCTTCATTGTCAAAAAACTTTGCAGTCTCCTTAAGACCATCTGAACATATATTCAGTGTGTAATCAGAGGCGTCTCTAGCTCACGTAGCGCCTGGGTACAATCATCACCCTAGCGCCCTCTAGTGCCTAAGCGTGCTGAGCACTGTTAAAATTGAATATGTACAAACAGCACTTCAAGTTACCACAAACTGTCTGTGTAGCAATCAGACATTTTCTAAGTACTTACCTATTTTCAAAAGTGAAGTTCAATCAAAAATTTGTCTGGAAACAACTAGGTGGTTACACTGGGTTTCGCATCAAGCTTCTCACGTCTGTCAAATATGTTCACTATAATTTAGACCTTTTGTCTAACCATAAATAAAACAAATAAAAATAGCTTACAGTCCTTACAGAGTTCAAAATTAAGTAAAAATTTTGAATATTTGACAGTTTTATTTTGACAAGATAGATACAAGTTATGTAAGGCCCACCGTACTTACACGAGTAACGTAAAATGAATGAATTTTATGGATGGAAGGGTTAACAAAAATAACAGAACACAACTTTGTAGTCATTTAAAAAAAGTTTAATTCGAAAACGAAGAAGAAGCGGTACGCGGCACATACATTCAGTCCTCTGATAAATGCTAGACGTTTGAGCAACACAATGTCAACTCTATTTATTATTTCGGAAAAGTCCAGTTTTCAAACAACTCAAAATAGGTACCGGCCGGCACGTGCCTTTCGGTAGCGATGCGATACTACCTATTACCAGAATTATAATCTTTATAAGAATGTGGTTTAAGGTTTATTTAATATTAAACAAAAGTTCCTATTTTAAAAGCCGCTTGTGCGAGCCGCGCTTCTCTTTGCTAAAACTGGCTAGACACATCTATTTATGAAGAGCTCTAGATCCCATGCAAAGTGTAGAGTATGCAGTGTATGCAAACCGAAGTACTTTTTACGTGGGTTACGTTACATACGTAGTACTATTAGATATTCTGTGGTTAGGTTACTGCCGGGCCGAGATCACGGCGCCGGGGTGCAACGCACCCCCTACACCATAGGTAAAGACGCCTCTGTGTGTAATGTTGATCATTTATTGTCTTCTAAATATTATTTGTGGCATAGTTATTTTTATGTGTTCTTGGGAAATAACACCACAATCAAAACAAAAATCTGTATATTCAACGAAAAATTTAAATGTCATATATCAAACTTTCATTTTGCATTTTATATTTTCAAAACTTGTTTAAAGCCATTGAAAACGAGGTCAGAATAGACCTGAAAACGTTTGGTTTTTCCTTGAATATACAGATTTTTGTTTCTATTGTGGTATTGATCATTTATATTTACAGTTAATTTTTATTTTTGACTATAGGTGGTGATCAAGGGCTGCTAAACTTGTATTTCTCCGACTGGGCACACAAGGACATAAGCAAACATTTACCATTCATTTACAACATGGCTTCCAATGCGTGTTATTCTTATTTGCCTGCTTTTAAACAGTAAGTATGAGTATTAAACGGAAACAATCATGTTGATCCAATAAATCGAATTGAACGAATTCACTTTTGATATTTGTTGATATGTCAGAGTTGTGAAAAATAAAATGTATCCACTTCCTTTCAATATCACTAACTTGTAATACCAAAGATATCATTCAAAACTGGAATTCATTTTCCCGTATTTACGACTTCCAAGCTTAAAACTAACTGATTATTTTTTTCGGGAAATTTGTAGTTGAATCAAAATGAGACATTTTGAAAAATTTTCCTAATTACTAGAGGTTCCTTCTATAAACAGAAAATCTTCTGGGAGAAAGAGTTTTCTATATCATCAACTCAAGTTTTAAAGTCGTTGAATTACTTTGTGTATTAACTATAGGTTGGGTTGATTCTGTAGTTACTCTATATTTTGCAGGTACATCCATCTGGGGTCTGGTCACCTCAACCTTAGACACATACGGGTTCAATTTTAAAAAAGTTGCAATGATTTTTTCCATTTAAACATAATATACACAAAATGGGTCTTCAAGACTTATTGGCCGTGGCCTACTAGAATTTTTTCTTAAGATTTCCTCTGCTGATACGGTAGATATTTTCAAATGCGATGAGTTCTAAGTAATCTTTCATGTCTTTTTAGTGACAGTATAGCACATATCATCATTTGGCCTGTGGCCAGCACTGTTAGTGTCAGCCTTACTCACAGATGCCTTACTGTCCACGTAGCGTCTTTTCATACACACGCTTTGGTCATTTTCTACTATTTGTACGCTTACGTACATCTAGCCGAGTAAATAAGTGAAACTGTGTCTACGAGACGACATATTGCATTTGCGTAGTGGCATGTCGTCTCGTGGACACAGTATGCAAGATTCAAGCAAGCGTACAACAAGCGCAAAATGATGAAAGCATGCTTATGAAGCTACTCTACGTGGACAGTTAAGCTCATAAACAATTATTTTGTGCTTCCGTTAGAAAGTCTTATTTCTCTAGACATCAGTTCTTTTAAATTTTTATACATTCGGAAGGGGCGTGGCGTCCGGACATCAATTGGTAGCTTTCAATATCTTTGATTTTTGAACGGTCCTAATGTTTTAGTTGGAACGAATCTTTCATCTGTTCTAGTAAAGTTATTTGAAACGTTCGTATTTCGATAGTTTCTCGATACGTACTTGATTATTATGATGTTCTCCAGCAATTGTTCTTTTAAACTCGTGTTAATGTTGCGTTTTGTGGTTCCGATAGACACCGCAATAGATATGCATGGAATACGGTATATTCCTGCTGTTGAATTACATCCCTTATGTCATTATAGTGAAGTTATTCCTTTTAATTACTCTGTTGTTTCTACATTTTTTTTGTCTCTTTGTTTTGAATAGCTCGCCTCATCTCATATTCTGAGTACTCGTTGTTCGTCAGAGTTATCTGAAAATGATCCATTTCAAATTTAATGAATCCCCGTTTCTGTCTACATCAAGCTGTGTTCAGACTACTCGTGCTTGCAGTACTTGTGTGACTCCCAATGAAAAATGTAGACGTGAGGGCAAGTCATTCGAGAAACGCGAGCAATGGAGGATCCGCCCTGTGTCAGAACCCCACAAAGGGATTTTTTTTTTATTTTTTGGGAATAACTCTACAATTTGTTGAAAGTTTGTATATTTCAAATAGTTCAAACGTTTCGTATTCTAAATTACAACCCGTCTTCAATGGTAATAAAACTTAACACAACTGAAATAGAAAATCAAGAATTCCGTCAAATTATTTGAAATGTTGGTATGTTGTAGAACTTAATATTCTGACTCAAGCAGATTCTATGACTAGTTTTCGAGATATAGAGTGTTAAATAATATCGAATATGCCTCATTTTGGATGTCAGATTTCTCGTGATAGACGTGTTTTTACTTCCGGTTATTGGAGAAATCACGATTTGTACATTATTGGACACAAATATTTCACAAAACAATTGCCTAAAGTTTTAGTGGATTACTGAGTATTGCAAAAATACGTCAGATGTTTTTTTGGAAAAATCATTTGAAAACGTAAGATGTTATTGCACAATTAATATATCGTTAAAGTAATAAATTCTTGGACGTGCTTCATATAATATACAGTGTGAACCATAAATATTGCTAGAGCGAGCATATATTATTTTTTACTATTAATGAGTCACCCTGTACGAACCATTCCTGCTGCAATTTTAATAATACATTAAACATATATATAATCCGTCTCTTTATACTCACAGGATGTTAAACTGATTGCAAAAGCTGTACATAATTTAAAAAGTTTGTTTTCACATCACCCTGTAGTTCTAAATTTTCTCCGTCAACTTTGTATGTTATCACATTTTTACGTTAACAAATGTGCTGTGTTTAACAGCAAAATATTATTAAAATTGTATGACTGGTTTTTGGGATATATGGTGTCAAACATCAGAAATGTCTGCTTTTTCTTATCAGATTTCTAATAAAAGACGGGTATTATTTCTCTTTATTGCAGAAATCGCGACTCACATTTTTTGACAAAAATATTGAACACAATTACTAGTAATTATGTTTGATTATAGGGTGTCTTCAATATACGAATCCATAAGATGCTAAAGAAATGAATTCTTGAACTTGATTATACAGTGTGAGTCGTATATATTGCTATAGTGGGTATATATTTTTTGCCATTAATAAGTAACCCTGTATAAACTACTTTTTTTACTTTGGACAGTTTTTTCAAACCTGTGGAATAGAGTGTGACGGGTCGTAGATTCGTTTAATTTAATATAAAAATTACAGGACGCATGGTTTATACAGGGTTACTCATTAATGGAAAAAAGAATAGTTGCTCAATATAGCAATATTTACGACTCACACTGTTTAATATATGAACACGTCCAAGAATTCTTTACTATAACATTGCATTAATTGTACTATAACATTTTACGTATATTGAAAACACTCTGTAATCAAAAATAATAGTAATTGTTTTGTGCAAAATAATGTGCAATTCACGTTTAACGGAAATACAACACGTCTATTATGAGAAATCTGATAAGAAGAATAGACATTTCCGATATTTAACACCCTATATCTTGAAAACCACTCATAGGATTTTAATTTTTTGCTCAGTTAAACACTTAACATTTTTTAACGTAAAAATGTAATAACATACAAAAATGGCGGAAAAATTAGAACTACAGGTTAGAATAAAAAAACTACTTTTTTAATATGTACAGCTTTTGCAATCAGTTTAACATCCTGTAGGGTATAAAGAGATGGACTAATATCTGTTTAATGTATTATTAAAATTGCAGCACGAATGGTTCATACAGAGTGACTCATTACGAGTAAAAAACTAAAATCAAATAATACATATTGTCAAATATTTTAATTTTACATTTTAGAATTGTGCCATTTTTAATCATAGTTTCTTAACCATTGACAACGGAGTCTGACCTAGACCCCGAAACGTTTGGAATATATAGCAATTTTCTTAACTGTGGTGTTATTTCCCAAAAAGTACTTAAACAGTAAAAAACTATGTTCAAGATTTATTACCTTAACGATATATCAATTGTGCAATACATCTTCTTGCGTTTTCAACATAGTAATACAAAAATGATTTTTTTCAAAAAAACATGTTATGTATTTTTGTAATACCCTCTAATCCAGTAAAATTTATGGCAGTTTGGTGAAATATTTATGTCCTATAATGTACAAATCGCGATTTCTCCAATAACCGGAAATAAAACATGTCTATCATGAGAAATCTGATATAAAAAATGAGGGATTTTCGATGTTTAACACTTTGTATCTCAAACACTAGCCATCGAATCTGTTTGAGCCCATAAACTCTTTTTGTCAGAACATCTAGTTCTACAACATACCAACATTTCAAATAATTTGACGAAAGTCCATTTTTCCATAAGAAAGATGCCTAGTCCTTTACAATTTGACATTAAATGTTTGGCAATAAAACTGATGTAACTAAGAGAATTTACTGCTAATTAGATATATACAGGGTAGCACTAAAAAGTTCTAAAGATCATATGAAATAACAATATGTACTCTTTCAAATTGAAAGAATATGAAACAGTTATCTACAGAATTTCATGTGGCGCTCCTAGGTACGACCTAGATTGTGGTGTTATTCCCAAAAAATATGAAAAAATACCGAGATGCCACAACTGTCTTTCAGAAAAAACTAAAGGAAATTTGGTCAAGTTGCGTAAGTCATGTGGAAGGAGACTGATTCACAAGTCTCTAGGTCATTGGGAAACCCGCTAGTAGCCTGGACGCACGCTCAGACAGTTTGTTCAATTATCGGTCAGTGTCGCTATACACACAATTCCCTAATTTTCCATTACTTTCCCTACCAACTATTACACATCCAAAGTAGTTGATCCTTCTCAGTCTCCATTGTGAACTGGAGATTGGGCTTAACGAAGTTTAGGAACTTTAAAAAACTTTCCAAATGTTTCTTTCCATACCCAAACAACGAAATCAATTTTGTGATGTTCTGTTTTTTTGACTAACAATGCATGATGCTACTTAATAATGTTGTAGACTACTACATAAATATAATTATTAATATTTATTATACAGATTCGGAGGGAACGCAAAAATCATCCACTTTATTGGCTCGAGCAAACCGTGGTTGCAGTATTTCGATACTGAGACCAAACAGGTGCACCCCTCACAAGGTTACGACCACCTGAAGATAATCCTTCAACATTGGTGGAACATTTTCTGTTCCCTTATCCACCCGCAACTCTCACCGGATATGGTAATTATTTTTGTGTTGCCTTAAATATTGTGCAGATTTTTTCAATCAAATTGCTATCAGCTAACTCTTTGATAAAGAAACATTTAAACTATTTACAAGCCTATTGAGGATTCTAGAGATGAATCTAAGGTGAGTGCAGTTGTTATCGAGCATTTTTTTGACGATGTTTGTTATTGCACTGATTTGAAACACTGAAAATGATCTGCACCAGTTAATACACAAGCATATGACAAGTGTGTTTAGAGAAACCCAAAAAGCTTTTGTTATTTTTTAGATATTTCTTGGTTAAGACAAATGATAACTATTGGAGTTTAATATTGGTCCAGTAATTTAGCGCGATCGTACTGAAAATGCAGTTCCTATATTAGATCATTTACAAAAAATGTAACAAAATTAGTAGCAGAACAAAACTTACATTTTGTAAAGATAAAGTATTAGTATTTTGCACAAAATCTACCTGTGAATCAAAAGGTTAATAATTTGTTTAATTTTGTTTGGAGAACTTTCTTATTAACTAAAAACGTATGTCGAGTTTATGATCTTAAAATTCAACACTGTAACCTGTGTAGCTTTCTGAAAATAACAAATAAACTATCGGAAGTCCATGCTTAAATGGTCATGTTACATCATGCAGCAAGCAGTAATGGAACATATATTTTTTTCAAAATCTTCAGTCGAAAGATCTCAAAACAAATAATGAATGGCTTGAAATGAAGTGTGCTAATTATAAAGTGTCAAAATTGTTAACAATAGTGAAGACATTAAACTGCTGATCGTACATTAATTGGGCAATACACTAATAGTTCTGATATTCATAAAGATATAGACATTGATGATTATAATGTCAAAAGTGTTGATAAAATAATTATGAAAAAATTATAAAGAAATTACTTAATAAAATAGTAAAACGTTACAAATATTAAAAATTTATTTTATTATTGATTAATGTTTCATAGAAAATATATGAATCTAATATTTACGAACAACATGAATATTATACCAATCATTATCAATGCTTCTTTTTAATTCACTTATAAAACAAATATATTATTATGAATTAAATGTATTAAACCATGCAATTAAATTTTGTTTGTAAGTAGATACTGACAAAGTTATAGTTTTAACTAGAAATAAAAAGTATATAGTTTTAAAAAATTTTCATTTACGGGACACAGTATCGAAATAAATTTATGTTGAAATAAAAGAAAAAAAGTAATCTCGAATATTTCTTTTTTTGATAAAAACAGCTATATAAAAAAAATCTAAATATGACAAGATTCTGAGAAACTAATTAACTTTTCATAAGCACTAATATGGCAAGTGTTTTTAACATAAGTTTAAATTTAAAAAAATGGCCCTATAGTGATTGACTTTCATTTCGACTGCAAGCCCCATAAAATGAAAACCGTTACAAACGGTACGATATACTTTCGTGGCATATCTTGACATTTAAGTTAGATATTTATGATGAAAATTTGAGACCTACGTTGATGTTTACCGTTTTTTGTATATATTTTTACGATTTAAAATAAAAAAAGGTATGTTTAACGTTATAGAAAATTATACAAAATCAAGCTGGAACATCTCTTTGTTGAATACACTTTAAAATATTCAAATTGCTGGAGCCGTTTTGGAGAAAACAGTGTAGATTCATTGAAATTCACTGAAATGTAGTCCCTTAAGTAGGTACTGATTTTTCTGATTTTCTGGAGAACCGTAAATTATATGGTACCTTTGCGTAATATTCCTTAATACACTGCCTTTTAAACCATCGAATTTGCCTAAGTCGTTTTTGCATAATCACTGAGCATACATAAAAAAAACGTGCCGACGAATTGATAAAATTCGCATACAACAAATATTGAACTTTATGCTTATTGGTTATCTTTATTTGAAGAATTAATTTCACCAAAACACTTTTTTACTGAAATTAAAGGATTATAGTATTTGAGATATTAATTTCTATCTAATAGTACTTACCATTTTCAAATCAATATGTACAGAAGAAAGTATATGAATGCCACATCAACAATTGAAATATATTTTATTTAAATTTATTAAATAAACCAACAAAAGAAAGATACCTGATTTTCGTTGTTTTAAGCACCCTTGAACGCATGACAGTATATTGTTTGTGCGTGGGAGCTGTCTTTATTTACTGAAATATTTGACATAGGAATTATTAGCTATTGTAGAACTAACAAAAAATGAAGTGCTTAATCTGGATCAATCAAGTATTTAACGAAATTGTTGAAAGAAATAATTTTTAAACAAAAATAGCAACTTGTTTTTTGGATTTCTGTTACTTTGCACCCTATGTGTTAAACATTAGTATTTATACTTTGTTCGTGTGATTTCCAATGACACCAATTGCATGATACAGCATAGTTCTGCCTTTGTATTTTGAGTTTTTAAACTGCATTTTTGCTTTCTTTCTGTATCATAATCTGCACTATCTAAACAAACGACCAACAGTGTTGTTTAGATACACACGATTGTGACTAAAAAAAGCGTTAACTCCGTTTTTTTATTTCTTTTGCATGCTTGTTTGCTCAGACAACACGCCATACAGACACTCTGCATGGTAGTCGGCCAAGTTACCCCCCAGAGAATCATTCTTCCCGTAATTATCATACCTCCTCTTCTTCTTATCAATACGAACACAGTCCTCAACCAGTTTTCAATCCTGCGGAGCACTATCAAAACGTTTGGGATCCTTGGGAAGAGTATGACTCTAGGCAACTTCAAATCCAAACAGTATTACATGACCCACATTATCAACCAGAGACACAAAATATTCAAGACATACATCATTATGATACTCACCAACAATATCAGGAAACACATAATCATCATCAAGAAACACATAACTCTTTTGAACAACAGACGCATAACATTTACCAGGATAATCAAAATTCCGTTTCAGTTCATCAACACTCAGTCGTTGCTCATCAAACCCATTCTGATTCTAACCGAGGTCATTCCTCCACGTATCACGTTCCTGAGGTTATTGATATCGAAAAGTCAGTTCCTTATTACAATCCACCTGTTGAAACTCATCATCAGTCTCATTCAGAACATGTTGAAAAACATAGTCACAATAATCAAATCGAGCAGAAACAGCTCTTTGAATCTCACAATACAAATGCATGTACGGATGCTGGTCATTGCCAATTTGGTCATCCTCAAATCCCGCCCCAAGAGTATAGTCCTCCGCAGACGCAACCTGTTGCCCATTACGATCCCCCCATCATTCCCGTACAAGAAGTGTCGCAAATGACCAAGCCTCCCCCCTCCCATGATCAATATCCTTCATTATTAGACGAAAGTGTCTCAAGTCCTACAGTCTCCGACGATTTAACAGTGCAGAATACTGAAGAAGATAAACGAGATGACGTAAGTACTTTCATTATTTTAAGATGTTAGTGAGTGACTACTTAAATTGTATAATCCGTTAATAACTGATGTGTTCATAAATAATACCGGACGTATTAGAATATTTTTATGGCATAAAACAGCCTCACAATAAAAAAAATCAACATGTTTTGTGGCCATATTTGACATAGTGAAACATTTTTTTTGTATAGAAGTCATGTTTGTAAAACGGAAGCTAACATTTCCCAAAATCCTCGGGCCTTTTGGAAGTATATAAATGATAAACGCAATTCGTATGCTTTACCTTCCAAGATTTGGTATGAAAGTGCTGCGGGTGACAGTACTCAGGAAATTGCTGATCTGTTTGGTAAGTTTTTTTCCACTGTTTATAACCAAATTACTGTGAACCAAGTTTCTGTTTTTAATTTTGGTCAATCTGCTGATGTTAGGGGTTATTTCATTGACATTAAATACATTATTGATGTGCTCCAGAATACCCCGGGGAAACTTACTACAGGTCCTGATGAAATACCGATTTATTTTGTTAAAAAATGTCTATTCACATTAGCAAAACCCATTCAATTGTTGCTTAATTTATCTCTATCCTCTGGTATTTTTCCTGAGTACTGGAAAACAAGTTATCTAAAACCTATCCATAAGTCAGGTCCAAAAGATAAAGTTGAGAATTATAGGGCGGTGTGTATTCAGTCAGCACTACCGAAGCTATTGGATTTTTTGGTAAATAAAATGTTCTGTTATAACTGTAAGAATTTAATCGTTGGCCAGCAACATGGATTTAGTCAATCAACGACTACAAACCTTGTGTTGTATAATAACTTTATATTAAATTCCTTGGAGTCTAGATCGCAAGTAGACTCGGTATATGCTGATTTTACAAAAGCATTTGATAGGGTTAACCATGAGATTCTAATTGCAAAGCTCAGGAGTTACGGAATCAGTAACACCTTACTTGACTGGATTGGAAGTTACTTGTCGAATCGGACACAAATGGTTAATTATGGTGGCAGGGTATCGAAATCAATTAAGGTTACTTAAGGTGTGCCCCAGGGTTCACATCTTGGGCCGTTACTGTTTAATTTGTTTGTGAATGATATGTAAACAGTGTTTAGGTCGAGTAAATTTCTTATGTTTGCTGATGACATAAATTTTTTTAAGGCAATTAAATGTGTTTCCGATTGTACCTAAATCCTTACAATCTGATCTAGATAATTTGTCTCGTTGGTGTGATATAAATGTCTTACATTTAAATTTGAAGAAATGTTTTAAAATAACTTTTACTAAAGCTAATTCTCAGTATGATTAAACATACAAACTGAAAAATGCTAGTCTTGTTGAAGTTAATCAGTTGAGGAATTTGGTTGTAATGATGGATAAAAAGCTTACATTTAATCTACACATAAACGAAATTACCTCTCAAGTTTATAAAATGTTGGGATTCATTTATAGAAATTCTCAGTTTTCTATTGCTACTTTTAAATTATTGTACTGTTCATTAGTACGTTCTGGTCTTGAGTATTGCAGCATGATTTGGTGTCCTTTCTACATGACCTACAGTAGTCAGTTAGAAAGAGTTCAGAATAAATTTTGAGGTTCTGTGATTTTAAAATGGGCTTAGTAGGGGATAATTGTAATAGTGTTGACATTCGTGTACAATTGAATATGAATTCGCTACAAAATCGTAGGTCACAATATGAATTGCGTTTTTTACACAAATTGTTAAATGGTTATATACTGTGTCCTGAACTATTGGAGTTAATTAAATTCAATACAAGCGTTGCTAGAACACGTTGTCCTGATTTGTTCTTTACCGACTTTCATCATACCAATTACCGTAAAAACGAAGTTATAACTAGAATTCTTCGTACTGCAAATAACTATCACGTGAGTTTAGAATTTTTTGATTCTTCATGTTCTTCTTTTAAAAGTATGGTTTGAAGATTACAATAATAGTTTTATTTTAATAATAGCTTTTAAGTAATATTTTGTACTTTGACTACTTCATCATCTGTTCTCAATATTATAATGGTTTTCATTTCTTGTAAAAGGGTTTTTAACCCGTTAATAAATAAATAAATATTTCAAAACATATTTTGTCCCGAAATTCTTCTGAAATATATTGAATGAGTGAATGTTTATTTACGGACCAGCCGTTTACAATAAAAATAAAATTTCGAAATATAAATTTACAGTAACATAAAAAACGACAAATATAATAAAATGTACTTATACAAAAAATAAAATAACTATATAGGTATTAAAACTAAAATTAGGGAAATATCACAATGAGTTTTTGATTTTAGAGCTAAACACATTGAATGAGTCATTAAAATAGTCAATATTGGTTTCCCTTGGCAGTTTATTCGTAGTCGCCCAACAACGTGTGAATGGACATCATTTGTTCCATGAAAAGGGACATCAAACAGATCTTGGTCTCTCAGGGTTATTTGTGGGACATTTATATTTATCATAGACATTGGATAATCTATTATGCATTTTATTATTTTATAAAAAGTTCTCATATCGATATAACATCCTCTATCCTGTAGAGATAAGTTAATTGACTTCAGAGTCTCTTCATATACAATTTCTTCTTTTGGAATTCCCATCTTGAAGCCCACAAACTTAATAAACTTCGTACATAGGAGTAGAATAAAGTTTTGAAGCAAGCTATGTTACTAAAATCCTGTAGAGTTCTCTTAATAAAGTCTATCTAATAATTTTAATGCTCTATTGGTTATATGGTTCACATGGAAGTTAAAACTCAAATGACTATCCAAATATATACCTAGATCTTTGGCAACTTCTCTATTTTCAAGTTGAATAATCATAATGAATAGTGTGTTTAGTGCGATAAAATCTTACGACAATAAGCTTACTTATATTAAATTGCATCCCATTCAATCTACACCATTCAGGCAGTTCATTCAAATCCTCTTGCAGATTCAGGCAGTCTTTCAAAGTCTTAATTGTTAGGCATATTTTTAAATCATCAGTAAATAAAGGGCACTTAAAGTATCTAAGACATTGAATTAAATCATTTATGAAGAAAATAAATAAAATGGGTGCCAAATGTGAACCTTGTCTCCGAAGACGATTAAAAATTCTTTGGAAAGCCAATTTATACATGTTGGATCCTGTTCATCAGATAGCTATAAAACCAGTGCAATAGACTCCCAAATATACCATACTTTTCAAACTTTTCTAGGGTAAAAAAATTATTAACCTGGTCAAAAGAAATATGGGTAAATATAGTCTATTTGGCATCTATCCTCAACAGCACCCCCCAGAAACTGCTCATAAACCAGCAAGTTTCTTACATTAGGTTTACCTTTGACAAAACCATATTGGTTTTCATTTAAAATAGATTCAAGTTTGTGTTTGACTTTGACTCTACCATAATTTCAAAAACGTTTGCTATGAAGGAGATTTTGTTGGTTATTAGTCTATAATTAGTAATCTCAGTCTTGTCACCAGTTTTGTATATAGGTGTTAGAAATGATAATTTACAAGTTAACGTTACTCTGAGTCACGACATCAAAATTTTCCTGGTGTTTAAAGTACTTTCCCTGTATATTTACCCACTGCTTATAAATACCAGGTATTGCACACCCCAAACTAGATGTCTCAAACTATAACTGTGCTTTTACATCTTTTAGAAAAGCAATGGTTCTTACAACATGAAATACTTCTAAAATGCCTTGTGATTGATTTGACATGTTCCAGGAAATATTCCTGTAATATTTTATGAGAGAACACAAAAACGAAAAATACAGTTCGAGATTTATTTTATTTATGTTTTGTGTAAACTACTTTTGTGTTTTCGTTTTTGGGTTTTTTCATCAAGGATTGACATCAAGTATCATCCTCAACAATTCAGTATATTTTATGAAATATTTCAAAGGATTTTTGCCATTGTGATGCTAAGTTTAATACAAGTTCGAGGGAAGTTTGAATCAAACTTTCTAAAGCAAATTGTATACAATGTAACACGTATTTAGCATCTTATAAACAGATTCAATGTTATGTTAGAAACATGAAACAAAATGCAAGATTGCAGCAGTGTTACCACAACTCGAAATATCTTTTTTCAGTTAACAAGCTTGTAGTAGTATTGACACAAACATACCTTGCAATATTTGACATAGCAATTTTAAATCAAAGAAAAATCAAGTTTACTGATACCTTACTTTCTATCTAGGATATATTTTAATGAATATTCGTTCTTTCTGGACAAAAAATATTTTTTGAAATATTTCATTATGGATCTGAATTACTTTCTTTCTTAAACAATAATGTCATACATATTCAGGAGTTGCCCCGTTTGGGATAAAACCCTAACCACCGTCCTTGTATTTATTTAGATAAATGATGGACAGCAGCATTGGATTTACACTAGGGGCAGTCGGGGCTAGTGCCCAGGGCGGCAATATTTCGAAAGTGAAAAAAAAATCTCAGTCTTATCAAGATTGCGCAGTATGGTTAATTGATTCTTCCAATTAATCATTTTCTGAGAAATTTAATTAGTGCATTATTATCTAATTATCAAAGTGATTTAATTAATTTATTTCCTTGAAGATTTGGAATAATATTCGATTTTTTTTATTTTCAGGAATTAAAGAAATTAAATTAGTAGTTTTTTCTACATACTGAAAATATTTTGAAGTTATATTTGCATTTTTCAAAACGTAAATTTTAATCAATCAATGATTTCTTTAAAAAAATAATAATTTACCATTTTTTTTTAATTCTAATCACTTAATTGTCAGTATCACTCATAAATAATGTTAAACGGAACTCAAAACATGCCGTATTTATATTTATATTCTTGAATTTATATTTATTGACATTTCCATGGTCATAACCTACTAAAATTATTAACATTCAAAACATGGAATGGAAAATTAATAATTATAGTACAGTAAATCACTGGATACTTTTTTAATACTTTTATTTTTTTGCTTATAAAATTGATCTTGAGATCTCTTTGTGTTATCTGTCGAATACAAACAACAATGTTTAACTTGAAACGTTTGGAGTTTCGACTCAAAATGTGGAATCCAACGGGTGAAGCTTGTGTATGGATGGTTCTCTAAATCTTCCTTATTTTATAACAGATATTTTATAATTAAATGTAAAAGCAGTTTTTCTGTTAAATGCAGGGTAATTCTGTCACATTATCATAATTTATATACGTGTTGATTTTTTCAGGCTGGCATTGCCGGTGCATTTGCAAAACTGACTCTAGGACAACCAAGAACGCCCGAACAACTTGCTCTCGATGATCATTTGCGAAGACAAGGCTGGGAAGTAGGAAACATTGACTATTTAGGAAGAGATTCCTTTGATAATATCTGGAGTAAGATATGCGAAACATTATCTTCAGGTCCAGCATCTTCTCCACCAAAGGCCAAAGGTGTGATTTAAAAACTTGTAATGCCAACTTCCGCTTCTTTTTTGTTATTGCTTTTTTGTGTTCATTAAATTGCCTTATTTTGCATGTGTTAAAAATCTTTATTAACTCTTTCATAGTTTGTATTACACTGAAATGATTAGTTGATTATTACCAATTACTTTACTTTTTGTTCACTAATATGTATATTTGATATAAACTTTGCTAAGTTGATAAAAATTCTTGCTTCTCTTTACTGGTAGTTTAGCTGTATACATACTTTCATATTAAATATAGGTTATTGAATAAAATAATAATTTGTTCCTATTTGGAACCTTAGATCCATCACCTCCTAGGAGCGAAGGGCCAACAGTAGAACAGTCTGTATCAGAGGAAGGTCAGTTACCTAAAAGCGTTGAGTTAGAGAAACTTCAGCAGTAATGAAGATTACCCAGTGGACCTATTCCTTTTATCACACAATATAGAATATATTTTTATAAATTTAGTATTTATATTAATATAGGGAATGGGTTCATCTAAGCATATGTGTTGCTTTTTGAAAAAAAAAACATGCAGCCGATTACATTGTGTTTATAAATATAAATAAAATGGTATTTTTTTTGTATTTTCATGCATTAACATCCTTCCACCAAAATACCTGCTTGGGAGAAAGTGCTATAATTCATGCCCTAACAGTAAAAGGCTTATTAATTTTTAAATGCTTTTCTCAAAACATTGTCATGTTGAGGCTGTAAAGACGTGTGGAATTGCCCATGTAAGAGTGACACTTTTTATACTAACATAAATCTGTATTTTAAGCAACATTTTGAAATAATGTTTCAGTGAAAACAGATATTATACCAACTTCAGAACCAGTAACTAAAACACCAGTTACACAAACTTCCACAAGTGAGGCAAAATCTCCGGAAACTGCACCTCCAGTAGAAGAACCTATTAAACCTGCCGAAGAGACCCCTAAGACAATTGCAGAACCCCCTACACCTTCTGTAGAACCTTTCCAACCCTCAACTAAACCTCCTGCAGAAGTTCCTCCTACTGAAGCTGAACCTCCAGCACCAGTAGCAGAACCTCCTACTCCTGCAGCGGAACCTCCACCTACAACCGAAACCCCTAAAGCCACAACAGAACCTGTCACAGTTGGCCCTCAATCTGCTCAAGAACCTCCTAAAGCTGCTCAAGAACCACCTAAACCTGCTGAAGAACCACCTAAACCTGTTACAGAATCATCTAAACCTGCTGGCGAAGTACCCAAACCAGTTGAAGAACCACCTAAACCTGTCGAAGAACCTCCTAAACCCGCTGAAGAACCGCCTAAGCCCGCTGCAGAACCTCCTAAACCCGCTGAAGAACCACCTAAACCCACTGCAGAACCATCTAAACCCGCTGCAGAACCATCTAAACCCGCTGCAGAACCATCTAAACCCGCTGCAGAACCATCTAAACCCGCTGCAGAACCATCTAAACCCGCTGCAGAACCATCTAAAGCGGCAGCAGAACCACAGGTATCTGCAGCAGAACCACAGGTACCTGCTTCAGAACCTGCTAAAGCTGTTACAGAGCCACCTAAATCTGCTGAAGAACCTTCAAAACCTGTGGAACAACCGCAATCACCTGCTGAACCATCTTCTCCCGTTACGGAAGCACCTAAAACTGCCGAACCTTCCAAAACTGCACCAGAAGTCGCCAAACCTGCACCAGAATCTCCCAAATCAATCGCAGAACCTGTTCAGCTAGTTTCAGACACTATAGCAGAACCACCGAAAGCTGCAACAGAACCACCAAAAGCTGCACCAGAACCATCAAAAGCTGCACCAGAACCTCCTAAGGAGAAAAAGTCGAAACCAGAGGAGTCGAGTAAAGCCGCACCTGCAACACCTACTGCAGAAAAATCAAGCTCAGAAGCGTCCCCTCCCTTAGTTTGTCCAGTAAAACCGAAAAAAGTGAAAGATACACCAAAAGCTGAAGTGAAAGAAGCTACGAGCCCCGCTTCGCCACAATTGAAGCAAACGAAAGAGGCACTTAGTGTAGAGACCACTGTACCAGACACACCACCTCCAGCTGCACAAGAATCATCATCAGCCGGTCCAACGCCGCCTCCAAGGAAAGGTAGTTCAGGAACTAAGAAAACCGTCACAAAGGCCAAAAAGTAGCCCAAGTCTTGAGAAAACTTGAAGGTGCTAATATTTCTTCTTGTACTGAAACTTTTGCCTTAGTGTGTGATCTTAAGCTTTCTATTTATTTATATTTTAATTATTTGCCAAGTATACCAACTATTGTTTAAACCAAGTTTTCTTGTTTAATAAAATTGTAAAAAAATACTTGTTTTTTTTTCATTTCAAATGAAAACTTTTAAAATTTGACCTACTATTTACAAAAAGAGAACATCTCATCTTCCAACTAAGAAACAGCTCTTGTTAATTGTACATGATCTTTGAAATTTTGTTTGCTGATTTGTTTTTCTAAGAAATCAGTATTGATTTTCATTAGTTGTCATTTTCAATGAATTGCATCTCAAAACAATGGGAAATTTTAAATACACATAATTCTTAATCGCAATTTTAGTGATATTTATTTCCCAAAGAATCAGCCCCAATAAAATATCTTTCAGAAAACAAATAATACATATATTGTAAATACAAGTACACCAGTTTATAGAGAAAAATTTAACTCATTTTCGGACATAAAATTCAACAGCAATTCGCTTATACCAGGTCAGTAACAGTTTATAGATAATTATTGCAAAGATTTTAACCGCAAACCAGTGGCGTAGCATGCCTTGGAGGAGCCCTGTATCAAAAATAGTTGGGGAGGCCAAATGGAGAGTAAAGCTTTCTCACAAAAGAAACAAAAATCCTTGCATTAAAATAAATATTTATTGATTATAAGTTATCACTTCCTCCTAGAAATCAAGCTAGCCAAACAATTCATATTAAATATACTCCCAGCATTATGAGAACAATGGCTTTGAGAGAAATAATCAACTACTAATGAAGAATGTCAAAACAAAATTCTTTTTACACTACATGATCAAGTATTTTCATATATTGAAGATTGCCATTGTTCTTTCAGAAAACAAAATTCACCATTCGCTACTGGTAGATAAATAGTTACCATTGCAATCTAATTACTCACAGAAGGTGATTGCTGAAAAACCTTTTCTCTTTAGTTGTTCATTTCATAGCTCCACTGGGATAATTTGTTTTCCCTTCACAAATCAAACTAATAAACCAATTAACCAATAAATAATATTGGTTGTTCTTCTGATTATGATTAGGGTTAAGTATCTTGTTTATTGTTAAATAGTTTAATAATCGATTTTTTTAGACACCATTCAAAAATTTTTGCAAAATTGTTTATTATAGTTATAGGCCTGTAATTTGTTAGTTCCTTTTTACTTCCCGATTTAAATATAGGTTTCGTAATGGAATTTTTAAACTCTGTTGGTGTGATACCACTATCAAAGGCTAAATTTATTATATACATTAATGGATTTAATAAATATTTATGACAAGTTTTAATAAATCTACTTGATATCTTGTCTGCACCTGGAGCTGCGTTACTTTTTAAGTTATAAATAGCAATAACTAATTCGTCTTTGGTGACCGGAGTCAAAAACATGGAATCTTTTCTTGTGGTCAATTCATTATTCACATTATGTACCTTATTAATACCTTCCGACATTTTTTCACCTAATTTTGTAAAAAAAAATTGAAAGAAGTCGCTATTTCAATATCGTTGAATAATTTTGTGCCCAAAGGACATTCCATATCTTATTTCTCTGTATTTTTTTGTTTTTGATTTGAGACTTCGCTTATTATTTGCCAAACTTTTTTAATTTTTTTTGCTAAATTTATTTTGTTTTTATAATAATTGTTTTTTTGTAACCTATGTAATGAATTTAATTTGTTTCTGTAGACTTTGCATGCATTTTATATCTCTTGAGTAAAATCCGCTGTTAATCGTTTTTTCAGTTTGTCCCTATTGATTATTGATATAACAAGTCTTTGGGTTTTCCAAGGTTTTAGTTTACGTTAAAAGGTAAATAAACACCTTTTTAGTAATTGTGTTTTGTCTGATATAAAAATTTATTTTTTGAATGTATCTAGAATAACTTTTATTTACATCATGTTCTTCAATAACTTCGTTCCAGGTTTCAGACTGTAAAGTTAAGTTAATATTATTGTAATCGGTTATATCGTAACAATGACTTATAAACCACAATTTACGTGATGGCTTATGCGGTTTGCTGTTGAATTTTATGTCACCTAAAAATCTCTATTGACTGGTGTAAAGGTACACCTATCAGGAATATCAGGATATCATATCAATAAGCTGATGTTACCAAAGTATGATTATTATCAAATTCCATTTACATTCAATATTCGTAAGTTGTAATGATTTCTGTTTTTTTTTTTCACATAAATGACTTCACAATAAACTGCATTAATAGTGTTGTTGTAGTATATTTTTTAACCAGAAATGGAAAATAAATTAGTCCTACCAAGAAGAGACAATTCTCTACTGAAACTTGATCAGGCATCGTTATTTCAAATAAAAGTTTGAACAAGTTAAACTTCTTATATTAACTACAAAAAATCTTAACTTTGTTAGGTTTTAGATATTTCTTAAGAGCATACAACTATTTCTTTGTTGTTTTTTGTCGCAAAAATATGAAAATTCAGAAATATTTTATATTACTTCAAACAACACAAACATGAAATATAAAAATATTCTTAAATATTTCATTGAAATATTTGTATTTCTGCAACAAAAGATCTTTCGAAATATATCATGAAACACTAGAAATATTTCATAAAATACTACAGGAATATTTCATGAAGTATTTCAAATGTAATATTTTGAAATATTTCAAATAAAATAATAAATATATATTATATATAAAATAATTGTATATACACACAACATATAAAATTGAACTTGTAATTAATAAGAAACAATGACAAATTGAATACTTTATTATAGTAGAATAGATATTTGGGATTAGTGTCGCAGACGATATAAGTTTCACACAGGCATTAAAGGCAGGGGATGAATGGTAAACATATCATTATTTCAACATTGTTATTATAGAATGGGCAGTTAACAGCAGCTTTGTTCAGTTTAAAGCATTGCTTAAAAGTTTTTGAATACCCTCCATCTATCGTCATAATTTGGGAAAATTCCTGACAAACTGATATTGAAGTTATAGAATACTATGCAAATTTTTGTTATTTTTGAGTTCAAAGTGTCCATATCATTATTGAAAAGTATTTGTATGATCTTTCAAATTCAAAATTTATTTTAGGGCAAACATGTCTACAAAAATTAATAACTATTGTAATTCCATTTCTCAAAAATATGAAACTTACAGTAATAAATACAATTAATAATTGCTTTGAGAAAATGTTGAAAGAAGCCATATAAGAGTTTGTCTAGTGATCATTAAAAGGTCACACTGTAATTACAAGGTTATTCTCAACATTTACCAGCTGTCACCATAAATCTCTAAACAGCTAAAAAAGTTTAATTACAATATTACATCTAGAAACTGTCTGACTTTAGCAAAACCAATTAAAACCAACAAAGGAAAAATTAGAATAAATCTGGAGTTTTCAAATTTACTTGGAGTATGTGCCATGAGGTCTGTGTCAGAACAGAAAAGCAATTTAAGGTAACAGTAATTTAAAAATATACAAATAATATGATCTCAGAGAGATTATATTTTTTTAGGAAAAGAATAAAAAAATAATTTATTGATTTGATAGAGATCAATTCTGTTAAATTATTAAGGATAACTACATAAATTATAAGTGCATAGTTCATTTGCACATGAAACAATATTCATTTTCAAACTGGAAAATTTAGAAAACTGGGTGGTGTTCTAACAACTATTTTTTAAAAACATTTATGTATTCATTACACTTTCATTTGTAAACAAATGTAAAATACTACCTATGGTGTGAAGTAGTTTAAAATGTTTTGAATTATATTTTTAAATCTAGGATTAATTAGCTGGCTAATACTAATTATGAAAAATGAAATCAAATAATATTTATTAGAACATTAAATATATTGTAATAAAAAATATATATAATACAAACAAAATGTAATAGTTGTACACAAATACAAGTAAAATGTATAAAATCAAAATACTTATTTTTTCTCATTTGCATTAGCAATTCAAATCTTCTGTTTGTCGTGACATTCTGAATTACTTTCCTTCGTTTCTCTGTGGTCTGAGTTAGAATAGGTTTCTTGTTTGCAAGAGTTTTAAGGTGATCCTGCTGTACAGTGCAGTGCTTTTGACATAAATCCTGGTTTTAACATACATTTTTTCTCTGGAGATTTTTTCTTCACAGGTAGTTTATTTTCACAAATGGGAATATTGGTCTTCATCTTGAAATTATCCACTTGCACAGGTTGCTGTTTAACTGCAGGACTACAATGCAATTCCTTTCTGCTTTTAAAGCGGGACTTTTTCTTTATGGCTATTTCAGGCTTATGTCCAGAGAAAAGTTTCTTGGCTCTAGCTGCTTTTCTTTCACTCATTTCTTTAATATTTTCCAGTTTGTCAAATGCTCTTTGGTGTATTTAAGCAAAATTCAGCTTTTTGGTCTTCTTTATAGACTTGTCTTCTGGGGTATTTTATATGCTCTTAATTTTTTGTGAAAACTGTGCATTACTGTAAGGATAACTCAAGGAAGAAGGAGCAATTACCTGAACATCTCCAGTTTTATCCATCAATTATACTCTTAATTACTTGGTCAAATGTTTATATAATCTAGCCCTAGACTGATTTAAAGAATAACAATTCTTTAAATCAGATTACGTCCAAAGACCTAAATGCCTAATTTCTCAAATACAGTATTTGACAAACTGGAAACTATTAAAGAAATGTGTGAAAGAAAAGCAGCCAGCGCCAAGAAACTTCCCTCTGGACATAAGTCTGAAATGGACATAAAGAAAAATTCCCACTTTAAAAGAATAAAAGGATTGCATTATAGTCCTGCAATTAAACAGCAACTGGAAAATTTCAAGATGACGATCAATATTCCCATTTGTGAATATAAATTACCTGTAAAGAAAAAATCACCACAGAAAAAATGTATTTTGAAACCAGGATTTATGTCCAAAGCAAACACTGCACAGCAGGATTGTCATAAAACTCTTGCTAACAAGAAACCTGTCAGTCAGAGCACAGAAAAACAAAGAAAAGTAATGCAGAATGTCAGGACAAACAGAGCCAAGAAACGTCTCTCTGGACATAAGACATAAAGAAAAAGTCCTGCTTTAAAAGCAGACAAGAATTGCATTATAGTCCTGCAGTTAAACAGCAACTGCAAGTGGAAAATTTCAAGATGAAGAACAATATTCCCATTTGTGATGGATAAAACTGAAGATGTTCAGCTAATTGCTCCACTTCATTTAGTTCTCCTTACTCTTTAAGCTCAGTTGGGAAACCTGCCAATTTTATCTTTCTCTGAACTGTTCCAATTAAACAGATTCTGCTAATGAGTCATGAGCCTTAGTTACTTCAGCCTGGTTCTTTTCTCGTAGTTTCATATCTGAGTTGAAAATTCCCTTCTTAAACCTTGGTTTAAATTCAATATCTTCGTCTTTGAAGTTAGATATGGATAATGAAGCATTATGCCCATTGAAACTGTCTTGAAGTTTCAATGAATTTTTTAGCTTCAATATAGTATTTACAGGTGACTGCATCCTTTGTTTAATGCAATCATGTCACTAATTTTCGCACTGTTGTTTGCATTACGAACTCCTTCAGGTGTTTTCTTGTTAAAATCAATTTTTGGGAGAAAGTCCAATTTATTTAGTTTTTATATTTCCTGTGGAGCTTATATGTTTATGAACACTCAGTGAAATACTACTTCTGTTTAAATGATCAAATTCTTGAATACATCGTATTTTCCTTAGTCAAGTTTGTTTTGAATTACCATGTAATTTCGTGCTATTACTGCAACCGTCTATTAAATTCGAAATTCGTCAATTGAAACTCCGTTACGAGTTATTATCATTTCTTCTTCTTCCAAGGTTGTCCCTTTCGGGACGGGGGTTGGCCTCGATCTCGCGATCTTATTAGCCAGCTACAAGTGTTTAACTATAAAAAATGTTAAAAATTTCGAATAATTCTTTAATTCACTGGAAATACCATAATGAAAAATATCGATATTCCTCCAAATTTGTCCAAAGAAATTATGATTGCTAAATATGACTCTTTTCGCCAAAAATACCCCAACTGAAATGTTGCCAATGCTAAAAACACAGCTAAAAAGAGAGAGCAATACAGAGATTAAAAGGCTATTTTACTCGATTGGGAACTAATCTCGAGCTTATATTTCTAGTCTATAATTTACAACCTCGGCACAACGCGGTGGTTGGTTTGAAAAATATTTTTGTCCGTCAAATAATCAAATTGGATTGCTAGGTGTTAGCAGTTAGTAACTACCCCCGTTTTCCAATTAGCGCACAATTGAGCACAGTGCTAGCACTGAGTGTTCCAATTACAGCACTAGCTCGCACAAATGAGCACAAGAAATAACTGTGCCTTTGGGATGTTTTATGTAGGTTTACCAAGTAAACATAAAACTTTATCATAAAACATGAAGTATGTTCCAATTAAAGCCCGAAAATTACGGTATAGGGCGACAGAAAAACACTTTGTGCTTTAGTAATTGGAAAACAACCATTATTGAATTATTCTGTAAATAATTTACGTACACATAAACGTCAATTGATAACTTATGAGTAATACACTTTTAACCTTATGGTGATCAGTGTGCTCTACCGGTTGGTTTTAAAACAACCATGTTCCAATTAACGTCCTAAAAATTGCCGCACTGTGCGGCACAAAATCACTTGTGCTCTGCTAACTGGAAAACAGCCTACCTATACATTACTCACTGGGTGTTAGTTGAGATTGACTTTTGTAGAATTGGAACCATAAAGAAAATAAGAACTTTCTTTATGGTGAGTAATGTATATAACTCACTGGCTATGGCTGTTTTCCAGTTAGCAGAGCACAACTGCTTCCACCCACTAAGTGAAATAGCCTCTTACTGTCTCTATTACCCTCTCTTTGTAGCATTGCCACGATTTTATGCTTTGCAGGCTATTATATTTAGATGGTAAATGATCTAAGTTATTGTATGATCTGTGGCATAATCTTTATCGTATGATCTGTGATAATCTGTGGTTTGTAGATTTGACGTTGCACAATGGTATTTGTCATTGAATTGAGGTTAACTCCGTTAACCAATAATATATTTCTTAAAAATTTATTATAAGTTAACTTGTAAGACCGTAATAACTTAATACCTGAATACTATTATGGGTAACATAGTTTAATTGAATTTGTCATGATGTTAAGGTACTCTAATTTTAGCTGTAACTACAGGCATATCATTTTTGCTAGCCTCCATTAGTTCAATATTAATATTTTCTGGTATGCAAATGTTCAAGGGGTGGTTCAGTTCCTCACAATTGCATACTTTACTAGGAGGGTATTTAGGATCACTTTTATTTGTTTTGTTCCTTACAGCAATAGGAAATTTAGAGACATGCTTATTTGGGAAGAACTTTCAAGTGAAATTATTCCCTGAAGGTAAGATATTATATTAATTCAGCATTATTTGTGTTGCAAAAATGTCTGTTTCAGTCCTGTCATGCCTTCTTGTGGCCCTATTTGCATCTGCAACAATACATCGTGTTTGTGGAACATCTTGGTAATATGCTAAGTAAATAACACAATTATGGTTTAAACTTTTTCTTTTCAGTGTTTTGTTATCCATTGTTGCCTTGTACTATATAAATCAGTATTCTCAAAAAGTACATGCTGTTCAAATGGCTCCACCAGTTGTGCAAGTAGGGAAAAAGAAAAGAAATGCTTCTTGAAAATTTTCAAGTGAACATCTGTATTAATTGCTATCTATCCTAATATTATTAAACTGTGTCATGTACTTGTGGACATCTTAGTGTTGTATTAAATGTTGGATAAGTCTATAATAAATTTTGTAACTTTTCTTTCTTCAACACATTGATTAAAGTATGATTAGTCTCAAAGTCAATTTACAGAACAAATTATGGTTTTTTAGGTATTGGATAGTAAAACAATTTGGTTATTGTTAAATAACATTATTGAAAGAAAAATGATTATGATATCTACTCTCATACATATATAAACAACTGAACTGAAACCAATAACATAAAATAAATGACTAAAAGCACTGTAACTTAAATTCAAATACTTTCTTAACAGTTTTTGTGACATTTGAGATTGCAAGAAGCTTAATTATATGTAAGATAGTTTATTGTGCCTGTTCAATAGGGGTTTCTCTCATTATTTCATACAAAAGATAAGTATTTGAAAATTGTAAATGGAGAAAAAATTGTAGTAAGGCAATTTTGAAAATTTGCCTGGGTTACTGGCTGTATGTATAGAAATTTTTCCTCAAAGTTATTCTGAGAGAGGGATGTCTACAAAATGATTGACAAGTATTCCTGTATACAAATAGTGTTTTGTATACTACTTATTTGTATTTTAAACATTTTAACTCCAACTCAGGAGTCATTGTCAATCGTTTTGTATTATAGATCAAGGTTGATTCTAAAATTTTCTGTTTTTGTTCTGATTTTCTAGATCACTAAAAATTTTGAGACTGACAATTTGTCATTGGGTGATCACTTGATACTGAGGCTACCATTTTTGCAATAGTTTGCTCTAACCCAAATCAAGGAGTTGTTTATCATCATACAGATCACTTCCTTAAGTTTTCTCCTTTTTAAATTTTCTTCTTTCAATCGACCTCAATTCTTGAGATAGTCATAGTTCCGACCTCATGGGGGGGGTCTGGTTCCCCAAGGACTCGTCGTATCTCGAGCGACTCTACGTCACCATCAACTCAAATTCTAGTGCCAGCAAAAAGGGGTTTGTATGCCTCAAACGACGGCCTCTGTCTGGATACACCGCTGTGTTGGAGCGATCAAGCCTTTGTGTTTAGTCTCCAGTTTCGATATATGCACCGCGGAGTTCCTCCACACCCGAAGATTACAGGCGCCTGGTACAGCGCATATCTGGACAGGAGATCTGAGTCAACCCACAGTCTATGAACCCTATGTATGGACGATGTTACCGGTCCATGAGCGGACCCAGGCGCGGATGGGAATAGGATTTGCTTCGGATTGTAGACAGGTACCCTCCCTTTCCAGGACGGAGCCCCCCGTCCGACACAAACGGCCGTCGTCTATCCCCCGCTCTAAGGGCATGCATGAATGATACTCGGATTTCACACATGTCCGCCCAGAAGAGCAAAAATTAAATATGGGATCGACTAAAGTTCTCACGCAGGGGGTACGCAGGGTTCGGTCCTTGGACCGACTTTATGGAACATATTATACGACCCCGTGATGCGCCTAGAACTGCCCCTAGGATGCAAAACGATAGCCTACGCGGATGACCTCTCGATAGTGGTCAGGGCGAATCGAAAGAGGATATTGTGAGGAAAGAAAACCTGGCTATTGAAAGGGTGATGAGCTGGATGGGCGACAACCATTTGGAAGTTGCTGAAGATAAGACGGTTCTGGTCATTTTGAAACGGCCGCTGCCTAGGGGAGGGATTAACTTTAAATGAGGTGTCCGGGTGGTACTGCCAAAGAAGGCGGTGAAGTACCTGGGGGTATTTCTGGACGACAAACTTATTTTTAATTACCATGTGAGGTATGTGACGGCAAGGGCTAGGCTTCTCCCGAATGTAAATGGGCCGGGAACGGCCAAGAGACGTCTGTTGTATGGTGTGGTAAAATCAATTTTGATGTATGGGGCCCCTATATGGCACAGAGCAATGAGAGTTCAGACCTATCGTAGACTCATGGAGAAAGCGGTTAAACCGATACTCCTTAGGGTTGCATGTGCATATAGAACTGCGGCAATGGAAGGTATATATGTGGTAACGGGTGAAATTCCCATTGAGCTTCGCGTAGACGAGAGAGTGAGGTTGTGCAACGAGCATAAGGAGGGGCGAGTGAGAGAGAGAGAAAGACCACAAGAAATGTGGCAGGCGAATGAAGAGAAAGCTCAGTGGACGAAGTGTTTGATAGGAGATATTAGGGAGTGGGTCCAGTGCCCCTTCAGAACACTCTCGTATGAGTTAAGACAGTTCTTAACGGGGCATGGGTGTTTCAGAGCGTACTTGTGTCGAATGAGGCGAGCGGATGACAATGTTTGTATTTATTGCGGAGGGGTGGACACCCCGAAGCATACCGTTTTTATGTGTGAAAGGTGGAGCGTCGAGAGGGAGAGGCTTAGGCTCGACGTGGGAGGCGACGTGACACATAAGCTACTTCGTGCGGAACGTCATACACTGCAAAGGAATAGAAGAGCGAGAATTCTTAACCATGCGTGAGGTCTTAGTAGGGTAGTGGATATACGCCGGGGTGCCTGAAGTTATATCTCGCGATGGTTCCAGGTACCAGGGGGCGATGGAGGTGTTTTAGTAGGTCAAACCCCACACGGCAGTATGCAACTGGAAAACACGTGCGACTGTAGTTCGGTTAGCGAATTTCACCTCCCTTGAAAAAAAGCCCCCACGGACTTGGAAGTTCTAACACATGAAATACAGGTAGCTTGGGATGGTATTCCGCAAGAAGAAATAGATCACCTTATTGAAACAATGTTATATTTATATATTTTTAAGCGCGTTCACCACGTATACGTCTTGCCAACTGTATGTCCTTCGGCATGATTGTTACACGCTTCGCATGGATAGCACACAAATTGGTACCTTCGAAAAGACCAACCAGAGAAGCTTCGCTAGCTTCTTGCAAAACCATTACTGCTGATCTGTGAAATCCTGTGCAATTTCCCCAACAAGACGTTGGAATGGCAGCTTTCTGATCAACAATTCGGTACTTTTTTAGTAGCGTTGAATTTCACGAAGAGCTACTGGCCGGGTCTATAACGATGTGGCTTTTTTACACCACCTGTGTAGCGGGCGCACTTTACTTGCTGCCCTTGTTGCTGATTGTTTCCTAGGTGCTTTACCACCACTCGATTTTCCAGTGGTTTGCTTGGTACGGGCCATTTCGATATGATAACGAAATTATTGTAAAGTATACGACAGCACCACGACGATGACGTTCACACTAACAGTGAATTTACCAAATTTTGGGGAGTGTATAGATAACCTCGGTGGAGAGACCTGAAACCATCATTCAATTGTTTCCCTTTTAAAGACGGTAATTCATATTCTGGCATTATTTGGAAGGAAAAAAATCAATTTACTTTGCACAATACTCAATGAAACATGTTTTTAAACAAACCCGTAGCCAGCGGTGGGGGCGGGTCTGGGGGTGCAACCCCCCCCCCCCGAAATTTTGGAATTTTTAGTTTAAAAATTCAATTTTGACTAATTAATCATATTTTTCATTAGAATAAATATTATATTTATACAATTTCATATATCTTGGAATTAGATGAACTTAAATATACATTTTGCAGTCCTAATCAACCACCAATCAAAAAAATTTTCCAAGGCCCTCCGAATACCCACCCCGAAAAAAATTCCTGGCTACGGCCTTGTTTTTAAATATCAATAAATACACAAACGTTTCTTATCTCACAATATTTGTGGGCTTTTTTATTTTCCAAATAAGAGGGTATTTGTTTGATTTAACAATGCAAAGCCTTTACATACAATGATGTAATAGTTTGCTTATCTATTGGAGAATAATGTTTTGGGGCAAAAAACGTTTTCACAGATCACAAGCATTGTATTGGTAGTAGGTATTCCTCTGATAGTTCCTGATCCAAGGATAGTATTAAAAAGTATTAAATCAGTTTACATTTTCAATTAAACGGGAAAGATTAAGAAACATAGTTAGAGTTAAACTGATACAATTTCAGTAAAATAAAGGCAGAAACATAAAAATACTTTATTTAAAAATTGTTTTTCATAGGTTAAATAAAACAAACATTCATTAGATGTATATCTCTTTGTATTAGTGCACAATTTACATCGAAAAATTAAAATATCTACTAATAGGCTATTTTTCTAAAGAAACACAACATTTTACGTGATCTATTGTAATCTTCTGTTCTTTAGATCTATCACAATTAAAATTTAAATATTTCTGTAGACATCTATTTTTGGCTATTATATATTTCTTATTTTGAAATGTATTAGTTATAGTATTATACTGACATAGATTTGGTTATATAGTAATGGTAAATTTATTTTGCATCATTTTGATGAAAACATGTATTTAGATTAATATATTTGAGTAAATTACGACATCTATTGTCAGTTTTCTGCAATGAACTGATCTTGTGGTTCACAAAAATACATTTAACATACAATATTGTTAGTTCTATTATATCCATTAAGTTGCATATTGGAAATAAAACAACCTTTGTTGTTAGGTTGAACATAAAAGAGATTGTTCAGTTTTACACAATTTGATGTAATAACTACGTATTTGAAAAATAAAATGTTTAAATTAAATTGATTTAAAATAAAATAATGAACCCGTTAAAAAATATAAAATATAATCCAGTGAAATGGGTATTGTGTTTGAGAAACAGTATTATATTCTACATTGCTATCGAAATTTTGAACACAGTTTTATATAAATGTACCAAAAATGCATTTGTTGTCAGTGCGTTAAATATGCTCTAAAACAAAGTTTCATTAATTGTCATGTGGGAAGAATAAATAAGTATAACAATAAACAAAATAAAAACAATATAAATAATACTAGTTTAGTACCGTTAACAAATGTAATTAAATGTAGATGGTTTATAAATTCATAGTGAACTGGATTCTCTGATTCCGAGTTGCTATCGCTGTGGGATGACACTCGTACTTTGTGTATCATCAGGAATTCAACCTGTAATTGATAGTTACCTATGAGAAAAACATACTTGGGACATAAGTCATTCAATTAACTGTTCAACTAAGTATATTATACAAAGTATAACAAAACACTTTAATTAAGTGACAGCGTAGTAGGTTCTGCCTGTCAATAATTAACAGAGAAATAAATCAGTTTTAACAACCCCCATTACAGCATGAAAAACTTCTAAAATATTTTATTTTGATTTACGTACTTCAGCGAGAAAATTCCCTTTGAAATATTTCATAAAATATTTCGTAAAATTATTCTGTAATATATTCTAATATAAATTTCAAAAGATATTTCGTTTTTAATTTGAAATATTATCAAATAATTCTGAGATGTTCATATATTGCATCAAAAAAAAATTATAGAATATTTTTGTAATATTTCAGGTTATATTCATTTTTTTAGCAGGTTCGGAAATATTTCAATTTTAATGAAATATTTCACTGATATATTTCTGAAACGTTATAACTTGGGACTAAAAATCTTTTGAAATTGAAAGAATCGCAACACACAGAAGATGTTTAATTTTAATATTGTTTTGGTAAAACATTGATGGTATAGTAAGGAGTAAATGATTAAAATTTAATTAAAAAATACCAAGGAGTTTATTTTTTTATTTACTTTGTTAATTATGTGTTTCTCCACTGCGGTTATCTAAACACTCCCCAGAACGCCCTGGCATTGATTCAATAAGGTGGTATATTTCTTCTCAAGGAATACTATCCCAAGTTACCTGTTTTTCATGTTTTAGAACCTCCAAAGTCCGTAGGGACTGGTGTAAATGCCCGGGCACATCATATCCCAAACATATTCTATGGGCGAAAGGTTGGGGGATCTGGGTGGCCATGGCAACAGATTCACATGGGTCTTTTAAAAAAAGTATAAACCACTCAACTGGAGCAGCATGAGGCCGAGCACTATCTTGTTGAAATATGGGATCCATAAACCGATTAAGGTAACTGACTAGACACGGCTCTACTACTTCCTAAATATAACGTTGCGCTGTCATGTTGCCGCGAATAAAGACTAAAGATGACTTAATTTCATGTGCAATAGCACCCCAGACCATAACGCCTACTGTTCGGTGTACATGACGCTCAAAATCAAATTGAGGTTGACGTCTTTCTCCTCGATGTCGACTAACACTTCTTCGGCCATCATGTTCATCCAAGTAGAATCGATATTCATCAGAGAAGACGACCTGAGGCCATTCCACATTCCAAGGTTGTCGTTCCCTGCACCACTGTAGTTGTTGTCGTCGATGCTCAACGGTCAGAGGTAGAACAAGATGGGGTCGGTAATGCTGCAGTCCAAAACACCGTACACGGCGCTAAACCGTTCGGACCCTTACAAGATGGCCTTTTGCTCTTAACCAATCATCAGCCAAATTTCGTGTTGTAGAAAATCGGCGTTTAAAGGGCATAAGTCTTAGATGTCGATCCTGAACATTATTTGTGCCACTTCGACGTCCGGTACCCACTTATTCTCCGATTTTTAGTATTATCAAACCACACTTGACAACATCTTATAACAGTAGCTGGATTTCTGTTCGTGCGGTTAGGGATTTCGATAAATTAAAAACCCGCGTCCCGTAAACCAATAATTTAATGAACATCTTCTTCTGGGTGTTGCGATTTTTTTTGTCAGTGAATATTTTATAATTCCATTGAAACTGAGGTTAAATACAGATCTTAAAACTTTTGATTTTTAAATATACAGTTTTTGTTCTTAACTCTGGTTATTTCCTAAAAATGCATCTTATAAATTCTCTATGCAGTGGGATCTCAAAATTCCTTTTAAAAATTATTTCACCCCTTAATGGTAAGTCTAACTCTCATCTTAAAAACAGCACACATTTCTTAGAAAAATTATCATATATACAATACAAAAATACTTTCACACTAGCAAGTTTTTTTATTGTAAATCTATACAATAATGTTCCTGTCACCAAAACACTTTCCATAATAAAAGAACGATTAGAACAAGATTCTTTACTAAATCAATGTACACAATTGTCCATTGATACAATAATGGAACTATTAACATTTGGTACAAGGACAATATATTTTCAACTTAATGATGACTTCTACCAACAAGATTTTGGCATGGAAATGGGTACCTGTCTGTCTCCTGCTTTAAGCAACATTTTTATGGAAAAATTTGAAGAACAAATAATTTTCTCAAAACAGATTAAACCTTTGTTGAGGACTTACATGCATTACTTAACAACATAAACAACAAAGAACAAACTATTCAGTTTACAGTAGAGCTTGAACAGAATAACAAATTGCCCTTCTTAAACATTTTAATAACCAAAATACAATCGACATTTGAAACAGAAACTTTAACTATAATCATCCAAATTAAGTAAAAAGAGGTATCATCAAATCTCTATATGACAGAGCAAAAACCAACGTTTATAAAAAATGTACTCTTTGCCAATTATTACCCAAAAAAATGTTAATAACGAGTTAAACGAAATCGAATATCAAACAATCCCTAACAACCAACATCAAACTTCACCAAGCAACACTGACTCCCCAGATAATCACATAAATAGAATAACTATACCATACATACAGGGTCTATCAGAAAGACTAAAAAGAGTGAGAAACAAATACAATATTAAAACATCATTTAAAACAAGATATACACTAAAATCAATTATATCAAAAATCAAACCAAAAAACACAACTCAAAATACAAAAACTTGCATTTATAAAATCCTTTGTGCATGTAATAAATTCTATATTGGAGAAATGTCTAGACCTCTAAATGTTCGAATAAACGAACACAAAAATTACATAAAAAACGACAGTTTGAAAAATCCAAAATTTGTGAACATGCTTGGAACCTTGGTCATAAAATACAGGTTCAAAATTCATTTATATTACACAAAGAAGAACACAACACCAAAAGAAAACTAAAAGAGTCTGCTTTAGTTTTGATAAATGAAAACGATTGTATCGCTACTACCTCCGTAGAATTCAATCGTTCCTGGTTGCCGAAGATTAAGGAAGAAACTGCTAATGGTCATGTCCTTGTGAATAATCCAATATAGGGATAGTTCATAAGGTTGAGTCAAAAAAATTCTTCTAATTTGAAAGGAACTTTAGAAGTTTCTGTGCTACCCTGTATATTACAAATAAAATTCTCTTAATTACGTCAGAAGTCAAACAATAGATATTGTCAAACATTTTAATTCTACATTTTAGAATTGTGCCTTTTTTATTCATAGTTTCATAACCTGACAACGGGCTAGACCCCGAAACGCTTGGAATATACAGCATTTTTTCCTGCCTGTGGTGTTATTTCCCAAGAAGTACTTAAACATTGAAAAATATGCCACAAATATCGTTCAGAAAACAACAAATCTAAAGACAACTCTTTCAACTTGAAACCATTGAACTTTACAATTTTTTACTCTATATATCGAAAAAACACACAGACAAATAAATATTATAAAAATTCACTAACTTTAGGGTTCCAGGAACACTCGGGACACGTGGTAAATCGTAGTCCAATCTCAAGCTTGAAGTGTCCTGGGAGCTGGCCATATCCGTATTTGTGTGCAATCCAAAAAGCATCTCAGCAGGTTGAGCTGTTCTTCTTCTTATTTTAGTTCGGCTAGAGCTTGGATTGGATTGAGATTCAGGAATAGATAAACTGAAAGTGTATTAAAATAAATATTTTCTTTCGCTTTATGTGAAAGTTACTTACTGCATTTCAATTGTAGCTGGAGATGTAGATCTCGAAGAATTGGAACTTGTAGTATCATTAGTATTACTCGAGACACTTGTTATAAGCTCTTTTGAGAATATTGGTATTTCGTTATGAAGAACATGATCCAGTAACTGCCCTTTCACATTATTTTCTTGTTGTAACTGTGAAAGCAAACATAATCAATATTTCTTTGAAAAAATTTAATTCAAAAACTCGGTCAATTTAATTTGAAAATGTATCTATTCTATTTGTAATATCCAATATTAAAGAGTATCACTAAAGCTATTAAATAAATTGAATTGTATACCTCGGCTAATGTCGCCTCGTTTTCTTTCAATTTGGCATCCCTTTGTGCGACAGCGTGACTTTGGCTTAGCGTCATATTGTACAATTTTTGGATAATATATTTGGCTTCGTCCACATCATATATGGAGGTAACTATCTGTTCTAAATCGGCGTTTTCATTGGTTTCTTGACTTTCCTCGATTTCCATCACGTTATGTTGTGTTTCAGCTATAGTTTCTTGAACGTAGTTGATGTTTTCTTTGACGTCTTCAATGTAGCTGTCTAGCTGGGTTAGGTCTTGATTTTTTCCGACTGCTTGTTTCCTTCTTTCTTCCAAAGCTTCCAGTTCCTTTCCAAGGACTTCACGTTTTTCCAAAAAATGTTCCATCCTAACTTCTTGCTCAACTAAACCTCTTTTGTTCATTGCTATCTTGTTAATAGCTTTTTCAACTCTCACCCATTTTTGTTTGGCTTCTTTCTCTGTTACACCTTTGACAACCCTTCCTGCAGCTCTCATGCTTAGCCTGCCTCTTTGATTCTTTCTAAGTACGGAGACTTCTTCTTGTTTGCGTTTAAGTACTTGGTCCCTGATTTTTTGCTCGTTTTGCATTGTTTTAATGACATTGGCATTCTTTCTTGATTCTTTCTTTAGCTGGGCTATTTCTCTTATTCTTCGTTGTTCAGCCTCCTTGTGTTTTTGAGATTCTTCCTTCATTTTATTGATTAATCTCACTTTGGTTCTCTTCATCTCGAGGACTTCATTCTTGTAAGATTTCAATTGATTCTCGTATTGACTCTGACTTCTGACAAGTCTTGCGTGTTCTTTCTGGGCAACTTGTAGCCGCTTCAGTTCTTTCTGCATGTCAGATATTTTCTTGGTGTAATCATCTTTAACTTTCTTTATTTTGTCAGAAGACTCAGAATAACCACTGTAAGAGTGCAAGATTTTATCTCTCTCTTCTTGGGTTGTCTGTATTTTCAATTGTAGCTGCATGAGTTTGTCTTCATAGTGCTGCCTCATCGTCTGCATACGGCGCTGGGAAAGTTCCAGTTCGTCAATTAGTTTTTGCTTCATATCAATATCGTTTGTTAAAGTGATCAGTTCGTCTTTCAGCTCGTTATGTAACTCTTTGTCATCGCTTTCGCTTCCGGTATCATTTTCGCTTTCGCCTTCAACTACAACGTCGGTATCAAGCTCTAGAGAACGTCTATTCAACAACTCTTTTTCCTTCTCCAGATCTTGTTTGGCTTTCTTGATCAGAGACGTGTTTTCTTCCAACGATGAGTCCAAAACGGAAACACTGGCGTGTACATTCTGGGAACGGCTTATTTGCTTCCTGAGTTGCTCACATGTATTGTTAGATTCCATCAATTTAGCCCGCAAGTCTTCTATTTCTTTCAAATAACCTTGAATGAGGCAAGTAACGTCTGTGTCAGAAGAACCTTTTATCCAAGCGCCTGTTGCTTTTTCAGTTAGTAGATTGGTATTTTTAAGCGTTAAAGCATCAATGGTTTCTTGCATAGCTTTTACTCTGGTTCGTAAGTTATTAACTTCACCTTGAAGCATATTGTTTTCGTAGAACATATCATTAACTGTTTCAGTTCCATCCTCGCCTACCATACGTTTACCCTGTTTGTACTCAATCAGTTCTAGTTGTAGTTGTGCTATTTGCTGTTTAAGTTGTGCAATAGTTTTCGAAGTCTTATCTTGGTTAACAAATATCTTATTCTTAATATTACGGGCTCTATTGGCATACTTTAACGTGTTTAAAGTCTCCATAAAATCTCTATCACTTGGGCTTACGCAAGCTATCATCACAGTCTGACTGTTACCTCCGAGACTGTCCTGAAGGAGCCTCGTGAGTTTCGAATCCCTGTAGGGGATGTGCAGTGCCTTCTTCGATTTATCACCTAAAGCTGAAATTACGTTTCCTAATGCTAACAGACCACAGTTAATTGATATGCCCTCTTTTTGTCGTTCCCCTGTAGCTCCAGTTCGTTTCAGTCTCTCGGACCCGGCAAGATCGACAAAATGGAATTTTGCAGAAAGCGTTTCGAATTCCGAGGCGGTATCATCCTCAGACGGAACTAAACGGGTCTGCTTTATGTGCAAAGTAAATATAGCGTGTGATCTGGAAGATTGTGTGTTCATTTGGGTACTGGCTGTCGTTCGAGACAGCGCACCCAATCTGAGACATTGAAGTGCTTCCTCAGCGGATAATACTGTTTTGTAAGTTACCCCTTTTACTTGGATACCGCCGTAAGGGTCCTCGTGGATCTTGTAGACTTTTTCCTGTCAGAATAAAGAATTTTTGTCAGTAAAGGCAACATTTTAAATATTTTATACCATGTGGCCCAGATATAAGCAACTGCATAGTGATTTCCGTCATGGCAAGAAATACAGTGATTTCGAAAAATTTCAACAAACAAATTTGTTGTAGTTTTGTGTTAGCGACTACGAACAATCAATTGAGGTTAACGAATTTTTTCTAGACCTTCTAGATTTTTTGCAACCATACCCAACTTTTTTATTTCTTATAGCCGCTATACTGGATTTATACGTCCTTGAATAGCACATAAAAAGAGTTTTTCAATTATTTAAAAACAGATTTTAAATTGGGAAAAGTGGATATGTATGATTGTTTTAATTTTCATTTTATGCCACAGGAACGCTGAACGAACTCAAGAAACGTATTTTCAGCAATATCCCGAAAGACCGCAACCAGGTTTGTTGATCTTCATCATGCTTAGAAATAATTTACTTGCCTGTGGTGCCTCTAAAAAACATAATTGAAATAGAGTGTGTAATGAAAATATTAAAATCTTGTTTTACAAATTGTTATCAACAATTCTCGTACCTTCTTTCCTCAAATGGAAAATAAATCGATTGCTCAGAGAATTCTTAAAAAGGACAAGTATCGTACATATGTAGAATATATTAGTAAGGGACATCGTGGTGGTGAAATGAGAAGATTGTATTTCAATTGGGTCGTAGAAAAATGCCAAAGAAATCCTCGATTTCTGTTTTCTGAGGAAAGCAGATTTATAAATTGCAGAGTATTTAACAGACACAACAACGTGTATTGGGTCGATCAAAATCTGTTCTTAAATCGTGAGGTGCGCCATCAAGTGAGGTGGAGTTTTAATATATGGCTAAGAGTCATAAACGCACACGTTCTATTATAATTTGACTGCTCCTCGATATCTTGAGATATTACAAAATTACGTAGAGCAAACTTTAGAAAATTTGCCTCTTCAAGATGTAGCGAACATGTGGTTTCAGCAAGATGGGGCAGCTTCACATAATACAGGAATCATAACTGACTTCATGAATTAGCAATATGGAAATAACTGGATCGGAAATCAAGCTCCGGTTGTAATGCCTCTTGATTTTTACATTTGGGGATACTTAAAGAATAAAGTTTATTGTATTAGGTACTTATAATACCGTAGAGGAACTTGAGGCAGTAGTTGTTCGAGCCATGCCTACACAAATCGTCATAGATGCATGTATATCTAGAATTTAATTTGAGTTAATTCAATGCTCTGTCATGGGTTTTTAGTAATTTTTGTTTTAAGTTAAATCACAAATATGTAATGTTTTAGTTGTTTACTATTGAGTATATAGTTTTATTTGTTTATTTTTTTAGGGAGATTGTAAGAAAACCCAATAACGGCATTTGGTTTCACAGCCAACTAAGTGAAAAACTGTTTTTATTAATAATTTACATTTTCTGTCATCCAAAGATAGACTAGTTATACATGGTTGAAAAGCTCTTTTTATGTGCTATTCAATCACCTGTAACACCAATATGGCGGCCATAAAAAATAATAAAGTTGGCTATGGTTGCAAAAAATCTAGAGGGTCTAGAAAAATGTGTTAACCTTAATCGATTGGCCGCAGTTGTTAACACAAAACTATCAAATTTTATCATATTAGTTTACAAAATGGCGAAATTTTTCGAAAACCACAATTTTTTGTTTTTTTCCCGATATTTTGAAAGCCCCTGTAGATATATATTTTTTCGATACAGCACCTGATGGGACTTCGAATAGCGCAACATTTTTTCTCATTTAAGCCACCCTGTATCTCTTGCCGTTTCGGAAATCCTTATGTAGTCGCTTTTATCTGGGACACATGGTATAAAGAGCATATGTGTGAATTACTGTGAAAATATACAGGGTGCGACACCGAAAACGAAACAGATCGAATACCTTCAAGATACGTTTTGGTTGGAAATGCAAAAACATGTCGATTTTTGATTTGAATAGGGACTTATTCCTATCGTGTCACAATGCAATTTAAATAGGGAAAGTACTAAGTGTGACACATCACTGAAAATATAGTATGTAATTTTGGCGCCCTCATGCGGGAACAATAAATGTTCGGCATTAAAAATTATGATTGAATGTACCTTTATACCAACAAAACTTTTCGGGGGTTGTCCGCGAGGTTAACACATTATGACTTGCAGGCTAAATTCGCACACTGGATTTTTGATCAGCAGGGAAACATACATCTAGATATATAAATGAGAAAGTTTGTCTGTATGTCCTTTATAGAATCGTAAACTATGCAATTGATCATGTGATGATCTTTAGCAAAGTTGTGGTGCATGAGCCCACGAAGGTTTCTGAGTTGGTATGACCAATATTTATACCTAAAGTTGGATAAAAAATATGTTATGTAAGCAGTTAGGATATTTGAATTGTCTTGAGCCTTTATTATAGTTATGAAATGGGTTGAAAACAATGTTAGAAGCAGTTGTTTATACAGGGTGGTTTAAATATAAAATAAGTGGAATTATAGTTAAAAGGTGGTTAAAATATTGATTTATATCCACAAGTAGTTCCCAAGTTCCCAAGTAGCATATTATTGGATGGTTGAAATATGTAGCAGAGTATAATTACAAGCTGTTTCTTTTTGCAAAGAATTCTACATTCCATGCGCGGGTGAAACCGCGGGTAACCGCTAGCCGGAAATAACGTGTCACATGTAGAGTACATAGAACTTTTAATTTTTTCCCTCGTATAATGAATGTTCTAACAAATCCTGTACAATTAATTGACAAACACAGTAATCGTATGTACGTATTGGTACTAATTTCAAAATTTCGATAAACGCGATCTGAACGAATAAAAAAAACCCAAATAGAAAATTCAGTAAGCAATAAAGAGGTAGGGTTACCCATTTTAGGACAGGTTGTTGCAGATCCAGCTTAGGGCAATAAGGCTTGCACAATTATCTCAGGTCAGTCAACGGACCGTCGAATGAATGCACATTTTTACCTTACCGTCATTGTTAATGTCAATTGTCGATACTGTTCAGATTTCAATCCAAGAGTATTTCATGAATTACATACACAACACCAGAAAATCCTTTTTCGCTCGGTCATGTGAATGGAAACACGAATTTAAGATTACTCAAAAACACCATTGAGTCAATATTAACAGACATAATTGAAAACGATAACCGACACATTGACACATTGAAGATCACTTAATATTCCAACAGGAATTTGCTTAAGTGTATCGTCATTACTTGGATGAAAGATTTCCTAGAAATTGGAATGGAAGAAGAGGATTTATTCAATTGCCCCCACGATGTCCCGATTTATCTTCCTTAAATTATTTTTTGTGGGTATCTAAAAATAAAAGTAAAATATAGGCTACTCGGTTAATCTCTTCAATTGTAATCTGTTCTTCTTTTTCTTACTTGTAAAAAAATGTTCTATTTTTTTGTATAATTTCAAATAATTTAGATTTTTCCTCAGAACGTTATACATGGTTATTGTATATTGGTTTGTTTATAACAAATTGTTTATTAAATAAATAATAATTTTATAAAATATGAATAAGCAGTAGATGATCAAATACAAAAAACTTTGTTTTCTATCACTCATTTCATTAGATACGTTAAAAGGTGAATATAGTTTCGACACAGACTTTGTGTCATTATCAAAAGACGATCTGATGTGGATTTTGTTGTTTGTCAAACAATTTATATGCAGGAATACTGGTTGATCATTTTAAGACATCTCTTTTTCTCAGAATAACTGCAAGAAAGAATTTCTGTACGGACAGTCAGATTTTACGAAATTTTTTGTTCTCCAAATACGATTTTAAATACTTATCAGTTGCAGGAAAAAAATTTGAGGGGAGAAAACCCCAATGAACAGGCAAAATGAAACATAAGTTAATGAATAATTTATATGAACCCCTAAAAACCTTTTTCCTGTATCTTGTTGGTCTTTCATTAACTTATATTTCGTCGTTTGATGACACAAAGTCTGTGTAGAAACTATAGTCACATTTATAGATATAGGTATCTAATCACGAGTGATAGAAAACAAAGTAAGTTTTATGTATTTGATTTTCATGATTCACTATCAGAAAGTAACGATATTAAAAAATCATTTCTTGAGATTAATTGTTAACAAAGTTTAATCAAAAACTTTGTTTTTAAACGATTATTTTTTTAGAATCGATCTTTTACTCAAAAATCATTATTTTTAATTAACACGCTTTTATTAGGTTGACCTGCAACGGAAACTTTCAACGTAATTTTCACCAACTTAAAGAAGTCTGATTAACTTGAAAATTTGCACAGGTGTCAAGGGCCGATGACAATACAGTTCCTTAAGTTGAATTATCCCGTTTGTTGTCTTTTTGTCACTGTTTTTGCCTATAAGCCCCTAGCCAGGCCCTGCCCCCCGAAATTTTGGAATTTTTGTTTTCAAGATTCAATTTTAACCAATTAATCATGTTTTTCATAAGAATAAATTTTATATATCCTGGAAATACATGAACAAAAATATGCATTTCTGGCTACGGCCTTGCTTGCCTAAATGCCAAATTCGTCTATTAACGCTGCGCTTGCCATCTAGTTGGCAGTAGTGAAATTTGAGGTAATGAAATGGAAAGGTTATGCAAACATAAAGTAAACTTGAATTTAGTGACAAACGAAACATGATAAAATCAAAGTTTTTAATTATAAATACTATAGACATCGTTATGAGACTAAAAACTTAGAAAATACTTGTAATTTAAAAAAAAAACTAAAAAAACAATAATTTGTAACTATGGACAGTTTATATTACAGCAGTAGAAAGTCCAACAATCAATCATGACTAATTACCTCAAAATAAAAATATAATAAATTTTAAGTTACTAACAGAATAAATAATTCGATTCAGAGTAAAAAGCGAGGGGTGCTTCAAATATTAAATTTTACAATTTCTCTATTTATGAGAAGAGAGTTGTGCTAAAATATAATGAAATGCACCCCAAGCTTTTAACACTGAACGGAATTATTCTGTTAATAACTTTAATGTTATTATATTTTTATTTTGAGGTAATTGATCATGATTGATTGTTGAACTTTCTACTGCTGTAATATAAACTGTTCAGAATTAAAAATTATTTTCTACATTTTAGTTCAGTTTGCCATTAAAGCGTGTTTGTTTAGTTTTTTAAATTATAATTATTATTAATTAAAGCTCAAAAAGAAAATTTTGCAAATGTCATTAACAGCTCACTTGTTTGCAACTTGAAAATGAATCAATAGCAAAAAGATATTTTGAATTGCTGAATGTATGTAACCGCATTCATTCAGAACGGCTACACCTATTTGACTAATTCTTTTTTTGTTGTGCTTGTAATTATAAAGACAAGATTGGCATGAAAGAAAATGATGAAAAGTTTGTAGGGAAAAGTGAAAATTTGGGATAAAAATCTGTATAAATAAAAATGAATCTTTAAATGTGTTGCTATTTTTTAAAAAATATTGTCTGAAGCCCGACGAAGGATTTTATGAATAAAAACATTGGAAAAATTGCCCAGATAAATGCAAAAACCTCATTTTTTCATCTAAACTGGCATTTCAATGAAATATTGATGTCAAAGATATCAGTCAAACACAAATTGGGTGTGCTTGCGGACCTAATATATATACTGATAGAAGAATTTCGACCCGCTTAGAAATAGCTAGAAAAAGCATTGCGAAGCTACCGAAGCAATTAGAATAAACATGGCAAAATTACCGGGAACATTAGACAATTGAGTATCAAAAGCATAGGTAATTGAAAAATTATTTACGGATTACTGTTCATTATTATATTTAAAAGGTACATGGATCGGGAAAAGCGAAATAGTCCAAACCTAATCGAATGACACCTCAACTACAATTCTTAAAAATTGCGCTGTTGCCTAGGTACTATTAAGTCAATAAGCAATATCAAATTGAATACCACAAATCCCTATAAGCAGTAATGGAAATATGAGATATCCGGTATAAGAACGACTGCAATCGTTAAACGTTAACATTTCATGCCCCGTTGTTACATAATCCTTATGCGTGCCATTTTACACCGCCCACAGTATTTTGATTGTATTTCTTCAACGTCCATTAATACCTTTACCTACTTGATATTTATATGTGAACAAGGTTACCTTCAATAATACGTACTACAAAGCTGAGATATTAAATACCATGTGTGGTTGGCGTCAAATAATTAGTACCAAATTAACGTACAGATAATTATATTAGCAGACAGAAATATTTAAACGTTTCTTAAATTTTGCCACATAAATTATACTAAAAACAGCCACGGAGAATATTTTCACAAGCGCTGCTATCAAATGACATTACTTACCTACATTTTATCATTCCTCGTGCAGTAGAACATCGGTATCTTAAAGTTCAAGGGAAACGTTAAATAGTTGCAGATTTAAATAAAAAGGGTGTAGTCTCATTTTGTCAATAAGGGCACATGGGACCCGTCACACAAGCCCAGGGTTCTCGGCTCGATTGTGAGATCAAATAATCTAGTCTACAAGAGCCATTTTGATGAAATCCTGATAGAGTTCACCGAAAATACAATTTTGGTGTTATTCGATTCGGACTGACGTCTAGAAACTTTTTGAAAAATCGAAATGGCGCCAATAAAAATTGCAATACTTATAAACAATATAGTGAAAAAAAGACTGGTTCCGTTTTTTTTTTAAAATCTCAAAAACGATACAAGATTTTTGAAAGAGCAGGAAATTAAAATAAATAATAAGTCCCAACTTCCAAAACTGTATCTCCAATATTAATAATGTTAACAGAGTCCTAAAGTTATTGCTAAAAAAGGGAAGTCTGGCGTTCACGTGTGCCGCTACATTCAGACACGCTAAACAAAAAAGTTATTTAAACATATTAAATATGAATATTAAGGAATGACAAAAATTACGTACTTTTGAAACAGGTTAATAAACAATAATCCGCTCACAAAAAATTGTTATTTGAATTTTTCAATGTTTTGTTAATTAACAACATTTTTGACATGAAAAGTTTACATAAAAACCTTAGTTGTTTATGTCGTTAAGTAATGGATGTAAGTCTTCAACATTATGTTCCCAAATAACGAAAGTGTCATTAATATAACGCCACCAAACCAAAGGTTTAATCTGTTTTGAGAAAATTGTTTGTTCTTAAAATTTTTCCATAAACATGTTGCTTAAAACAGGAGACATACAGGAACCCATTGCCATGCCAAAATTTTATTGGTAGAAGTCATCATTAAGTTGAAAATATGTTGGCTTTGTACAAAATGTTAATAGTTCCATTATTGTATCAATGGACAATTGTGTACATTGATTTAGTAAGGAATCATGTTCTAATCGTTCTTATACTATGGGAAGTGATTTGGTGACAGGAAAACAATTATTGTATAGATTTACAATGTCAAAACTTGCTAGTGTGAAAGTATTTTTGTATTGTATCTGTGATAATTTTTCTAAGAAATGTGCACTGTTTTTAAGATGAAAGTTATAGTTACCAGTTAAGTGGGATAGTTCACTGCATGGAGAATTTATAGAGCTGACAATGGTCTTAATGGAATGTTTTGGTTTATGAATTTTAGGTAATCCATAAAAATGTAGCAGTTTAGAATAGCGCGAAGTAATATTTTTACGTTCTTGATCTGTAAATTCATGTTTGTGATTGTAGAGTAAACGTTTATTTTGTTTTCTATAGAAGTTGTTGGATCTTTGTTTAATTTTATATATTGTCCTTAGTTTATTATGTTATGAATTTTGAATTTGTTGTCAATTTTATTTAAAATAACTATAGCATGATTTTTTACTAAATCAACGTACACAATTGTCCATTGATACAATAATGGAAGGACTGACATTTTGTACATACATATTTTCAAAATAATGATGACTTCAACCAACAAGATTTTGGCATGGCAATGGGTTCCTGGCTGTCTCCTAGTATAAGCAATATTTTTATGGAAAAATTTGAAGAACAAACAATTTACTCAAAACAGACTAAAGCTTTGGTTTGGTGGCGTTAAATTGATGACATATTCGTTATTTGGGAACGTAATCTTGAAGACCTACATGCATTACTTAACGACATAAATAAAAAACAACAAACATTTGAAACAGAAGTTTACAGAAAATCGACTCACACTAACAAGTATGTCAACTTTAACTCTACTCATCCAAATTCAGTAAAAAATATATCATCAAATCTCTATATGACACAGCAAAAACCAACTCTTCTAACATCAATAAATTCAATGAAATAAAACATTTATAAACAATATACTTTCTGGCAATCATTATCCAGAAAAAATTAGTAATAAAGAGTTAAACAAAATCGAATACCAAACGATCCCTAACAACCCACACCAAACTTTACCAAGCAACACTGACTCCCAATATAATTACATTAATACAATAACTATACCATAAATACAGGGCATCCCAGAAAGACTAAAAAGAGTGGGAAATAGATATAATATTAAAACAACATTTATAACAAGAAATACACTAAATTAATTATATCAAAAACAAAACCAAAAAGCACAACTCAAGGTACAAAAAATTGCATTTATAAAATTCCTTGTGAATGTAATAAATTCTATACTGAAGAAATCTCGACCTCTAAATGCTCGAATAAACGAACACAAATTCCATAAAAACAGACAGTTTGAAAAATCCAAAATTTGTGAACATGCTTCCGACCTTGGTCATAAAATACAGTCTCAAAATTCAGTCATATTAAACAAAGAAGAACCCAACACCAAACGAAAACTAAAAGAGTCTGCTTTAATTTTTTGTTAAATGAAAATTATTGTTTCGCTCCTACCTACGTAGAATTCAATCGTTTCTGGTTGCCGATGATTAAGATTAAGAAATTGCTAATGGTCATGTCCTTCTGAAAAATCCAATATCGGGATAGTTCATAAGGTTTTTCCGATGTTTCCCTTATGCTTTTAATGGGATCACTGAATCAACAAAAGTCTTTGATGGAATTTTCGGCGAGTGCACTATGTTATAACAAAGTCGCGCCTAGGAGTGCCACATAAGATGCTGAAGATCACGCCTTTCAAATTCTCCCAATTTGAAAGGAACTTTTTATTATATGATCTTTAGAAGTTTCTGTACTACCCTGTATATTGTTAAATTAAATTCTCTTAGTTAAATAATTAATTAATTTTACAATTGAGAATTGTGCCTATTTCCATAGTTTCTTAGCCATTGACAACGGGGTATAACCTAGACCCCAAAACGTTTGGAAATATACATCAAATTCGTGACTTGTGGTGTTATTTCTCAAAAAGTGCTTAAATATTGAAAAATATGCCACAAATATCCTTCAGAAAACTACATGTTACAACTCATAGACAAATATATGAGACCACCTAGGCATCTTCCTTAATAGAATGTAGTTTTAAAAACTGTACAAATTGGTAAAGGGTTTTGGAGAAATCGATCAATACACCAATACAATTCTTTTCCCAAATTTGAAAATTTTGTATTATTTTAATTGATAGGAATTCTCTTTTGTACGTAAGTGTATTCCTGCTTTACAAACCCCACCTCCCCATTGTTTTCACTTGTTATTATACGACAGCACATCCACAGACAAATATATCTTTTTCGTGGATTTCCTCTATTTGTGTCTTTTAGTCTGTTATGAACACTATTGTAATAGGTTAAGGTGGATCATAGCAACACGTTTTAGGATGCAACCTCATTATAAGGACAAACGTAAAACTATCACCGGCGAATAATATTTTTGGACAGACACGATATTGATATAAAGCGATGAAAAAACTAACGTTCCAACAAGACCATGAACGGATGCAAACTTGTGTGTAGTCACCAAGGCTACGAACTGCTACCCTATCCATCATATTCTCCAGATTTAGCCCCCTGCGACTATTTCCTAGTTCCAAACCTGAAGAAATGATTGGGCGGTAAGAAATTTGGGTTAGATGAAGAGGTCACCACTGAAACAAACGCGTATTTTGGTGGCCTCGAGGATACCTTTTAATTGAAAGAAATAAAGGAATGGAAAAGTGCTGGACTAAATGGATCGACCTAAAAGCAGACGTCACTGAATTATCCTCGTATTTTATTAAAAACTGAAATTAAAACCTCTAATTTTAAATGTAAGTGAAAAACCTTATTGGATTAAAAAAATCATAAATCTAAAATGAAATCAGAAATACATTTCTGAAATTTTATAAAATGTGTGCAGATATCTAAATAATTTCTAAAAATTTAGAAATGTTTATACATTATTTGTTGGGTTAATTAATCTATATATAAATAGGCAAAGACAAAACGGTTAGGTAACATTGTCTCCTCTGTCCCTCGACCGATTTGCTTTATTTTTGTTTTGTGTAGTAGCTACTTTCGATCTTCAGTGCAGAATGCTAAAATGTATTTATAATATTGGTTCATTGATTAAATAAAATAAAATAAAATAAAAAAAACATAATTTACGTCCACACTGTCAATGTCAGTGCCGCCAGATTGCTTGGAGAGAAAATGTAAGATGGATTGACTTGAATGAGAAAAACAAACTAAATTAACCGAAAAACTAACAAATTTTGATCGACTCCGAAAGTTATTCTAGATGATCATGATAATGAGATCTCACCCACAAAAATTTATATGATAATGACCCTTTATTGGGTACCCGCAAGTTTGAACCTTTCATTTCTTTTCAAATATGATTTGTCAACTAAAATTAGAATTGAATATTGTGTAGCAACTGATCAATGTATTTCCGACAATATTTTATTATTTTAACATTACTTTTAATTTAAATTGTTTCTATTTTACAGGCTAATAGTTTCATACAATTGAACTAAGATTAAAAAGCCCATGATATGGATACAACTAGTGAGATATAAGATAAGTAGTTAGATTTGACATGATGGAAATAATTTTAATTTTCCCAGCCATCGTCGTTGTAACGAATTTAATGTTTTGTGTCTTAACCCGAGGCTGGCGGCTGCTGTTACTGGGAATTCGCCGAATTCCCTTGTAACTTCCAAAACACATGAAAGAAGTTTACCGATGGTTAGTTGACTTACCAGAGAATTCCGAGAGAAATATATAAATACGGACAGCTGGCTATGGGATTAATTCAGTATTCGACTGCCGTTAGTATAGTAAAGAAAAATTGTAAATAGTTGTGTGAATATACATTGTGTTAAAGTAGTGCAAATAAATTAGAGTGAGTTGGACTGCGTTTTTAAATAAATCCAAGCACTGAACTAAACCCGAGTGTGACAATAAAAATATTACAGTACCTTTTCAACCCAATGTGAACATCATCAATCAAAATTATTTCATATCTTTTTAAGCAATTCAAATCAATGATTTTTTTATAAATTCTTGATTTTTATTGACGTTTTTAACTCTCGATGTTGTATTTGTATTTCTATTTTATTCAATAATAATATGATGGCATGAAAATTTTTATATTCTCTTTCATTCAGCGTTATTTGATTTTGCTTATTAAATAAGCTTTAGCGTCGTATATGTACGCAGAGAAGTGTATAACAGTAGAAAAAAATGTTGGAAATAAGCAAATTCATATAGGTAATCTTCAGATTTTTAACAATGATTTTGGTCGAATTTCGACCATTATGCGAATTTGTGTTTCTACCCTACTGTAAATCTGGCAGCTAGGTAACACCGATCAGTGATACGTCTTATGTGATTTATGTTGACTTTAACAGAAACTGTCAAATAAAATTTAATGATTTCAGATTGCATGTTGCATGGTATTCCTGTTCTGCGCTGTGTGTAAGTTTTCAATCTGTAAGTTACTTTAAAACACCGTTTTGTTATATCTCATATTAACAGAGTTGAATTGAATCTTAAGTGCCCTGTTATGCAGTTGTCTGTAAAGAGAATACTTTTTCATTTTGGAGGAATCATTTTGAAGGAAAGCTTCACTTATAAACGCGAGAATTTATGAGATGGCTTGTTAACTGAGAATTTTCGTTAAATGAGACCCGAACGCTCGATATTTTTGGTGAGTAAAAGTGAGTCAAAATCTATGAATGCTAGTTAACGAGAACTCTCGTAAAATTGAGAAAACAAATAGGTATAATAGCAAACTAGAGTACAATGGCAACACTTTCCACTGCGACGGACATTTTTAACTTATCGTATTGTTACGAGAATTCATCCGACAGCTGGGACAATCGGCCATCAACCAATTCGTGGAAGGGACATTATTCCGATAAATTCTGGGAATGCGAAATGTTTGTCTCTCAACAGGCGGACCGCTGCCGTTACTGGGAATTCCCTTAAAGCTTCCAGAACATGAAAGAGTTTCCCGATGGTTCGTGGACGTACCAGACAATTCCAAGATAAATATATAAATAAGAACAGCTGGCGATAGGAGGCATTCAGTTTTCGACGGTCGTATTGTACAGTTAAGATAAAATGTAAATAGTAGTTTCTGTGAATATAAATTGTGTTAAAGTAGTGGAAATAAATTAGAGTGAGTTGGACTGTGTTTTTAAATAAATCCAAGAACTGAACTGAACCCGAGTGTGAAAATAAAAACATTACAGTATGTTAGTGTTTTCAAATTTATTTTGTTACGATACTGAAACGGATGTTTTCTAGAGAAAGTGCAATGGTTCGCTTAAGATTCAGAAGGGTGTTAGCATAAGCAATAACCATGCATAGAATCTTTTTCGCATATTCACTGAAATAAAACCAGTCACCGATAATAATTATTTGAGGTCACCAAGACACTACTTTATGTTAGAGGTAAGTTGTAGAGATTGCATATAAGTAAAAGAAATGCCAGCCTTTGAGTTAAGGGGAACAGAAATATTTATTAATGTATGCAGGTTTTAGCAGTATCCAGATTTAGGTTATCGATGTTCTAATATATTTATTTTTCTTATAGGAACTAATTTAGGTTAACTACCACTCATTTTTTATGAAACTACTCAAAATGTTTGATACAGGGACGATGCGATCTTAATGGCTCAAAGCGCAGACAACTTACAAAGATTGTTTCGCCAATTCAATTAATACAAGTGCCAGAACATTTAAAATGGTAATTTCACCAGAAAAAAACAAAGTTCGTCATTGTATCAACCGAGACACTGAAGTGTAAAATAACGATAAATTGAAAATGGGCAAATAAAATCAATTTATTTCACAATTTAAGTGTCTTGACAAAATAAAAGCTATTGCATATTTCCAGTTTAATGAAAACCAAGATTGGTTTTATTTTCTACCCTTGAGATTTTAGGAACTAAAATTACAAAAAAAATAAAAGTTATCAACTAGTACTAGGCGTTCTCACATTTGTGATAACCCTTATATGTTAATAGAGATTTCGTTGATCTATTCCCGTAAGTAGCCAGCAGTAATCTTGACATTCGTGTAATATCGGAGTAAAACTTCCGGTTTTCATGTTAGTAGGGTATTGCACTTACCTTGCTGTAAGATGGGTTGAACAAATCGATAACCTCTTCGTTATAAAGTTCCATAAATTGGGCCGTAACTTTAAACTCCGGTGGCAGAATGCCGCTTTCTTGGGCCCTTTCGATTTTCGAGTGCATTCCGTCGAAAAGATGGTGAATGGCTCTTGGAATTATACCCTTTTGTTCGTCTTTGAGGTCTACATCGAACCCGGAACCCATGGTATACGTTTTACCGGAACCTGTTTGGCCGTAAGCAAGAACAGTGGCGTTGTACCTGGAATTAAAAGAATACGTCAAATTGGTTTATCCTGGAAAAGTGTTTCAGGCAAGAGCGACAAGACTTTAAACATAAACTTAGTTCTCCTAATTCAAGGAAACAATTTTATCAACAGTAAATAATGTTTAATCTTGTTATTTGCTTGAAAATTAATACTGCATATTGTTACACGTTTATATAATATTTTTAAATTTTTTCACAGGGGCAGAAGGACAAAATACTCTATCTCAATGAATGCATAGATTTACCATATAATATATAAGTTTCTTATAAAACAACAAAAACGATTTTATTCCATACCAAGACGGAAATTCGGGGAATCCTCAGGAGTACCTCAAGGGGCTCATCCTGGATCTTTTTTTTATTGAACGATATATTTAACTGCTTTCAAAATGCTAAAAACTTATGTTTTGCAGACTTGATGCTTGGTGTTCCACTTACGGTATGGGAATCAATCCATCAAAATGTCATAGCTTATGCATTTCCCGAAATCTCAACCTAAACCTATTGGATTATGAATTGTGCAATACCACCTTGTCTTCCGTTCCACAAATTAGAGATCTTGGTGTCTTAATTGACTCAAGTTTATCGTTTGTTCTACACATTAATCAAATGATATACAAAGCTCTTGAATCACCTGGCGCCAATCCTTCACAACTATATACATCTCCCAAAGCTTATTTTCATTGGAAACTTTACAGGCTAGAAGCCCTAGAAGGGACAGTAGAGACCTTAAAGTTTTATTTAAACTCGTAAACTCTGCAGTAGAATGTCCTGATTATTCTCTTCAATCTACTTAAACGTACCTTCAAGACACAGCAGGTCAACAAACAATTTCACGAACCCTTTTGTTGAACCAAGGTTACCGCAACTGCTTTATCAACAGAGCAAGTAGATCAGCAGGTATATTATATCTGATTTTAACTAATTTGTATTTGTATGATATATAAGTGCAAAATGTCTTTCAAAGTTTATGAGTACTTATGTTAATTTGTGCTAATTGGGTGTAAGACCCGTATATATATATATATATATATATATATATATATATATATTATTCGAGTAGAGTAACTAGAAGCGTAAGCAGAAGGCTAGGAAAATTATACGAACCGACCTGAAGAGGGCAGATGTGATTCTGCCGATACGTTGTCATTTTACCATCGATCCCGGCAGGGATCAGTTATCAACTACGCGGATGCACTCCCGGAAACCATTTAGTGCCAGCGAAAACTTAAAGACATATATATATATATATATATATATATATATATATATATATATATAATTGATTTCGGTAATAACGGCTGATAACTTTCAAATATTACAAGAAAATATCGGAACGCAGCCAGACTTATTGGGTTACAAGGAAATACTCTTTTAACTTATTTTAAGAGCTTTCGAAATTATTTTATTTCATCGTCAGTCGATATACTACAAATAACACAAATATTAACAATTTAGAAGTATAAAACTAATCACTCACGTTAGTCGAGGTTGTGTAAGCAGAAAAACATCTTTAAAACTTTTTAGAATATTCTTACAATTTTTTTTTTTGCAATTCAGTAATACTTTTAAACGTAGCTTCTTGGAGATGGTCTTCATTAACGGTCAGTCTAATACCATCAATAAAAAGACAGATTTACAAAATTTAAAGGTGATTTATTGTAACTTACTGGAAATGGAGAATAAGTTTTCAATCACTCATAATCAATCTGAATATAATACAGATTTCTCAGATTGATTAAATAAAATTCAACATTTTTGCTACCCTAAGAATTTTTGTTTCCTTAATAATATTTCAATTTATCAGTAAGTTACAAAAAATAAATATAGTTTACACGTACTTTAAAAAATATATATCACATGTCTTCAAATCAAATGCCAACATGACAATTTTGTTAGTTGAATTGCCAAAAAAAATTGTAAGAATATTCTAAAGTTTAAAGATGTTTTTCTGCTTACACAACCTCGACTAACGTAAGTGATTAGTTTTTTACTTCTAAATTGTTAATATTTGTGTTATTTGTAGTATACTGACTGACGATGAAATAAAATAATTTCGAAAGTTCTCAAAAATAAGTTAAAAGTGTATTTCCTTGTAACCCAAGAAGTTTGGCTGCGTCCCTATATATATATATATATATATATATATATATATATATATATATATATATATAAAAAGTCAAATTTTTGCCTCAAAATTTTTGTTTCATAATACGATAGAGAAATAATAATTAAACAATAATTCGCTATTATTAATTTTTCGCAACAAAAAGCTTTTTTTTAATAATATATTTTTAAGAAACATATTTATCAATGATTCAATTCTAATAAAAAAATTGTCATAACGTTATGAAAAATTTTGTTGAAAATTGCAAAAATATTAGTCTTACATAATTTTAAGTGATTATAAAATTAACAATAGAAACATTAATAAAACATTAGTTGTTTTATAGCTCAATTGAATTTTTTTATTTTTTCATCCTTAAACACACTCAAATAAAAATTAAATAACCGAACCTCAAACAATTGCCAACACAATGATGTAGGCATCAAGCGCTGTAATAAAATTATCCACCCTACTAATGTTACTATTAGGTTACTATTTAAAAACTCTAAAACTATATTTTTACAACCTGTAAATATACAAGAAATCAAAAGCATAATAATTAATTTAAAACTTAAATGTGGTGGTGTCGATAAGAAAGCAATTGTAGCATTGTCACAATATATCCTTGAGCTTCTTACTCATATTTTTAACTTATAGATTACCAAGTCTATTTGGCCTGCTGCTTTAAAACGAGCTGAAATAGTTCCAATATATAAAGATAAACCTGTACCAAGTAACTATAGACCGATATCACTCATATCAAACTTAGCTTAAAATTTTGAACGTATAATTTATAGCAGGATAATAATCTTTTAACAAAAAACATAAAATTTTGTCTAAAAAACAAGTTGGTTTTATGCAAAATATCGGAACTAAAGATGCTCTGAATTTTGTCTCAAGTCTAATGTATACTCGTAGAACCCTAGATACATCTGTGCCTATTGCTGTTACTTTTTTGGACCTTAAAAAAGATTTGACACTGTTGCCGGTATTCACAGTACGGTCTTAAGTAGATGTTAATCGTGCCTTCATAGAGACTGCCTTATTGGTAGTAAGTCATGATTTATTCATAGATAGACATTAAGATGAACTTTGGTAAGATGAAAGTTTTAAGAATGATCTTATTTTATGTAAGGCTAGCTTTGTTAAGACAAAACTTATGATCAAAGAGTATCGAATAGAGAGGGAAAAGCCCGTAAGAGCTAATGTAAAATTGAACAAATACGAGTTTCAGCGCCACTGTTGAGTCAGGCCAAATGTAAGGATTTCAAGAAAATTCGAAATCGGTGCCAACATTCAAATTACAAAATAATTCAGTTTAAATGAAAATGCATCTTATTTATTTTTTGTTCATCTAAAACAAATAAAATCGAAAAGTAATACATATAAATATAAACTAACATAATGTTAGGAAATTCTCTCCATTGTTTTCCCTACAATAAACGACTAAACAATAAAATACTAATTACATTTTTTTTTTCTTTTCAATAATATTACTACAAAAATATTAGTCTTGTGATTAATATTGCATAAAAATATATATTATATCCAGCATTATGAACAAGTATCCCAGTTTGTTCAGAATACTTCATATAAATTTAAGAATTTTGAAAAATGGTACAGGCATGTGCACTTCCAGTCCATTCTGGGACCATATCTGAAAATCCATTCGTGGGCCAATGACTGCAATTTATGATTAATAATCAAATGTCAAAATAAAAAAAAATATTTGTACATTCAGAGAAAAATAAAGTTCTCGATTTCTGTAAATTTTATTGACATTTTGAAATCCTTGTATGAACTAATCGGATATGAGTGCAATCAATTGCTTCATCAAAACTGGGTATTCCATGACCAATTCCCAAAAGTTAAAAAATTCTCTGATTTTATAATTTTGCTTCTAGAGTTCGTGTCATTTTTATATATCACTAATTTTCCTTGCAAGTGAAATGCTTACACGGAAAAACTATTCTTGAAACTGTTGGTTGTGATACTGCCGTAGTATCATCCAAAATGTGTTGTAAGAATAATTTTTTTGGCAATTATTAAAACATACGTTCATTTAAAGTAAAAACAACTTCTGCTGTTCCTGAAGTCAGTTTTTAACTATAAATAAGAAGTACATTGCAATTGCATAAAATCGCAAACTTATTAACACCTGAAACACTGGTGAAATTGGTAATCCTCGTTTTTTGAATAAAAATCAATAGTATCTTGTATATCTCCAATGTAGCATTTAGGGATAAGTGCTATTATATTATCGTCCCGAAATCTAAATCTAAATATCCATTATTTTTACTACGTTTAATTTAAGACTGTCTCAAGTCAACTAAAATGTTGACATAGATAAAACTTTCTTTTTTAATGTAAAGTAAGGTTAAGGTGTCTTTATAAGATTATCTTATTTGACTATGAATAGATGAGTTATTTTTACACGTAAGTCATGTCTTATGCAACTTTTATGAATACATATTGTTTTCTAAAGGGTACTTGTGGCACATTTTTCAATGTCTAAGTGTTTATTGGGAAATAACACCACACTTTAAAGGAAATTGCTGTATATTCCAAACGTTTCGGGGTCTAGATCAGACCCCGTTGTCAATGGCTAAGAAACGGATTAAAAAGGTACAATTTACATCTTAGAATTGTACCTTTTTAATCCGTAGTTTCTTAGCCATTGACAACGGGGTCTGATCTAGACCCCGAAACGTTTGGAATATACAGCAATTTCCTTTAAAGTGTGGTGTTATTTCCCAATAAACACGTAGACTATGAATACATATCTTAACAGATACGTCTTAGCAAAGATCGGATTTTGAAGTTTTTCTCAAGATAGCTGTCTGTGAATGTAAACGCTTGGTTAAGCCGAACTTACATTTAAGATCGAACTATGAATACCGGCCTTTATGTCACACAATTCTCTTACACTAACTATATAACCTAGGAATAAGAGGTAATGCACATAACTTATTGAATATTTAATTTCAGGATAGACAACAATGTGTGAGAATTGGTGATGTTAAAAGTGATTACTGTAACCTAATTACAGAGGTACCTCAAGGATCAGTGTTGGGTCCATTATTGTGCATTTTATATATAAACGACTTACTTCAGTGTATGACAGAATACGTGATTATATCTTTTGCTGATGATACAGCAACAAAACAGTTTAGATGACATTCGAAAACTATGTTGATAGTGTACCTGATAATATAAATATCAAGGTGATTTTATTCGACTTTTTTTTCCGGTTCCCCAATGAAATTTTGTTGGTAAGACCGAAAAAAAAACCCTCTAAGTTTGAGACCTAAATATTAATATTAAGTGCTCATAGGCGTGCCGTGGGTAGGGGGCCCCCCATACCTGAAAAACCTGCCATGAGCCATTAAAGCTTCCCATAAAATTGCTGACTTGCTCACCCCTGGACCAAAAAATTTGATTTGTTCCTCTCTCTAGGACAGTTTTTTTCGAATTGCCCCCCTCTAGGACAATTTTTTCCTAATTTTGCTCATCCCTAAACCAAGACGTGCAAAGATTTCCCATTGAAAATACACAAACACTCTGATTTATTATTTTTAAATTTCTATAGCTCAACGGCATTTCATGGCATTACTTTGACTATAGACCGATATTTTTCAGTATTTACCGCTGTAGAAAAGTGTTTCTTTGCAATTATCACGTAAATGACAAGAACTACAGTAAAAATGTCCAATAAACGGAATCGCTAAGATCAATATTTAGCGACGTATTAAAAAAATTTCACAGAAAAATCAATTCAAGGCTTAATATCTGGCTAAATATTGATCTTAGCGATTGGGTTCATAGGATCTTTTATGTGTTTATATTTTTCCTGTAGATATTGCCCTGTATGAGATAATTGCGAAAAAAACGTGAATTTCGTAAAAAATCAGGTTTAGTATCCTGTACTACCTCGCCGGTATGAGTTAGGACTTGGCCGCAATGGGCACTTTTGTAGAGCGTTCAATTTCAAAAAATCTGTCCATACTCAAAGCGATGCCATGAAATAAATGCCGCTGAACTATAGAAATTTAAAAATAAAAAATCAGAGTTTTTGTGTATTCTCAACGGGAAATCTTTAGATGTTTTGGTCGAGTACTCAATATTAACATTAAGGGATCAAACTTTCAGGGAATTTTTTTGGTCTTTTCAACAAAATTTCATGATGGGACCGAAAAAAAAATCACCCTAATAAATATATGTATTAATGAAACTAATACAAATAGATTTTAAAATGCTAAAAACTTAGGTATAATATTTGATTTTAGTATGAGATGGAGTAAGCATGTTGAATATATATTTTTTTATAAACTATCTTGTATTACACAAACTCATACTCGTAAGCACTTTTTCATAAAATAATAAATTATAATATTATTGCTCATAAATAATCATGTGTTTTTAAAATAATTTTGATAAAAAACGCTTTATTTGCAGCAACTTTTGTGCATCTGAATAAAATAAAAATAAATATATAACATCCAATAGTATAACTAGGAATAAGAATATACAAATACCTGTTTGAAGAAAAAAATACAACAGCGACTACTGTTTTCAATAAGCTACCATATAAATTCAAAACTATTGAAGTTAAAACGAAAATGGATAGCCATCCAATTACTAAGATAACTAAGATAATTAATAAAATAATAAATTGTATTTTGAATGCTTTTGCTAATTTTCCAAATTTTAGCTTGTAGGTATCTATATATAAATAGGCAAAGACAATACGGTGAGGAACCATTTTCTCCTTTGTCACTCAACAGATTTGCTTCCTTTTTGTTTTGTTTAGTAGCTACAAACGACCTTCAGTGCAGAATGCTAAAATTAATTTATAATATTGTTTGAATAATTAAATAATAAAAAAATCATTATTTACATGCATACTGTCAATGCCAAACGGTGCCGCCAGATTGCTTGGAGAGAAAATCATAAGATAGGTTGACTCCAATATGAAAGACAAACTAAATTAAATGTAAAACTAAAAATTTTGGCCCTTCGCTGAAGTTATCCTACATAGTCATGCTATTGAAATAGAACCAACAAAAAATTATAATACATAATAATCGCCGTTTATTGGGTGCCCGCAAGTTTGCAGTTTGCAACTTTCATTGCATTGTAAATATGGTTTGTCAGCTAAAATCAGAATTATGTTGCCCCTCATCAATTTATTTCTGATATCTTCTTTATTTTAACTTTATATTTTTAAGTTAGAGTCCTCTTATTTTTGTCGGTTAACGTTCATATAAGTTTAACTAAGATTACAGAAAATTGTGAAATTATGCACAAATTCACGATAAAAAGTAGATCTGACAACACTGAATGCTTAGCCATCTGCCGGAAATTTGTTTTAAATTTTGACATTTCATTGCATTTGTAGAGATTAGCTTGAAAGTTTTCAATTTATTCTCACAAGATTTCAAAGTATTTTCAAGGTTTCAATTTCAATTCATAGAAAAAAAAAATCTTAAAAATAGGTGTATTTACTAGTATTAATTAACAGTATGTGATTCCTATTTCTTTATATTTTCCACATAAAACAGAAATCGTCAGGGGTTATAACGTTGGTAAGCAAATTTTTGTATTGAAAATCATTGTGAAAATTAATGTGTTCTGACAATGTGGGTATCTCATAGTTAATTAATTTTACATTACATGATCCCATTGCTGCAAAGTGCTGACTGTTAAAAAATTTAAAGATTTGTTTGAATATATTAGGTTAAGTTAGGTACATTTATTCTAGTATACGAGTACAATATATTTTTTGACATATATTATCTTTCAAATCGTACACTGCTGGCTTTAAAGTTTACAACCAAAAATTAAAAAAAACTAAATCCAAAACGCTCTACACGACAACAGAAACCACTGCTTTATATATGCTAGGTTGGTTTTCAAATGAAAAACACGGCAGTGACTGGGTAACGCTCTTTCAGACTAAGTGATGTCCATCTTTTACTATCTTTGGTGTTGTCTATAGTTCAATGGGAAAATATTTAGTTTTGTAAATTATAGATCAGTATTGATTTTTCGGATAAGTAGTACCAACTTTCGTGGAAAATAATATTTGTAATTTTTTGTTGTGATTATAATTCTGTCATTAATATAATATAATTTTCACAATAGTCCTAAGGTGTTGTGCAACAAATCATCAATTCCATTGGGTTGTTTGTCATCTCTATTTGTAAAATCGGTTGTGTGTAAATGAAGGAAACTTTTAGGTTATAAAAAGAATCCGCCGATAATTAGATCGAACATGTTGCATAGACATATTTATGTAAAAATAATCCTACAATTATATACATAAATAAAAAAATATTTCGTGAATTATTTCTATTAATGTAAAATAAATGAAATAATAGGGATAGCAAAGGCCTGGACTACTTTTCTAATTTCGCCTCAACTCTATATTTTATACAGACAAAATAACGTCAATAATGTTCAATTCATAATTTTCATGAATAAGGTCGAATTTCGACCACTGGGCGACCGCTAGTAGTTTTAATTTTGCATTAATAAATATACTCAAGCCTATGTACAGGTAACTCGATTACCAAGGTGGGAATTTATTAATTTGCCATTATTTCTATAATTATAAGTACCTAACTTGTAAATTAATCTGAGAAATAAATAAATAAACTTAATTGTTAAATAAGTTTTGAACGTGTGTGGATTGCATGAACTAAATTTTCGAGTATTTTGTCTACCACATAACTAACTATTAGTGCAGTTTCCATCTAACCAATTTATAACTAGCTTGAGAACATATAAAAAGCCGGTTATCAAATCTTGTAAGAATGACCGCGTCCAGATAGACAGATTTCATAAGGACCCGTCTCGTGTTTATTTATTTTAACCTAGAACAGTTCAAAGACCAGATTCACCTAATTAACATTGCATAATCTAAATTTAGACGGTCAATCGTTTGCCAAGCATATTTGATGAATCACTATTATAATTCGGGATTTAGGGCGAATATGGATCTAAAATTACACTTTAGAAATTATGTAACTGTTTCGGATAGCTTTAATAATTGGATTTAGTTTTTGCATAACTCTGGAATCAGGATTCTAAAAGCAGAACATATTGATTTATTAAAATTACGTTCATTGTTGCTAATTGTTTTCGATGAAACACAATTAGTAATAAATAATTTTCGGATTGAAATTTTGCACTGTTTAAGAAATATTACATTTTAATGTTTTTGTTTCTCCATTTTCTATTTTTTAACAAAAGGCACATTGTTTTTATATATGCTCAGTAAATTAGTCAAAAACGGATTTGATAATTTAAACGGCATTGTATTAATTAATATTGCAGAAAGGTACCATATAATTTTCTAAAAAGTGAGATTTACGGTTTTCCAGAAAATCAACAAAAGCGGCAATTAAGAGTCTACACTTCAGTGAATTTCACTGAATCTATACTGTTTTCTCTAGAACGGCTCAATCAATTTGACTATTTTAAGTTGTATTCTATAAAGACATGTTCCAGGTTGATTTCGTATATTTTCCTATAATGTAGAACTTACAGTTTTTTTGATAATCGTAAAACTATGTGCATAAAACGGTAAACATCAATGCAAATGTCAAATTCTCATAAATATCTATGTTAAATATCAAGAAATGTAACGAAAGTATAACGTTCAGGGTGTTTGTAACGGTTTTCATTTCATAGGGTTTGCAGTCGAGTGAAATGGCACAAAATATTCCATTAGTGTATCGAACAGAAAAATTGTTAGGTGAGCGATCTTTTCTTTTCTGTAGGTGAGTGTGTTTGTGCGTGCATCGAAATTCAAGCAGCAAGCAATGTGTGCAGTTGACATATATGGCGAAGTAAAATTACAGTTAGACAGGTCGGTTCAAAAATCTTACAAATAAATGTGATATTGCGTGGTACATAAGCAGTTCCATATATAGGATGGTTGAAATATAAGGTGGAATAGAATTAAAGTTATGCAAGGTGGTTAAAAAACTGTTATATTGGGTGGCACATAAGTAGTTGTGTATACAAGGTGATTGAAAAAAGAGTGAAGTAAAACAATAGTTACACAGAGTGGATCAAAAAACTTTAAAAAATGGTTAAATAAGCATATGTATGAATATCCTATTCGAGTTATACAGCGGAGGGTTCAAAAAATGTTAAAAGCAGGTACATATAAAGGATGATTGAAATATAAGGTGGAGTGGAATTATAGTTATACAGGGTGGCTAAAAAATGTGTATAGTGTGGAACATAGTAGTTGCTTATACTTGACATATGGGGCGAAGTAAAATCATAGGTATACTATAAACATTAGAAAAGTAGAAACAATAGGATGGAGAGGATTACTACTTATAGAGTTGAATTATAGTGATAGATACAGGGTGATTCAGAAAATGTTAGACAAATAATTTATATTGATTGAACAATACACACAAATATATACAGGGTGTTTGGAATATAGGGTGAATTAGAGTTACACTTAAGTGGTCTAAAGAATAAAAGAATAAAATAAATAAGAAAACTAAAAAATATGTGGATAATATAGAAAGAAATACAAATTAGACACAGACGGAGAGGTACGAATACGATAAAATAATCAATAGAATTGTATCTTAAATCAGATCAAAAATAGTTATTATTGCATACGGTTTCTAAACCATTTTTATTTTAAGCCAGTTAATATCGGTTCTTTTTTAAATATAAATTATTAAACATTCTGCTTCTTTGTTTGCTTTTTGGTTCTTAGCTTCGTTTCCTTTTTCAATTTATCACAGGTACGTTGCTCGTTGGTTGTACCCTAGATTCTTAGATAACATCTAAGGGGACTGTTGAAGTCTTCTTGGACTTCCATTGTCTTGAAATGGTTGATCTCGCAACGTTTCAATAGCTTTGAATCTGCTGTCGTCAGGTGAATGATGGAACATTCAGATTGTCGGTCATAATTATACCTTTAATCGGTCATGCCTCGATGGTCATGCTACTTGGGTCTGCCGTACCTGGCGGTTGGTTGTCGGTGACGTGTAGCGGCAGTGGCTGAAGAAGGGGTCTTGTAATTCGGACGATGGGCTCGTTAATTACGTTCTTGTTTGGAATTATGTATGATCTTCCTTGTGAATGACGCTGGTGTGGTCCTAGTTGATGTTATGGTGTTCGGTCCATACGTGATTAGCTTAGAGTTATGTGGTGCTCTTTAACCCTGGTGTCTAGTGGTCGCTTTGTCTTCCCAATGTAGATATTCCCCCACTCAGAGGGTATACTATATATACAGTTATTTGGTATTGTAGTAGTATCCGGCTTTGTTTTTGTAATCATAGTCCTTAAGGTGTTGCTGCTTTCGAAAATCATTTTGATTCCATATGTGTGTCCAATAAATTTTTCGGACCAGCCTTTAGTGTATAGTAATAATAGAGTTGCTAACATGGTTTCCTCTTCACGCCTAGGTGGTTTATGCAGTTCTTCAAAGGTCTTATCTAAGTTTCACTTGTTCTTCTATAAGGGCGTCTGGGGTGCTACAGACATTTTTGGTTTTGTGGATTAGTGTTTTGATGATGCCAGTTTTCGTTGCTGATGGGAGGAAGTATAACCCTGTATTTGAAGCATTCTACCAGACTGTTGGTTGGATTACGGTCCCAGTCTTTTGGATCATTTTAGGTGCTCCAGGAACGCCTGTAGTTCTTTGTCTCCCTGTTCTCATATAATGAAGTTGTCGTAGACATCAGGAGCTGTCAATAGATTCTTTCACTGGACTCAAGAAATCCAACCTTTATAGGGTGTCAGTTAGCTTCTGTTATGCTCTGTTTGTAAATATTTTCAATAGTTTCGACGATCTGTAAGGGTTAATAAGTTGCAAGTAAAAAATTATGTTTTTGACGATATTATATAAAAATGCGCTAGTTCTTACTTTCTACTCCTGATTTAAATACTTGGAAAATTTGGAAACACATTTACGCAAAAAATCAGTTTTTACGTTCAAATTACATGTTTGTTGGCCTATAATAAATTAAGATATGGCTTTATTTGTGTTACAACTGGTACTAAAATTGTAAACAAACATGTTTTAAATTTTGTCCATTCTGTCAATGTTGCAAACTGGAAATGCAAGCCGATTCTTATAAAACTTGAGCCTTTGTTGTTGTTGACTGGAATATATATTGAATTTCAACAATTTTTTAAACCCAAGAAGCGTAGTATTCCGTTTAAATATTTTTATTATAATAGGATACCAACGTTTGAGAAAAATATGTTGGTTTACATCAGCAATGATAGTATCGTATATTTTTTCACCTTCAGTTTTGTTCACAATATGTTTGGGTATCATGTTTAATTAAAGGTAAATATTAACCTTGAAAATTTTGAGGTTATCAGATTATGCTATTTGTTTTGTTACATTGATAAAACATAATTGCTGTTATAACATGACCCTGAGATTTCAAACTCTGGCATGCTGTTAACACAAAATATTAAATTTTAGTTAGTACATTCTTTAAAAAAAAACTACTGAGGTATTCCTCCTTTGATTTTTTCATTGAAGTACCGATATTGTGATCGCTGAAGACGTATTCCATGAGAAAAATAATGCTATTAATGACAGGGGTTTAATCTATAGAAAAAGACAGTACGCTAGTTAGATAAGAGGACTAATATATTGTTCGAGATTCGTCAAATCATCTAAAGCTGTAAAACTTCGTTTTTTATGTATTTTTTAGAAGCCGAAGTAATTATTTTTAATTTAGAACATTTTGGATTATATCCTAAACCAAAATCACGTGAACAAAGTCGAGAGTATAAACTTGGCTGAATATTCTTTGAATAATGATTTAATTTTAAACACGTTTCTGACACGTTTTTGACTAGCTTAACCTGTAAGTATATGGGTGGTGACAATTTGAAAACTTCCAATGGCTATGTTTAACAAACAAAAAAATATATATGAGGAATTCCTCAAACAACTTTCTATATCGAGGGGAGATTAAATGTATGTATTAACTAATACGTCCTGACTTTAACCCCTCCTCATAATGATACCCTACAAAGCTACTTCGTATCAATAGTTCTTCGTTATTTAAGGAAAATTTAATAAAAATGTCTTAAAAGACGTTTTTTATTTAACAATATTATTATTAATAACTATTTATATCATAGAATTCATCCTTTTCAACCGACTTCAAAAAGAAGGAGGTTCACAATTCGTCTGTATATATGAGGATGTTTTTTTATCAGCGATTCCTCGAAAGCGGCTGAAGGAATTTGAAATGTTTAATCCAGATTCTATTAAGGGGGATCCCGAAGTGGTCCCAAAATTTTTTCAAGGACATGACTTATACCGTTTTTAGAAAATCGGCAAAAAATTTTTAACCGACTTTCTTATATAGTAACCTTTGGCGAACGCAAAACTATCTAAAAAACAAATTTTTGAGTTCGAGATCTGGGCTGTAATAAATTGAAAATAGATTTCAAGTAAGTCAAAATAATTGTCAGTTAACAAACAACAGCAAGATGGAGATTCTCAATTGGTCTCTATATGCAGTGTATCTTCAAAATTTGGAATTGAATGGAAAACTTTTTTATGAATAATTTTTAGAGGAAATGTTATTCTTCATAAAAATATCTACATGGTCTGAAACGTATAATGTAATTATTACATGTCACTTTTTGAATTGTATTAGGGGTTTGTCACCAATTATGAATTTCGCTTAAACGTGAAAAAGTAACTTTTTTTTTATAATATTAAAAATTGTTATCAAATAGACGTCGAATTGAAAACTTATCTAATTGTGCCAAATCACTATAAATTTTATAATAAATATCCAAGTCACTTTTTTAACTGCTTGGAAGTGCTTCGTGCGTGAACAACTTTTGTTGGATTCGGCTCATCTTGAAACACTTTCGGGCTCATACGCGTAAATCCACGATTCATCACCTGTCACTATGTCATAAACGTGTTTTGAAGCACCGCGATCGTATTTTTTGAGCTTTTCTTTCGACCAATCGACACGAGCTTTTTTTTGAACGATTGACAAATTGTGTGGGATCCAACGCGAACAAATTTTTTTGACATTCAAATGTTTATGCAATATTGGATGTATGCTGGTCCCACTAATGTGTAAGGTTGACTAAATCTCCCGATAGGTCACATGACGATCTTGCAATATCAGTTCGCGCACAGCATCAATGGTTTCCGGAACAACAACTGTTTTTGGACGACCTTCACGAAATTCGTCTTGGAGTGAACTACGACCTCGATTGAACTCACCATACCATCGATAAACAGTGGTCCTTGATGGAGTTTCATCGCCAAAAATTAAATTAAGTTCATCCATGCACTCTTGCTGACTTAATCCACGTCGAAAGTTGTAAAAAATAATCGCACGAAAATATTCACGATTTAATTCCATTTGTTTGGCTGAGATGAATCCTTTAAGTTACAGTAAACAACACATAGCGCTCGTATGTCAAAACGTTCTGAGTACGTATAACCTCAAAAATGTCAAACTTTACGATAGAGCTGTCAGTTGTCACATTTCAAAACTAGGTTTGTCCAATCCCGAAATATAAAAGGTAGCCCTCGTAGTAGTTAATAAGATTTGAAAACGTGGGTACGGCGTTAGATCAGTAAAACTTGTGAAATAAATACATTTTTAAAAAACAAAAACCGACTTCAAACAAAAAGTAACTTATATAAAAAGCAAAAGATATATTTTTTTCTGTGGTAAGTTAAAGTGAAAATTTACTTTATGAGTTCTACTTTTTTTAAATGTATTTATTAAATTAAAAAGAATTTTGTTTGACAAACATTTTATTCTTATTTTATACTTATTTGGTATCAATTAATTATACTGAGTTAGTGGATTTTGCATTACGTTTGGACAAATTCTTGTAATTAATAAATAATTTTTACGTTTTAGTTCGGTTAGTTGTTAAAGCGTGTTTTTAGGTTTTCAAACTACAAATTATTCATGTAGTAATAAAACTTAATTCTACAACATTCAAGTTCTCCCCTCTACTGCCTTTTTATCTCGTGATTCGTAGCTATGGTCTAGTTTACAAGAGCTATTTTGGTGAAATCCTGATAGAGTTCACCGAAAATTATAATTCTGGTGTCATTCGATTGGAATTGAAGTCTATAAACTTTTTGAAAAAATCGAAATGGCGTTGATAAAAATTGCAATAGTTATAAAAAAATCTCAAAAACGCTAAAAGATATTTGAAATTGGAAAATGATCTGAGAAAGACACTTCTGTAATAGTTTAAAAGTTATTTAAATAATAGTGATCAGAAGCTGAAAGAAAATATTGAACTTACAAACAGTAAAATATTTAAAATTTTCCAAAAAAATATTTCTTTATAAATTATGCGATACATAGTAGTTTTTACTTATCTTTAAAGTTAAAAAGAAATGAAAACATGAAAATTTTTATCGGCGCCATTACAACTTTTTCAAAAATTTTCGGTGAACTCTATAAGGATTTCACCAAAATGGCTCTTGTAGATTAGAATACTATAGAAAGTGCAAATTTTAATATGGAAAAACTTTATAATCTTGAAAGCTGTCACATTCTTACGGCGACTCGGTATTACTGAAATTAAATGTGCAGTATTAAACCTAACTAGCTTCATCATTGATCGCATACTTAGGGCTCCGTACCACCTTCAAGATTCTAATATTCCAGTTTCAGGCAACCAGGGAATGAGTGCATTTTCTTATATTTACCCTTATATCTCTTAAAGGAAGCGTTTTAAATTTATAAAAAATATACACTTTGATTTTCCACACATAGACTTTTTATTTTATCTGCTTCAGGATTCGCTTGATTTTTATCAGACTACATATGTATTTAATTTTCTAATTTGGCCCCCAAAAATTAACATTAGAGTTTTATTTTACTAATAAACTTTCAGAGAAGTCTTTTATAATCTACTGTCTGAGTTTTGAGGCTCTGTAGATTGGAAGATAAAGGGCAAAATAGGTCAAGTTTTAAATTATAAATTATTAAATCTGTTATTCAAATTATTGAAAAATACAAATACATTATATTTTTCAAAATTTAAATAGTGTAGTTTCTAAAGTGGGAATTAAGTCGATGTTTAATATTTTTGTTAATATCTTTTAAACAAATGATTTAAAAATATGATTTATCTGATATATTACATGATGCTTTTGAAAATTGAATCTTTATTTTTTCATTCCTTAATATTCATGTTTAATATGTTTAAATAATTATTAATATTGGAGATACAGTTTCGGGAATTGGGACTTTAATTTATAAAATTTCCAACACTTTTCAGATCTTTTTCCAATTTAAAAAATCTTTTATCGTTTTTGAGATTTTTCAAAAAAAGGAAGCACTCTTTTTGTTCAGTATTGCAATTTTTAACGGCTCCATTACAACTTTTTCAAAAATTTTCGGTGAACTCTATAAGGATTTCACCAAAATGGCTCTTGTAGACTAGAATACTATAGAAAGTGCAAATTTTAATATGGAAAAACTATATAATCTTGAAAGCTGTCACATTCTAACGGCGACTCGGTATTAATCAAATTAAATGTGCAGTATTAAACCTAACTAGCTTCATCATTGATCATGTATAACATGCATATGCGAATATATGTTCAGACTTACCCATCTAAGGACGATTCGACTAGAGATGCAACACAAGTTTCGTAGACGTCGCTTTGAGGAGCTTCCATATCGAAGACATAGTTGTATGTAAAAGATTTGTCATTTCCAAGAGTAACTTGAGGTTCACCCGGAGTTACAGTAGTACAGACGTGACACATATCAATTATCTCGCGAGGCGTCTGTGGGCGGATTCTGTAAACAGAAGTAAAACCGCATTAGGTAATAGACAGCTGTAACCGGTGTGACAGTTAACGTCTACTGTTAAACATTAAAAAAGAATTCTACAGTTCTTTAAAAAAGTTTAGCAATACTTTTTAATTTTAATGAATATCAGACAAAAATAAACTCAACGAGTTGCATTTTTCCCTGCGTAAAACACCCACCCAACAATTCAAGTTAATATTTTTTTTTCTACAATTTATACTTTAAAGGATTGTAGTTCATAATGTCATGCACAACACAATATATGGCATTTTTGCGTTTTTTTTTTAATGAAAACTTCTTTAGGCACGTTAGGCACAACCGTCACGCTATGATAAATTAAATTATCTTTATAAACTTCTTATTCCTCAATTTTAAATAATTAAAGTACTGTTAAAACATTGGAACTGATTTTTCAATATTTAACTAATAGTCCAGCCAATGACCATTTTGCCGGCTAATTTATCCATGCAGCACCGATTTTCCTAAAAATTTCAAAGTTGACCCTGTGCCGGGGATTGCTTCTTTCTCGGCACTTTGAGTAAAAAATCATTTGGATAAAAAATGTAGCTTATAAAAACCCAAAAAAAGAAAGCTGGGTGTATGGTTTCTGTAGTATCAATCCAAACGGAGTTATAGCTTGTTGAAATTTTGTTTTGGTTTGTCAAAACAAATATTGAAAGGTTTATCGTGAAATAAATGAAAAATAATGCATTTTTCTGAAAAAGTTTTTAAATACTTGTTTAAAGTGCTTAAAAAATTGTTTTCTCACAAAAGTGTTTAGCCTGAAAATTAAGCAAGTTATGACATAAATAAGGTTGTTTTTTTTTTTGTCAAAAAAATGTACAAATTACGTCCTAATACCACCCCAGATGACATTAATTGCTACCACTTCACAAATCACTTACTTCACTTATTTCAAATAGACTCAGAAAGTTTGACCGGTTTAAAATAAGTAGTTTTGAAAAAAATCGAGTCTCAAGAGCATATTGTATTTTTGTAATTTTGCAAAAAATTGTCTTTTTTCAAAATAACTTAAAAACTATGAGAAATAGGTAAAATTTTGCAGAGTACAAAATTGTAAGTTTTGTTTTTTTAATTAAATTAAGTTCGATATAACCGTTTAAAGGTTGTACATGTTCGTAAATAGTATTATTAGACCACCCTTTCAGCTCAAGCCGTTTCAAAAATAAGGGTTAAATAAATTTTCAATTTACATGAGCTTTTTTAATCTTATAAAAAAATCTACAAATTGGTGATTTGTGAGGTGGTAGCAATTATTTTCAACTGGGGGTAATTTGTATTTTTTTTTTCAGTTATTTCACGATAAACCATTCAATTTTTGTTTTGACATATAAAAACAAAATTTCAACAAGCTATAATTCTGTTTGTTTTGGTTCTACAGAATCCATAGACCCAACATTTTTCTTTGTTTTTTACATTTTTGATTCGAAAGACTTTTTTCTTAAACTGCATATTTTTAAAGCTATTTACGAAAAACCGTATGTAAACATGTTTTTTTTTCACTGAAGAATCGATATCTTCACCTGCGATTAACTCGAAAAGAATTGACTATCAGAAAAAACTTTATGAAACACAAGTTGCTTAAAATTAGTTAGTTTATTCATTCCCGGACCATTTTTAACCGACTTCCAAAATGGAGAAGGTTATCAATTCGTCCTGTATTGTTTTTTTGTATGTATGTTACCTGATTTCTTCTCCTGTGGTGAACCGTTTTGAATGAATAGGGTCTTGTTTAATAGAGTATACATCCGGATTGGTGAAACTTCAAATTTGGGAAAAGTATTCTATTGGTAAAGTGATGAAATTTGTGAAGAACACATGCGTGCATGGAAATCGACCAATATCACTAAAATATTTGTCAATTTTTCTCCTTATGGATGTATATAGTTTTTTAACGTTTAATCTACTAAGGAAGATCCCTAGGTGATCTCATATATTTTTCTACAACGTGCAACTTGCAGTTTTACAGAAAATCGCCGAAAATTCCAAAATTCTTATCAATACTGTAGCCCATTGGGTGATGAGTTTGTCTTAGTGTATGTAGATATGATCCAATTAATAAAATAAGTTATTGTCTAGTGTAAGAATTGCCCAGACTGGGTGTTTCCCAACATTAAAGCCGAAACTGAAGAAAGGAACCGAAAAGAAACTTTACATGGATTAACACGCCCAATTTTTTCATTAATGATAGTTCCAGATCTGCACCATTAAAAATTGATGAAAAAAAATTAGAATAAGATGTGGAAATTTTGCTAACACGAACTACTAAAAAACATCAGTATGCTAGTACAATTGAAAGTCTAACTCAAAGAAGTTGCCATACTGCTTAATATGTTGTAACTCGTGCTCGGAATAGGTACTTAAAAGTTGGAACTGCAGTTGAGAGTCAGAACACAGATCATATAGTAGTTGGAGAGCTAGTGACTCTTTTTTCATGAAGAGTTTGATTCAAGTAAATATTTTACATATAGGTATAGATGAGTAGGTAACCGATTACCTCACCTACGTGGGGACAGTAGGTACTGCGTATGCAAGAAATGTGTTCAGAGTATACCACGATGAGCTACGTCGATATGTATATAGGAAATTACTGGAAGTATTAATCTGAAAATTGGGATACGGGGTTTTTTCGAGGAGCTGGTTCCCGTTAACATGTTTTCAGTTATCTACAACTTCCGGTTCTACCGTAACTGGACCCCAACTTTGTTTTTTAAAATAGAACACCCTGTTGTTTATAGCATGTTTAAAATCTGTAATGATTTTTAATCCGATTTTATTGAAAACATCGTATGTCTGAAGCGTTCCAGTTAAAAATTATGAAAATTTGAACTGTCCTAAATCTTTGGAAACTGTTAAAAAAATCGAATCTAGAATCATTTTTTTCACATCGCTACTCCTTTTTTCTCAAAGCCAGTGGATTCTACGCTAAAAAATAAGGTAAGGGGTGGGTTATGCTTACAACCACATAACTAAACTAAACGGTTTTTGTATAAACTTGAAAAAACTACAATTTCCGTGTGGTTATTAGAGATATTGAATTATCATTAGCCTTTTTTCACAGAATCGACAAGAAACAAATTCTGAAACGTCAATATTTGCTTATAATTTGACGTTAAAACATAATTATATTGAAAGTATAATTATCATGTGCCGGTTAGGATTTAATAAGGAAGATTACTTCAAATTGTGCTGTCTGCTTGTGGTGCATTAATCCATTGTCTACTCCAGATTAATTTTGTTTTGTTTTTTAACAAACTGCGTGTGTGTTTTACACTTGGGAATGATCTGCGTGATCGTGTCATGAGTATATTTCCTATTCGGATATCGCGGAAGAAAGGTTACATAGACTCTTTCAATATCAAATTCTCCATAAATGATTAACAAATTAGAGTAATGTGTATTTGCTTCTTGTCGACTCTTTCAAAAGATCCTACTGATAATTCAGATATCTCTAACGGAAATTTTAGTTTTTCCAAGTTTATACAAAAACCGTTTAATGTAGCCAATTTAGGTATGGGGTTGTAAGCATAAACTTTGACACGTTAAAAAAAATGAGTTACAGGATTTTTGAGATAGCCGAATTCGGTTCCAAATTCTGCGCACAAAGATTTACGAAGCTTCAAGTTTTATTCAGGCAAGTTCTGGCAATTTTTGACCTGGAAATTTTTTGGAAACCAGGGCAAAAAAATTTAAATAGGTTTCAACTGGAGCTCTTCAGATATATGATATTTCCAATAACATCGTCCATTCTAAAAATGCTATAAAAATATGGTATTCCATTTTAGAACAAATTTGGAGTCCACTTCTGGTAGAACCGGAAGTCGCAGACCACCTGAAACCAGTTCCTCGAAAAAAACCCATATACGCATTTTCAGATAAATACTCCCAGTAGTTTTTCCATATTCATATCTTTATACATGCATACCTTTCTTGCATGCGCAGTACCTACCATCCACAAATAGGTAAGGCAGACAACCGATAACCACTATCCTATCTATACCTCTATGTAAAATATTTACGTAAATCAAACCCTTTATGAAAAATGGTTCACTAGCTTTTAGTCTATAGAGAGAAAGTCAGAAAATGTGCTACACCCCCACATTATAACAGCGGAGCAGCTGGTAGGCAGATACCGTAGTCAATAGACACAATCAAGGGAATTTTCAACATTAGAAACATTGTCGGACGAGTCATTGTGTGACGCCAGAATACTTGTATAGAGAGAAAGGTGACAGTGATATAACGAAAATGTACCCGTAATAGTTACAAATACTTCTTTTGTTAAGTGTATCAATTTGTTCACAGAGAGGCATAGGATGTAATGGACGCACGGATTCAATAGTTTTAAGTAATCAGGTAATGCCTGTCGTAAGACGTAGGAACAAGTTATAGAGTCAATAATTGTACCATTTGCTGGGGCAATAGGCAGATTTGTTTCTAATGATTAAATCATGGCATTTGAAGAATGAAGTGGCCACCATCTTCACCAGATATGAACTGTATTAAGCCTGTTTGGGCTGAAATGTCCAGGAAATTAAACTAACTCGAACAGACCCCCTAAATTTTACAACAATTAAGATATGCGTTGAAAGCAATTTGGATAGCAATATTTCAACAATTTAAAATGGATATAAACTCTTCCAAAGAGATTAGCAGCATTAGACAAGCTAGAGGTGGTCCTAGGAAGTATTAAATTGCTTGTAAAGGTACTGTAAACATACTCTCTTCCAGGTGTCATTTTTTTGTACGCAAGACAATATATATATATATAATATATATTGTTTCTGGTTAGGGAACCTTCATCAGTTGCGCTTCCCACAACTGAATGTCCTCTCAAACACTCCTTTATGTATTTAATAAATATCGTTAAATTTGAAGACGCGAGATGTAAAGACCGACATCTAGGATTTTCGGGGAAAAAGAATGACACCTCGAAGGGAGTGTTCAATATCTCTGACAGGTGAAGTTAACCTGAAAATTTCATCGTGACATTCTAACGGGTAACAGCAATTATATGGAACGGCTCCAGATTCGGAACCTCTATGTGCTAGTTTCCCCGAAAATCATAGATGTCGGTCTTTACATCTCGCGTCTTCAAATACTGTAAACATCACATTTAAGTAATTTTGTATTAGGCCCTTTCTTCAGATTTTTAATTACACTTAATATATAATGTTTAAATGGACACAATTTTTCACACATTTAATACTAAAAGGAAACTTATTTGTTAATTCTTTGGAAACCTAGACTTTTCTTATCAGTCTCATTAGTCCCAAATATTAGTATGAACTGTTCTATATTTTGTTTTTAATTTTAATAAAACAAATAGATGTAATATATTGTTACGAGAATTCATCCGATAGCTGGTGCAATCGGTCATCAACCAATTCGTGGAAGAGACATTATTCCGATACCTCTGGGATTCCGAAATGTTTTGTCTCTCAACAGGCCCACCGCTGCCGTTACTGGGAATTCCCTTGAAGCTTCCAGAACACAAGAAAGTTTCCCGATATTTCCATGACTTGCCAGAATAATTCCGAGAGAAATATATAAATGCGGACAGCTGGCGATGGGATTCATTCAATATTAGACGGTTCTATTGTTAAGATAAATTGTAAATAGTTCTGTGAATATAAATTGTGTTAAAGTAGTGGAAACAAATTAGAGTGAGTTAGAATGTGTTTTAAAATAAATCCAAGCACTGAACAGAACCCGAGTGTGAAAATAAAAACATTACAATATAGTGCAAAGGGAAAACTTGGCAGTTACGACAATCGTCTATAAAACTACCAACAAAAATAATGTACAGTATAAAGTTCACGTTCGCCATTATATGTAAAAATGCAATTCAAGCAGCCTTACCAATTTTATGGAACACCTTTTATGAGTTACATTTAAAATATTTTGAGAGATTTATAACCCTTTATATTTTTATAACTATGGAATTTCTGGATGTGGTCTATAAAAGGCTAAATCATAAACTTTGGATTGGCGTTCTATATGAAGCTCTCAATTTTTGTTGAAAAGTCCATAATATTCATTTTTATGTTGGCAATCTTTGAAAAGCTTTGCGACTTCATATATACACTTTATCCCCCTGCATGAAGCACTCCAGTCATGGATTGTGTTAGCAGGTAAAATCTAATTGAAATATGATAGCGTGTATACTCCAATATAAAATCATAGATCAGTAACGTAGAATTACGAAAATACTCTACGGGTACATCCATAAATTACGTAAGATGAATTTGACGGTTTTCTGACCCCTATCCACCCCCATGTAAGAAACTGTAAGATCTAATTTCATCACCACCCACTCCCCTTCCTTACGTAAGATATTATTTTTTTCAAAATTTTTCATTTCAAGGATAAAATGACGTACTTACATATATTGTACAATGTAATATATCTATTATAATAATGAAGTCTGTATCTTATGATATTAATGAAATAACATACTTTCATTATCAATATATATTTTTATTATGAAAGCATGTTAAAATTATAAGAACATTTAAGTATATATTATATATATACTCACAGTCAATACCAAAGAAATCGCAATGCCAAGAAGGAGTTGTTTAAACTTAATATTGTTTTGGTAAAACATAGATGCTATAGTAAGGAGTAAATGATTAAAATTTGACTTCAGCTGACTTAAAATAAAAACCATTTAGAAACTGTATGCAATCAATCACTATTTTCACACATGTCTTCTTTTTTATCTGACTTAAGGTACAATTCACTTGAAAATTTGAGCGTATAAGATAAGATAAGAATCTCTCTTTCTCTTTCTTCCTTTCTCTTTCTCCCTCTCTATTTTGTATTCTTTGTCTATATTTTCCAAATGTATTTTAACTTTTTTATTTGTTTTAATATATATATATATATATATATATATATATATATATATATATATACATACATATATGTACAACTATAATTTAACTCAATACAATAGCACAACGGTCCTGAAATCTTTAAAACCACCCTGTATAAGTATTTCCACACTATTGACTCTTTCTATTTTTCTATTGTTTAAATTATTCCTGTATACCAATGATTTTATTTCGCCCCATATGTCTAGTATTCCATTTACGCAACTGCTCCTGGTCTACCCTATATAACAAAATTCACCTTTTTGAGCCACACTTTATGACTATAATTTTACTCTACCATTTATTTCAAGCACCCGGTATATGCAACATCTTTCTAAAATTTTTTGAATCCATCTCTATAATTATACTCCGTCCTACGTTCTATAATTTAAATATCCTAACTGCTTATGCTTATATAACAAATTTTTGATACACCCTGAATAACAATAATTTTACCCTTACTTCAAACACCTTGTATAAGCAACTACTGATGTTCCAAACTATATAAGTATTTTAAACCGCCCTGTATAACTGTAATTCTACTTCAATTTATATTTCAACCATCCTGCATATTCAACTATTTCTGACAATTTTTAAAGCCTTTTGTATAACTGTAATTATTTTCCGTTCTATAATGCGAATGTCCGCTCTGTATAACCTTAGTTTTGTCCACTCTTATTTCAACCAACTTGTATACGCAACTATTTATGTGCCACCCAATACAATATAACTAATTCAATTCCAAGTAATATTTCAACCATCCTATGTATACAACGGCTTATGTACCACCTAATATCACATGGACGCACGCACACACCTACAACCGTATACCATATAGAAGAATTCGCCAACATATCTAACAAATTTTCGTTTCGATAAACTAACGGAATATTTTCTGCCATTTCATGCGACTATAACTTCGTCTCTAACAGAAACTGACTTTCAAATGCATGAAATTGAAAACCATTAAAAACATCCTGTAGGATATAGTTTCATGGCATATCATGACATTTAAATTAGATATTTATGATGAAAATTTGACATTTAGCATGATGTTTACAGTTTTTGCATATATTTTTCCGATTTTCAGAAACATGGTATGTTTTGCGTTATAGAAAAATGTACGGAAACAAGCTGGAACATATCTTTGTATAATACAATTTATAATATTCAAATTGCGTGAGCACTTTTTGAGAAAACAGTGAAGTTCCATTGATTGATTTTATTTACTTTTTTTCTGATTTTCTAGAAAACCGTAAATCTCATTTTATAGACAATTATATGACCTTTCTGTAATGTTTCTTAATAAAATGCAGATTAAATCATCAAAATTGCCCAGGCCGTTTTTGAATAATCGCCCCACATACAAAAAAAAGTTCCATACGAATTGATAACCTCCTCCTTTTTGGAAGTCGGTTAAAAATACCAGAGTTTAAAATTTGGTATAAGTTTGTTAATAATTCGTTTGTCCTCCGCAGTCATCCATACACTGGCCTACAAGTATTGGCATTGATTCAATAAGGTGGTTTATTTCTTCTTGAAGAATACTATCCCAAGCTACCTGTATTTAATACCTCCAAAGTTAGTGGAGGCTTCTACCCATCCTATTCCAAACATGTTCTAGGGGATCTGGACGGCCATGCAAACAGATACACATTGGTCTCTTTAAAAAAGTTTAAACTAACTTGAGCAATATGAGGCCGAGCATTATCTTGTTTAAATATGGGAGCCATGAGCCGGTTAGGATATTTTTAGTTAGAATGTATTGTAATGTTGATCGCCCAATTGTTTTGTATATTATGTTTATTAAACTGATATTTCTGTCATTTTAATTTATATGTTTACTGTTACCATTTACAATTTGACATAATTTTAGATAGATTATTTTTTTAATATTATAATTATACTGATTAGGGTTATAGGATTCTCATGTTTGTTTAGATAGGTTTTGACACTTAGGTTAACGACACATAAGAACAGCTTAGCTGTTCATAAAATTGTAAACCCTACAGCCGGGTAACAGGATGGCTGAAATGTCTTTTATATATCTCTGTAAAATGTATACATTTTATTGAATAAAGAATTTTATAAGGGAGTACATACGGATTCCTACTTCCTGAAGATAACGTTGCGCTGTCCTGCTACCTCGAAAGAAGACCAAAGGTGACCTACTCCCATGTGTAATACTATCCCATATAAGAACACGTACCGTTCGGAGTACATGTCGCTCAACATCAAATTGAGTTTGAAGTCTTTCTTCTCGACGTTCTCTAACCCCTTTTCGCCCTGATCTCCACCCAAGCAGAATCGAGATTAATCAAAGAAGACTACCAGATACCATTACACAATCCAATGATGTCGTTCTCTGCACCACTGTAGTCACTGCTGTCGATACTCAGTGGTCAGAGGCAGCACGAGATTGGGTGGAAAATACTGCAGTGCAAAAGACAGGTAAACCGTTCGGCCACGTACAAGACGGCTTTGTTCTCCTAACCAATTATCAGACAAATTTCGAGTTGTCGAAAATCGGTCTCTTCTTCTTCTTTTGTGCGCAAAAAGAATGACACCTCGAAGAGAGTATTCAAATATCTCTGACAGGTGAAGTTAACCTGAAAAGTTTTATCACGAAGTTCTAACCTAGGAGTTGCGGGATTACAGTAATGGAATGGCTCCAGATTCGGAACCTCTGAGTGCTAGTTTTCCCGGAAATCCTAGATGTCGTCTTTACATCTCGCATCTAAAAATTGACAGCAGTTTTGCTTTTCCATTCTTCTGGTATTCTGAATTGATACGATATCTTCCTGCTGCTTTTCTGTTTTTTGTAGTTTTAAAAGTTTCTCCTAGTTCTTCTATATCTATATCATCTACTCTCTACTCTTTCTATTTCTTCTGCTTTTACATTTTCCTCCTGCAATTGTTTATTGTAGTGTTTTACCCAGTTATATATTTGGATTCTGTCATTTTCTTGTTTATTCAGTGCCATTTTATCTTATATGCTATTTGCTGTCTACCATGTATGTCATTTTCAATCTCGATAATAAAACGTTTCCAGGATTACTCGTGTGATTTTTAAGTTTGTTTTTTAACATATTTTCTTTTCTGTTTATATATTTTCCGATTGTTTTCGGTAGAATTCCTTTAATATTTTTTATTAGCTTAGAAAAGCAACTATGTTATAACGACTATCTTAAAAAGTAACTTAAAATATTTTTCATCACTAAAAATGTCGACATTAGATTCGTTCGTAAAAGCTAGTTGCCAATAATTCCAACGATTTGAAAAAATATTCCTGAATCGGCAATCTCTGTAGTTCGCTGAGCCAATACTCGATTAGCAGATAATTTTTCAAACCGTTGGAATATTAGGCAACTGGTGTTTATCAACAAACTTATGTACTATTTTTTTTAAACACAAACACTAAAAAACTACAAAACAGTGTATCACTCACTTCTCAGCAAAATTAGTGCGCATCAGCAAATAGATCCGCCTTTTAATATTAAACAGTGCTTTTCAGTACTCATATAGACATAACTATATCGTACTCGATTTTTTTCATTTTAATTAATATTTTCGGCGTTTAAAATCTTAACTGCAGCAAGTTTTGAGTTACTTCAAAAAGCAGCAGATTCTAAATTCGATGGTATTTTTTCAATGGTTGTTACCTACGAATTTCGTCAATAACGATACAATTTGGATAATTCTTTTTTATCATTTGTTAGAATATACTTCCAGATTATGCCCATATTTTTTCAACTACGTGAATGGTTAAATTTTAACAAAAATCGGGAAAAAAAACATGTTATTTGATGTCAAAAATTGGTGAAGGAGCGGATATTAATTGAATGTAAATAATGTTATTTGAATTCTAGGATAAAATTAATTGAAAATTGGGATGAAAGTAAATAAGAATAAATGTTAAATATGCTAGGTACTTCAAAAAAGATGAAGGTTCTCAATTTGTTGTCTACATTATATAGGGTAATGTTGCTCAAGTCGTACCACAGCCTAAGTCGTACCCAGACTATATCTCGTCTGATAATTATAAGTTGCACCATCTATTGTTGTTAATCGGAACTCTTTAGTCAAGCATGCAAATGTAAAGGCGGCCGCCCGCCTTTCTGATGCAGAAATAATTAAAAAGTAAATTTTTAATTCCGTTTACATAACTTTCTTTAACTCATTTGTAAGCTTAGTATGTCAGGAATGTGACTGTCACATTTTTACTTCACTTTATCCTGTTTACAATACTTGTTTGGCAATCTTTGAGGCAAACTTAAACGCTCGTATGTTTTTAAGTTATAGCTGGGATTTTAGTTTTAAAGTTAAAGGACCCCACTGCTGTGGTACTTTTGACAAATTCTTTAGTAGTACCGGTACGACTTAGGTATTACGTAAATTGTTTTATAATTTACTTTATTTTTTATCAGCATGGCTAAGAGAAAGTACAATACGTTGAAGCAAAAGAATATGGACAAAGTTTTAGAGAAACATCGAAATGGAGAAATTGGATTTATTGAAGCCCATAGAAAATTTAATAGACCAAAGCCTACACTGCGACAACATTTGAAAGTTGTTTCCTTCACCAAACAACACTGATTCCCAAGATAATCACATTACTACAATCACTACAGCATACATACAGAAAGACTAAAATGACTGGGCAACAGATATGATATTAAAACAGCATTTAAAATAAGAAATCCACCAAAATCAGTTATATCAAAAACACAACTAAAATACAACTCAAAATGCATTTATTAAATTCCCTGTGAATGTAATAAATTTTATATTGGAGAAGCCTCTAGACTTCTAAATGTTCGAATAAACGAACACAAAAATTACATTAAAAAACGACAGTTTGAAAAATCCAAAATGTGCAAATAATCTTGGGACCTTGGTCATAAAATACAATTTCAAAATTCAGTTATATTACATAAAGAAGGACACAATACGAAACGAAAACTAAAAGCGTCTGCTTTAATTTTGTTACATGAAAACGAGTGTATCGCTACTACCTCCGCAGAATTCTATCGCTCCTGTTTGCTGGTGATAAAAGAAGAAATTGCTAATGATCATGTCCTTGTGAACAACCCAATATCGGAATATCTCATAGGCCTTTTCCTAGGTTTTCCCTTATGATTTTAATGGGATCACTGAATCAACAATATTATTTGAATGCATTTTTGGCGAATGCACTACCTTATGACAAAGTCGCACCTAGGAGCGCCATATAAAATTCTGAAGATCATCCCTTTCTAATTCTTCCAATTTGAAAGGAAGTTTATTATTGCATAATATTTAGAAGTTTCTGTGCTACCCTGTATATTATCAAATATAATTCTATTAGTTACGTCATAAATCAAATACTGTTGTCAAACATTTTTATTTTAAATTTTAGAATTGGGTCCTTTTTCATATTTTCTTTGCCATTGACAACGGGGTCTGACCTAGACCCCGAAACGTTTGGAAATATACAGTAATTTCGTGAATTGTGGTGTTATTTTTCAAAAAAGTGCTTAAACAGTGACACTTGAAATTTGGAAAACCTAATAGTATGTCACCAGAGATGGAAGAGATATAAGCACAACATTTGATGGACCTAGAGTTTTGTTTCTTCGGTTTAACTACCACTGAACTTAAAAAACTTGTCGTCGAGCTTGCAGAAAAATTTCAATTTCCTAATCGCTTTAACAAGGAGAAGAAAATAACAGACAAGAAGTGGTATTACAGTTTTATGCCACTTTGTCCTTACGTGTTACACAACCAACCGCGATGGCCCGAAGTAAAGGGTTAATGTTAAAATATTTTCTAAGTAGGACTAAGGCTATAGGAGGTACGAATTAGGCAACAAGACGCCTTAATCGTACCGAAGGTATATTTTTGAAAAACGTTTAAATACCTGCTTTCATTTGAAGTAAGTTCAAGTTTCTATGACTATTAACTAAAAGGCAACTAAATAAGGATTTAGTGGGTGCAGTAGGTTTTATTTTATTTCAATTGCACTTGTTGTTACATTAGTATTTCCGTAGAAGGTACGACATTTTTTTAAGTTAAATTACAAGGAAAATCATTGAACCCATATGTGCAATATTTAAAAATATTTAGCTCGACTTGATATGTTCAATTCTAATGTGTATCATGGATTTTTTCTTTATTCGAGTTTTTGGAAGAGTTGTCTGCTAGTGTTGTTTTCTAAACGATTGATTAAAAATGTTTGGCGTCATTTTCGTAGAGTCATCATCGTCAGCTTTTATAGGGTGTATATAAATACCCCAAAGGAATATTACGTTCGAAAATTGACTTTAGAAAGAGACGCAATTACTTTAAAATGTCACTTCAGCGAATCGAATCAAATCATCTTTATAATGGTAACACGAACGCAAAAACACCGAGGCGTTTTGAGGTGTCTGAAATCCTTTCTACCTAACGCATCAATTCCATCAAGGTTCTTAAAAAACGACTATAAAATCTCTGCAACTCCCACGTTGTTATGAAGTTGCTAATAATAAAAATAAAAGTCGATAATATTGCACCATGTAGGTACGCGGCCACGATGTTTAATTCATGTGTTCATAAAATTTGTTCTATAGGTGGGTACGGCCAAGTTTTTGCAGTTGTCAAGTAATTTTCCATAGTACCGTTAGCTATTACCATATGATTTCTAAATATTGTTTACTCTTTTTTAATTTTTCCTTGAACATAACACTTTTTACTCTCTCCGAGGTGTCATTCTTTTTAATATTTCGTTATATTGGGTCCGCAGTTCAGCTTTAGGTTCTTCAGATATGCCAGCTCATCTATACAGGGTGTCCCACGAAGGTGGGCGGTTATATGTAACTCAAAAAATATCGATATCAAAATAATAAAAATTAGGCAACGTAAGTAAGCCGATAGGTTCTATGTGACTAAAATATTTTCAGAACTGTGGCACTTCCGGTTATATCGGAAGTAGGTAACAACTTTCTTATATCAAATAGAACACCCTGTATGTTATTGGACATTTGAATCCTACGTTAAATTATAGACAAATTTTCTTAACCACATGTTATCTCTAAATTTAACTATTCTCAAGATATTTGCATTTTTATGTCAAAAATGACAAATTTAGGTCTGCGGGTAATCGAAAATTTTTGCAAAATCACCTATCTGTTTTAAAAGGGTTTTTTGGCATGTCTTATTGGAAGACTCCAGACAGTAAACAGCGATGAAAAAATCACCCATTTTTCTACAGGGTGTTCTTAAAAAATAGTGAAAATGACATTAACAATATGCTTAAAATTCAAAACTCCCAATTTTTTGTCGGGATCTTATTCAGCATTAAAAATAAAGGTATCTAACTGTATTACTTTACCTATATTCAAACCTCATAACTTTCGATTAAATTACGAATAACCGTTTTCCGTCCATTTAAAAATGATGTCGACTTGGAAGAATCAAGCTAGCCGTGGCCGCTAGAAAAATACTGTATAATAGGCTTAATTATTCCAACGAAGTTTATTTCAATATCTTTATTATTTATAGCGAATGTAATAAAATAACAAAGAAGCAGATGCCCTTACGTAAAAAATAATTAATCGAATAATACTATCTAGAGAATTTCAGTCAAACTAACAATTATTATGAAATATCTAAAATTATTAAATGCTGCTTTCTTAGAAAAAACAAATGCAAAATAACAGACAACACGTAAACCCACCTTATAGGGACATTTTAAACAACATATTTTAGTAAATATTCAAAGTTACGCCCTCGAACTTCTAAGCACTTTTCGCATCATATAAGTAGTTCTGGATGAGTAGCATTTCTAACTGATGTAGGCTCTAAATTTCTGAATGGATTTCTCACTCATTGTACATAATCCTCTTTGGTCGTTAAAGGATAAATTTTGTTTTTTATTGCACCCCATACAAAATAATCCAGAATAGACAAATCAGGCGATCGAGGTGGCCATAGAAAAGGACCGTTGTTTGCAATCCACTGATCAATGAAAACATCTTCTAAATGGTTGTTCACTAAGGAGCCATCGTAGGAGGTGCCTCGTCATGCTGATAAAATAATTTCCGATAATTGTCCAGTGGTAAATTTTCCAGATACGTGGCTTCAAAATCTCGTATAATATTCACATAACCTTCACCTATAAAAATTAAAAAAGAAGGGCATAAAGCAAAAGGTAAAACATATTTATAATTTTACCATTTATAACCATTTATATTTTCTTCATAAAAATTTAGTTTTGCCACTCCGTCGTTTCTTAGCGCACAATAAACATTAAACAGCCAACTCTCTTTTCTACATCAGAACTGATGAGGATTAGAGTCACGCCAGTAATGGAAATTGTGCCTATTAAACAGACCATTTTTTGTGTATTTTGTCATCTGACCAAATGATATTCTCCTTGGAACCCTGTTAAAATAAATTCACAGAATTTTACGCTCTCGGAAAATCAGTTTAAGATTTTGCACTAGAGAAAACGAGTACGGGTGAAATCTGTGCTTTTTAAATATTCTATGAATAGAGCTTTTAGAAAATCCAAATTCTATTACTGCTTGCCTAATACTCGCTTTGAAAGTTGAAATTTCACTATTGGCGTCATCAACAACAGGCTTATTTTTCTTAAAATTGGTTTGACTGATCCAAAGTTCTTTATATTGTCTATTATTCGTTTAATTGTTTTCTATGATGGCCCCTGTTTCTCCAGATATCTAGCAGCAAATGTTTCACATGTTCGTGACAATACTTTATTACTCTCTGCATAAATCATAACCAAATGGAAGTAATCTTCATGAGAGTAATTGATGCGTGCAGGCATTGTGCCAATTTTGAAAAACTGAGTGACATTTTATAGCTTCCAGTAATTTTTCTAGCAGGCAGGGCCAACTTGACTTTTCCAAGCAGTCGATATCATATTTTAGTGAGCGGAAAACTTTCGTAATTTAATCGAAAGTCATGAGGTTTAGATATAGAGAAGGCAATAAAAAGTTACCTTCATTTTTAATGCTGAATAAGATCACGACAAAAAATTTGAAATTTTTGAGTTTTAAGCATACTGTGAATGCCATTTTCACTATTTATTTAAGAACACCCTATAGAAAAAGGGATGCTTTTTTCAACCGTGTTTGCTGGCTTGAGTCTTCCAATAAGATATGCTAAAAAACCGGTTTAAAACAGATGATTGTTTAGCGAAAATTGTGAATTACGGGCAGGACTGCATCTGTCATTTGTGACATAAAAATGAAAATATCTTGAGAATGGTTGAATTTAGAGATAACATGTGGTTGATAAAATTTATCTAGAATTCAACGTATTATCCAAATATCCAATAACATGCAGGGTGTTCTATCTGATATAAGAAAGGTGTGCCACAATTCCGAAAATATTTTAGTCACATAGAACCTATGGGCTTTCCTATGTTGCCAAATTTTCTGAATTTTAATATCAAAATTTCTTTAGTTACAGGTACCCGCCACCTGCGTGGGACACCCTGTAAACAGAATGAGCCATATATGATTTGCTAAGAGTTTTTTATGTCTTATTGGACTGAGGGGTCACACAGCACTTATTCACATTCATATTTAACACACAAAATAACTAAATTACTGTATGATCACCTATTGTTTATTGTTGACAAACAGACACGTGACGTCACCCAGGCGCCATGACACTGGCGAACAGTTATTTTGGGAATTTTAAACACAAAATTAAAACAGCCTTTTTGCGCCACATCTTTATTTTGTGACAAATGTTTTTTGGTAATAATGGCTACTTTTCAATTTAATAAAGTTTTTCAAAACTAGTCATCATGCCTATTTGTCGGTTAGTTGTAACATTCGAGCAAGTTGGAAGTGGTGAAGATCAACCAGGGTGATGTGTCCGAACTGTTTGTATGCCAGAATACTGAGCTAGGTGAGGAACAAATGGCAAAGAATAAGAGGCTTATGTTCAAAAATTGACCAAAAAAGAAGGTAATGAGTTGAGAAATAACTTACGGGTTAACTTATCCTAGAAAGGATGCAAGATCTGAAAAACAGGTTTGTAGATACATCTTTTCGGTATGCAATGATACAAAGGTTTTAGTTGCTTGGTGAGAGTAAGATGGTCACACTGAACAGTTACTTTATGACAGGCCGTAAATTGTGCGGTGATGTGACAAGGGAGCGTCGGCGCCATTCGCCCAGCTTGGTCATCCGCATATTGAGTTGCAGTTCACAGAGCAACCGCAGAGGATTTATGAACCAACAATTTCGATTCTTCAAATTTGGCTTCATATAATTAGCATCTTTTGTAACCTAAACCGCTTTGTATTACCTTGTTATCATTATATAATAATTTAACTTTGAACATTAGTAAATGCTGTGTTATAAATGTTCCACGAAATTTCAAACTCAATAATCACTCAATAATGTAGTACTACAATATTTGAAAGTTATAAAGGACCTTGGTGTATGGTTTGATGAACGATGACGTTTTTCGGCTCATATTTCTAAGGCTTGCCTGAAAGGTTTCAATATGTTAGGAATGGGAATAGATATAGTAGGGGACTCTCTTTAAATATCTACAAGTTACTTTATACTTCTCTGGTTAGGTCAAGCTTAGAATTTTCCTCTGTGGTATGGTCTCCTAGATGTCAGACTCATATTAGAGAAAGAGTTTAAAATAAGTTTTTTTCACACAGCGGCTATTAAGCTTAGGATGGATCTTAACAATTACCATAAGTCGGATATAATTAAAAGAATGGGTTTGGATACACTGGAAAAGAGGCTTTTGTCTTATTTACAAGATAACAGGCTGTCCTCAGCTTCTCTCGCTAGTCTCTTTGAACGTACGATGGCTGCCTTTTATATTTCGGGATTGGACAACCCTAGTGTTGCAATCTGACAACTGACAGCTCTATCGTAAAGTTTGACATTTTTGAGGTTATACGTACTCAGAACGTTTTGACATACGAGCGCTATGTGTTGTTTACGGTAACTTAAAGGATTCATCTCGGCCAAAAAATGGAATTAAATCGTGAACATTTTCGTACGACTATTTTTTACTTTCGACGTGGATTAAGTGAGCAAGAGTGCATGGATGAACTTAATTTAATTTTTGGCGATGAAACTCCATCAAGGACCACTGTTTATCGATGGTATGGTGAATTCAATCGAGGTCGTAGTTCACTCCAAGACGAATTTCGTGAAGGTCGTCCAAAAACAGTTGTTGTTCCGGAAACCATTGATGCTGTGCGCGAACTGATATTGCAAGATCGTCATGTGACCTATCGTGATATTGAGTCAACCTTACACATTAGTGGGACCAGCATACATTCAATATTGCATAAACATTTCAATGTCAAAAAAATTGTTCGCGTTGGATCCCACACAATTTGTCAATCGTTCAAAGAAAGACTCGTGTCGATTGGTCGAAAGAAAAGCTCAAAAAAATACGATCGCGGTGCTTCAAAACACGTTTATGACATAGTGACAGGTGATGAATCGTGGATTTACGCGAAAGTAAACACCAGTCGACGGTATGGGTATTTCAAGATGAGCCGAGTCCAACAAAAGTTGTTCGCGCACGAAGCACTTCCAAGCAAATGATCGCCTGTTTTTTCGGAAAAACGGGACATGTCGCAACCGTACCACTAGAACAACGCAGAACAGTCAATTCTGAGTGGTACACAACCATTTGTTTGCCAGTTGTCTTCCAAGAAATGAGGAAAACTAACCGCCGAAGACGGATCACTCGTCACCACGACAATGCGAGCTCTCACACATCGGCTCAAACAACTGCATTTTTGACCACTCAAAACATCGATTTGATGAGTCATCCGCCGTATAGTTCTGACTTGTCACCAAATGACTTCTTTTTATTCCCGTACGTAAAAAACAAACTGAGAGGTCAACGTTTTTCAACACCTGAAGAAGCGGTTGCTGCGTTCAGAATCCATGTTTTGGAGATACCTCAATCAGAGTGGAAAAAGTGCTTCGACAATTGGTTCAAACGCATGCAAAAGTGTATATATCTTCATGGGAAATATTTTAAAAAACAATAAAGCGATTTACGATGATTAATATTTGTTTTTGTTCTCTAATCCCGAAATATAAAAGGCAGCCCTCGTATCGTGCCGTAGCTTGCGCAAATTTAACTTATTCTTTACTGCCTTTCATGCGACTATTTATGGTCAACATTCTGTGATTGACAGATCGCTACGACTACTTAACGAATTGGAAATTGACATATTTGAAAGTAAACTTTCTGTTTTTAAAAAATAAATTAAAAGTAGTGTGATTGTTCCATATTTTAATCATCTATTGCTTAGCTAATTAAAAAGTATTTTTTGTGTTGTATTTTACATACTGTGACTAATTATAATCTATTTTTTCGTCAATTTGTTTGTAAATTGCGGTAAACTTAATAAATAAATAAATAAATATACTTGAAAGCTACAGAACATTTATCTAAGAATGTCACACTTTCCGAAAATGTTCGTAACCTTTAGAAAATTTCAAAGAGGGGCGACTTCTTCTCTGAAAAAACATTCGAATGAGTTCAATTATGACCCCGGTTCGTAATGTAAACAAATGCAGTTGCCATGACCACCTGATATGTTGTTAGCCAAAAAACTTAAAATACGAGCAAACATACTGAATATCATATTTCCAAAACTTCATTATGGTAGTTCCAAGGGGTTCACTTTAAACCCTTACAGTATAATTGAAAGCTACAACACATTAATCTAGTGACGTCCCACTTTCCAAAAATGTTCGTAATGTTTAGAATAATTGAAAGAGGGGAAAATTCATCTCTAAAATACCATTCGAATGAGCCCAATTTGGAACCCTTTTTTGATTTAATCAAATGGAATTATCATGACCACTTGCGATGTTGTAAACCAAAACAACTTTAAAAAGGAAAAAGCACACTTTCTATCATATTCCCAAAACTTCACTTCAGTAGTTTCAATAGTGTACCAAATAAATGGGCGGGGTGGGGGTGTAGTTTGCTTTGAAGCTCCAGTATAATGGAAAGCTACAAAACATTTTTCTAACAACTCCCACTTTCCGAAACAACAATTATGTCGTAGCACTCGTAGCTGAAATTAATGAGGTAGAAGGTGTGCACGTTTAACACTCGAGATGATTGAAATGCTTTTTCGGAATGTTTACACTTTGTATGACAATAAATGCATTCACCCTATTACTTCGGTTTAGCATTTATTTGAAAGTTCATCCGAATGATTTATTTAACCAACAATTCATTGAATTGTTAAACGTATTCATCCGATAAATTATATTGGCCATCTGTTTCAGCGGACACGGACATTCATAGAACAACAGCATGACAATTTTTTGCGCAGAATTTATGCAAAAATACAATAAAAACGCGAAACAGGTGTTCGAATCTTCGACTGGAAAATTCATAATTGTTAGACAAATAAATCTGAATGTACTTCAATTTACTAAAGATAATTCAAGGTCGATGATTGACCAATAAATCGCCATCAGTTATTTTCAATTGCATTCAAATCGAGTGTCATAGAGAATAATGAGTGGTTTAGCAATCATTCGTGTTGCCCTGCATTCTGTCTCAGTTTATCCTGTGGGACCTAATGAGAAGTAATAGTAATAGTGTTATTAAATACATTTCTTACCCTTTCAGTTCGAATTTTCTAAAATTATGGCTGAAGTGCCATTTAATTTTGAAAAGAACGTCGAAACTTTCTGGAAAAAATCAAGCAAGTAATAAAGATTTGTTTTCACGAACATCTAAACGTAAACTACAGGGTATCTTGAAAAAATGTACACACGCTCGTATGTCGAGAAAAACATGAAGTGGAAGAATCGTGTTCGCAAATGTCCAAATAGATGACCATTATTGTCTAGGAAGAGCTGTTAACTCGCACCAGTGGATTCGTAAACGATACGAAACAGGTCATTAGGAATATCGCGACATTGTATTTCAATTTCCAATTTCTTGTTACTGCTTTGGTACGATAAATTTTGCCTTTGAGATATTCCCACAGATAAGTCTGGGGAGATCGCAGGGTATTCAATGGTACCCCATACGTCCAATCCATTTGTCTGGAAAAAACTGCATCGATATGAGCTTGTACATCGCGATGGTAGTGGGGAGGTGCTCCATCCTATTGGAAGTAAATCTCGTTGTCATAACCAAACATCTCTGTAATTTATAGAGCGACATACTCCTCAAGCATGTGAGGATAACTCTCACCGGTGACAGTTTCTTTAATTAATGGAGCAATTTAATCTAAAGGATGCCTCATCGTTCCATACAATTTTGTATGGAAACCCTGGATCTTTTGCACATTTCTCAAATTTATCTCTGATGCGAGCAATGGCCCGACAGTTTTCCGAATTCCTTTGTGTATCGTGTTTGCACTTCAATGGCGTTCTCGGTCTTCCAAAAACATTTCAGGACAAACTTCCTCTCTTCCAAGCTAATTTGATTTCCTGCCACGCTATGACTAATTAATTAAATTCGAAATTAATATATTAATTTGGTATCTAATGTAATATATTACCATATTGTATTTCTAAATATCCTTCTTGAGTTCAAAGTCTGGGACCATTTAGGTCATCAAATACAAGTTGCTAATTCAAAAAGATTAAGCCAGGACGAACAAAAAAAGAAAATTAATAGAGTCTGCCTTAATTCTGTTAAATGCTGACGATTCCATGGCTTCTGCTTCCATAGAAATCACTCGTATGTGGCTGCTCTATATCGTGATAGTTCATAAGCGTTTTCTTAGGTTTTCTCTTGTACGTTAATGGGATCACTGAAACAACAGGATCCTTTGATCGGTTTTTTGGCGAATAATAAAGTCACCCCTAGGAGTCCTACTTATAAATTCTAAAGACAACTGTTTCAAGTTCTTCCAACTTGAAATCAGCTTTACTATTATATATGACCGTTGGATTTTTTGTGCTACCCTATATATCTGTTAACACCAGATTCTCTTAGTGGTGTTATAGCAAAACTGCCAAAGAGTCACACAATACAATAAATTACAAATTTATTTATTTATTTATTTTATTTATTTATTACCAAAAATTACAATACAATACAAATGTAAGTAATGTAATTCCTAAAGAGGGACACACAGGTACCTGTACTTAGGAACTGGTATAGTACAATCTATATTAAATCTAAGCAGTAAAATTACACTTAAAATTAACATTATTATTAAAACTTAAACTTGCAGCCTATCAGAATAAAAATGGAGTTCTTTAGATTATCTTGTTTCTATGTCATATTATGATCATTCCATACTATATAATTTGTTATTTATGAATTAATCACCTACTCTTCTTTATATTTTATCCACCTTTTGATTTTATTTTTCATTACATATTTATTATTATTTAGCACTTTAAGTTCGTTTGGTAATTCATTAAATCTCAGAGTAGCCTCATATGTACTGTTCTTCTCACTAATTTTTTTATAGGATTTTGGTAAGATAATACTCTTATTTCTTGTAATGCTCGTTGAATTAGAAAATTTTTGTTTTAGAGTGGGATAATGGCACACTAGGGCATCAAATGCGAATTGTTGTTTCATGTTTAGTGGACGTTTATCAGATAAGTCATTTTTTACTAATTATTTTTAAGATTCTATTCTGTAAATTCTGCAGTTGTGAAAGAGTATTATTGTACGCTCCACCCCAGGCAAGAATACATTACGAGGCGACATTGTGAAAGAACGCATAGTATAATAAAAGTAATGTTTTAGTATCCATGATATTTAACAGTTTCTTAAAAATAAAGGTTAAATACCTAGTTTTTTTTTTTAGACATATTCAATGTGCTTGGTCCATTTCATATTATAATCAATAATTAGTCAAATAATCTATTTTCTAGAAGCCACGATGAGATATGTTTAAGTAATATATTCATTTTAGACACTGTTTCAGGCCACGTCTTTGCTGTAGATATAGTGGCAGTATCATCGGCATAAGACACAATAGTTTCATCTTCCATACTGTCTAGGAAATCATTCACAAATACCAAAAACAGTAAGGTGCCCAGAATTGTTCCTTGCGGAGCACCTATTTTAAATAACTTATAATCACTGAAGTTGTCATTGATTTTAACCATTTGTTGTCTGTTATCAAGGTAGTTTTGAATTAGTTTATGCGCATTGCCTCGTATACCATATCTATAAAGTTTATCCAAGAGTAGTGAATGGTCTACCGTGTCAAATGCTTTAGCTAGATCTAAAAAGGTTACTATAGTTGATTTGTTTTTATCTAAACTATTATATATTATGTTTGTGGTATAACTGAGGGCGTCTTTGGTACCCATATTTTTAAGAAATCCATACTGATGTTTTACATTTGATTTTTTAAATATAAATACAGCTTTTTGTTCTGTATGGAACACTTATGTAATTATCAGACAAGAAACCTAATTGTCCCTCTTTTTGAATTTATTCTTTATATTCCACAATTTTCAAAATTTCAAATTCTACTTGAATCCGCCCATGACTACAACAAATTGTCAGGGTATAAACCTTGTAATAATGAGGCACTCAAGGTATTAAATCGAATGAGGAGAATAACCTAACAAAATAAAAAACTAAAAGCTTGAAAATAAATTAAGTAAAAAAGATTTTTAAGTTGAACGGTTTTACCCAAAAATTCAGACAATATTCATCAATCTAGGGAATTAATCACACTAAAAAGTAAAATCGTTGGGCTTAACATAACCTGAGTAAATATGTTGGTAAATAGCATTTATAATAATACAGCCGATGATTTTATAGAAATTTCAGGCGCTCAACGATTTTATTTTTGTGTCTGATTTAAAATCTTTTTTACTTAATTTATTTATCAATCTAAAGAATATTAAAAAGGACTATAATAAACTTTAAAGATATTTCAAATGTCTCAGTTTTAATAACTGAAAACTAATTTTTTTATATAACTTTAAATATTCTCATCGAATTTATCAGTGCAGTACAAATCACTATTACAGATACAGCCTCATTTTGAGACTTCATTAAATAATATAAAAATTGACCTTCTCACTATAGATCTAACTTAATTATTTATTGTCTTGCATGTGAATGAATACATGCAAATAATTCAATAGGCAATTGAGTTGGAGCTTTGGTTAAAAGCACGATTTCTTTATACTTTAATGGAGTATACAAACGATTTGAAGTTTCCTGGTATTTTTAATACTTTACACGATACGACATTTAAATTTTTTAGCCGAAAACATTAAGAATATTTAAAATCATATGAAAATTGAGATATCCGTTTGTTGTTATCAAGTTTAAATAATGGGAAACAGCACGGTAAATAGTGATTTTAAAAGATTGTTCCTTAAATTAAATTCTCAAAAAAGTCATTTTGGTAATGCACTTACTTTTTTTAATTTGGATTAAAATAATTTGGTCAAGTGCAAGTTGGACTCGCATACTCAGGGTATTATTATTATTATTATTAAATATTTAGAGAAATTATTTAAAAATACAAATAAAATATTTTTTTCAAAAGTGGAAATTAAGTAGATGTTCAATATTTTTGTTAATATCTTTCAAACAAACGATTTAAAAATATGATATATTTGTAATTCACATGAGCCTTTTATTTGATATATTACATGATGCGTTTGAATATTCAATTCTTATTTTCTATTTCATTCTATAATTTGTCCCCAAAATTAATATTGGAGTTTTCTACTAATTTTTTTTATAAATCTCAAATGAGCTCCAGTACCTCTAATTATTTTCAAAATTTTAGGTTTCGGAAAGCGGGAATGAGAATTTTTTATATATTTTTGTTAATATCGTGTAAACATTTAATTTTAAACATATGAAACATATATATTTGTAGTCCTCATAATGAGCCCATTCATTTGATGTGATGCATGATGAGTTAAAAAATATTTTTTATTTTCCGTTTAATTTAATTAAAAATTTTAGGTCTTATAATTTGGGGAATAAAGGGGGGAATAAGTATTTTTTTTATAAATATTTTAAAATATTCATTTTAAAAATATGAAAATAATATTTTTGTATTCGTCATAACAAGCCTTGTAATTTGATATATTACATTATGTGTTAGAAATAATTTTTATTTTACGTTTTTCATTTAATGCTGTAATTTGCCCCCTAAAATTAATATTACGGGTTTCTCCTTATTTTTCCAGTGAAGTTCAGGTGAGGTCCTATATAACGATTTTTTAAAAATTTTTACGTCTTATAGTTTTGGAGATAAGGTAGGGAGAATGGGTAACATTTTTTATATTTTTGTTAATATTTTGAAAATAATTTATTTTAAAAATATGAAAAAAATATATTAGTTTTAACCATAATGAGCTCTTTTATATGATATATTATCTGATGTGTTAGAAATAATTTTAATTTTATATTTTCCATTTAATTCTGTAATTTACCGCCCAAAAATAATACTACAGGTTTTAAATTAGTTTTCCAGTAAAATTCAGGTGAAAGTATATTACTAATTTTTTCAAAATTTTACGGATTATAGTTTCGGAGATAAGGTTGGGGGAATGGGTAAAAATGAGGCTCTTTCATTTAATAAATTACATGATGTGGAAGAAACAATTTTAATTTTATATTTCTATTTAATTCTGTAATTTTCCCACCAAAATCAATAGTAGAAGTTTATCCTTATCCGGTATTCCGGTAACATTCAGGTGAGGCCCTATATCTATAATTTTTTTCAAAATTTTACTTTTATAGTTTCGGTGATGAGGGGGGCGGGGCAGTCAATTTTTTTAGTTTTTTTTCCCTCAGAAGTACCTCTAAAATCAAAATTTCTTCATTTATGTTATGTACTCCTGATCGGGTCACCAAACTATACATTACTACCAAATTTCAACCTTTTCCGTCCAGTAGTTTAGGAGAAAAATGCTGTGATGTGAAAGAGGGAGAAATCCGGCGTGATATTATAAGGGTATCCGTATATTGTATATGCGGAACCCTAAAAATGAGAAATCGAAACACAAATAAAACATTTAAAAAAATATATAACCGACTTCTACCTTTAACTAAAAAGCTAAAAATAATTATAACAAAATAAATAACACAATCAATGTTGTTAGGTACCTACCCAGGAAGTAAAAAATTTAAACATTAAAAGGTGCTCTTTCTGTACAAATTAATTACCTACCAATCTAGTATATTTTGAAGCCGGTGCCAAGCAAATGTAAATCCTTCATTGCGCACTTATCTACTAATTCATCAAACTTGATTGTTGCTTGGCACCGACTTCAAAAATATACTAGATTGGTAGGTAATTAATTTGTACAGAATGAGCACCTTTTAATGTTTACATTTTTATCTTCCTGGGTAGGTACCTAACAACATTGAATGTGTTATTTATTTGCTAGAGTTGTATTTTGTTATAATTATTTTTAGCTTTTTAGTTATAGGCAGAAGTCGGTTATATATTTTTTAAAAATGTTGTATTTTCAACTTTTTAGTATTTTTGAACTCAGGTAGTTTTCATTCTTTATTTTTTATTTTGTATGTATAACCTTAATAGACAGAACCAGGTAACATCGAAAGCCTCAATATGACGCAATGATACTTTCTCATTTAAATTGACAGGTAAATCGAACAAAATGTACTAGTACTCGTTGACTTAATAAGCCCAAAATATATTTATGCCGTATGGACTACGCCATGTAACCTTTATTCAACTTTTTTTGACAACCCTCTATAACTATAGATAATTCCACTCCAACCTATGTACCAACCATCCTGTACATAAGACTTCCCACCGACAAGCATACATTTGTTAGCTGCCTTCTATAGGACGGAGTAGAATCTATCCCATATTTACGGAGTCAAATCCGTCCTATATTTCAACCATAGTATATAACTTCTTGTGGGCTAGCCCATAAATTAGTTAATTTTTTACATTTTATATTATCGTCCGTTGTAACATTAATTCCTCTTCACACTTTATGCAACTTCTTATGGGCTATAAAAGAAATAATTTTTTAATCACACTGTATAAATATAATTCAACTGCATATATTTCAACCATCCTGTATATGATTTGCTTATGTCCACATCATATAACAGTTTTTTAATCACCCTATTTAATTTTAATTTCACATTTTTTCGAACATTTTTATACCACCAAACGTCCACTCCACCCTATATTCCAACCATCCTGTATATACGGCTGCCTACGGACCACTATCATTCTAGTCCGTCCTATATTTCAATAACTAAACACCCTGTCTATAAATGTACCAAATAGCAGTTTAAAGTTTGACATGTGTTGTCATAGAATTTTCTATTAGGCCGGGAGAATGTGACAACCAAAAGCACCGTCTTCGCAAAATGGAAAAATTTGCATTTAAATAGGTATTTGCCTGGTATACAAACAAAACGAGTTTGGTACTCATTGATTTAAGGAGCCGCAAATACTATGCTTTACTACCTATATGCTTGAGATGTACATAGAAAATTTTCAAATTCGCAATTACAACTTCCAGTGCCTAAAATTACCGCACTATTACGTTGGAATTAAAATATTTATGAGGAAATGTCCGTTATGTCATTTCGATGAAATTTTTGATAAGAATTTTGGAATTTTCGGCGATTTTCTGCAAAACTGCAAGTTGCACGTCGCCGAAAAGTATATGAGATCACCTAAGGATCTTCCTTAATAGATTAAACGTTAAAAAACTATACACATCCATAAGGAGTTATCGGAAAATCGACTAAAATAATAGGGATATTGGTCGATTTCCATGCACGCATGTGTTCATTCACAAATTTTATCACTTTACCAATAGAATTCTTTTCCAAAATTTGAAGTTTCACCAATCCGGATATATAATAATAACGGTGCACCACAGGACAAGAAATCAGTTAACATACATACAAAAAAAAAGCGAAAAAATACACGACGAATTCATAACCTCCTCCTTTTTGGAAGTCGGTTAAAAAGGTGTTTTGTTAGTTTGTTATTAATAAAAAAACTAAGAATATATATTTTTAAACTCTGTATAATGGATATCAGTAGTGGATGGAGAAAATGTAAGGTTTCTAGTTTTATATTAGCAAAGGCACAAATAATAGCAAAATTGAGGATTTTTGACGCATTATTGTTAATTGGCATCTCTAAATACTCATATTAAAATTTAAAAATATTGTAAATGTGAATTAGGTCTTTAAAACTTCCTTTTTGGGAGAGTCCATGCTAGTTATGTTTAATTTGTTATATCTGTAATAGTTTGGCGAAAAACGAAATCGGTTTACCTACATTTGTACGTTTTGCATTTATTTTGGAACACCACTTGAATAATGTTTTGAATGTATCTGAAAATGCCATTACCTATCGAATTTTCGGGGAAGACACTGGAATTAAAAAAAAAAATATTGTAATCAAGTAATCAAAGAGAATATTAATTAATAATTTTATATGATAAAAGGAACGACAAGCACATTATTTTATGTAATTTTTTGTACGTTTTGCATTTATTTTGGAACACCACTTGAATAATGTTTTGAATGTATCTGAAAATGCCATTACCTATCGAATTTTCGGGGAAGACACTGGAATTAAAAAAAATATATTGTAATCAAGTAATCAAAGAGAATATTAATTAATAATTTTATATGATAAAAGGAACGACAAGCACATTATTTTATGTAATTAATCTTAGACCTTGCGATTACATATTAGCATTTTCAAAAAGATATTTTCTGTGCTTCCGAGTATTCTCTGTGCTCTTGTTCATGCTTGTTATTGAACATCTGTTATAGCCAGACGGTATATTTTGTGTTTAATTTCTTAATTGTAAAGATTTATGAAAGCAATGTCTCACCGTGACCGCTGCTTTGGGACGACTGAGATTGAAATTAAACCGTGGCAATAATCACCGTTTTCTTTAAGGTAATTCTTACAAAACATAGTAATTACACAAACTGACTATATAATTCTTGTTTCGAGACCAACCAACGCGACAAATTAGATCGGTATTTTCAACACCTGACACATACCACAAATTTCATTATATCAGTGAAGGATGGTTTACAATACATCTTTTTAAAAGTACTATTTCAACATTCTTTTATACTATTTCGAAATTCCTATCAAGTTATGAGTTGACAGCTTTTGTATTTTACAAATGGCAATAACCTTGGAGTAACTCCAGATTTGTTAACTCTAGAAAGATTAGGTCATGCCAGATGGCATTAAAAACAATATTAATTATATCTGAATAACTTTCTATGAAAATACCATTCAGAATGATATGTAGAATCTTTTGAATTTAATTGGCCCTCGAGAAATTTAAAAATGTATAGTTTATTAAAAAAACTAATAAAGATATCGCAAATTTAAAAAGATCAGTATAGAGCAGAATCTTTTCTAAAAGCTAGTCCCATTTCAGAGAGCTTTACCATCAATATTTATAATTTTATTTTAAAGGTGAAAACGGATGATGTAACTTGCTCTCGGCATTATTCTCCCATATGTACAAAAAAACTATTATATAAGAATAATTAAGAACGAAGACATTCAGTCAAAAAAATCAATTGGTCTCATTAATTAAATAATGTATACAATTTGTAAATCTACGTAAAACCACTGTAATTTTCAAACTAAAAATCTAAGATTTACAAAATTTCGAAATTTTGATTTCTATGGACAATTAATTTAAGTGCTAAAAATCAACTACAGCTATTAAAAAATTTCTTAAGTATCTTTGTTGGATTGTCTTATTGTATAACTAGGTACTGTATGCTACATAAAATATATTTTGAGCTTTTTTCTCCATTTGTTATAATGTTATAAACAGTTACATTGTTTATGATCCTGTTGTTCAAAAACCTATTCTATTGCCAAAAATGAACACTATGAAGTCATATATAACATTATAAGTACCATGTCAAATTCTGAATTTCTAACTAGCCACCCAAAAAAAACCTATAAAATATCTATAACAAAAAAAAATTTATATTTACGGGGGACACACGCCATATTCCTGAATTTAGACGTAGAATAGTGGATGAGTGTGAGCGGATTACACCAGAGACGCTTCAAAAACTGTGGGAGGAATTCGAGCTGGGACTTTGTCTTTCCAACAATGGCGGACATTTTGAACATCTAATTTAGGTACAAGGTAATTCGAAAGCTAATACAATAATAATAAAAATACAATGTAAATAATAATTATTTTTTATTTGAAAGTTTAAAATGGCATTACTATATAAAACATAATCTGATTTATAAAAAATGATGTGTCAAAAGAGTGGCAAAAAAAGACCTTTGCATTTAAACTTGTAGAAGTGATATTCACTCCTACTTAGGGGTTGAAACTGCAGGGTAACTGATACGTGTAAAATGTGGCCCCCGTAAATATAAATTAACGTGTATATTTTCCTTGTTCTTTTAATGATATTTTAAAAGTTATTTTAGGTGGCTATGAAATGAAAGCCCTGTATATTAACAAACAATTTGTTAAAAATAAGTGAAGTTTCTTACTATAATATTGTCTACATAGTATAGAAAATAATGAAAAGAGTCATGTATGACGTTTTAGCGGAAACATTCTTTTTATTTTTGACATATTTAAATTTTATAGTTCAGATGTTTTTATTCTGTATAAATAATAAATTTTTTAACCACACTTTTTTTTACAAAAATTTAAAAAAATCAGAATAACACTACAAATAATTATATTAAAACAAATTCCTTAATCTTAAATTTTAGCAACAAAAATTATTAAAACTGCTTTTTTAAATAGTATTAAATAATATAATAATAAGTTATTGCTTTTATCAATGATTACATTCCTTCGTACACGTATTAACTTGGTACTTTTCCTTTAATTGTAATATGTTATATTTCTAGTAAAAAATAAAATGATTAATACTCAAGATTTTTTACAAACCTTACTATTCTTATATTACTGTTTTCATGGTTTTTCCAAACTCTTGGTTCCAGTTATTCAGTACAAGTTTCCTCTTACAACTTCTATTCTAGTTTAATTTCATGGATGCTTTGGGAAATAACACCACACTTAAGAAAAAAGTGTATATTTAAAAATAAAAACTTTGAAGGTTTTGGTCTTGACCTCGTTTTCAATGGAATTATAATATATGAATTTGAAATTGAATGTTTCAAAATGACATAGAGATCATGTATTTTTTAAATATATAGGGTGGCACAAAAAAGTTCAACGACTACATACAATAGTCAAGCGTATTTCAAGATGGAAATCATTTTATTATAAGGTTTCATCGCTAAAAATGTGATCAAAGTAAAGCCACCAGAAAATATAGCAAAAACTCCACAGGGAACAATTTTGGGGCCACTATTTTTTATTTTATACATTAATGACATCTTGGTGGATATGCCTTTCAATATAATATCGTATGCAGATGATACTGCCGTTGTCTCAACGGAGAAATCTTGGGAATGAGTTCAAATGAAAATGAACGAGTATCTCGATCACATTGCTAACAGGCTTATGTTAAACTGTCCTTAAATACGAAGAAAACCATATGTATGACCTTTGGAAATTATTCTGATAGTGTCCCTGATATATCTAATACACAAATTAAAGGTAGTAATATTACTAGAGTACAAAATTGTAAATATTTAGAGTTATTTTTGATCAGCATTTAAAATGGGAACAACATATTCAATACATTATTAACAAAACCAAATATCTTGCTTTCATTTTTGCCAAATTCTCTAGAGTAATGAACTGTGAAACTCTTAGAAATTGTGAGTACACTAAATTTGACTTAATTTTGTTATTATTGTATTTTTGTTGTATGTTTCTTAAATATTTTGATAATACAACATGCATCTTGTTCAGAATAAAGGGTATTATTGAGTTTTGCATTCATTAGTATTATATAACAATAAAAAAATAGCAATCCTTGAATATAATTTAGTCTATAGTGTTTCAGTATAGTAGTTTATGTGTCTATATTTTTGTATGTTAGCATGTATGTTCAGTTTTAGGTAATTTTGTCCACGTCCTAAGCACAGGTTGCATTACCTTTATAGGATTTACAATAAATATTGTGTTTATTGTTCTGGAATAAAGAACTAAACTATCATTATCATTAATTATAGGCAACTAGGCACGACTTTATACTATTGAAGTAGAAGAGATGCAAATTCATAAATTATGGATTTTTAGACTTTTTTACGTATTTTTTATGTTCATTTATTCATGCACTTAGAGGCTTAGATGTTACTCCTACCTAAAATTTATTAAATTGGCAAGGGATTTTATATAAATAGCATTTGATTATTGAATTGTGTTTTATTAGGTTGTTTACGATATGATGTATTTTAGTTTATTTCTTGTTTTGAAAGTGGTTTGGTATTTAAGCATTTCTAGACAAAATAACAACATCCAGGTACCAACTGTATCAGGCTTTGACTAGGTTACCTAATCTCTCACACAATAACAAGTGAAAAAATACGACTGTATGCAGTTTCACCGTCGTCATGTAACTGATAACATATTGTCAAGCTTCTAGTATTTCACGTAGCATTAACGTCCAGTTGAAGACGTCCTATCAGTTTGCATCGTAGGCGGAATAATTTGATTTACGCTGAGTTTGCAGCTGTTTTTGAAGTGCAAGCAACTAAAATTTTACATGGGCGGCTTGTATGATGTTAGAAGCAGAAAGAAATAAGAAAAGTTAGTACGCCACTTCAATTGAGTTTTTTCTTCTTGTACAATAAAAGCATTCCAGTGTTGAGAATCAATAAATCTCGAAATATTTTGTGTGAAAATTGTGCCACCAAAAATACCGTAAAGAATATTGGTGGTCTTTAAAGTTTAGTAGCAATTGACGACCTTCAGCGCAGAATGCTAAAATTTATTTATAATATTGGTTCATTCATTAAATAAAATATAATAAAAAAGATAATTATTTACGTCCATACTGTCAATATCAAACAGATAATAGTAACAGTGTCGCCAGATAGCTTGGGAAGAAAATCGTATGATGGATTGACTGGAATTTGAAAGACGAATTAAATTAAATTAAAAAGTAACAAATTTTGATCTTTTCCTAAAGTTATTCTACATCGTCAGGGTATTGAAATAGAAGCCAGGAAAATTTATATTACATAATAATGGCCATTCATTGTGCTCTCGCAAGTTGCAACTTTCATTGCTTTGTAAATATGGTTTATCAACTAAAATAAGAAATATGTTGCAATTGATGAATTTATTTCTGATAATCTTTTATTAATTTTAATGTCATACTTTGAATTAGAAGATTCATTTAATTTCTACCCTATAAATTGCATATAATTTGAATAAGATGACAAAAAATGTTAATTAATGCACTGATTGCAAATATTAGTAGTTAGATCTGGCAGCCCTGAACTCATGACTATCTTTGATGTAGCACCTTGATTTGAATTTTGACATTACATTGTTTGGTGTAAGATTATTATAGCACGATGGTAAAGATCAGTTGTAAATTCAATGTGTAATGTTCAAGATTTCAGCTTCATTCACTGCGAAAAGTTTTTAACAAATGTAAGTATTACTTATTTATCATTAATTAACAGCAGGTGCTTATAATTGTTTATATTTTCCATACAAAACAGAAATAGTCATTGCTTACTATGTGTCTTATTTAAGTTAATGAAATTATATTAAATCTTAAGATTTTGGTTGAAGATTTATTAATATGTACTTGTGTTTTGTGGTTGGAATGTAATAGTAGGTATAAGACCTTCATACTAACTTTTGAGTTGGTTGATTTCATTTTCTGCTTACGAGTGGAAATAGTTGACTGTGAAATGCCAGAATGAAGGTTTTTATTTCTTTTTATTTCTTACTTTAAAACTATTGAAATATTTCAGTCTCAAATAAAAAAATATTTTTGAAAAATGTAGGTATTAAATAATGTTTTCAATATTACATTTAATATTAATTTATTATTTAATGTAATGTTAATATTTTTTAAGGGATATTTTTGTATGTTAAAATTATAACTACATATTTGAATATATTTAAGGACGAAATTTTTCATTTATTTTTAGGTAGGGAATCAGTTAGTTACTGTTTTGTGATCATGCATTTTATCTAATAAACAATTTAGTTGTTATTACATTGTTCCATTCCTGCAAAATCCTGGTTTTATTACAAGACTTTTTCCTAAAATAAACATGTCATTTACATTTTAACTATCTGTGTTTAAAATATAAAGAAATTCAATGCATTTACTGATTTACTGATTTGTTAGCTTAAGTTAAAACATACGGCTATTCTACAAAGAAATATATTTTTATTGAACATATTCTTCCTTCGAAAACGGTCAAACTATTGACTAATTATATATGGAAGAACCGTTATCTGCTGTTAAATCATGTGAAGACCATCTTTGATAGTTCAGCATCAAGCGTTGTTTATTATTCAGTAGTAAAATATTGACTATTTTACTAGTATAGTAGATCAGTATTGATTTTTCTGGCGAGTAGCAGTAGGTAACTTTCGTTTTCATTATTGAAGCGAAAGCTTCTTAACGGGGGCCCACATTTACACATGTGAAAATAGATGAGCAAGGGAATGAATTGGATAACTTGAGATTTCATTTGTTTCGACATCACACACTTGAAATACCCGTACAATTCAGTTCACTGCGTAAGAAACAGAGACCAGGTAAAATACATGAATTTCTTCTTTTATAGAGTACCAAAATATATAGGAAATAAACTAATATAACATCGAATTAATATAGAAAACCTGCACAAAATTTGCTTTTCTAATAAAAACTCCAATTTTTTCTTTGCGATATATTGCACTACGGACTTGACATATGTCAGAAGTCAAAAAGAACGCTATTAATTTCATATACCTTTAGCAATTTTTTTTGCGGCATTTTCAATTCATCGGATATGAGCTTCAACTTGCAAGTTAATAATTCCACAAATTTTATTTGACACTTTTAGAAATTTAGATTAAGAATGAAATTACACCTTAGGATTAATACTTGAGTCATAACCAAAATGGTGACAATTATTTTAATTCTCTTGAAATTTATAACCATTACTAATGATAACACAAGAAAATAGAAACAGAGACAGGAGATAACAAAAAACGGGAGGTATAATTCATCAGAAGCTTTCGCTTCCATCGTTTAGTCTCAAATGACTGCCGCTCTTTTTTTTGTTGTGAATTTAATTATTTCATTACTACATTATTTTCACAATCTTCTGAAAGTGTGGTGTAACAAATTGACAATCAGTGGAACACAGAAAATATATACTAAAGATTGTAGTTTTTGTAAGGTTAAGGTTATTGGACATATATATTTTTTTATTTTATGAACTCGATTGAAACTGCAAATGATGAAAACTGTCAGGTACAAATTGCAATCTCACCAAAACTGGGGGGTTATTCATTATTCAAAATTATTTGGAATGCTTATATTTGATTAAATTCTCATATATTTTTTTTTTATTTTAATAGATTGTTAATATGACATGAACGATTTGGGGGGGGGGGGATTTCATGACGTCTTCTTCTCCTTTTTCTCCTACACTTTATTTCTGATAGACATATACTTTTGATAAACGAACCTCAATAATGTTCACAATTTGATGACATAGGGTCGAATTTCGACCACTGGGCTACCACTAGTCATTATAAAAATACAAATATATTTTATTTATATTTTTAAAATAATTTGTATAAATGATTTAATAATTTATTATATTTACAATTTGACCCATTCTCCCATTTGTCGTCCTAAAATTAAGACAAAATATTATATAGGGCTTCACTGAAAATTTATTAGTAAAATAAAGCTAAAATCTTAATCTTAATTTTGTGGCCAATTAGAAAATTAAACAAATCCTTTTATAGAAATCAAGCCAATCATATAGCAAACAAAAAAAAAGGCTGTGAGAAATAAAAATATATATTTTTATTAACTTAAAACGATTTGTTTAAAAGATATTAAGATAAATATAATAAAATCCACTCATTCCCTGCATGTCTGAAACTATTTAGAATATCAGATAAATATGTACTTTGATTCACCTACAATTGTAACAAAGATGGTACGTAACCCTTAGTATGCGAGTCCAACCCGCACTTGACCAAATTATTTATTTTATTATAATTGTGCATTATAAATTTATTTCGTTCATCAGGTATCCAATGTAAATATTATTGTTAATGTTTTGATCAGATTAAGTGTCATAGTTAAAATTTAGAATAATGCATGTCTGTCGTTTCTATCGTCATGAGCAGATTTTTTTGCTGAATAATATCAACAAATTAACATATTTGTTTTTACAGCAAGCATTGTTTATAGCACGCTATATTTATGGAATTCGTTAGGCCCTTTTAAATTGTTTATTTTTACGTTATACGTATTTGCCTTAACTAGTTGTAACATCTGTCGGTGAAAATATTGCAAGATTTTTGAACAACTGGGTTAATGCATATATGTAAAATATTCTAATTTTCAAATCTCTAGAACGAATTACAAAATTAGATAAAACGGCATTTAACAAACACCTGCAATTATTGTTATGCAATACATCTGAACCGGATACCTCCAGTATTGTTGCGTTCTAACTATTTTTCTTTAAATTTCAATATAGTCGTATATTAAATGACCTTAGGTTTAGAATACTTTGTTTTTGGTGTTGTCTATCGTAGTTTTATAGATTTTTTCTTTAAATATTCTCGTATTCCGCCCGTTTTTATATTTGACGTTCTTTTTACATTTTTCAAGGAGTATCTGTTTCAGCAACTTTAAATAATTTGTCTTTTTACAGATTACTTATAAATTCTTCTGTTCAGATATGGGTCATTAAATTCCGAGATTAACAGTAGAAACACCTTCCATATCGGTAGAATCATTCAAAGGTATTCCAAACTTTCCAAGCTTTTCTTATTGAACGATTTAACTTTTGCCTCAAAATATATTTCATTTGCTGCTCTAACTCTATCATCAGTGCTAAATCTTTTTCCCTATATCATCTTTTTGAGATCTGGGGATAGGTAGAAATCACTTGGGGCTAGGTCAGGTGAATAGAGGGGCAAATACTGCTTCAACTCCATAAGAACTTAACACTTTTGCCAATTTGTCACAAATTAGCAACAAAACAAACCTATTTTTTCGATTTAGGCTATTATATATCAGTGTTTGTAAACTTACTTCATACTTTTTTATTGAGGGTTCCGGAAAAACCTTTCTAAGTAATTTTGCCCCTATAAATATATGTAATACACCGAATCTATCGGCAATAATAAGATATTTGGAGAGAATCGTCTTTGTTTACCTATTTGTTTAAATAACTGACTTTCTAGAAAAACTGGTAATACTCATTTACCGTAGAGTTTGAAGGTGTTATTTACTGTTTTGAAGAAATAACAGAGCTTTAAGACAAATGAGAAGTACGAGAAGATGTCTTTACAATCTATTCTATATGTTTTCTTGAATTGTAGATGACTATCAACTTACCAAAAATAGATATGCGATTATAGGTTTAAACCTCTATTCTAACAGAATTTGAATTTATTTTCATAAATATTACTTTAATTTTCTGTATTACTTCGAACCTTGTACTTATATTGTCAGCAGTTGATGATAGTTCATGTCTTTACTGATGAAAATTCATGTTCATTTTATATTAAAATAAACGCACGTAAGTAATTTTCACTTATATTTACTTTTATTTATTTGCTTCAGAATACAAAGTAGAACTAAATGCTAAATGCCTAAAACTATTACAAAGCAATATATAGATGAAGTTACAATTGTCAATAGCAAATAAATATAAGTGAAAATTCCCTAAGTGTGTTTATTTTAATATAAAATAAAATAGCAGTTTTTTTTTTCAATAACTGACTATCCAGAAATATGCCTAACTTAATTTGGAATACAGTTTTAAGTAACTGACTTTATCGGAATGGTATGTAGAAACTCTTTAAAAATATTGAAGTTTCAAAATATGCAACATTTATAAACAATTCCTTAAAAATGATTTTGTTTTTCGTGAATTTCTCAAAAGGTATTGCAGATATTGCAAAATTAAAATCCTTAATGATCCATTTTTATAAAAATGTCAAAAACAATTAAATATGAATATTAAGAAACAGAAAAATTCAGATCCTATTTAGATACCATAAAACAAAATCCCCAATTTTTCAAGTAGTTTTTTTACTTGATAACTGCTAAAGTTGTGCAATATTCGCGATTGCTGTTTTTTAGGGCAACTTGAATTTTTTAAACAAATCCACCATAATTTTCGAAGACGACAAACTCGAACTCATAAACCGTTCTCTTGCTAACTAGATTAAGGGCTTTTAAAACAAATGACAAGTGCCGAAACATAATTCTTTCAAATCCCTGTATTTTCTTGGATTATATTAAAAAGCTTCGTTATCTTTTAATCTCACCTGGTACATATCCGTAGTTGCGGGAAAATATCACCTGAAATAGTGGCCAACACTTTTTTTAAGCGTTGGAGATCAGTGCACTTTTTTAATTAACTCAACAATAGTGCCGAACTTCACGCTCTAGGGCATTTTCTCAACTTGGTAATAAAATCGGAAATAATCTTTCATAGTGTAGTAAATGTCAGAATGTCCGAAGTAGGGACCATTTTCACTCAATTCTGTGACAAAATAATTGGCTTTGGTGTTAGTTATTGATCCATTTCCGTAGATAATGAATAAAAGTTTAAATATAATGTTTTAAGCTAATACACGGTGAACCAAATAATAATGTCTTATATTAATACATGGTGAACCAAGGCATTCAATTACTAAAACAGATTTGATATTTTTAGGTTAAATTGTACTATTAGATCTTAATACCATATTTTTACCACAAAAAAATACATCAATTCTGACAATTTTTTCTAGTTTGGTCAACTAGTTTTTAACTCATGAATTGTCAATTTTATGATGTTTCACTCAAAAAGAAAACACACACTGACATGTCTGCTGGTTGTAGTGTACAAAACATTTACTAACGCCATACATAGAGTAACAGAGTACTGAATATGTTAGATATCGTTCCACGTCAATATCAAGCCGGAGTCCTCAGTGGCTTGAGCACGTTATTTACATACAAATAACATATTGGTGTAACCGATGGGTATCAATCAATACAGGGAAGCCAAAGGCAAAATCATAATGTATCAAGACAGGCCAGGATTTGCCACTAACAAAGTAGTCTGATGAGGTGACCCAAATCACAGAAACTATTCACAGAGGCTTTAAAAAATCTTCTGCTTTAATTTTCCTATTATTTCTGATAACTTGCCTCAGCTGATCCTACCGTCTAGTTTTCGTACTATCTCTTAAGAGGTAGAGCTGGAGGTCTTCTTCTCTGCTCTTCATTCTGGTCTTCTTGATCTTATCCACTTAAGCACGTCTTAGACTTACAATTCTTATCTTATGGTACTGCTGTTTTCATTTTAGCATTAAAAACTTTAAGAAAGTAGACGTAACTACTAACGGCTTAATACAGAAGAAGAATATCTCCACAATTTTAGATTGACGGATGATATTATTATAATTGCCAGATGAACTGCAACAACAATTGATTGAACTTAACACAGAGCCATAAAAGTGACCTAAGAATAAATATCAAGGAAATAATGACAACATACAACGACATTAAGTAATACAACCCTGGAAGTAGTAAAAGAGCACATATACTAGGGTCAATGAATACATATAGTAAACTAACTACATTCAGAAATAAAGAAAAGGATCAAACTTGTATAGATGGTATTTAGAAGAAACTCAGTATTATTCAAATCTATAATCTAATACAAACTAAACTCCTTTAAATAGCCATGGGATACGATATTTGGCAAAAGGAAGGACCAATGGGTGGACATCATAAGTTACCAAAGAACCATCCCTGTGTAAGACGGTATGTTTGTGTGTCGCGTCAAGATAGACTCTTCAGACAATTAGTTCTGAAAGACGGTTTTACTACTACACATCAAATCGTTAACTAATGGCATGAAGAAGAAGGTAGACTTGTTACTTGTCCTTTAGCAACAAGACAATGCCCGTCCCCATGTTGGTCGTCCAAACTATGGACTTTCTCTGTTTACCGGATTTAAATTCTATCGACCATGTGTGCACTTTGCATCATACTCCATACACTCTGGCACATTTTATCCACAAAGTTCAGGTTGCTTTCTAGATGTGTCGTGTCGCCAAACACATTAAAAATTTTTCTTTCCGAGATAAATGTTTCTCGGAAACGTTATTACTTTCATTCTTGATGTTTGTTGCCAATAAATCAAATTCAAGAAATTATGGGTGTAACACTTCTAATTTCATTGCGTGTACAGGGTGTTTCAAAACAAATTCGAAAAATTTTAAGGGGCGAATGCTTGTTAACATAACATCATGTTTACTAGGCTTCATCAAAGGCACGCCCGAATTACACGTTGCTGTCCTGAATATTATTGAGGAGCAATTTCGGTGAAATTAAATACTGTTGCATGAACTGTATGGAGGGTATTAAAAGAACAACAGTTAGATCCTCACCATTTACAGAGGGTTTAAGATCTCTTACCAAGAGATTTCGAACCGAGTATAAGTTTTTTCCAATGGTTTCACTCAATGAATACCGAAGATCCTGTTTTTGTACGAAAATTCTCTTTTCGGATTAAGCTAGTTTGTCAAGAGATGGAATTCAAAACATTCATAAAATGCATATAAGCTGGCCACATTCACTAACAGAATCTAGACATTAATATCAGTGTTCAGTTAAGATTTGGATAGGAATTGTCGATGAACATTTAACTAGGCCACATTTTCTACCTTAGATATTATAATTTTTTTACATGAAGAATTGCCTTCTACGACCTAGAAAATACATGCAAGAGCAATTTCAGCTTAAATGTGCGTGGGTATCTAAATGTTACCTATGAAAACCGCTGAATAGGAAGAGGTGGGCCTCATCTTTGTCCGTCTCGATCCCCAGATTTAAATCCTTTGAATTATTACATCTGGGAATATCTAAAATAATTGTTTACACTACCCTAGTACAGGATACTGAAGACTTGACAAATCGCATAATTGTATCATGTGATGTTAAAAGAAATAATCCTGGTATATTTTAGCGATTAGAGGCTCAATAATGCATAAGATAAATGCATGTATTGCATCGCAAAGCAGACATTTTCAAGACTTGCTATGAAAAATATAGGAGGTTGTGTTTTTATTTGACTTGCATTGTTTATTTTTTTTAATAGATGGTTTTTATTCCATAATTAAACAACTCTTTTTAAAATGTGATTATGTTTGAAAGCGGATCAGTAGATTATTTCTTCGTCCCACCATCTAATGATTTACATTTCATGTTTTAATTTCAAATCGGTAAGTTTTAATAAAAAAATACAAGGGATACATTCTTCCAAATAAATCGTACTATCCAAATTTATTTTTTTTAAGTCATTGCGTAAGTTTTTCTTTAAATTTACTTGACAAGAATAGTCGGAGTGGTCTATTTCAAACCCTTGCACTATGTTAAAAAGTGAAAAAAATATGCAGATCTTCTGTTTTTATAGTGCTTAAACTCCTTTGAAATTTCATTATTCTACCGCTTTTAGTTTTTAATTAAGCCTCTTATTAATGCACAATTAAACAGCACAGATAAGAAATTGTTTAAATTAATCGTAAACTAACTGAGCAATGTCAAATAAAGCAATATTAAAAAACCCTTAAAAAGTGACTGGGGCCCCCTAGATTATTTTTCTATACCTAATAAGTTTCATCTTCCCATCACGTAATGATTATTTACATTTTATGTTTTAAATTTGAAAAATCGGTAAGTTTTATGGAAAAAATCAAGATGTAAAAAAGTTTCTAAATAAATCGGACAATTCAAATTTATTTTTTCCAGGTCCTTGCGTAAGTTTTTCAAATTATGCTGAAATTAAATCCTAATATTGATTGGTAGAACGGAATAATAGATTTAACTAATGTTAAACTTTGTTTTATTCTAAGACTATTATAAAAATTGTTATTTTAATTATACTGTTAATCAATTTTACAGATTGTTAATATCAAGAAAGAAAATACCGTAAATGTCTCTGTATGACTATCAAAGTCCTATAATTTATCATTTGTTTAATTATTTTAAGAATTTAAAAAGATTTATTAGGCAAGTATTGTGAATATTTCATTTTGGTGTCAGTACCGTGGTCGTGAAATTTCTAATTTTTGTCCTAGTTTCATTTCTATTGAAGTTGTGGTAAAACATGTTACAGGTTAATTTTGAGCATATTAAAAGACCAATAGCTTCTGGAACACAAGTTTTAAAGGATTTTTGATTTAAAAAAATGTCGATTTGTAAAAATTAAATTATCTGAGAATCACCCATATCCCCCTAATGATTCACTTTTGACCTAACATTTACAGAACAAATTAACCTTTATTTTTAACAAGGAGTCGCCCCTAAAAGTTTGTCGCATTTGATTTGAAATAACCTGTATACGCAAATCTAAGGTATAGATAGACGAGCTTCAGTCGGGATGATCTCGTGTTTCTTATCTTAGGAATGTTATCTGTAAAACGGAATGGGGCTAGTCTCTGTTTTTGGACATATTGTATGGCCTATGCTGTTCCATTAAAAAAATGGTGGATTGGGATTGTAAACCCACAGAAATTACGTTCTTTGAGGCTCTTGGATCTAAGATTTCCTCTTTCTTGTTTTGAACTTATTAGCCCCCCCCCCTGGATGCGCAACCAGACCCAAAACAAAATCAAACCCTACTTCCTGCAAATAAAAAAAGTCTTAGTCATTTAAAGGCTTTAACAATTTCTTCTTGTTAAAAACTAATTATTTCAATAACATTAGTGTATTTTTGTTCGATATATTTTTCTGCACACCCTATACGAAATCAGTGAAGTGATTCTTATCTGTCAGAAATGCGAAACTAGAACAACCATTGTTACAGTTTTGTTACATTTCTCTTTAACCTTGATTGTCTGTCGGCAATAGCGTAACAATAAATTTTATTACGCCTATATTACATAGCTTAGCTAAGGATTGTTTGCAAACGTGATAAACTGCCGAAAAAATAAGACAGCTGACTTTTTGCATTTCGCTTTTTGAGGTCGAACATTAACAGTTGGCATAAATACGTTGGATATTTTGAAACAACTTGAATTATTAACTTTTCAAAACAATTAGCGCTACCATCTGTTATTGCTGATAATTGAATTGCGTAATCCAAAATACTGAAGAACCTATTAACAGCTTTTAAATATTTAAATTGTGATTTATGCAGCAAGATTGCTACTGTTTTCCCATGCAACATATTTAACACGTTTCATAATAGATTTGTTAATATTTCAGTAACATCTAAAAGGGCAAATTCTCACATATGTGTTTAAAGTTTTAATCCCCCATAATCCTATTCGTATCGAAACTGTACAAACAAATCCGATAGCCGGAGGCTATCGACAAGCCTCAAATACAAACTTATGTAATAAGTCAAGAAATAAATTTTTGCTCTGAAAATAATTATTATTGGAGTTCGGCAAGTTGGAAATGGTTCATAATATACACTGTGGAACAGCCAAAAGGAATAAATTCTATAACGAGTAAAGGAGGGCTTGTAAGGAAAAACGCTTGAACACGTCGATTTTTTAATGCGCATTTTTTCAAAAAAAAAAAATTATATAGGGTGTGTCATGTGACAGTGGCCAATGCCAAACTTCTTATTTTAAATGCAAGCCCTTGTATATTATTTATTTTTTAGATTCTCCAGAAAATTCTAGACCGAATTCATGTACAATGTCCAACACCTATCTTCAACTGTTTCGGAAATATTAAGTGTTTTCAGATTTGGTACAAAAATTAACCATTTAGCTCTTGATATTGAGATAGGAAGCAAAAACCATTCCTGCATTCCTTTTTACTGATTTGAAGAAAAAAAGCAGTTTTGTTTATTTTCGTCAAAACTCATCTTGTTGCCTGCCTGCATGACAGTGGTGATCAGTGCCACTGCTATTGCCGTTTGAATTTCGTTAACTGTACGTAATAATATCAGAAAATTGGTTCCTTAACAGAAATGCACAAAATAACCATTCTACAAATGATTGGTTATGGAGATAACACACGGACACAAATGGAAATTTCTCGCTTATTTCTGGAAAATTTTCCATATTTGCCGCCTGTATCTCAACGAACAATTAGCAAAATGGCAACGCAGTTTCGCGAGCTTGGTAAGACAGATAAAACAAGTAGCCACCAATGCCCTAAGTGATAATACAAAATTGGATATTATGCTTGAGTTTCAAGAAAATCCACATAAGTCTGGTCAAAAACAGCCCCACTGTTAAACTTTAGCCACACATCAATTTTTTGAGGATGTTTTGTTTTCCGATGAGAGCACATTTACACTTGCCGCTATTGGTGTAATGTGAATCCTCACTGAATGAGAAATATACGCGATATCCTGAAAAAGTTAATGTTTGGGCAGGAATTGTTGGAAATCATATTGTAGGTCCCTTTTTCATTGATAGCAACTTGAATGGAGATAAATATTTAGAACTACTCCAAAATAATGTCGTGCCAACTTTAACAAACTTATATTCTGACCCAGTAAAGCCACAAAGTTCCTGCCAATACAATATGGTTTCAGCAAGATGGAGCATCGCCCCATTACGAAATCAATGTCAGTATCTGAACCAAATTTTTCCAAATCGGTGGATTGGGAGGCGCGGATCGATAGAATGGCTAGCCCGATCTCCTGATTTGACGCCATTAGACTACATTTTGTGGGGATATGTCAAAACTACTGTATACAAAACTAAACCCCTCAACTTAGATGACTTGCTATTAGATCAGTTACGCCTGAGATGTTGAGTAACGTTAGAAGACATCTCTATACCAGATTAGCATGTTACGAAAACGTTCGCGGCGAGTATTTTGAACATTTCCTACATTGACATTAATGATTTTTTGTTTTTTTTATATATTATTAAGAAATAGTCAGATAAACAGTTGATAAACATATGGTAGTGTAAATCCCAAACCAATAAAAGTTCAAAACTTTTGTTACTTGGATACGGCTGCTCTAAGGTAGTGTCATTAGCAAATGGACAGACGTACTATCTATAATCGTTACGATGGCATATGTTCTCATGAGACTTAAAAGCTTGTAGCAGAATTTTCTTTATCGATAGATATGAAATTTTTTTTTCTGCACTCTGGCGGCGTCTGCCATTTTGAATTCCTCTCAGAAAACCCTTTCATTTAATTCCCAGTTAACGGCGGTAGAGAAAAAGTTTCTGCCAGTTTGGGGCGTCAGCCATTTGTAACTTTGAGTGACGTCATTTTATTTTTCGTAATCTTCTCCTCAAAGGGTATCAAACCCGTAATATGGGAGTACATAAAAAAGAATTGATCGGCTATCTTTGGGAGTCCGCCATCTTTGCGGGTCTGCCATTTTTGGGAGTCCGCCATCTAGGATTTAGAATGGTTATCTAAAATTCACTTGCAAGATTTGAAACAAGCACCGGGACTGATGTAACTTAACTATTGCGCTTTCAGCACGATTGCCCTATATTTTATGATACAAAAATCAGGAACCAGGAATAGTTTTGATATGTGAATGAACAATAATCCATCAAATATATTGTAGACTATTTTTGATTTAATCAGATTTTGTTAATGATACTTGGTAACGGTACTTGAATTTTTTCGTTTCCTAGTATTTCATATATTTTTTCAGTAACTATTAGGGAATTGTGCCGGACGTACAGTACCCGTTTTAGAACTATTTTCAGCCCTAAGTTAAAATTGTAAATATTATTTATATATTTTATCAGTTTTTTGAGCACTATTTAAAAAAATTTCAAACAGATTGTAGATAGAGTTATGTTTGCGTGTTCTTTTAGTAGATTTTGATAAATTCTACATCCCTACTAAGCAGTGTTATCAAATTTATAACGCACCTATTGGTACAAACAGTTTATTTTTCTTTAGCTGTTAAGAAATTAGTTCTTTAAAAATAAACATTATAGGAATATCTACGCAGCAATTTCAAATAGACTTCCCATATAACTATAATCGCCTATTGATTTCCTCCGTAGTATAATGAAACTCCCATTAGGCAATTTTGTGAAGAAATAACTTTTATAACGGACAAAATAATATGTATAATTAAACAATACCGTTTTATTATAATAGATAAGAAGTCTTGCGTGAAAAATGAAAGTAATTTTTAATTTGGAAGCATTTATGGAATTTCAAGTAATATCATTTTTAAAAATTTTAATAAATCTTGATGTCGTTTTTGGAATGATAGTTTGTCAGTTTTGAGAGTAAAGACTGTATTTCCGAAATAGCAAACGTTTAAAGTATGAATCTTAAGATATGTGTTAACTATGGTGATATAGCAAGCACGCCTTATAGGTTCCAAATATCAAGCCCACATAAACCACAATAAACGGCGAAAAATGCTTGTACCTTCGATTTGCAAAAAATTCTGAGGCGTAATTTTTTTTTGGTATTCTTCAGTTTTGTATTTTTAAGCAATATCACTGAGGATACAGAGCGTTTGCCAAATGGTTGCGAAATTTTTCGTTGATTAGTTATCTACTATAGCTAGAAAGGCCCATAACTTTCGTTAGCAAAATTTCTGAGTCGTGAATTGTCGTCAATTTTGAAGCAATATTACCCAGGATCGAGACAGTTTGCGAATATTCGCCAGATTTTTCTCTGATTAGATATCTACTATGACGGAAAAGCTTGTAACTTCGGTTTGCAAAATTTCTGAGATTTGAATTTTTTTGTTGGTCTTCATTCCAAGCTTTTATTTAGTTTCACCTGTCACCTCTCGGTTACCCATTGAGCTGAAATTTTGCATGCATGTGTAAATCGGGAGACAATGCAAAATTATTGTCATATAGAGCTGATCTGATGATGAAATAGGAACTCGGTAGTTAAACGAGACAAAATCAAATTTGCAAGTTAAATTTGATCCACTTCACGGTTACTGATTGAGTTGAAATTTTGCATGCGTCTGTAAATGGGATGACAATGTAAAACTGTTATGACGTGGAGCTGATCTGATAATCGAACCGGAAGGTGTCCATAGGAACTCGAGTTTAGACTGATTTGATCCGTCTTGACGAGTTCTTCGGTGCTAGATGGTAACCAGGGTCTGATAATGGAGTTGAAAGATGGCTATAGAAACCAGGCAATTAAGCGACACAACCCCATCGAGTTTGGGTTCGTATGATTCGTCTGGACGAGTCCTTTGGTACTAGATGGTAACCAGTCTGATGATGGAGCTGGAAGATGGCCACAGGAACTCTGAATTTAAATAATATAAGCCCATCGAGTTTGGGCTGGTATGATTCGTTTTAACGAGTTTTTTGGTGTTTGCCAAGGTCTGATGATGGAGCTAGTAGTTGGCCAAAGGAACTCAGTAATTAAGCGATATAACAGCGGCGAGTTTGAATCGTTTTGATGGGTGGACCGTTTTTAATGCTTGGTGAGTGGTGGTGGTTTGGTGCACATTTGTTATTAATGTGGATTCCGTCTTTGATTAGATGCCAATGTAGGCACGTGCGGAGGGCTGAATGGTATGAGGGTCCATAAACATGTCATATCGCCAACGTTGCGCCTTAGGATACCAGGTTGTCTCATCCCCCTGCAATGGACCGCTGGAGGGATGCACCGTTTTCGTCTTATATTCTTGTGAACGACATGAACAAAAAAGAAACTATTACACAAAGAAAGATATGAAAGAAAGACAGGAGAAGATTGTTAATTAAAGCGATGTTCACAAGCAATAACGCAGGAAAAAAATAATTGAGCAGTAGCTAAACATAGAGAAAACGAATCGTTAGACCAACGCACTAATGGGCAAAATATCGATAGAATACAGACCCAAGAGAAAATGAAAAATGAATCACGTAGAATACGTAAGAGAAAAAATTATTTATAAGAAGAACACTCGAAAGGATCAAAATAGTCAGACAAGCAAGTCAGTTAACACAAACGACAGAGGAATGCATTGTAACAGCAGAGAATGGACGACAGAAAAAGACTAATCATAGGCATATGCAACGTGGTAGCGTTGAGTACTTTAATAACGCGGTAAATACTTTTTACGATAAAGTGTGTAATATTTGCACGAAGAGATGGGCTTATGCCTGACTACGATTGTCTCAAACTGAAAAGCGCCTTCTTTCTCCATTTATAATAAATTAAAGAACAAAAAACGTTTTAAAAACAAGCTTTTATTACTTGTTAATAATAAGAACTAAAAAGCTAAAATTTAAATCTGATAAGAAAAATACCATTACATAGGGTAGTCAGAAATACTTCCCGGTGGCTATCCATAAAACTTTCACACACTTTCCTTCGGGATTGAGCAAAAGGGAACGAGGTCGACTTGTTAAGCCTTTAATAGAAGTAGTCGTCAGACCTGCTTTCCTTCAGGATTGTGGCGATGAGAAGACCTTGTGGATAACAGTGGGACCGTCGCTTGAGATGTCGGGTCATCGCCCTGTATGGGGCGCGACCTAATATTCGAGACGAGAGCCCTTTGCCAACCTCTTGCCTGTTATTCCTAAAACTGGGCCAAAGCGTCCCGCAAGTAGAGGCGCCTACACCTCGAAAGCGGATGTCAGTCTCGTCCAGAAAAGTAAAAGGGGGAGATTCCAGTCAAGGGAGTCGAACGTGTCACCCATCGGCGTGGAACTCTTAAACGAACTGGGGTGTTCGTAAGATTCCAAAATGGGGAGTGCGGGTGGAGAGATTAGCCCCACTGGGTGAGGTTACCGGTGGCTCTCCATTCTGGGTTGGCCTCGCACGGGCAATGGCTAAACCTAGGTTGTACCCCTGGGTGGATAGTCGATCATCGTTGGTCGGTCGTACGAACTCATTCACCCTTATAGTGTGGGATGGTAGACGACGGCCGTTTAAGGTGTCGGACTGGGGGTCCCTTCCTGGAGGGAATGACCAGTCTAGTATCCGAGGCAAATCCTGCCATAGTCCACACCTGCAACCTAAAACCGTGTTTAACACGGTCGGTAAAGCAGGTCCGCTAGCAGACCGGGAACATCGTCTGCACATTAGAGAAATGGTCTTCGGGTTGAGTCGGCCGAGAGGCGAGGTGTACGCTATACTAGGCGTCTGCAGCCATTGCGTAAGCTTTAGTGCTGTGGGTTTAGAAAATGCTGTAACAGTGGCTAACACTGTGGTGTGTACACTCGAGCTTTGAGGATAAACCCGTCAGACGACAGAGCCAAACACAGCGGGACCAGGTTCTGAGGCCGTCGTTTGAGGTGTCGGACCAGCTGCTTAAACTAAGTTAAAGCTGGCACTAGTATCCGAGTCACTTGCGGCACGACGAGTCCTTGGGGAACTGGGGGGGGGGTCTAGCGGCCCCCCAGACCCCCCGCTGCCGTCGTAACTATGACTCTCTCAAGGTTTAACGATAATTAACCTTGTTCGTTTACGTCAAAATAATACCATATTGTACATACCTACTTATACATTTTTATTAAACCCTAAAACTTTACACTTTGTATTAAATCGTTGTGTTTTTATCAGAGATCCAATTCTTTTGCAGTCACAATGTAACACGCTTTTATTTATAAAAAAAATTATGTGTGATAAAAACGCAAAGATTTAATACAATGTGTAAAGTTTTAGGGTTTAATAAAAATATAAAATTAGGTATGTCCGATATGGATTATTGTGATGTAGACGAAGGAGGTTAATTATCGTCAAAGGTTGCAATGTAGGTTGCTATATAATGGTATTTTTCTTATGAGGTTTAAATTTTAACTTTTTAGTTCCTTTTTATTAACAAGTTTTTAAAAAGGTTTTTTTTCTTTAATTTTATTTTTGAATTTTGATATAACTGAGATTTCAGACCATTTGCGAAGAAGTTGCGAAATTTTAACTGATTAGATACCTACTGTCGCTAAAAAGCTACAGGTTTGTATTTTGAAGCAACATTGTGAGCATTTCTATCTTACAAATATTTCATAACAACCAAAAACTAATGTTTACGAGTTTGTGAAGCTAAGAAGTTTTCACTTCTAACGTACAGGTGCAGTCCTATGAATGACAGTTTTTTTCTGTGATTTATGTTGACTTTACATTAGCCTCCTACACGGTCTCCCATCATTTGGGTGCTGTGCAGTTCTAGTTTGATGAAGCAGTGTTGAGAACATATTCGTTAATTGAGAACACAATCTTGAAAATTTAAATAACAAAGAACAAACTATATAAGTAATTTAGAAATGCCTTGTTATCTTAATACATTTTATATTGGAGAAACTTCTATGCCTCTAAATATATGAATAAATAAACATAAAAATTCTAAATAATAAATAATAACTTAAATCTGATCTATCAGACATCTGGTCGATCAGACATCAGTACTCTATTTTGGGGAGCCCTATATAAAGTACAATTTATTTACAGTTACAAAAATTTTCACTAAATAGATATCTTCTATGCCTTAAAAAGCTTATAACTTTGGTTTGCAAAATTTCTGAGCTATGAATTTTTTTGTTAGTCTTCATTTTTGTATTTTTAAGCAATATAACGGAGATTCCAGACTGTTTGTGAAATAGTTGCGAATTTTTCACTAAATAGATGTCTGCTATGATTAAAAAAGCTTATACCATAGGTTTGCAAAATTTTTCAGCGGTGAATTTTTTTCATTTGCCTTTGTATTTTGAAGCAACATAAGACCAAAGAATACAATTCACGGAGCAGAAATTTGGCAAACCGAAATCGTGATTCTATCCTCAAAACTATTCCTTAACAGGCCAAAAAAATTTTTACGAGTTTGTGAAGCTCAGTTTTCACTTCTGACCTGAAATCCTATGACTGATTTATGTTGACTTAACATTAGGCTTCTATAAGGCTTCTCAGGATTTGGTCCCTGAGCACTTCTCTATCTTAAGTGTTTCAAGAGTTTTTAGTTTAATTTGGTGACGTAATGTTGAGGACATTCAATATTTGAGCACACAATCTTCAGAACTTCAAGAATAAAGATTCAACTATAGAATTAAATTAGAAATGCATTGATAACGTAGTACATTTTATATTGGAGAAACTCCTAGGCCTCTAAATGTATGAACACATAACCATAAACATTACATACAGGACAATCTATAATAATAATTAATAATAAATTTAAATCTGTTGTACTTTCAAATATCAGTACACTATTTTGGGACACCCTATAAAGTACAATTTATTCATTTTTCTAAAATTCAATACAAACAAACGTTGCTATAATAAAAAGCATAGTGGGTAGATTAATAAATTTGATCAAATACATATCTAGGCTGTCGTGAATATGATTTTTTTGTCAGTTACTCATTTATATTCCGCAATGTGGGTGACAATAAACCGCTATACAATAATATTATTGCGAATTTTAAAGGTCTCGACGTCAGCCCGAATTTTCCGGCAAATAATTTTGTTAAAAGCATAATAAATTAAACATTATCTATATGTTAAAGGGGTCGATGAATATGGTCGTAGTCGAGCTGTAATCGAGAGCAAGTGCATTAAATTTACATTTTGGTCGATAGCTAAAGCATCAAATAACAAGAGCGAGTGATTTTGTGCACTGCTTACTTGAAAATTAATAATAACTTGCCCGAAGTTTAAAACTTTATTAAACTGCTGCAAAAATGATGATACGTTTTCAAGGTCTGTATATAATGCGTGATCTCTATGAGACCGAGGGTCGTTCAATTTTTGATTTTCATACCCCCAGGCATTTCATTAGGGATCGAAATAAATAATAATATATTCTCAAGGCATATAAAATATTAACTCCTACCACATTACAATGTAAGTTTACTATATATAGTTTCTGCTAGATGAATAGATGATTTTTTTGTTTTTCTTTGTTCGGTTCATTCAGTCACATGGCTCAGTCATTAGGAAATCTTTATTTATTTCGAAAGCCTTGAAGATCTCATTAGACAGATTATATATAAAGAAATAAATATCTAGAATCGAGATCATAAAAGGCATTCACATCTTTGATATGTATACAATCTGCATCATCTATACCATTTAACTGAATGGCAATTTTTATTTTTATTTAATGCGAAAGTTAGTTATGGAAAAAGACAGTTGCAGCATACTAAGTAAGTACACCATAAATTTACGTAATGCTATTTCTGATGTTCAATTCATAAAGACATGGACCCATGGACGTACTCCCACATCAAACTATGCCTATATTAGGAGTGGGGGATCAGGAGGTTTTTATTTGAGAGACGTAAGTAAAATATGTTCCGTAGATATCAAAATAACCACAATTATAAGGAATTTTAAGAGTGTTGAGTATCAAAATGTTTACATCTCATCGGAAATAGCAACGACTTCTCCTGTGGAAGCAACGAAAAGAATTCTGTTAACAACTTTGTTACTATGGATGAGTTTTATCAGTTCAACTATTAGAGTGTTCCCAAAATGGACAAATTTCGCTTGTAAACCAATTTTCAACTTGTGTCAACAGTAAATGGGTGGTTTGCTACAATGCTGGATCATTACTTGGAGAAACACATTGCGATTAAGGTGGATAACATTGAAAAATAAACTTCCTTCTCCTTTCTTATTGTTATAAAATATCAGGGGCATAGCATAGTGCTAACAAATGACGGTGCACTGATTTTTCACAAAATATTGACACTTCAAAGGTCTGTACAATCATAGGTGGATTGAATCGTTGAGGCCGATACTTGATGAAAATCCATCCTACACTAAATAACAAACTAAATAGTTCTGAAATTTTCACATAAAGAATGTTTTACGCTACACTTGTTTCGCCTTTTTATGGCTTCGTTAGGTGTACAATGTATTTTAAACAACAACTGTTGTAGACCAAATTTATTCTATTTATATTAATTTCATACAGAACCATTAAAGAAATTAAGGAGAGGCGAGGAATTTGTATCCAGTTGGCCATTTAACAAAAGGCCTGAATATTTAAGGTTATTAATTATGTAATGTCAGTATACGACTGTTCATGAAAAATTACAAATTGATGCCTACAATTTACTCTTGTTATTGATAAATCTATAAAATTAATTGTTGAATTTTGTTCTCTACAGTGGATACTATGTTATGGTGGATGTTGTTAATGTATTCAACTAATCTATCTAACTGTCTATTTGTTCCTACAAAAGCTGTAATAATGTCGTCGACATACCTGTACCAATAAATACGATTCTTAGATTAATTATGATTAAATAATTGTTGTTCTATACTGTCGATAAATATCTCTGCTAATAGTGGGCTGAAGGGATTTCCCATTGCTAACCCTCTCTTACTCATGAATATTTTATTGTTAAAAGTAAAATAATTTTGTTTTAAGCGTGTTTTGAGTAGACTAAGAACTTCGTTTTTGATAATAGGATTAACTCGATTTTGTTCAAGTAATTTTTCTACTAAATCTATTGTATCGTCTAAGGAAATGCTTGGAAAAAGATTTTTTACGTCAAAAGAAATTAATTTACAGTTCGGAGGCAAAACCATATTTTCTATGTTTTATATTGTTGATTAATTGACATGAGTTATTAATACTATATTTTCGTTTGAATTTTGTATATTGCTTAATGATATCTATTAGTCTGAGGGGGCTGTAATTAAATTTAATAAAGCAAATAGCTTATAATAACGGGTACTCCCCAGAAACGATTGATTTTGTTCTCCTGAACAAACAGTTACAAAAGGCATTCAATTTAGTTTGCCCGTTCAAAAAAGAACGTCAGAAAATCTATAAGAACTTAACGTATATTGGTAAACCAAGTCACAAAATAAAGTCGATCTTAAATTAAAAGTTCTAACAATTTAGGAAAGTTTATCAAAAATAATAAACAAAATATAGATAAAAATAGTAAATCAGGGGTATATAAACTGAATTGTGGTACATGTCCCAAAACCTACATCGGTCGCACATATAGAAATTTAAAAAAACGCATCTCTGAGCATAGAAGGAGTTATGACACAAATGATCAAAAATCTAACTATGCCGAACATTTAGCTTCTGAAAATCATCAATTTAATGAAGATTTCGAAATTTTACAAACAGAAAACAATAGTTTAAAGTTGAATTATTTAGAAACTTTAGAAATTAATAACCTTAAATATTCAGGCCTTTTGTTAAATATTGGATTGAGTTGGCTGATACTTGGTGGAAGTTGAAATTCATGATGATTTGAGTAATACACTTATTACAAACTTACACTTTAATTAAAAAATTCTGACAATTGTTTCGCGTCCGATGGAGCTTAATCATACAATAGTAGTACCTTAAGAAATTCAATACTTATAAACTAAATAGAATATAAAAAAGAGTTTACAAATGTTTCTTTAATCTTCTAGTTGTGTTAATATTATTAACAAAATCTATCCCAACATTAAATTCACAATAGAAGAAGAACAGAATAATCATATTAATTTCCTAGACTTAACAATCAAAAAAGTAAATGGTAAACATGTTTTCTCGATTTATCACAAACCCTCACACACAGACACCATAATTCATAATTCATCTTGCCACCCTATTCAAGACAAATTAGCTTTTTTCCATAGTACGATTCATAGATTGACAACATTACCACTTAATGAAAATGACTTCGAAATAGAACTTAATATAATAAAACAGATCGCGACCAACAATGGGTATGATACTAAAATCGTCGATTCTATCCTACGTAAAAAACAATATGTCAAAACAATCCAAATGATATATCCGAAAACCACAGACGTAGATAAATCATATAAAACTATTACATATCTAGGTTCCCCTAGTGTTAATATTTCAAAATTTTTAAATCAGCAAAACATCAAAGTTAGCTATAGAACCAATAACTCTCTAGGCAAATTAATTAAGAACAATAAGAGTAAAACAAATAAACTCAAATCATCAGGAGTTTATAAATTATCATGCAAAGATTGCCCTAAAACATATATAGGTCAAACAGGTAGATCTTTTCAGACAAGGTTAAATGAACATCGCAATTCTTTTATAAAAAATAAACAAAATTCCAATTACGCAAAACATTTACTTGAATACAATCATAATTTTGACCACGATTTCAAAATTCTACATACAGAAAATAAAGGTATAAAACTAAATTTATTAGAGAGTCTTGAAATTAATCGTTTAAAATACTCAGAAAATTTACTCAATGACCAAATAGATCTTAATAAGTTCCCACTTCTAAATTTATTTACATAATCAGTTAGTATTAGATATAATAATTTATGAAATAAATGTCAAAATAAGCAAATTTTAGCTATTACGGTTTACCTGAATCACCCTAGAAAAAATAAAAATTGAACCTTCATATTCAGTGGTAGGTCTTTGTGTAAATTACATCTGGAAAAACCCATAATCTTATATATCTCTTTTATTGTTTATCCTAATTTCTTAGTAATATTAACACAACTAGAAGATTAAAGAACATTTGTAAACTCCTTTTTTATATTCTATTTAGTTTATAAGTATTGAATTTCTTAAGGTACTACTATTGTATGATTAAGCTCCATCGGACGCGAAACAATTGTCATAATTTTTTAAATAAAGTGTAAGTTTGTAATAAGTGTATTACTTTTGTTAAATGACCAACTACATAAAAATTCCTCCCTCTCTTTAATCTCTTTAATGGTTCTTTAGGAGATTACTATATATAGAATAAATTTGGCGTTCAACAGTAGTTGTTTAAAATACATTGTACACCTGACAAAGCCATAATATGGCGAAACACGTGTAGTGTAAAACAGTTTTTATGTGAAAATTTTTGAACTATTTAGTTTAATCATACGTGATTTCTCAAACCAAATCAAGCAGGCCAAACTCAACCCAGCCACTGTCTAGGCCTTTCTGTCTGGGGTTAGTTATCGTTTTTGTGACAAAGTAAAGGCTTCCTATGTTATGTGTTGTAACTGATAAAGGTTTGACTCAGTTTTTCCGCAAAAAATAATGTATTTTGTTACGTATATGTTAAATTTTTGCTTCAGTTTTTCAGATAGTTTTAAACTTTCAATAACCCACCAATTTTTCGCTTTTGTGTAGTGTAGCGTACGTTGCTTTTTTAACGGATATCAGATAAATGTGAATACAATTGATGTCGTTTTTCGTCAGTAATGGTTTCCTTTCATGGTTTTGAACTAATTTTATTTAAATGTATCGAATTTAATAGTTACACCGGTTTAAAGGTAAAGTACACCACGATGTTCTGAGGATGCAATGAATTTAATTACGTATTGAGAAACTATAAAACAGATTTACTTTATGCACCAATTTTTTTTATTCTGTAGTTGAAAATCACAACAACCCTACAATTTAAAATTTTGGAACCTTTAGCACTCCTTAATTAAACAATAAAAATTTGCTAACAACGCTTTTTTTATTTTCGGGGGCCGATAGAAAACTTCGGCTTTCACCAAAGCTTTCGGCAGATTTTTGGCCGAAGCCGAAATTTCAGTTCTAAGGTGCTTTTTTCGGGCGAAGGTGGCCGAAGTCGAAGCAGAATGTTCGGTCGGAACTTAATTTAAAGTTACTGGGCGGGAAATCCAAAAAGTAACTGAGTTATCAAACTGCACTCTTATATGTAAACTTAAATCTAAGACAAATAACCGATAGTAAACGAAGATGTACATTTCCCTAATACGAGGGCTGTCTTTTATATTTCGGGATTGGACAACCCTAGTCTTGCAATCTGACAACTGACAGCTCTATCGTAAAGTTTGACATTTTTGAGGTTATACGTACTCAGAACGTTTTGACCTACGAGCGCTATGTGTTGTTTACGGTAACTTAAAGGATTCATCTCGGCCAAAAAATGGAATTAAATCGTGAACATTTTCGTGCGATTATTTTTTACAACTTTCGACGTGGATTAAGTCAGCAAGAATGCATGGATGAACTTAATTTAATTTTTGGCGATGAAACTCCATCAAGGACCACTGTTTATCGATGGTATGGTGAATTTAATCGAGGTCGTAGTTCACTCCAAGACGAATTTCGTGAAGGTCGTCCAAAAACAGTTGTTGTTCCGGAAACCATTGATGCTGTGCGCGAACTGATATTGCAAGATCGTCATGTGACCTATCGTGAGATTGAGTCAACCTTACAGATTAGTGGAACCAGCATACATTCAATATTTCATAAACATTTGAATGTCAAAAAAATTTGTTCGCGTTGGATCCCACACAATTTGTCAATCGTTCAAAAAAGGCTCGTGTCGATTGGTCGAAATAAAAGCTCAAAAAATACGATGGCGGTGCTTCAAAACACGTTTATGACAGGTGATGAATCGTGGATTCACGCGTATGAGCCCGAAAGTAAACAGCAGTCGACTGTATGGGTGTTTCAAGATGAGCCGAATCCAACAAAAGTTGTTCGCGCACGAAGCACTTCCAAGCAAATGATCGCCTGTTTTTTCGGAAAAACTGGACATGTCGTAACCGTACCACTAGAACAATGCAGAACAGTCAATTCTGAGTGGTACACAACCATTTGTTTGCCAGTTGTCTTCCAGGAAATGAGGAAAACCAACCGCCGAAGACGGACCACTCTTCACCACGACAATGCGAGCTGTCACACATCAGCTCAAACAACTGCATTTTTGACCACTCAAAACATCGATTTGATGAGTCATCCGCCGTATAGTCCTGACTTGTCACCAAATGACTTTTATTTCCGTACGTAAAAAACAAACTGAGAGGTCAACGTTTTTCGACACCTGAAGAAGCGGTTGCTGCGTTTAGAATGCATGTTTTGGAGATACCTCAATCAGAGTGGAAAAAGTGCTTCGACAATTGGTTCAAACGCATGCAAAAGTGTATAGATCTTCATAGGGAATATTTTGAAAAACAATAAAGCGATTTTCGATTATTGATATTTGTTTTTGTTCTCTAATCCCGAAAAAGAAAAGGCAGCACGCGTAAAAGATTAAACCTCTATTCTATATTATTATAATTTGATATTATCCAGCTGAAGAAATTTAATGAACAATTGCAGAACAGGTAAATTAACTTTTTGAAGAATTGTGAACATTGAAATAGGACTAAACAAAAATCTGTTTTTAGCATGGCCCACCCATTATGCGGACCGCATGAAAACATTTCAACATTGTTGGGCCACATGTATCGTGCTGAAAGTGTAAGTTTACACGGACAATCTGTAGTTCCTTCCTTTGGCCGACAAGTAAATAAATAAATGTTAAACATTTTCAACATATTAAGGCAAGGGACTTTATATTCGTCTTATGTGTTAATGTCAATAAAAAACTGTCCTTGTGATATTTGACCAAATTAGTTATACATGGGTTCGGTCACTAGTCAGTTTCCGGTATTATTAACAACTTCCTTCAAACAACATGTTTGAAAATTAAAATGTTTTCAATAAAAATAATAACACAACCTTCTGTGAGATCAGTCAGATTTTAATTCTTATAATTGCTATTCCTTTTTCAGCATTATGACACACATATGCGAACTTGTATTACTCATTTAAATTTCCTTGTACGTAAAAAAATGTTTATGCAATGCTTGTGACAATACGAAAAGTAAAAATAATCTAAAGTCGTCGGAGTTTAGCAACCCGGCGAATAGGACACTTTATAAATTATAATTACCTTAAACTCCGCTAGCATCAATAATTCGCAAGGTCGCGCCGCGGTGCCATTTTTAAAGGACACTTACAAAACCAGGACAGCGAGTGCTTGAAATACACTGATCAACAAGACGAAGAGTCACTTATAAAAATGTTTGGAGTTTGGAGGCAAATAGCGAGTTTTCCATTAAGAGGTATAATAATAGGGTTCACACCACTTTTGTAATGGCAAAGAATACAAATATGGAGAAGTCACTACGTATATGTTAAAAATATTGTGTATTTGGCCGGAGTGAAGCACCCTCGCGAACAGCATTTGTGAAGGTAATTAAGAACTTTGAAGAAATTGGCTGCTGCTGTGGGTAGAAATGTCGCAGAAGACCCAGTACAGTTGATTCCAAGACTTTCACAATAGCGACATAATACACAAACCAATTACATCACATTTTTATAAAAATCTGTAATTCATGAGTAGGCTGGTCGTCCATTGGAAGCGAATACAAGCGGTTACAAGCTCGCGCTATACGAGCGGCAACAAGCGGCTCTAAGACAAGCGATTATGTGCTACAGGGGTCGTCCACTGCACGTTGTTTAGTATTAATTTTGTAGCAAAGAGGAACGTGTGTACAATAAAATACCGGTTTTTGCATTTTGTGAATTTTAAAAGGGACACAGAAGATATTTTCTTTTTAGAGTCCATAACAGAAGATTGTGTTGCGTAAATTCTATATTGAAGAAGAGGGCCCATCTTGGCGAATTCAACCATCTCCATCCTGAATTAGAGACAGATCCCCAAAAGTTTTTTGTTATTATCGGATGTGCCCTCAAACCTATTTATACATTCTAAATTCGATAAAGCCAACAATCAGTAAAGAGTCTAACTTCAGAGAAACTATACCCTCTGAGGAACGATTGAGTGTAACACTAAGGTAAATAAAATTAATTTTTAACCGACTTCCAAAAAGGAGGAGGTTATCAATTCGTCGCGTATATTTTTTTCGCTTTTTTTTGTATATATGTTACCTGATTTCTTCTCCTGTGTTGCACCGTTTTGAATGAATATGGTCTTGTTTAATAGAGTATATATCCGGATTGGTGAAACTTCAAATTTTGGAAAAGAATTCTATTGATAAAGTGATAAAATTTGTGAATGAACATATGCGTGTATGGAAATCGACCAATATCCTTAATATTTTAGTCGATTTTTCGATAACTCCTTATGGATGTGTATAGTTTTTTAACGTTTAATCTATTAAGGAAGATCTTTAGGTGATCTCATATACTTTTCTGCGACGTGCCACTTGCAGTTTTGCAGAAAATCGCTGAAAATTCCAAAATTCTTATCAAAAATTTCATCGAAATGACATAACGGACATTTCCTCATAAATATTTTAATTGAAACGTAGTAGTGCGGTAATTTTTAGGCACTTGAAGTTTTAATTGCGAATTTGAAAATTTTCTATGTACATCTCAAGCATATAGGAAGTAAAGCATAGTATTTTCGGTTCCTTAAATTAATGAGTACCAAGCTCGTTTTGTTTGTATACCAGGCAAATACCTATTTAAATGCAAATTTTTCCATTTTGCGAAGACGGTGCTTTTGGTTGCCACATTCTCCCGGCCTAATAGAAAATTCAGTGACAACACATGTCAAACTTTAAACTGCTATTTGATGCGTTTATAGACAGGGTGTTTAGTTATAGCAAACAAAATCACAAAATAAAGTGGTAGGAGTTGTATTTATATGAAGATTGAAATATAGGACGGACTAGAATGATAGTGGTCCGTAAGCAGCCGTATATACAGGATGGTTCGAATATAGAGTGGACTGGACGTTTGGTGGTATAAAAATGTTGGAAAAAATGTGAGATTAAAATTATGTAAGGTGATTAAAAAACTGTTATATGATGTGGACACAAGCAAATCATATACAGGATGGTTGAAATATATGCTGCAGTTTAATTATATTTATACAGTGTGATTAAAAAATTATTTCTTTTATAGCCCATAAGAAGTTGCATAAAGTGTGGAGAAATTAATATTACATAGGGCGATAATATAAAATGTTAAAACTGAAATAATTTATGGGATAAACCACAAGGAGTTATATACTATGGTTGAAATATAGGACGGATTTGACTCCGTAAATATGGGATGAATTCTACTCCGTCCTATAGTTTACAGAAGGCAGCTAACAAATTTATGCTTGTCCGTGGGCAGTCGTATGTACAGAATGGTTGGTACATAGGTTGGAGTGGAATTATCTATAGTTATACAGGGTTGTCAAAAAAAGTTAAAAAATGGTTACATGGCGTAGTCCATAAGGCATAAATATATTTTGGGCTTATTAAGACAACTCGTACTAGTACATTTTGTTCGTAAAGATTTACCTGTCAATTTAAATGAGAAAGTATCATTGTGTAATCTTGAGGCTTTTGATGTTACCTGGTTCTGTCTATTAAGGTTATACATACAAAATAAAAAATAAACAATGAAAACTACCTGAGTTAAAAAAAAAACTAAAAAGTTGAAAATAAAACATTTAAAAAATATATATAACCGACTTCTATAACTAAAAAGCTAAAAATAATTATAACAAAATACAACTCTAGCAAATAAATAACAAATTCAATGTTGTTAGGTACCTACCCAGGAAGTAAAAAATGTAAAAATTAAAGGTGCTCATTCTGTACAAATTAATTACCTACCAATCTACTATATTTTTGAAGTCGGTGCCAAGCAAATCTAAAATGCTTCATTGCGTACTTATCTACTACTTCATCAAACTTGATTGTTGCTTGGCACCGACTTCAAAAATATACAAGATTGGTAGGTAATTAATTTGTACAAAATGAGCACTTTTTAATGTTTACATTTTTTACTTCCTGGGTAGGTACCTAACAACATTGAATTTGTTATTTATTTGCTAGAGTTGTATTTTGTTATAATTATTTTTAGCTTTTTCGTTATAGAAGTCGGTTATATATATATATATATATATATATATATATATATATATTTTTAAATGTTTTATTTTCAACTTTTTATTATTACTTAGATAACAAATTTATTGTAAGGTAAGATAGGAAGATTCTACAGTACCCATTAGGTTGTCCAAGTCATCCTGACTCTGTGGTTGAGACTGGCTGTTGCAACAGGATGGCAGTGGAGGAGGATCTAATGCCTCTTCCGACGTCCAAGATGAAGAATGAGATAACACGTTGGATGGTGATTGATACGGAACAGCACTCCGTCCTATAGTTTACAGAAGGCAGCTAACAAATTTATGCTTGTCCGTGGGCAGTCGTATGTACAGAATGGTTGGTACATAGGTTGGAGTGGAATTATCTATAGTTATACAGGGTTGTCAAAAAAAGTTAAAAAATGGTTACATGGCGTAGTCCATAAGGCATAAATATATTTTGGGCTTATTAAGACAACTCGTACTAGTACATTTTGTTCGTAAAGATTTACCTGTCAATTTAAATGAGAAAGTATCATTGTGTAATCTTGAGGCTTTTGATGTTACCTGGTTCTGTCTATTAAGGTTATACATACAAAATAAAAAATAAACAATGAAAACTACCTGAGTTAAAAAAAAACTAAAAAGTTGAAAATAAAACATTTAAAAAATATATATAACCGACTTCTATAACTAAAAAGCTAAAAATAATTATAACAAAATACAACTCTAGCAAATAAATAACAAATTCAATGTTGTTAGGTACCTACCCAGGAAGTAAAAAATGTAAAAATTAAAGGTGCTCATTCTGTACAAATTAATTACCTACCAATCTACTATATTTTTGAAGTCGGTGCCAAGCAAATCTAAAATGCTTCATTGCGTACTTATCTACTACTTCATCAAACTTGATTGTTGCTTGGCACCGACTTCAAAAATATACAAGATTGGTAGGTAATTAATTTGTACAAAATGAGCACTTTTTAATGTTTACATTTTTTACTTCCTGGGTAGGTACCTAACAACATTGAATTTGTTATTTATTTGCTAGAGTTGTATTTTGTTATAATTATTTTTAGCTTTTTCGTTATAGAAGTCGGTTATATATATATATATATATATATTTTTTTAAATGTTTTATTTTCAACTTTTTATTATTACTTAGATAACAAATTTATTGTAAGGTAAGATAGGAAGATTCTACAGTACCCATTAGGTTGTCCAAGTCATCCTGACTCTGTGGTTGAGACTGGCTGTTGCAACAGGATGGCAGTGGAGGAGGATCTAATGCCTCTTCCGACGTCCAAGATGAAGAATGAGATAACACGTTGGATGGTGATTGATACGGAACAGCACTTGTTACTACAATTAGGTACTTATTTCAATCAGGATCCGACAAAAATTATTTTTCTTATTTAATATATAAATAAATATATGATAGCTTTTTTATTACTTACCATCACATCCCATCTCAATTGCAACGTTTCCCCACAGTTCTCTTGAGGCTCGATTTTTTCTAAACTACTTTCATTAAACCGGTCAAACTTTCTGAGACTATTTGAAATAAGCAAATCAGGTGATTTGTGAAGTGGTCGCAATTAATTTCAAGTGGGGTGGTATTTAGGGAGTAATTTGTACTTTTTTTGTCAAAAATCAAAAAACAACCTTATTTATATCATAACACACTTAATTTTTATGCTAGAGGCTTTTATAAAAACCGAATTAAAGGATTTTTACGCACTTTAAAAAGGTACTTGTTCCGAAAAATGTCATGTTTTTCGATTATTTCACTATAAACCTTAAATTTTTTGTTTTGACAAATAAAAACAAAATTTCAACAACCTATAATTCCGTTTTTATTGGATCTGCAGAAACCACAAACCCAACATTTTTTTGTTTGTTATAAGCTACATTTTTTATCCAAATGTTTTTTTTCTTAAAGTTATTTACGAAAAACCATACGAAAACTTGTTTTTTTTTTTTGTTAAAAACCGATAATTTCACTTGCGATTAACTCGAAAAGAATTGACTTTCAGAAAAAACTTTATGGAACAAAAGTTGCTTAAAATTAGTTAGTTTATCCGTTCCGGGATTTTTCTTTATATAATATTTTTCATCACCGAGAAGGGGTAGCATCCCCCCCCTCCGGGAAAAAAGTAACCCCTCAACCCCTGGTACAGGGTCAACTTTGAAGCAGAGGGTAAGTAGTACTCAAATCCAAATTTTTAGGAAAATCGGTGCTGCTTGGACAAATTACCCTGGAAAATGGTCATTGGCTGGACTATTAATGCACTGAAGACAGAAAATTAAACGAAGATAAAAACATCATTCTCCTTTTTCTATTTTATTTATAACTATATCCACTGGGTGGACATATAAGTGTACATAACGCAGAATGGAAATTTTACTAAATTTAGTGGCTCCTCTTTATCGTTAATATGAAAATTAAGTTGTTTTTATGCTAAAAACTTAAGTGTTTCCAGTACATTAAATATAAGTTTAGTGTCGATGTTATATCTAAATAAAGTTAATTCAGCTATTAAAGCTGGTATTCGGAAATGTATAGATACTCGAATTCAAACTATTTTCAGTTTAACTGTCCCGTCTATAACAGCACGAATGACTTAATGACGGGCAAACTTCACAACAAGAATCACAGAAATCTTCAAGGAGGACTTTGAGAATAAATTCACAGCAATAATTTCAAACAAATTCACTTTAGTCGTCATAGGCACTATATATAAACTTATGAGAGTTTTTCCAAAAACTTTTTCATACGGCTGTTATTGTTTACAAGATTAAGTCATCTCAACGAAAAGTAGACTCTTCCAACAGAAATGTCTGTCAAAGTGTGCTGATTTATATAGAAAAAGCGCCACATTTATACGAGTGGTGTTATTATATTTGTTTTAACTGTTTTATTCAGCTTGCCATGTTTATTTTTAGTAATTAAAATTTCACCCCCTTCCCGTGGATGGATTGATCTGATATTTGGCGCACACATTTAGTTCTGATGACAATACCATTTATACATTTTGTATTATTGTAAATCCAAAATGGCTGACACTATAAAATGGTGAATGTGGGTATCAAATGAAAGGGCTAGAATAGAAAAGTAAAGTTCACTATGAACAAAAAACAATATGGCGGATTAAGTACATAGTTTTTCACACCCATAGGTATCAAATGAAAGAGTTTTAGAATGGAAGAATAAAGTTCAATGGAAAATAGAAAAATCCAATATGGTCGCCAACAAAATGGCCAATTAAGCATATATATTTTCAAATCCCTTCAATGTGGTATCAAATGAAAGAGTTAGAGTAGAAGAATAAAGTTCACTATGAAAAAGAAAAAGAAAATCCAATATGGCTGTCAACAAAATGGCGGATTAAGTACATATTTTTAACACCGCTTCATTATGGGTATCAAATGAAAGAGCTTTGATACAAGCAGGGATCTCCTACCCAAGTGAAGATTTTGTATGGTGTCGAGGCTTGTGTGGGGTTAGGGTGGCTAAATATGATACGTCGTTATCAGTACTCCGTTCAAGTTAAAGTAAAAAGTTAAAACGTGCTGAGGACTGTTGGCATTTTGATGGATAAAAATGATATCATTTGATATGTTAGCGTTTTCCCCTCAAGATTTGGGCGAATCTGGTTGTATATAGCATTATATCAAGTCAACAGCTATATCATTATAAATGCTATTTACCTACATATTTAATCAGGTTTCGTTACGCCCAACGATTTTATTTTTTTGTATGATTAATGCCCTAGACTGATGAGGAGAGTGCTGTGATGAGCGATACCTAGGACCTACTGAATTATTTTTTAGCTTCTAGTACATTATTAACTTCAATATTGTCTTAAGTTTAAATAAAACCGTTTAACTTAAAAACCTTTATTTTACTTAATTTTCTTAATTTAGTATTAGATATTTTATTTTCTTGTCTAAAATTATTCACGAAATTGCAGTTAGGTCATTGAAAGAGACATTTTAAAATGACGAGCGCCAACATTTAGTTTATTATGACTGTATGACGTGAGAGTAATTGCCAATATAGCTTACTTGGTGGTATTTTTCACAAGTTTGTAGAAAGGATCAATTTTTCGTAATAATTATGCTTCCTAAACCATATGACTAAATAACAAGGGCATTTGTTGACTTGAAAAAATTCGCAGGTAATAAAATATATTTTTTTGTAATTATACAGTTTGTCCCAAAAATTCAGGTTTATATGGGATCAGCAAGAAGTCAGAAAAGGTTTAAGGAAAATTTATCAAATCTTCGTCACTTAATGAAATAAAAGACACAAATGACCACATTTTTAGGTAACATAAGTTTTAATTGCTCAACTTTTGCGGTTTTTTTTTGGAATGTAATTCTAAACAATCATTCTATTGAAGCAGTTTAACAAAACAAATAAGGTTTACAAAATATTTCTCTGTTAGCTTAGAATTAAACTGGCGAATTATTTCAAAAGAAGATCAGTGGAGTTTCAAAAAGGTCTGTTTTAAAACATTGTAAACGGTGCATTAAGCGCCAGTAAAAAGCAATTTGTATATTTACTGTAAATTTTGAAAAAAATTTATGGCGTCAGTGACTATCTACAGAAGCAAATCGAATCCTGAGCAGCGAATTGTTATCCCTGTGTAAACCAATTAATCTGCAACTGGCTCATTTTGCATACACCTGCTGACAATTTGTTTATTAAATATCATACCTTTTTGAAATCTTTATTAAATTAACCATCTTTTGATATGACTTGCCAAATTGTCAGATTAACGTATTAATGTTTATAATAATCTCTATATTTGATCACCACACACTTTCTTCCAGCTTATTTTTATCAAAATGAAGTGCAGCCTCTATTACTCAGGGATAGTGTATCTTCTGATGAATTTAGGATTGGTTTAGTAGTTCTAGGGATTACTTCCTACTAGGATGTAACGAATGTCCGTTTTTCCACATTCGCGAATGCGAATACGAATATTCACTTTCAATATTCCCGAATGCAAATACGAATATCAGCATTTTAAATATGGTGCCAAAAGTATGCAATCAAAAAGGCTGATTTTTACGACCGATCATGTTGCATTCGCAATAATGTAATTTGGGTTCAAAAAATTATATCCTAAATTGTAATTTCTAATTATACATAGCAGTTCTTCTATTGTTAATATATATATACTGGAAAAGCTGTGGAACCTTTAGTGATAGATGTATAAACACAGAGTTTTGTATCCTAACAGCAACCACCGATTCAGCAATTTTCGTGGCGTAAACCAAAAACTATATCAGAGAATTCATTATCCTTATCTTATCTTTAAGAGGTCTCAATAAAATTACTGATGGATCCCAGTGAAAGGGAAGAAGGAGAAAATGAACACCCAAACCCTGTACAACTTTTGTGAAAAATGGCAGGCCCACTGACGTTGTGGAAGGCGATCAACAATATATATGGTATTCTGTCTCCTATAGCCCGGCAATATTTAGTTATAACACCCACCAGTTTAACTAGCAGAAGAGTTTGATCTTCTTTACTTACCCCAACAAAATAGATTGCAAGGAGAAAAGGCAAAACTTTTATTCTTAAAATTTAGTATTCCTCCACTCAAATTCAAAAATTAAGTAGTTCACGAAACTGACATTATTTAAGCTCATTCAGTAAATAAATAAAAAGTATTATGTTTTTAGTCTATTTTAATTTTATTTCAAGACTAATCGTCAAATGTTCGTATTGAAATAGGTATATATTTTATTCCAAGAAGAAATGTTCGTGTTGGCATATATACAGGGTGTCCTGCAGGTCGACATTAAGCCTAGTCATAGTAGTTATCAGAAAAATATTTAAAAAATCGAAATTACATGTTTTAGAAATTCTAAGCAAAAAAATCCACATCCATTCCTTGTTTTTTTGTCCCTACTGCTGTTGCAATTTTTTAATTTTGCTTAATTTCTTGTGTTATGATGTAATACTTGAAAGAAAATGTAATTCTTTGACCAATCCAAGCATTCAAAATCAATACTTCGCCCAATTTTAAGTGACTGTATTGGGAAACAAGTAGGTTGGTAGGTATATAACTTCAAAAGTTCTTGCATTTAATAAGGATTCCAAAATGCCATAACACTTGCTAGGTTATTTCTTAAATTGTGGACATTTTTTTTGTAATGACACCAGTTTTTGATTTTTTTTTCTTATTTATTAAAAAGAATTTTAATGTTATCAAAGCTTTCCTTAACACTATAACTTTAAGATTGCACTTTAAGTGAGACGGAAGAGTCTTTTCACGAAGTTTAAGCAATGCAGTATTAGAAGTATTTGTTTGTTTTGCACGAAAAAATTAGTTTGTTAACTTAACCAACAAAAAATTGAATGCAAAAATTTCATTTATTTAATTTATAGCATTAAGGTATGAATTTTGAATAACAGTTTACAGTTGGTTGTTTGTGGTTGTAATGTCTTCGATGGCACATGACATATAATATCCAAAAAAGTGTATGAATTAGATGTTGCGGTTTTTAGTTCAATGCTGGTTCAAAGCAAATATGTAAAAATGAAGGACAGCATGAATATAAAGCACGGCGCACGATAAAGAACAACAGAACAAAATTATTTGACTCTCAAAACATTATATTCATTACAGTGATGCCGGTTAATTGTTCAGTAGTTTAAGAGTCTTTCGATATTATTTTTTATGAATATATGTTGAGCTGTTTGCTGATTTCTTCAATTTAAGTATTGAAGGTGGTTTAAACTGATTCTTTCACAATGCAATATGTCTCTATTCTCCTTCAAACTTATCGAAATGACAAAGTTGCAAAACTAAATGCTTGAAAGTTGTCGAAATGATCACATTTTTCAGTTTTCATTAATTAATTTCTAAAAAAATATTGAATAATCCGCAAATTTTTTTCTTTTAATATACTATATAGAACACGAACGTAATATGAGATGCACTGAAGTGCACCGTCACCCTCAACGTGTGCTTGGCAAGTAAACATAAAAGATGATTAAACAGTGTGAAATCTACCTAATGAGTAACTTCAAGACTTTCTGGCTTAGTACATTTTTAGGGTTCCGCATATACAATATACGGATACCCTTATAATATCACTCAGGATTTCTGCCTCTGTCACATCACAGCCATTTTCTCCTAAACTACTGGACAGAAGAGGTTGAAATTTAGTACCAATGTATAGTTTGGTTACCCGATCAGGAGTATATATCGTAAAAGAAAAAAAATTGATTTTAGGGGTACTTCTGGGGGGAAAAACTAAAGAAATCGACCGATTCGGAGATCAGGGGGGGATCTCCGAAACTACTGAGCCTAAAATTTTGAAAAAAATAGGAAATATAGGGCGTTGCTCGAACTTTACAGGAAAATTAAGGAGAAACCATTAGTATTAATATTGGGGGGCAAATTATAGAATTAAATAAAAATTTAAAAATAAAAAAAATTTCAAACGCATCATGTAGTATATCAAATGAAAGGTCTCATTCTGAGGAACACAAATATATTTTTTTCATATTTAAAAAGATATTAACGAAAATATACCAAAATTTACACATCCCCCCCCTTATCACCGAAACTATAAAACGTAAAGTTTTGAAAAAAATAGATTTATAGGTTCTGACCTGAAGTTTACTGGAAAAAATAAGGAGAAACCCCTAATATTTATTTGGGGGGGGGGCAAATTATAGAATTAAATGGAAAATTAAAATCAAAATTGTTTCTAACCCATCATGTTGTATATCAAATGAAAGGGCTCATTATGACGAAAACAAATATATTTTTTCCATAATTATAAAATAAATTAATTAAAAGATATTAACAAAAATATAAAAAATTATAGAATTAAATGGAAAATAAAAAATTATAATTGTTTCTATCGGCTCATATAATATATCAAATCCCAGGCCTCATTATGACGAATAGAAATATATTTTTTTAATTTTTTTAAAATGAATATATATTAAAAAAATATTTTAAAAAAATTACCCATTCTCCCCGTTATTCCCCAAACTCTAAGACCTCATTTTTTTTGTTTATAGGAAAAATATGAAAAAATCCCTAATTCTATTATTTGGCCTCCAAATAATAGAAGTAAACGGAAAATAAATTATTGGAAAACCCCCATAGTAATTTTAGGGACAAATTATACAATTAAATGGAAAATAAAGATTCAATTTTCAAACGCATCATGTAATATATCAGATAAAAGCCTCATTATGTGAATTACAAATATATCATATTTGCAATCATTTGTATAAAAGATATTAATAAAAATATTAAACATCGACTTAATTCCCACTTTAGAAACTACACTTTAAAATTTGAAAAATATATTTTATTTATATTTTTAAATAATTTGAATAACAGATTTAATAATTTATAATTTAAACTTTGACCTATTTTGCCGTTTTTCTTCCAATCTACAGAGCCTCAAAACTCAGAGAGTAGATTATAAAAGGCATTTCTGAAAGTTTATTAGTAAAATAAAACTCTAATGTTACTTTTTGGGGGCCAAATTAGAAAATTAAATACATATGTATTGTGATAAAAATCAAGCGAATCCTGTAGCAGATAAAATAAAAAGTCTATGTGTGGAAAAACAAAGTGTATATTTTTTATAAATTTAAAACGCTTCCTTTAAAGGATATAAGGGTAAATATAAGAAAATGCACTCATTCCCTGCTTGTCTGAAAGTGGAATATTCGAATCTTGAAGGTGGTACGGAACCCTAAGTATGCGAGTCCAACTCGCACTTGACCTAATTATTATTAGAGTACAGATATTTAACCTTAAAAAACTAATTTCAGCAATTGCATTGTTATTTTATAAGTATTTTTAAACACATTCGCAAAAAAATCGCATATGTACATAGGTTACATTCCCAGATAGACTTTTGCCATTAAATGAATTACACTACATCTAAGCATAATTGTAATAAAAGTAATAGTGACACAATAATCACATATAAAATATTAAATTAGTTTCAAATAAAGCGTTTTCAGAAAGCTTTATGTATATATACAATGTATTCGCTTTATTCAATCCCCTTAAATGACGTACTTTTATCTTTGCTGATTATCACACCTGAACAATCAATACATTTTATAAACATACCGATAACCTTCTCGTACTTATGTACACTGAAATCAACCATTATTTTTCGAATTTAACTTTGAACGATAAACTAACGTTGACACTGCCATAGATAAACCAGTTTTAAAAATAGACAGGTGACGAAGTACCTACACATATAACGCAAAATGTAAACGTTAATTGAAAGTTTTATAAAAGTACGATTTTTAATACTTTATCAGCAAACTTTCCTTATTCACTCTTTCACCGTTCGGTCACGAGATTCCCAACCGAAAAACCTTTAGTAACCTCCGTGAAATATTTAGAGGCCAAATGATAGGCCACCATATCGATTTTAAGATAAGAAATACCATGATATTCAGACAACAAATTTCAATAGCACTTGCTACGAAATTATTAATAAACGCCACAACATCCTGTATTTACCGTGCACAGCTGGCTGCTACAAAGAATGGGAAGGGCATTAACTGCAAAATCATTGGTCTATTAGTGTTTTAACTGCAATGAAACTATCAGATGTGTTACAGACCGTAACGAGACATGTCAAATGAGAGAAAAAAACAAAAGAGGAAACATTCAATGCATAATAGCTATCTACAAGAATAATGTGATGTGTTTAAACGTTTTATTAATATTTCCTGAGAGTTTCTCGACTTATCTATTAGATACGGGGTGTCAACAGAAAACGAAATAATTATCCAAAACTGTTTACTGTAGTGAACGATTTTTGGTAAACAAATGTTTTTTTTATGTTTGCAATTTAATAGCTTTATTAAATTACACAAATTATAGGAGACCTGAGGTAAACGTTGATATTAGGTGTAGTATATTCTGAAATTTATCCACTGGATGGTCAGAGTTCAGCCAGGAACCGTGTCTGGTACTGTGGACGAGATTGTTCAAGGTATTCTTAAAATAAATCCATCAAGTCATTTTTCCTTCGCCGGGGAAAAAGTCCCCAGGGATGCTGGATCGAAGCAAGAATAAAGTATCGACTTCATCCTTAGCAACGAGCTCAGTCCAAATGCTTGGAACCCTACCATCTATGTAGACAAAAATGAATTAAAAGGAAACTCCAACTAATAACATAAAAACTAACTTGTTGATAAATAGAACAACAGGATCTATACAAATATATTCTCATCTGTTCCAAATAATTAAAAGGATTAAACAAATCCAAGAGTGAAAAACACTTTCATAGTATTAATCCTACAAGTCAGAATATAAACTAGACCAGATTCCGTTGAACTAGGAATGAAACTATATTTCACAGTTGCTTCAGCACAATTAATCAAACACAAAGGATCAATACCCTGAATGAATGTAGATAGGTCATATGTAGAAACAGGGAAGGCAAAATCGCAACCTATCAGGGCAACCCAGAATTTCTCACTAACATAGGATTTATAAAATGTGAGTTAATATCACCGAAGCTCTGCAGCTGGATTCAAATAATTTGGTCAAGTGCCAGTTGGACTCGCACACTAAGGGTGCAGGGAATTACTGCATTTTCTTATATTTTCCTTAATAAAGTTAAACCAAGGGCTTTAAATTTATAAAATAATATACACCTTTATTTCTCGCACAGGGCCCTATTTATTTTATCTGCTACATGATTTGCTTGATTTTTATAAAAACATTTATTTAATTTTCCAATTTGACTCCCAAAATTAAGATTAGCATTTTCGCTTTATTTTACCAATAAACTTTCAGTGAAGCCCTATATAACCTATTGTCTAAATTTTAGGCTCAGTAGTTTGGAAGATAAAGGGAAGAACGGGTCAAATTTTAAACAATAAATTAAATCTATTAAACAAATTAGTTTAAAAATACAATAAAATATGTATTAAAATTTTTTAAATATTTTTATTGATTATCTTTTAAACAATTTATTTTAAAAATATAAAAAAAAATATATTTGTATTCGTCATATTGAGCCCTTTGATTTGATATATTACATGATGCGCTCGAAACAACTTTAATTTTATATTTTACCATTTAATTCTGAATTTGCCCCCCAAAAATTAATATCTCCATTTTTTTAAAATTACGTCTTATAGTTTCGAAGATAATTTTTCATATTTTTGTTAATATCTTGTATTGCACACTAATTATTCTTTAAATATGAAAAAAAAATACTTTTGTGTTCCTCAGATTGAGCTTTTTCATTTGATGTATGATGCGTTGGAAAAATGTTTAATTTAAATTTAGTTCTATAATTTGCCCCTCCCCACAATTAAAATTTTGGGTTTTTCATTATTATTCCAGTAAACTTTGGGCAACGCTCTATATTCCCCTTTTTTTTCAAAATTTCAGGCTTTATAGTTTCGGAGAATGGTCGATTTTTTTACATTTTATATTGCATATACAGAACCCCAAAAAGTATCTTTCGAAAGTTAAAGTGAACTTAATATAGATGTCGAATATCTCAAATATCTGAGATTTGCCTTCATTTAAAAAAAAAGAATATAAGAAAACAACTAATTTACACAATGATAACCTACATAGAAAATCATAGATGCTCTATTATTTCTCCAATAAATACAAAGGGTTAACAACTAATAAAAGAAAAATAACAGATGTATTTGTGCTTTTTCGCTGGACAGCAAAAAGAACTAATGCATCCATCGTTCAAGGAATCAAAGAACCCCAAAGGGAATCCTCAGATATTGTGGTCACCTTCAGAGAAGAGATGAGGACAACCTAGAGCGAGTCCAGACAGTCCAGGGGCGAGTGGAAGGTTCCAGACCCTAACACGCTAGATTGATCAAATAAGGGCATCCACTGATTTAACAATAAACCAGACTTCATCTAGCGCCTACAACAGAGAAAATGACCAAAAATGTTTAGACATGTAACCAAATGATTGAAGCTTTGATCACAACTCCTCTGCTAAGAGGAAAATGAAGAAAAATAAGATTTAGGAAGAAATAGAGACAGTTCTTTAGACCATGAAAAATGGCCTGGCTGAAATATATTAGCACCAATCTAGACCAATGTCCTAGGGCAATGGATATATTCGATTACTCTCCTAGACGCAGTGTACAATTTTTTCACCTGTATTGTACCAAACTTGTCAATATAGGTAAGAAAATTCCCACTAATAGGAAAGTTAGAAAATGGAACGCAGTATATAATAATAATAATAATAAGGGTCATACTTATAAATACCTTGGAATAAAGCAGGCTCAACGTATTGATCACATGACTATGAAAAAGGACCTAACAGCAAAGTTTTATAGAAGGGTAAGACGACTGTTGAAAACTAAACTAAACAGTAAAAATCTGTTTCAGGCTATTAACACCTATGCGTGTTCAGTGCTCAGTTACTCTTTCGGTATAGTTAATTGGTGCAAGACTGACATTGAACAATTACAACGAAAAGTTCGAGTTTTACTAACAAAAGCTCAAAATCACCACCCAAAGAGCTCTGTCGAACGTACAACTTTGCCACGGTATGAAGGAGGAAGAGGATTGACAGATCTAAGCAAACTATTAGATCAACAAATTTCCATTTTGCGTAATCATTTCCAGAAACTCGCAGAATTTTCTGATCTACATAGAGTCATGTGACAGGTTGATGACTCAACACCACTGCGACTGACATAAAAACATGTCCAATTACACCACCAGACCACTACACAGATCAGAAACTGCTGAAATGGAAAGAGAAGCCCCTTCATGGAAGACATATAAATGACATCAACCAAGATTATGTCGACAGTGCAACGTCGAACTACTGGTTGATCTCTGGTCATATGTTCCCTGAAACAGAAGGCTTTATATTGGCAATCCAAGTAATTCCAACTAAGAACTACCTAAAGTACATCGTTAAAGACCCTTCCATTAACAACGATAGATGCAGGTACGGTTGCCAAACATCTGAATCTATCCAGCATATCACAGGAGGTTGTCAAGCGTTCGCTGCAACTGAATACAAAGAACGACACGATGCTGTGGCAAAAATACTTCACCAGGAACTAGCACTGAAACATGAATTATCCCAGTCGGTAAAATTACCATACTATAAATATAAACCAGAATCTGTTTTAGAAAATAACAACTACAAGCTGTACTGGGACCGCACGATACTGACCGATCGGTCTGTTGCTCACAATAGACCAGATATAGTTTTGGTAGATAAAGTCTCTCGGAAAACAACTTTAATTGACATAGCAATTCCCAACAACAATAATATAAATATCAAGCAGGCTGAGAAAATAACCAAATATAGAGATTTGGAATTTCAAATAAAGACTCAGTGGAACACGAACAACACACGAACTGTACCAATTGTTATGTCAACAACAGGACTAGTCCCAAAACATCTATTAAACAATTTAAAATACCTCGGTCTGGACGAACATCTTTACAAACAAATGCAAAAAGCCGTCTTGTTAGGGACAGCCCGGAGGGTCAGGAAATTCATGGGAAACTGCCGTCACGACTCCAACCACGGGCCTGAAAACCTGGCAAGGGCTCCCACAGAGCTAAACCCTTTTGATATCTAGGATATCTGGGGTTTAGTGAATTTTCCCCTAAAGGCACTCATAGAGTGTGATGCCATACATTGTATGGTCAAGTCGGGTAATAAGGACTGCAGCTCACAATAGACTAGATATAGTTTTGGTAGATAAAGTCTCTAGAATAACAACCTTAACTGATATAGCAATCCTAAACAACAATAATCTAAATATTAAGCCGACTCAAAAAATAGCCAAATACAGGGATTTGATATTTTAAATAAAGACCCAGTGGGACATGAATAACACACCAACTGTACCAATTATTGGGTCAGCAACAGGAGTAGTCCCAAAACATCTACTAAATAATTTTAAAAAATTGCAGCCACGACGCCAACCATGGGCCTGATAACCTGGTAAAAGCTCTCACAGAGTTAACTCCTTTTGATATGTATTATTTCTGGGCTTTAGTGAATTTAGAGGGAGTGTGCATGTACGGTCAAGTTGGGGAGATAAGCTTTAAAGCAAAACCGCAATTAGAAGGTAAACATAAAATATGATTACTTACAATTCTACATACATATATTTATAGAAATTAAATTAAATATATATTTACTGTTGTAAATAGTTACTATTTAATGATTAATATATATTTACTACTGTGATAACTAATATTTGATGAGGTAAATCGGTACATATAGAAAACATTTATTTAAATATGGGAATAATTAGGTAAACATGGTCATATTAATTAGGTACACGAAAACATTTCATCAGATTTAGAAAGTAGATATGAGAGATTGTTATAGTGGATATCACAGCTTAAGCTAACCTTAAAATTAAAATTTAGGCACATATTATGTGTTGCATTTAGCGCCATTTTTGCATATGTATTTAAGTGGACTGTAATTTATATGAGGTGTTGATCCAAGTTATACTATTTTAGAGAAGTTCAAATTTTATAGTGCATAGAATGTTTCCAGTGTATAAATATGTGACGGTACAATTTACAATTATTAAGATAAATTAGGCAGACTTACCAGAAAGGTAAAAGGGTGTATGTAAATACTATATGTAGATCCAGTATAAAGTTCCGTCCATAAAATGTGCACATATGTCACGGACCGTAAAAATTATATTTTCGAACTGTTAGGCATGAGAGACGATGCGAAAGTCTCGTTGACCCATTCAACGAGGAAGTGTGTGGTTTTTTTCCAACATATAGTACAGGAAGCAATGAAAATAATAGGAATTTAAGGATATCAAACCTAATTCCAGCAAATAAATAAATAATACATTCAGTCTAATGCACTTGAATATCCAATTTATATAACCCGCAAAAAACTAAAATAAATATTCATTAAATAAACACTGAAGACGAAACATTATGAATGGGTGGATTCAACAAAAGATTCATCCTGAATTGATTTACATAGAAAACGGGACCTCTGCGAAAGTTATGATTTGGTACCACAAAGTTAATTCTATCCAACAAAGCTCAGTTTTGTAGTAATTTGTATAAAAACCTTCTGCTGATATTAATTCTTCGATGTTCGAGGGATTGAACTCCTAAGCTCATAAGTAGATATCTTTTATCAATAGCATGTTATGGATATGGATAGGTACCACAAGACTGAATAACAGGAATTTCGAAAACTTGTATGTTCTTGTGATGGTTATAATAGCAGATTCAAATTATAAGAGACTAAATTATGACATTTTGATTTTAACCACCATAAATTTGTGTATGACATTGTCCTAATTGCTAAAAATACAGAGTAATTATTATTAAATTGCATGCAGCAAGACAGCTTGCATTATAATACCAACTACAAGACAGGATACACAGACTAAGTAGATGAAATAGCAATACAAAGACAACAGTTGTACTACACAATCCTTTAGTGTTATCCCAGTGATGTAAAGACACCAAGATAATCCTAAAATCTAAGATGGGAAAATGTCAACCAAAAATTACAAGGAGTAACTTGCTCCCGAAGGGCCTACAATAGAGATATTCTAGGAGCGTTTGGATTTAACCATGCAAAACTTGTTAATAGGGACTTTACTTCAGAAAGTGATTGGAACGACAACAGGAAAGACCTTAAATCTACGGCTTAAAATATTATTGTCGCCGTGTATTTTTATCAACACTTGAGATCTCAGAAAGAAAAGGGGAAATAAAAAATGAGTTTCAACGTGCTTTTAACCATGCCATGCTAGATCTATTTTATTTCTTAAGTAGTTGTTTAATTACAAAAAATCGTAATAAGCTCAAAACGCATAAAGGACATGTTATATGCTTTTTTGGAAAGGAAGGTCGAAATTACGATTCTTATATAAAAAAAGTGGTTCTATGCAAATAAATAAAAAGATTTGCAGATGTTGGTAATAGTCGATGAAAGCTCTTTTTTATAAAGTGATATGAATTTGAGAACACCTAAAATAATAATAGAGAAATTTAACTTCTTCTTCGTGTTTCATCTCCATTACGGAGGTGTGCTAGCATCATGACAATCCTGACTTTGAGAACTGCTACTGTGAAAGATGACACGTTAAACCAATCTCGATGATTCCGTAACCAATATATTCTTCTCCCAACTGACTTCTTGCCTATAATCTTCTTCAAATTCAAATTTTGAACCTCGCATTATGTCATCTAGATAGACCACGTTTCTCTACTTGAACACTTCAACACCTGTAACTCCTCCTTCTCAGCACCTCTGGGTTGGTCATGTGTTCCACCCACAATATTCTCTCTGGTCTTCTATGTGTCCATACTTTCAATGCCTCTACATTTTTCCGTATAGTTTAAGAGTCCACAATTCTAGTACATTACGGGAATACTTAAATCCTCAGTATACTTATTCTCAGGTCTAGGCTCAGGTTACCACTACAGTGGATCTTGTTGGGTTTAACAAATGCTTTTTCTATGTGGATTTCAGAGGACTAATCGATATTGTTACTGTAGAAGTTTGGTAAATGCCTTTAAAATTCTAAGCCCCAAGTAGAGCGGTAGCTTTACGAGCGAAGCCAAAGTGAAATACATAGTACAGATTTTCCAAATACTAGCTCGGACACTGCTGAACTAGCTACCAATGAGCAAAGTCAAAATGCAAGTGATGATATAGTAAATGTACATAACCCAGGTAATAGTGAGGATATATCTCATAATATCAGTGCCAGTACTTCAGAATTAACAATGCTATCATCTGTTGATACAGAAATGGAGAAGCTACATAGTACTGATGCTGATCACTCACCTCAAGCACGTTTCAGAGAAAGAACTTATTATAAGCGGTTCCGAAGATAATATTCATACCCACAACAGAAATAGCGAGCCATGTAGTAATCTTGATGAAAACCAATTACTTGAAAAAAATAATGGACAGGTTCTTGCAGAAAATTTTCATATGCCAACTGTTGACACTCCTGATCAGCTAACAGCTACAAGTTTAGATGAGATAGTGGCTGGAACTTTTCACCAGCTGTGTGCTGAAAACTTTGACCAACCATTTCCAGGTGACATTTTTTCTCAGATAATTATACTTAGCAACTCTCTCTAATTGTTTACGTCTACATAGAGGTATTCTTGTGTTCTTCGTGTTGAGTCTTGCCGTTTACAGTGTTTTGAGTATTGAATATCTTTGACAGATGCAGTTAATATAATAATTTTAATATGATATTTTAACCCAGGAATTACTAGACAATAGTAATGACATGGAACGACTCCATCGGAACCTCTGTGTGCTAGTTTAATCTAAAGTCCTAGATGGAGAAAATTACATTTTTATTTGAAAGCCATTTAGAACTTGTGAGCTAGTGCGAGACTAGAAGTCTTCTCTTTCTGCAATAAAATCGTTATTGAGAATTTTTGCTAAAATTACTCTATTTTTCATCTTCCGTTCCTCGATTAGTAACAAACAAAAGACCAGCGCTTTAAGAGATGCTACAGCATAACAAACGACTGAACGAAAAGCTGGACATTCGGCCTCCAAATTCATTTAGAAAATGAATTTTTAAAATTAATTGACTGCTTAGAAAAAGCTCAAAAGTATTGATTACCTCTTTCATGGAACTACAGTTTACTTAAAAGCACAGATATTGCATTACCCAATAACGATATCAACGCATCGAAATCCTTTAATTTAAACGGAGTTGAACGATCTGTTTATTGTTTTATTATACATACGAATGTGCTTCAAATAGTTTACAGATCGTGACTGTTCAGTTATCGAAGGGAATTATCAAAACAAATTTGCAATTGTGAATGAAAATATTACGTATGCGCACGTATTGTGTGCGTTTGGGGAATTAGGATAAATTTGCTTTCGGGGTATTTTTAGTGGTTTTAATTTGGTGCTAAACTCATTTCCTTTATCACTTAATATAGGATTAATTCATACCGCACAAACAAGCGCTTGGTAAATTGGTCCAATAACAACGTTCTGCCTGTTTTATTGAATTATAGACATAGCAAAATCACCTATATATAGTATGTCATTGAAAATTATATACCTCCTTAAAACTCTGAATTACCTTCTTCTGTTGGTATCGCCTTTTCCCAAATAACTAAAGTGGGTTTGTTTGTTTATTTTTTCTTCCTGCAGAAAGGGGGCAATTCATAGCCGTGATTCTTTTGCAGAAATATAGCTATTATCCTGGAAAAATGCACAGTTACTGTCGAATAGACAATGACAATCGTTGTAAGAACAAACCAAATAGTGAATTGGGAAAAGTCACTGTTTTATTCTTCTCAGATGAAAATTGAAAATTCTAAAAATTGCAGCAAATATTAAAAATGGAAAATTGTCTAGCGTGCTAAAAAGATTAAAAAAATACCAGGACTGACTAAAAATGTCAATAATATATAAAACTTCTTCAAAATTTAACACTTGCCCTTGTAAAATATTCTAAAACTATTGTTTTTCTTCTCAGTCTTCCAGTTCAGGTCTTCACAAAGCGTTAATTGTTTCCGATATCTCTCCAGTACATTTTCCCACCAAGCTGTCGTGTGAGCCTCTTGTACCCGTTGCCTTATACATTAAAAAAAAAGGCAATAAACAGTGGCGGTGCAAACTGTATGCAAAATTAAGAAGAAAAACAAACGAAAAAATATATACATGCCTATATAAAGGGTGTAAACGGTTTGAGTGCAAAGATTTTGGGGATCAATACTTCAGGTCAAAACAAATCAAAAAGCTTTATAACAGAAATAAACTATAGTTTTGCCAAAACAAAAAATGAAAAAGTTAGAAGTTCTGTAGCCTTTATTACAGTGAATAATAGATTATTTCCGGCTTCAAAATGATTGTAAAGCTAAATATGTAAATACTAAATAGCGTATACACCTTTAATAACTGTATTAACAAAGAAAATTATTATTTAAACTCTAAATATTCTGTTATAATTTGCCCTACGTTTCTCCGATCAGATGTGGCAACATAGCATATACTCAGTACTACAGCTGGCCGCTGCCATGAATGCTTTTTTGCTGCCCGGTTCTTTTAAGAAAGTGAAAGTGATTTTTGCGTGACATTCGACATAGCGTAAGTTATTTGATTTTCATTTTAAAATATAAATTGGAAAAATAAATAAAATCTTTTGTGAATTGTGAGTTCGAGTGTATTATTTTGTGACAAACAGTGACAATCATACAATTAGGTAAAGACCTGACATGCTATTAATTTGTGGGGAAAGCAAATGTAATAACAAGAATTTTGAATTTTGAATATTTACTATAAATAATCCGTTTGCTCGCTAAAGCTCTATCATAATGACATCCTGCAGGTCAAAGGTTTTTATTTGTCTAAGATAAGTAATATTAATTTCTTAGTAACAATTATGTCTCGAAGAATTTAACACATAAAAGAACTACATATAAGAAATGTTTTGTTTAATATAGTTTGTATCGCATTATTTTTGTATCATAATGTAAACAACTTTGTATCCTCCCTTCTTCAACTTGATGCATAAAACAAATTGCCAAATATATTCATTTCAATACATATATATATTAAAAGGGTACATTTTTAAAAATAATATTTCATAAAATTTTATGTACCTAAATAAATCTACCGGCACTCGAAACTATGAAATTATTTAATACAAAAAAATAACAGGTGTTCATTTTTTTGTGGTGACTCATTCGTTTATTATTCACGCTACAAGCAAATCTCATTTTCAGCGCGACGTTGCCACATTGACAATAATTTACTTAATATGTATTTCAAATTTTCTTGCTTATTAAGGCCTTTAGACCATAGAGTTTTTTGTTTTGTTTGGTGGCTACTATCTGCACCTAAAATATATGCAGTCAAACTATTTACACCCTGTATATAGGCAAAGACAAAACGGTTGTGAACCATTTTTCCTCTGTCACTCAACCGATTTGCTTTATTTTTGTTTTGTTTAATAGCTACTGACGATCTTCAGTGCAGAATGCCAAACTTTATTTATAATTTTGGTTCATAAAATAAAAAATTCATCATTTGCGTACATACTGTCAATTGTCAATGCTAAACAGATAACATTAACATTGCCGCCAGATTGCTTGGACAGAAAATCAAAAAGATGTGTTCTCTCGAATGTAAAAGGCAAACTAAATTAAAAGTAAAACAAACACATTTTGAATCTTCCCTTAAGTTATTCTACAATAGCATTCTATTGAACTACAACTCACAAAAAATATATTACATAATATTCGTGATTTATTAGACTCTCAAGATTGCAACTTGCATTGCGTTGTAAATATGGTTTGTCAACTAAAATCAGAATTATGTTACAACTCATCTATTTTCTATTTCTGATAACATTTTATTAATTTTGACCTTATGCTTTTAATTTAGTTTCTTTTTATTTTTACAGGATCAGTTCTATATAATTTAGATCAATCAAAGATCGTAAGATTCAATATAAATAGTTAGATCTGGCAACACTGAATTGATCATGGCCATCTTTCTAGCGTATTTGAGATTTCATTTATATTTTGACATTTCTTTACTTTCATTAGGTTTAAAAGTTTTTGATTCAGTCAGAAAAATTGTTAATGTATGATTTTCAAGATTTCAATTTCAGTTAACTGAAAAAAAATCACCAAAATAAAATGTATTTCAATATTAATTAACAATAGGTACTATGGATTTCATTATATGATCGATATAAAACAGAAGGGTTACTAGGTAAGCGTGTTTAACTCAAATTAATGAAATTGTTCTAAATTTTAATATATATCGTAGTTTAAAGTTTATTAATATCTACTTTATTATTGTGATTATTTGAAATGTGATATAAACCTATTTCACGTTTATAAGTTAATTGCATCTTCTTCTTACGAATTGAAATTGTACCTGTTTAATGTCTGAATAAAGATTCTAATTTCTTCAGTTACTCACTAACATATAATTTAAGGCTATTGTAATTTTCCAGCCACAAATCAAAAATATTGTTTAAATATAGTGTTCTTTTTTAAGTGAAATGGAAATTTTTATAGTGAAAATCGTGTTCAATGTTATAAAATAATCTGTAAATATTTAAATATATTTAAAGGCAAAAGATTTCTGACAATGTGGGTATCTTATAGTCAATTTATTGTTCATTGCATGACCCCATGCCTTCAAAGTCCTGACTTTTTAATACAAGGTGAGTAGCTTTTATTCATAGCAGTGCCCCATTCCTTCAAAGTCCTGCCTTTTAATACAAGGTGAGTAACTTTTATTTATAATAAACTTATCAGTGACCTTTTAAATAGTAGTGTTTAAAATTTTCTGAAGACTGAATGGTTTTCGGGGCGGGTTGGATAATTTTTTTCGGTGAGGGTTGGATAATTTTTTTGATTGGTGAAGGGTTGATCAGGACTGCAAAATTTATATTTTTGTTCATGTATTTCCAGGATATATAAAATTATATAAATATAAAATTTATCCTAATGAAAAGGATGATTAATTGGTTAACAATGAATCTTGAAAACCAAAAATCCAACCTGTGTAATTTATTTTACGTTACATTGCCCCAATTCTCCATAATCGTAGTTGTATTAGAAAGAAACTGATTTTTACCAAATATAAGCATGCTATTGACATTTTAACGATGAGTATTTAAAATATAAGAAAAATGCAAGGCATTAAATGTGAATTTTACTAATTTGTTATAGTAAATTAAGTACCTACGTCTATTCTAGAATAAAATATATTTTTATTCAGTATATTTTTCCTTGAAAATGTTGCACGGCTGGCCTTGATCGTCAATCCATTGTGGGAACGTTAGCTTCTGTTAAATTGGTTGACAATGGCAGGCTAACGCTCTTTCAGACCATCATGTGATGGTCTTCATCATCATGTGATGACCATCTTTGATAGTTCAGCATCAAGCGTTGTTTATTGTTCAGTAGTAAAATAGTTAATATAGAAGATCAGTATTGATTTTTCGGACAAGTAGCAGCTATTTATGAACCTTTAACTGACATACAGCACGAAAACCAAAACGAGACAATATTAGTTTGAAAATGCTAAAATTATTATCTATAATTTACGAGTTCTTAAATGATATATTGCACTTTTTTTTTCAAAATAGCCTAAGGCCAGCCGCAAAATGTGACGAAGCTTCGTGACGTGGCCGTAAGAATTTGTAATCCACGTATACGCATGCGTCACGTCAGGCTGCATTGTCAGATATCACAGTCGCATATATTTACATGGATAACAAATTCTCGCAAAGGTACAAACAACTCTCAAATTATCTAGTTTTTTTTTAATTTTTTTGGGTGTTTTGATTGAGTATTCTGGCAATACTCGAATGAAATCTTTCCAAAAAGTCACTGTTTGATTAAACTCACGCGAAAGGTTATACATGCAGTTTGAAAAATCTAAAAAAGTCGGAAATATTAAAAATGTAAAAGAAAAACTTTAAAGATTTAAAAATATATAAAAAATACCAATACTGACAAAAATCTATCTTTTAATTAAACCTATTCTTATTCTTCTCAGTTCTTCCAGTTCACTTCTTCCTAGACAACACCTCAAGCCTTTATACTGCTCTCTCAAAACCTTAATTGCTACCGATTAGCTATTTAACTTTCATTGGGTGCATTTTTGCACCTCGCTGTTTTCATACTTTCATCGGTATCTGTCTATATACTATGTACCCTGTGATCATCTTGTATCCATTGACTCATCCTCTTTATCCTTCCTGGATCTTCTGGGTTGACCTCATTTCCTTCTCCCAAGTGGATTCCACTTCGTTATCAATCTAATTTCCTGACATCTTTGGATGTATCTATAACTTAATTTTTTTCTGCTAGCTTCATCTCCAAAAATTCCATATTCGTTCTTGTGAAGTTTCCTTTATTCCCTTTATTTGTAACCCATTATTGGTAAGGTTAAATGAAATTATAATTTAATGAAATCAATTTATGTAGGTGTACCACAAAGCACTATTTAAGTTTTAAGATCTGCCATAGAAATGATTCGTTAACTGTTCATAAGAATATATTGAAAGGATTAATAGCTGATTGATCTGGTACGCTTAATCTACCTACAATTTATATGGATATAGTTGTCATTGGTAATAAATAAAATAAATATATAAAACATATTTGCAGTGTTTATTCAGATCGTAACGTTGGTATGATAATTTCTTCTCGATATTTCTCAATTATCAACCGACTTCAAAAAAGAAGTAGGTTATCAATTCATCCTGTATATCTATATTTTATTTACGATACAATATTAATACTTAACATTTTCTTATTAATATTATTAAGCCAAACGTTATTTTTGATAAAAACATCAGCGTGATACCTAACATAAAATCATCATATGTATAGGGACGTTTGTCAAAACATGATTTTTTTGTAAGTAAAGTCTGTTTTTTACGATAAAATTTGGCTAATAAGACAGTATTAAATTAATTAATTCTAAAGGTAGTGATGAAATGAAAATAAATGTTCACCGGCTTCAATATCAATCCGTCTGTATCCAGTTGAAATCATTTAGTAAACATTCTTATTATTAGGGCAAAAACGCATTTTTCTTAAATATATGCATAGTTTGAAATCATCACAATGTTGTAAATTGTATACTAGGTTTGGCCAAAAATATGAAGCTTGCTTAAACGTAAAGTACCTTTATTTTTGGCAATATTGAAGACTGTTCATTAGAATTGAAAACTGCATCCAATTACGCCATTATATCACTAAAAATTGTAAAATAAATAAATTTCAAAAACATTAAAAAAAAACAATAGTAACATTGGTCGGTATTAATTTAAACATAAAATAAATGAGTTTTGTATAATTTTGTAGGTGTATTTTTTAGTTTTTAGGGTTCCGTATATACAATATACGGGTGCCCTTATAATATCACTCAGGATTTCTGCCTCTGTCACATCACAGCCATTTTCTCCTAAACTACTGGACGGAAGAGGTTGAAATTTGGTATCAACTAAAAAAATCGACCGTTCCCCCCCCTGATCTCCGAAACTAGTTAGCCTAAAATTTTGAAAAAAATAAGAAATATAGAGCGTTGCCCGAACTTTACAGGAAATTTAAGGAGAAACCATTAATGTTGATTTTGGGGGAAAAATTATAGAATTAAATAAAAATTTAAAAATAAAAAAATTTTCAAACGCATCATGTAATATATCAAATGAAAGGTCTCATTCTGAGGAACACAAATATATTTTTTTCATATTTAAAAAAAAATTATTTAAAAAGATATTAACGAAAATATACCAAAAATTACCCATTCCCCCTACCTTATCTCCGAAACTATAAAACGTAAAGTTTTGAAAAAAAAATATTTATAGGTTCTGACCTGAAGTTTACTGAAAAAATAAGGAGAAACCTCTACTTTTAATTTTGGGTGGCCACTTACAGAATTAAATGGAAAATATAAAATTAAAATTGTTTATAACCCATCATGTTATATATCAAATAAAAGGGCTCATTACGACGAAAACAAATATATTTTTTTTTTCATATTTTTAAAATAAATTAATTAAAAGATATTAACAAAAATATTTAAAAAATACCCATTCCCTCTCCCCTTATCACCGAAACCATAAGTTGGAAAATTTTGAAAAAAATGGAGGTATAGCCCCTTACCTGAACTTTACTGGAAAATTAAGGAGAAACCCCTAATATTTATTTTGGGGGGCAAATTATAGAATTAAATAAAAATTTAAAAATAAAAGAATTTTCAAACGCATCATGTAATATATCAAATGAAAGGTCTCATTCTGAGGAACACAAATATATTTTATTGATATTTTAAAAAAATATATTTAAAAAGATATTAACGAAAATATACCAAAATTTACCCATCCCCCCCTTATCTCCGAAACTATAAAATGTAAAGTTTTGAAAAAAATAGATTTATAGGTTCTGACCTGAAGTTTACTGGAAAAATAAGGAGAAACCTCTACTTTTAATTTTGGGGGGGCAATTATAGAATTAAATGGAAAATTAAAATTAAAATTGTTTCTAACCCATCATGTTATATATCAAATGAAAGGGCTCATTATGACGAAAACAAATATATTTTTTTCATATTTTTAAAATAAATTAATTAAAGATATTAACAAAAATATAAAAAATTTTACCCATTCCCCCTTATCTCCTAAACCATAAGCTGGAAAATTTTGAAAAAAAATGGAGGTATACCCCTCACCTGAACTTTACTGGAAAATTAAGGAGAAACCCCTAATATTAATTTTGGGGGGCAAATTATAGAATTAAATGGAAAATAAAAAATTATAATTGTTTCTAACGGGTCATGTAATATATCAAATCCCAGGGCTCATTATGACGAATAGGTACAAATATATTTTTTTAATTTAAAATGAATATTTTAAAATATATTAAAAAATATTAAAAAAAATACTCATTCTCCCCGTTATTCCCCAAACTCTAAGACCTCATTTTTTTTGTTTATAGGAAAAATATGAAAAAAAATCCCGAATTCTATTATTTGGCCTCCAAATAATAGAATTAAATGGAAAATAAATTTCTAGAAAACCCCTATAGTAATTTTAGGGACAAATTATACAATTAAATGGAAAATAAAGATTCAATTTTCAAACGCATCAGATATCAGATGAAAGGCTCATTATGTGAATTACAAATCTAACATATTTTTAAATCATTTATATAAAAGATATTCAAAATATTAAACATCGACTTAATTCCCACTTTAGAAACTACACTATTTAAAATTTGAAAAATATATTTTATTTATATTTTTAAATAATTTGAATAACAGATTTAATAATTTATAATTTAAACTTTGACCAATTTTGCCGTTTTTCTTCCAATCTACAGAGCCTCAAAACTCAGACAGTAGATTATAAAAGGCATTTCTGAAAGTTTATTAGTAAAATAAAACTCTAATTTTACTTTTTGAAATTAGAAATTAGAAAATTAAATACATATGTATTGTGATAAAAATCAAGCGAATCCTAAAGCAGATAAAATAAAAAGTCTATGTTTGGAAAATCAAAGTGTATATTTTTTATAAATTTAAAACGCTTCCTTTAAAAGATATAAGAGTAAGTATAAGAAAATGCACTCATTCTCTGCTTGTCTGAAACTGGAATATTCGAATCTTGAAGGTGGTACGGAACCCTAAGTATGGGAGTCCAACTCGCACTTGACCAAATTATTTGATGTGATTTTTGATTTTGATTTGAAAAATATTTTTTTAATATTGGGTCATCACCGAAATACAAAGAAATAACTTCAATGCATTTGTAAAGTATATATTTGACATTGGTTGCAGTAACTAGAAACGTAATATAAGACATCGAACTTGAACGCAACAGAAACATAAAACTTCCGTTGAAAAGCAGATTATGACATGTATATGGGGCATACATAACAGCCGGCACATATATAACGTGCGTTACAAACGGAGACGGCTAACAGCGCACCTCAAGAGAATGAGTTGAAAAATAGAAACGTGTTTATGAATAAACAAGTTTTAGTATGAACGACGTTTTTACTAATGTTTCATTATGCTTCCGGTGATATGCTTGAAACTAAAATCCTTCAGAGACCTTCTTTAAACACGGTAATTAGTAAGGCAAAATATGACGATAAATAAGAGGACGTCCTATTTGTTGAAAAATGTATTGTCAAGCAGTTTGAACAGGTTTATTGCTACTAGTATCGTTGAAGTGAATTTAGAGGAACATTAGAGGGGCAGAAAGAGTGTTTGAAAAGAGTACAGCAATATGATTTGTGTATACCCCAAATATCTAAAACTCCTGTAAAAGTTTATTTATTAACAATTATTTATGTAAAAATCTTTTTAATATTTTAAAACGGACTAAAAATATAAAATAATTTTTATGTATTAGTAATATTAGTAATTACAAAAATGTGACACTTGTTTTGCTGCCACTGCAGCTTCTTCAGATACTGAGAAAAGATGAAAATGAAAAGATTTTAAATATTTATTATTGTTCCACAAAATTCATAGCGTGAATCAGCGCTCGAAAATTATCTGATACGTGTTTTTTATGTAAGTTTTGCTTTGAAATGCATTATGGTCTTCAGAAGATTGTAAAAACTTAACAAAGGAACTTAACTGAAAAAAAAATGTTTCCTGCAACAATTAAATAAATACTTTTTCTGAAGTTAAACAGCAAAGTTGTAAAGTGCAGCTCATAAATGTACCTCCCAAATTATTTTCACTTTCAAAAAAAGTATTTAATTGTTGCAGAAAAAAATTATTTCTTGCTTCTTAGTTAAGTTCCTTTTCGTTTTTTTTTTAAATATATTTATTTTACACTTTTTAGTTTTCAAACCTAATTAACTTTTTCGATATTGCTAAAAATCAGGAATATTACTTTTAAGCAAAATTCATTATTTTGACTAATCTCGTTTACTGTTGAATAAAATAGAGTAATATATTTTCTAGATATTTTGTATGTATTAAAAAAGGTTTGCATATTATTCTAACTTATGAGGACCTAGTAATAAATTATGATAACACTTTAAGATATTATAAAATAATGAGTAAAGTGACATGAATATTATTATACAATTTTTAGGGCAATGGCGTAATTAGATGTAGTTTTTAAATCTTATTAATTCTGTTTGATAACAATTTTAGGTATTATAAAAAATTTGTAGTTGGTGACAAACCTCGCATACAGTTGAAAAGTGACATATAATGATTACACAAAAAACAGACACACTGTATATAGGACCAAATAAGAACCTACATCGTGAAGTTGATTCACTGACATTTATTTTGATTTAATTTCAATATATTTTTAATTTATTACACCTCAAGTTCCGAACCGAAACTTTTTCCTTTACTGCCTCACCAAAGGTTCCTATATAAAAAAGTGGGTTAAAAGTTTTTGCCGATTTTCTAAAAAACTGCTTCAGCTACGTCCTTGAAAAAAATATATCAGAACTCAGTTTAGATGATCCAAACTCCTTGAGCCTCCTTTAGAGTAATCGCTGAATACTCAAAAAAATCTTCTTGAAGTCGGATAAAAATAACATGGAGATCCAATATTTTCTTAGCACTGGTAACTCAAAACGAATTCACGTATATTATATTTCGTTGGACTGTTTCGAATAAGTCATGTTGCTCTCTTGCTTTGACTTCCCCGTTTTCCGGAATTATCACCAATTGAAATTGTGTTAGGTATGATGAACGGAACTAAGGTATGTATTGAAACAGATTGTGTGATTAAAAAACTGGAAGACACAGTAAAACACTGGACAATTATAAAGTCTCTAAAATTGCCACAATACAATATCGATAAACAATAGTTCTTTGAAAACATGTATGAGAACGAAACATCCAGATTTTATCTACCTGAAAACACCATACGGATTACTATAAAATGAGATATAAGCCCAGGAGACACTCTCTAGCCTAAAATTTTCAAGAATGTTTTACATCAAGCATTATTCTGGTAACAAATAAGCCCATCCAATAACCTTAGATTTTGTCAAGATATTCAGATAACAGAAATCACCGAGCAATTGAAGATAGAATTAATAGAGTTGAACAAAGTCAGGTGTGAAATCGGCCTACAAATGAATCTAGCAAAAATATTTCTAGTAAGATGGCGCACCTCCGCATTACGTTGTAACGGATAGGCAATGATTAGATGACCACTATCTCAATCAGTCGATTTGAAGAAGAGGGACAGTTGAATGGCTACCTAGATCACCGGGGCTAACACCCCTCGATTTTTTTGTGTGTTGTCACTTGAAATCCGGTCTTTTTAAAACGCAATATGATTTAAAATACGAACTCCAGGAAGGGTAATTCAAGAATGTCGAGATATTTCCAGAGAAATATATGAAAATCTGAGTTTCAAAATAGACTGTATTAATGTATTACTAATCGATTTGGTGACATAGAACATAGAGTAAAAATATACCGATGCAGCTGAGTTCTAGATCAATGCATTCAACTAGTTATGACACTCAGAGCTTAAACGTGGATAGATGAACAAACTAAAAGTGAGACAATAAGGAGTGGAGTGCCAAATGTTGGACGTAACATAAGATCATGGAGAAAACCGATGGATAGAACGCAATAAAAATAATTTGGTCAAAAGTGCGAGTTGGACTCGCATACTAAGGGTACCACCTTCAAGATTCTAATATTCCAGTTTCACACAAGCAGGGAATGAGTGAATTTTAGTATATTTACCCTAATATCTTTTAAAGGAAGTGTTTTAAATTTATAAAAAATATACACTTTCATTTTCCACACAAAGACTTTTTATTTTATCTGCTTTAGGATTCGCTTGATTTTTATAAGAATTTAATTTTCTAATTTGGCCCCCAAAAATTAACATTACAGTTTTATTTTACTAATACACTTTCAGGGAAGACCTTTATAATCTACTGTCTGAATTTTGAGGCTCTGTAGATTGGAAGATATAGGGCAAAATAGGTCAAGTTTTAAATTATATATTATTAAATGTGTTATTCAAATTATTTAAAAATACAAATAAAATATATTTTTCAAAATTTAAATAGTGTAGTTTCTAAAGTGGGAATAAAGTCGATGTTTAATATTTTTGTTAATATCTTTTAAACAAATGATTTAAAAATATGATATATTTGTAATTCACATAATGAGCCCTTTATCTGATATATTACATGATGTGTTGGAAAATTGAGTTTTTATTTTCCATTTAATTGTATGATTTGTCTCTAAAATTACTATGGCGATTTTCTAAATTAAAATTATAAGTTTCAAGTGAGCCCCAGTACCCCTAATTATTTTCAAAATTTTAGGTAGTATGGTTTCGGAAATAAAGCGAGAAATGGGAATTTTTTATATCTTTATGTTAATATCTTGTAAACAATTAATTTTAAAAATATGAAAAATATATATTTGTATTCCTCATAATGAGCCCCTTCATTTGATGTATTGCATGATGCGTTAAAAAAATGTTTTTTTATTTTTCATTTAATTCTATAATTTGGCCCCCAATATTAATATTAGAGATTTCTTCGAATTTTTCCTGTAGACAAAAAAATTTAGGTCTTATAAAAGATAATAGATTATATTTGTAATCGTCATAGTGAGTTCTGAGATTTGATATATTACATGAACCGTTAGAAACAAGTTACATTTTTTATTTTTCATTTAAGTCTGTCATTTGGCCCCCAAAATCAATATTAGAGGTTTCTTTTTATTTTTCCAGTAAGTTTCAGGTGAGGCGCTATACCTCTATTTTTTTTCAAAATTTTACAGATTATGGTTTCGGAGATAAGGGGGGAGGGAATGGTTAAATTTTTTTATATTTTTGTTAATAACTTTTAATTACATTTATTTTAAGAATATGAAAAAATATATTTGTTTTCGTCATAATGAGCAATTTCATTTGATATATAACATGATGCGTTAGAAACAATTTTAATTTTATATTTTCCATTATTTCTATAATTTGCCCCCCAAAATTAAAAGTAGAGGTTTCTCCTTATTTTTCCAGTAAACTTCAGGTCAGACCCCATACCTCTATTTTGTTTCAAAACTTTACGTTAATATTTTTTTAACTATTTTTTTAAATATGAAAAATATATATTTGTATTCCTCAGAATGGACCTTTCATTTGGTGTATTACATGATGCGTTTGAAAAAAAAAAAATTTCATTTAATTCTATAATTTGCCCCCCAAAATTAATATTAATGGTTTCTCCTTATGTTTTCTGTAAAATTCAGGCAACGTTCTATATTTCCTTTTTTTTTCAAAATTTTAGGCTCATAAGTTTCGGCGATCAGGGGGGGGGCGAAACGGTCGATTTTTTTTAGTTTTTCCCCCCAGAAGTACCCCTAAAATTAAAATTTCTTCATTTACTCCTGATCGGGTTACCAAACTATACATTGATCCAAATTTAGTTTAGGAGAAAATTGCAGTGATGTGACAGAGGCAGAAATCCGAAGTGATATTATAAGGGTATATATTGTATATAGGGAACCCTAATAAAAAACATCGCTGAACAGCAATGAACCTATGTCAGCCATGTCACAAGAGCTAAGGTAGAAAAATGGAGCAGCACAATCCGGCAAGGAAGACCGTATTTGGGGAGCAGATTTCGGGAGTGCCTCCAATACGATGAAAGAACGATATAAAGAAAGTTCTCAATCTGATATGGATTCATAAGATACAAGATAGCAAAGAATAAGAGAGGAATATCTCAAGAAATCGACCAAAGAAGTAAGCTGATCGTAGAAGATGATGCATTGAGAACTTAATAACCTTTTTCGATGGCTTCATCCTAGAGAATTTAAGTCAAATTGATGTAATATGGAAGGCTCAACCTCGAAAAAATCAACAGATTTATTCGTATTCTACAGTGGGAATGCAAATACTATGCTGCTAAAATGTAGAGCAAATGGTATCAATATTTTTTTTTCTTGTATTTCGGATTTGACATTCGAGTCGCTTTTCGGTCTGTTAAAACTATGTACGATGTTAGCTCAATGTTATTTAAGAAGCAATATTTTGAAATTTGTTACAGATGAACAGTTCAAAATAACGTACTTATTTATGATAATTTCATTCTCCTCACATTAAGAAATAATACCTTATTTTAATTGAAAAATAATTACGTAAATAATATTGGATACACTCTAGTCTATTTTTAGTATTCAATTAAAAAATGTACATAAAAGTTTTATATTCATTAAGTCTGAAAAATCGATTACTTATTATAAATTTGCGTTATTATTAAATAAAGGAACAATGTACACGCCCGACTTTATCATTTTGCCGTGTCGTTTAAATGTGTCAGTTCCGTTTCTGTTACATTACATTGTGAAAACCACCCAAACACATTCTGTTTTTCTTGTGAGGACGAGAAAGATTAGTCCTCTGTGTAACATTAGGCGTGTTCCAACCCCATGTAAAACGAGGGACACCATATTGAATATACTGTACTCATGAGTAGTATCGAAAAAGTATCCTACTTGTAAAAATACCGAAAGAAAAGTATCAATACTTCATAGTATCGAGTACTTTTCTTAGAATCTAATGCTCACACAACTAGACATTATGACTCAATGTCAGTCAGTAACGTCAGTTCAGCTTTAGTAGTAGCCTAGGCGTGAGCCTTGCTCCCGATAGCAAAAGTATTCCGATTATACTTATCTCAACTTCATTAAACTTGACTGTTGCTTAGCACCGACTTCAAAAAAATAGTAGATAGGTAGGTAATTAATTTGTACAAAATGAGCACCTTTTAATGTTTACATTTTTACTTTGTGTGTAGGTACCTAACAACTTTGAATGTGTTATTTATCGTCTACAGTTCTACTTTGTTATAATTATTTTCAACTTTTTAGTTGTATTTGGAAGTCGGTTATATGTTTTTTTAATGTTTTAGTTATTTTTAAATTCGGGTAGTTTTTATTCTTTAGTCTTCTTTAATTTGTATGTATAACCTAAATAGACCAGAACCAGGTCACATCGAAAGGCCCAATATTACAGAATGATACATTTTTATTTAAATTGTCAGGTGAAACTTTACAAACAAAATGAACTGGTCCGCGTTGACTTAATGAGCAAAAACTATGTGTAACTAACTAACCCAAGAAACGTCTTATTTTATAAAGATTGTAATTATTTGTTTCGCTAACATTATAAGAAAGAAAATTAAAAATCTCACTCCATCACGCGTACACTTAATACAACTCAATTCTGAATAACATATGAATATATCTGTTAATTTAAGATTTAATGTGTTAAATATAAATTTTAAACTGTGTTAATTAATAGTAAGAATGACTGTTTTAGCAGCGGACATTTGCGCTGTAAACTAATTCTCTTTTATTAAATGCTTTGTAATAATTCCACTTCACAATAAATTACAACCACTCTGTTTACTACCTTATAGATATCACATTATTGTAAAAATTTTAACCACCCTATATAAGAAATATTCTTCTCGGGTCTATATTTTACTATCACATATTTATGGACCACACTTTATAATTTATTTTCTAACATTTTTCGACTTACAAAGGTCCACTCCACCCTATATTCCAACCATCCTGTACATACGGCTGCCTATGGGCAGTCATCTTACTCGGTAGGATATGACGGTTGAAATATGTTCAACCATAATATATATCCAACTCCTTTTGGGCCGCACATAAATCATGCATTTCTCTAACTTATTTATTATCACCCTATATAACAATATCTCCTCTCCCCCTTATATTGCAACTTGCTGCACAATAAAGCATTTTTACATCACATTGTATAACTATATTTCTACTTAGCATATATTTGAACCCATTGTATATAAACCTACTTATTGTCACCCAATATAACTTTTTTAATAACCTGTACAACTGTAAGTACATTCCTATCTATATTCTAAGCACCTTGCAAATTCAACTGCTAATTGTCTACCTTATAGGTATAGCTTTATATTAACATTTTTTAACCATCCTATTTAACAACTAGTCTATACAGCCCTATAATTTCACTATCATATATATTCAACTACTGATGGCTACCTTATATAATTATTTTTTCTGTATGTATGTATATGTATACCTTGTGTTAATCAATCATAACAGTCTAACAACACTTCCCAAAACTCCATATTAAATTGAACCATTAATATTAGGAGTGATTACCCTTTCCTTAGCGTAATGAACACTTTTCAAAAAGTTCACTGTATAATTGAATCGGCTGTGAACTTTTACGTTGAAATTAGAATATTTATGAGGAAATGCCAGTTATGTCACTTCGATAGAATTTGTATAAGAATATTTTTTAAATAGAGTTTTTGGGAAATTCGACAAATCTTTTAGGTACATTGGTCGATTTCCATGCACGCATGTTTTCATCACTTTACTAATAGAATTCTTTTTCCAAATTTCAAGTTTCACCACTCTGGATATATATTCTAATAAACAAAACCATAATCGTTCAGATCGGTGCACAACAGGAGTAGAAATCAGGTAACATACATACATACAAAAAAAACGCGCCGAATTGATAACCTCTTTCTTTTTGGAAGTCGGTTAAAAACACTAAAATTGTTCATTTGCACTTCTATGTCTTCCTTACCACAGAGACATTGAGGACAACACATATCGTTCTTCGACAGACGGATATAAATTTACTATTATATATGGAAAAAAAATAATACAAGAATATATTATCCTATAGCAATAGCAGATACAGACTGCAGGTATTAATTATTCCAACACAGGTGACCCACAAAACTTTGATATTATAATAAGGAATCCATTTCTAGGTGGCATATCTCTACAACAATTTTTATTGGAACTGGTGGTCATTGTTAGGTTAAAGAACACTTATATAGACTTCAAATTGCCAATGCGGGCAAGCTGAAATGCTGAATCTTACACTCTTTTACATTCGTTACATCGGTGCAGACCTTTACATGGAAGTAGATAAAGAACATTTCAAGGACCCCTATATATTTTTTTCTTTTAGTAGAACAAAAATAAGAATTATTCAAATTATATCTTAATAACGACAACATAAAATTTAGGAATTAGTACTGATGGGGTTACGAGTAAAATATTGAAATATTCATTTGAAGCTATAAGTGATATGTAAGCGGAATAAATTGCAGTTTGGAAACAGGCTCATTCCCGCAAAAGTGAAAGATGAGTAAAGTTATTCCTATTGAAAAGGAATAAGGTACAATAAGAGTTAGACCAATTAACACTGTACCTCTATATGAAAAACTACTAGAATTGTGCGCGAATAAACAAATAGTGACCTATGTAGAAGAAAATAATATCCTCAGTGAGTATCAATCTGGTTTTCAAAATAAAAGTTGCTGTTTTCTGAATGATACTTGTTTCATATTTTTCAATGTCTAAGTGCTTCTTGGGAAATAACACCACAGTTTAAAGAAAATTGCTGTATATTCCAAACGTTTCACAAAGGCACAATTCTAAGATGTAAATTACATAAAAATTGCTATCGGAGAGCTCTACAAATTGTGTTATTTAAGAGGAAAAATGCAAGTGATGAAGGCAAAATGATTGGTGTAGTTTTTCTAGACTACAAACGTGTCTTTGAAACAAAATCTGCCTCTAATGAACTTGGAAAGATATGGTTTCGGTTAAACAATTCTAAAGTGGTATAGTGAATATCTAAGCAATCGAATCCAGGTAACGAAATACGGGAATACATCTATACCAGAAAAAAAACGAATTAATTTGTTGTGCCACAGGAAACTGTGTTGGGTCCAACATTTATATTATATATTAATGACATTGTTAAAATCATCAAAAATTGTGATATCCAGATGTTTGCAGATGATACTGTAATATATGTAGCAGATTAATTAATTTGGAAACTACCATAAAAACATTAAATGAGGAGCTAAATTGTTTATATGAATGGCTAAACATCAATACACTACAGCTAAATTTAAATGAAACAAAAATGATGATTATTAAAGATAAAAATAATAAAACTCAACTAAGTAATATGTATATAGAAATTACTGGTCAAATCATTGAAATTGTTACACAAATTAAGTGTCTGTGTTGTATGATAGACAATAATTTAACATTTACAGAACATTTTAAATTTATAATAAATAAAATAGCAAGGAAAACTATCGTATTAGCTCGTGTTTCAAAAAAATTAAGTATTTGGGCAAAACTCACAACTTATTAAACTATTATTACTGTTCAACACTATTGTTTTTGATGAACAATTATAAATAGATATCTTACAAAAAAAATAAAACAAGGTTTTACCTATCATTTTAGGCTGCAATAAATGTACAAGTATAATTCATATTGGTACGAGAATTCATCTGATAGCTGGTGCAATCGGCCATCATCCAATTCGTGGAAGGGACATTCTTCCGATACTTATGGGAATCCGAAATGTTTTGTCTCTCCACAGGCCGACCGCTGCCGTTACTAGGAATTCCCTTGAAGCTTCCAGAGCACATGAAAGGAGTTTCCCAATGGTTTGTTGACTTGCCAGAATAATTCCGAGAGAAATATATAAATGCGGACAGCTGGTGAATCGATTCATTAGTTTTCGACGGTCGTATTGTATAGTTAAGATAAATTGTAAATAGTTCTGTGAATATAAATTGTGTTAAAGTGGAAATAAATTAGAGTAGTTGGACTGTGTTTTTAAATAAATCCAAGAACAGAACTGAACCCGAGTGTGAAAATAAAACATTACAATAAGTTAAAAAGTACAAATTTATTAAGTATAAGACAAACAATAACTTACAACACAATGTTATTTATATACTGCAATAAACACCGTGGGTTCAAATTGAACTTTATTTACACTTAAAAATCAAATATTTACAACAGCTGATTCCTAATGCAATTCACATCGAAATAATAACACTATATACGCTGTATGCTTTATATATCCTACATCGAATTTTCTGGTCGTTCTACATTTGTTCGCACAGCGTCCTGATAAACAGTTTTTGCCCCATTCGAAAATTCCAGTTCTTTTTTTTTTAGTGCTTTACGTTGCTTTAGTCAGGAACGCCGTAGATAAATTTTATAACAAAACAAAATGATAACCAATCTGTTACCAAAATACCTCCTTAATAATTGTAAATTTGTTAGAGATATCCATGAACATAATACCAGATCAAGAAATAACTTTTATTTAAGTAAACACAAACTTTAGTCAAAAAAGAGTTTCGAATACAGCACTTAATAATTGTTAAATTGTATGCCACTCAAAATTTCTGCCACCAGGATTAATGTTGGGTTTGCTTTCTTTAGATAGGACCTTATTTTTTTATGATAGTTTGACAGCTCAGCGATATTTACATCTTCTGCGGACAACAATGCCCAACATCGTCGATTATTTGTCCAACAAGACTGGGGGCCCTGCCGCATTATGGTGTAAAAGTAAGAAAGTTTCTGGACATCATCTTAAATGATATATGGATTGGTAGACGTCCAGCAATTTTATGGCTTCTAGATCTGCAGATATGACCTCAATGGATTTGTTGTTGTGGGCCATTTAAAGAACCAAGTTTACAGACCAGTAAATTTGCAGGAATTAATATTCAGTTTATAAGGCAAGTAAAGTTTATTTTTTATACGTATTCATCAAAATTTTAATTTATCACATCTTTATCATATTCGAAATAATTGGCTCAGAAAATCCATTATTTCAGATTGACAGTTGTTGGAATGTTAGGTTTTTTTATTTTAATTGTTGCTCTCTATCTAACTTTTACAACGGTAGATTAAATGGGGTAAATATTTGCCACAATACTTTAAGTTTGAAACCTTTAAATTTCTTGAAAAATTCCTATTTTCAGCAACCAGCATATCAGCAACCTTATTGAAACTTTTATTCTATTCAACTTTCGTTAAATATTCTTCCAACGGACTTCAAAATAGGGGGTTCGACATACATGTTCAGCGTTTACTCCTAACCGGCCCAAAGAATTTGGATCGTTTCACCTGAATTCTGTTAAGGGGGATCCCGAGGTGGTCCTATGTTTTTTCAAGCACATAGTTTTTTTAGAAAATCGTCAAAAACTTTTTATCTGACTTTCTTATATAATAACCTTTGGTAGAGGCAACAGTATTAAAAAAGGAAAATTCTCTGTTCGGAATCTGGGCAGTAATAAATTGAATTGGAATTAAATCAAAATAAATGTCAGTTAATCAATTCGTCTCTATATAGAGTGTGCCTTCATGAGTTCCAAACAAATGAAAAACTTTTTTATGAAAAATATTTAGAGAAAAAGTTATTGTTTATAAAAACATGTGCTTGGTCTGAAAGGTATACGCCAATCATTACATGTTTTTTTCAACTGTATGCCAGGTATATGAATTTTGTTTAAAAGTGAAGTAACCTTTAATTTTGATAATATCTAAAATTCTTATCCATCGGAAGAAATTGGAATTAAAAACTACTTCTAATTGAGCTATATTACTAAAAATTGTGTAATGACTAGTTTTTTGTAAATGAAAAACCTTATTTATTACAGAATTTTTTATGCAAAAGACTGCAGAATTAGTGCACTCATCCAGTTGTTGCCTATCAAAATGTGACCGCTAGTATTTTTAATGAAATTATGATTAATTGATTTTTCGTAAATAATTTCACTGACTTGTTTTTTCATTAAAAAATCGCCCACTTCACGGCAATATATATGAAGACTGAAAAATCAGGGTTGCCGTTGCACTCTTCGCAACCAGGTGTATACAGATATGATTTTGTTACATTTGTACACTCATAACGTACATTTATTATTTATATATCAAATTAAAGCTATTTGGTTCTGTTTATTATGATATTAAATTAATTAAATCTGGCCGCAAACAATGGGTGGCCGGCTGTTAAAGATGGTAAATATTAAAGGTAGGGTGAAAGAGAACTAGCCCGTAACATCACTAGTCAGCATGCGTTGAATGCTAGTGTTCTCAACCACCGGTTCAAACAATAATAATAATAATATAATAATAATGAATACTTCCTTTCAAAATGACAAATTTAAAAACTATAAAAAATGACAAATTTAAAAATTACAAAAAATACAAATTAAATAATTACAAAAAAATTACAAATTTAAAAATTACAAAAAAATAATATCGATGAAAAATAAAACCAAGGTTACTTATGTAAAAGAAAGTTTTATTGTGCAAGTACTGTTTGAAAAATATTTGATTTTATTCAAGGATTAGATCGTTTTTTACAAATTATTTAAATATTTAAGCAAATTAAAATGTATATATATACATCTTATAAATTTATCGGTTTTGTCAGCAACATTCCTTAACTTTTTGAAAGTTGCATCTATTGTGCCTGTGTATAAAAAAGGTGATCGTTCTAATATACAAAATTATAGACCTATTGCTATTACCAGTAGTATATCTAAAATTTTTGAACGAATCATTTTCAACCGTATGTTTGTATTTCTAAACATAAACAACACTATAACTGATGCTCAGCATGGTTTCCTTAAAACTAAATCCACTGAAAGTGCTACTTGTGATTTTTTCAGTTATGTGTACAAAAGCTTGGACAAGGGTGAACACGTTGCAGGTCTATTCTTCGATCTGTCTCGTGCTTTTGACTGTTTAAATTTCAATTTTCTTGAGCAGAAGCTGCACCGATTAGGTTTTAGAGGTGATTTTTTATTATTCATTATGTCGTTCTTAAAAAATAGAGAAATTTGTGTCAAAATACATGATACAACTTCAGAAATGCATGAGCTAAATATGGGTGTTCCACAGGGGTCTGTGTTGTGTCCACTTTTATTTTTACTATATATAAATGATATGCCTCTCAATATGAACTTACATGACGTAAAAATTGTGCTTTTTGCTGACGATACATCTATACCGGTCTCAGCAAAGAACCCTGAGCAATTACAAGCAACAATGTGTCACATTGTCCAAGTTTTTAAAAACTGGTGTGGTAAAAACAACCTTGTTTTAAACATTGACAAGACTGTTGGCATAACATTTTATAATAGGAAATATATACCCGTCACTTAGATTTAATATAGAGAATATCGAAGTAGACACAAGATTGGAAACAAAATTTTTGGGTGTCTATGTAAAGAACAACTTAAGATGGATCTCTCATATAAATCACGTTTGCAAACAACTAAACAATGCATACTTTGCAATAATCAATCTAAGATATACTTTACCAACAAACCATCTTATAAACATTTATTATAGCCTCGCTTATTGCCATCTTTCATATAATATCATGCTTTGGGGTAGTTCTCCTTACGCTATCCTTGTATTTCTAGCACAAAAAAGACTATTACGTCTAATCTTTAACTTAAACTACACTGAGTCATGTAGGCCTTCATTTATAGAATACTATATTTTGACAGTACCATCTATATTTATATTTAAATGTATTTTATTTGTAAAAAGCAATAGTAATAAGTTTGTTAGAAACTCCAGTGTCCATCATTACCCTACTAGGTATAATGATGAATACAGAGTAGAAAAAAATAACACCACATTGTATCAGAATTCACCCTACTTTTTTGCCACAAAATTGTTTAATCATTTACCTAATAAATTGAAAATACTCACTGGCAGGAAATTTAAAATTTACTTTAAAAAAATGTTGTTAGAAAAATGTTACTATTCTGTTTCTGAGTATTTAGAAGATTCTATTATGTTCTAAATTTGTTTTTAAAATTTGTTTTTAAATATGTATGTGTAACTTGTGTAATGCTTATTGGTATATATGTGTACATATGTATGTGTATATATGTGTGTATATGTTTATATGTACATTACAATTGTAATTAATTTTCTATTTGTCATGACGTGTATATCCATTTGTAATGGCTGAAATACAAAATAAATAAATAATAAATAAATAAATATATAAATATATTTTGGTAGTTAACAAAGAAAGTGGGTGGCAGTATTTATTTTTCTATACTATATTGCTGAATGATTTTATTGTTTGTTTGAAAAAAGGTTTATAAATGTCGGACTCCCTAAGGAATTCTACCTGTCTAAGAAATGTAATATCCTAGGAATTAGTAGATGGTACTACGTGACCACGTTTTTCCATACAAATAAAAAATTTAAAAATAAACACATTTTTTAACAAATAACCACAAAGTTAGCACTGTATTATTTATATTGTAACTATAACCTAAATCATTTTGTTTGATTGAAATTTTACTTACAGTTTGTGTTTTGCAAAAATCTTAGAATTTTTCTTATTTTTTTTGCTTTATAACTGTAATTCTTTTCAGACACTCTGTATGATATCCAAGTAATGGGTAGAGTCAACTGTTAATAAAGTGTCATGATATTTACATTTTTTCTTGCGACGGAACAATGACATTAGCAAACACTTTTTGAATGATGCGTTATCAATGTCCAGTACATTGCATTTTTTGTCACACAGAAAACACGCCTTCATCTTTATTAATTTTATTTCACTTTTTAACTTAGGCTGTATCCGACGTAAACAAAGATACCACTACAAACTATGAACCACATAAAAAACATTCATGGTGTCCTTTTTGGGTATTAAATTGGCATCACTCAATTGGCATGTTTTCGCCGGCAGTTTCAACTTGGTGATGTTATGCGCTAGCTCTCTTTCACTCTACCTTTAATATTTACCATCTTTACCAGCCGGCAACCCTTATTTGCGGGCAGATTTAATTAACCGTAAATCATAATAAACAAAAAACAGCTTTAATTTCATATAAAATAATAAATGTACGGTATGGGTGTATAAATGTAACAAAATCATACCTGTGTACACCTGGCTGCCAAGAGAAGCGGCCAAGTGCGCAATGGCTACCGAGATTTTTTAGAGTCGTTATATAACTTGCCGTGAAGTAGACGATATTTTATTGAAAAAACAAGTCAGTAAAATTTGTTACGAAAAATCAATTAATAACAATTTAATTAAAAATACTAGTAGCCACATTCTGATAGGCAACCTGGTAGATATATATGCTCCTAATCACATATATGCGTAAAAATTGCACTAATTCTGTAGCCGGATCTCGTACTAATTTATTATGCAATTTCGCGGAAGAGAGATTATTAAATGAATGTAAATGGAATTAAATCAAAATGTCGGATAATTAATACATATAAACAATTGGTAAATAAGTTACTCTATTCTATTCAACAGTAGACTTCAAAAAACATATTTAATTGTTTCAGAACAAAATTATTTCTTGCTCTTTAGTTAAGTTACTTTTGTTAAGTCGGTTTTTGTTTTTTTAATGCATCTTTATAAATCCTATAGTAATGAAATTATGCAGGAAACGGAAAATTACTTATTCCCTATAATTTCCTGACAAGGTGCACATGGATAATCTTATTGTTCATATTGTCTACAATCCGTTTTTCAAAAAACAGCTCTAGTCTACAGTTTGCATGATATTTGACTAGTTCTGTCCGACTAAAAAACTATTTAAGCATATACCACATTTTCAGGAAAATGAATAATAGTCAACTGTTTATTTACCTCTTAAAATAATCCCAAATTTATTGAAACGCTGTATAACTTTTAACGTTGTATTTTCTACTCCACGTTATATGAACGAAGTATAACAGTAATACAAGGACGTTCAGGTAAACCTAACGAGTAATTCAAGGTGTTTCAATAAAATTGGGACTCACCGTATGTTCACCGTCGGCTGCCCACTTAATGTAATTAACAATTAATCGATCAGATTTATTGAAAACAGGTTTTCGAACATTTTTCCGATGAATAATGATTTCGTTAAAAATTCTTTGAATGTTCCGTTGCGTAATTTTTCAAAAATAGTTTCTCAAAACTCGTTTGAAGAGAAATATCAATATTAATTTACATAAAAGGCGTCCTTTCTTGTGTTTACTTTTAGTTGTACGCTTTGAATAGCTATGATGAAATCAAATTGGGAGGTGATAAAAAACAATTTACACTTAAGAGTAGGTTTTCTGGTACCAACAACGTTTTTGCTTAATTATCAATAACAATGAAACATTAAAATGATTATTCGCTGATAAAATTAAATGTTTTTCGAACATTTGTTGTTTGTAAATGATTAAATAAAATGTTAAAAACAATAGAAACTTTACAATTTGCCTTAAGAAAATTGTTGTGAAACTTGGCGTCATTATCTTAATCATAGATTTATGCAAATAAGACTTTAATGCGATGCTATAAACTCATTCCAATTATCAGCTTTTAACTCAACAACTTAAATGACAAAAACGAATGAAAAAATGATTTTTGTACTTATATTCAGTTCACATAACACAACATTTGGCAATACCACCGTTTGCTTGTTAATTGTTGTCGAGAAGATACGTTCAATAATTATATGGAATATAAATTAGTCTTGTGACTGAATATGGTTAGCCAAGGAGAAATCACGTACGTGTTTTTGTCAGGCAGCTATTGTTTCATTCATGGTTGTACGACAAGAAAATATTCTTCGCCTATGAGAAAGATGTTGCACATTTTAGGCCAGTAAAATTTTTTACAGGCAATGAACTACGTGGTCGTTTTGTCGTCCAGGTCATTTACAGGCAAGAGCCTTTTGCTGAAAACGTTATTGGAACACCTAGGTAATCTACGTATGAAATTTCACTACTTGTAAAGTAATATTGAAAAGTGGGAGAGTTGCCCTAAACCCCTTTTATCTAAGCGTTTAAAAATTTTCTGACTAGTCTTAATAATTAAACATCGGATGGGCCAATCAACTGCCGATATTGCATATGCCCTTCCTTTTTCCTGCGAGCGTCAGTTTCAACCCCAAAAATCTTAACTGGGATAGTGGTGCCTTAGTTTAAATTTAATCAAAATCTCTCTTCAACCCATCTAAGTTTTGCAATTTTGATGGAGCTATTTTTGTGAAAGTGGGAAAAGAATAATAGGAATAAAAGACTTCTCTACTATGGCTCTATGAAAAAATGTTGAAACTCGTTGATCTCTATCTCGAAAAAGAAATCTTTCAGGCAAAATAATGAAGTCTGTCACTTCAAATACCCGCAGGTGTGAACTTCAACCCTTAAATTAAGATGAGATTTTCTTTTCATCTGATCAAACATACAAAGTAGCAAGTATTTTATTCATTTATGATTATATTTATTAATACAAAAATATTTTAATTTTCGTTATACAATTCGAATTCCACAGCAGAAAAAAAAATATTTTCAAAAAGATTAGTACTAACTATTAACTATTTTCTTTAAACAGTGAAATTAGAGTTTTAACTTTTTTTAATGAGAAATGTTATAATTTTTGGAAAATATAAATTAAATTAGACCAACAGATAAACCTGTCCCATTTTTAAAAACGTAAATTACGACAAAAGGACTACGATTATTATATAAAAAACTCAGAAATCACACTAGTCTCATCATTAAATTCGAAAATAATTTTCCCGAAAAAACAAAAAGCAATTTCTTACTTCGGAAAAATAAAAAAATGTTTAATTTTTCCAAAAACACCAAACACTTGGTTAAATTTTCACTATTTAGTTATTTTTATTTGACATATGTTTCGCCAAGTCCGGCTTCTTCGGAAATTGTAAATACTATGAATGCTAAAATTATATTCCTGACCAAGTGTTTGGTGTTTTTAAGTAATCTTAAAAATAAATTTTCATCAAGTGAAGACTGAAACAATCATCAATTTTCCAAAAACCTCAAACTGAAATATATATCTAATGATTTACAAAATATAAATTCCTATTTAAATAATTTTTACGTCAATTCAGACCCTTGGCAAGTGAATAAAAATGTTGATTCAATATCCAATAATAATAAGGTCATACTTATAAATACCTTGGAATAAAACATGTTCAACGTATTGATCACTCCACCATGAAAAAAGACCTAACAACAGAGTTACATAGACGGGTAAGACGACTGTTGAAAACCAAACCTAAGAGTCTGGTTCAGGCTATTAACACCTACGCGTGTTCAGTGCTCAGTTACTCTTTCAGTATAGATAATTGGTGCAAGACTGACATTGAACAATTACAACGGAAAGTTCGAGTTTTACTAACAAAAAAAAACTCAAAATCATCATCCAAAGAGGTCTGTCGAGCGTACAACTTTGCCATGGTATGAAGGAAGGAAAGGCTTGGCCGATATTAGCAAACTACTAAAACAACAAATTTCTAATTTGCGTAGTATTTCCAGAAACTCGCAGAATTCTCTGATCTACACAGTCATATGCCAGGTTGATAACTCAACACCACTGTGACTAGTCTCTTCGAGGTGTCATTCCTTTGTACGCAAGACTATATATATTATATATAATACATATTGTTTCTGGTTAGGGAACCTTCATCAGTTGCGCTTCCCACAATTGAATGCCCTGTCGAACACTTCTTTATGTATTTGATACATTTGGTTAAATTTGAAGGCGCGAGATGTAAGACCGACATCTAGGATTTTCGAGAAAATCCTGACACAGACGTTCCGAATCTGGAGCCGTTCCGTGTAATTGCTGTTCTCCCTTAACTCCTAGGACAGAATGTCCAGATAAAATTTTCAGGTTACTTCATCTGTCAGAGATATTGAATAATCTCTTCAAGGTGTCATTCCTTTGTACGCAAGACAATATATATTATTTATTATATATAATACATATTGTTTATGGTCCTATTAGATATAGAGAGGTTAAAAGGCATAATTTAGTACGTTTGCTTCCCTGTGTTTTGGTAAAATTTGCTTTATAATATATTACGTAAATGCCGGGTTATACCCTGAATGTATTCATATACAACCCCGCAAATATTTTCAAAACATATCTAAACTAGTGTGATTAATAAATAATGCTACTAAAAGCTTGATAATAATAAACAATGTTCTCAGCATTTTGTTAGTATAGAAAGCGGTTTTGTACTGTAAACTGAATATTTTGCGTGAATTGATTCGTTTTCAATAGCTTTTGTGGTTCTTTACAATAAGTTATTATCGACCACAAATATTAATGTTAGTCCTACATTAATGTTAGTCCTAATTCAAAGTTATCATTTTAGCTGAAGATTAGCTTGTGTATTACAAAAAAAAATGTAAATTTAAAGACTCTTAGTCAAATCGACAAAGTTGTAAAAGTTTACTTATAAATTAATTGTAAATATTATTAAACAAATGTAATAATGGCTGTAGGCGAAATATTGCCGCATTTTAGTGAGACAAAAAAAACAGGAGAATACAAAATTATTTATTATCCTACGATAAATATAAGTTTAAAATTTAGGCGTTGTGAATTTATTGTACGTATTTTAATACAAACTAAGCCGACAAAGCATTTTTTTAGTTATTTCCAGGGTAATCACAAAACAGTTATTATCTTCACATAATTAGATCTTCAGAATTCAAGTAGAAAGTGGCTACATACTAGTCCCTTTAGTTCAACGAATATGACTAACTGCAGGTGATTATATTTTTAAGTTATGTTTTAAATAGAGTTTCGTCTCCAAAGTACTGAACTTGTCAAACATCCACTAATTTGCTCATGTACCTTTAGTAACGTTTGTTAAATAAAATCACATGCGAATAAAAATGTTACAACACGAAATTATGAAATAAAAGACATCGGATTCTAAATTGTAAAGCTATTACTGTGACAGCAGTTTTATTTTGTATCCATTTTTGTTTCATGATGAATTATTAACTTTCGCGATAACTTTCTGTACTGCAATGAAAACGAATGTCAAATTAACTTCCTGACCTGGATCAAATGTATTTGGAGATTTGTTTAATTTTGCACAAAAATGTAAATATCCTTGTTAAGAACAGTACCTTGTAGCACTCTTTACAATACTCACTACTCAATGAAACGGAAATGCAGACAAAAATGTTTGGGACGTAATTTTAGGCTTTAGGGACATTAATTAATAAAAGTACTTATAAAGAAATACCAGATAGATATGTCAATTTTATTTTTATGTATTGGATAATATTTTTTAGTTATGAATTTATTACGATAATATATTTAACAGAAATATATTGTTTTCAAGATAATAAAGTGTCAAATCGTAATATTGTTTACGATCTGAACTAACAAATCGTTTGTATCACACGAAATTAAGATAAATTAATCTGATAATTAATCTAGACAATTTAAATTGTTGAAGCTTTTATTGACATTATTATTTCTTTTTGTATTAGTCGAATAATAGTTTGTTTGTAATGATGAACGCTCATATTGGTGGCTCATTAACAGGGTTTGTCATGTTCAGAAATAACAAGAAATATTATTGGTTACTGCAAGAAAATGTAAAAACTTTAGCCCCAAAATCATGTTCTTCTACTAGAGGTCAAATTATCTTCATTACTATTTGTCACATTTATCTATACTCCTAAATTCTTCTTCATGACCTGACAGCTATAGTAGGTGTCATGAACTCATCTGGAATTCATGATGGCGGATGTTGTAAGTACGGATGAAACCATACGTGTATGATTTAGTGAACGACAAGGAGACTTTATTTGTGGACGTTTGCTGAAAATGCATCAAAGCAACTAAAAGACAGTTTTGCTACTATGAATGAATCGTGTGTCTGCCAATATGGTTCTAAAACTAAAAGAACCAGAAGAACACTCCTCGACGTCGTACATTCAAGGTGCTTCCAACAGCTGCAAGGGTGATTTTCAGTTATTTGTCAAAATTTACATAATAGTTCGCTGAACCATGAAGACTTTGCTATAAGTTATACCCCTTGTGTTGCATTGACTGTAGTCATGTGGACTTCCAATTTATGGAACGTGCGTCATATTCTCCAAAGTTGACCCCTAACACTAAGGTGTTCCCAAAACAACGAAAAATTTGCGTGAAAAAAAAAGAAGTGAGGGTAATATTATATCACTAAATGAGTGGTTTTCCGAACTGGAAAAAGCCTTCATTTATTCATTAGGATTAAGGAACATATTGTCAAAAAAATTGCCAAATTTTTTTATGTTCTTATTATAATAGGGGGAAGCACAGCATACGGATCACTCCCTGTATAGGGTAGGGACCAAGTAGATAAAACTCAAAAGTCTGAAAAATCAACGGGGCAGATATGAACAGAACAATAAAGGTAAATGTCTTCGTTTGACATTGAAAACTGGTGATATCCAGATAAATTATTTTAAATAATTGGGGAAATGAAGCAAAAATCTACTATTGGATTTTTCGTGTTGAAATCTCAATTCTTTGTTGGCGCTTGTTGCTAAGAGTTTCAACGTTTCCTGAATTAATTTAAGTCATTACTTTATAGACGTAATCTTTGTATTTAATTGCAATATCCGTATTTCCTTTATCCGCATGAGTAAATATAATCTTGCCGACTTTTATTTTGTCTCTAAACAGAACTGCAACATTGTAGTAATTAAAAGAATTGAATAATTTTATCACTAAAATCTTTCAGACGTAAATAAGACAATTAGTCAACGACAATTGAAACTACTTAAAAATGATGTTGATCTTTTAACTTTACAAAAACGTTAATATTGCCAGTTTGCAAGTAGTTGAAAGAATGTAATCCTTATAGGAACTCATCTTTTTTCTCAGAAATGGATAAATGTCAAATTAAGGATGTGTAAAAAATTAAGCTTGTAAGAACCCTAAGAGAGAAAGAGAGAGAACATTATTTACTACTTAAAAATCTGGGTCAACTTTAATACTTAAATATACATTTAAATGTAATTTTCGACTATCATACGATCTGATGAAGGGTGAAGATAACGACGGAAACGTAGTACACTCCTCAAGTATACCTAAAATATAGTTATACGTTTTGGGGAAACTGTAATCCAAGAATATATTTAGAAATTTCCTGTTTTTTGTAAAATCAATATCTATTAGACAACAAATTATGCCCACTTGATCTTTGAACTTTATTTCAGCTAAATCTAACTTTGTTCAAATAGTTACAGTAATCGGTCCATAGCATAACAAATAAATAAACGACATAAATACATTAGGCTTTATTGCCACACAGTACAAACTATTAACAGGACAATATTAATGTAACGATAAAACCAAAGAAAAACAAAACAAATGCCCTCTTACGAATATAATAAAACTATATAAATTAGTGGCTCTATTCAAAATAAACGGCCAAAGAGCCTTTATGAAACTTGAATTCAGTACAAACATTATTGAAATTGGAAATCACCTAATATACCGAAAGACGGAGTAGCTCTCTAAGTTCAGTTATTGCAAATTTCTTCATAAAATATTTGAACAAATGCCACTGAACTCGGCAGATAAGAGTCCCACCTGTTGGTACCTCTATATGGATGATACTTTCGTTATATGGAGTCATGGAACGAAAGAACTAAACAACTTCAAGAACAGACTAAACCTTCTTCATCCCAAAATCAAGTTCACGATGGAGATGGAAGACAATAAAGTTATCCCCTTCTTAGATGTGTTGGTTGAAAGGAAGGACAATGGTAAATTGGAACGTAAAGTGTACAAAAACCCACCCATATGGTCCCATATCTCCACAAACTAATTATTCTAAACAGAAAACAGGCATACCAAAAACTTTAGCAGATAGGGAGAAACCCATATATGAACCCCAGTACCTACCGAAATAAATCACCCATCTGAAATCAAGATATCTCAAAGACCAGCAACGGGTAGGCCAAACTATAAGTCACGGACAAAATAGGGAAGATTCTGATACATAACAACAGTACAATTTTTCTGAAGGTCGGTCAAGGATGCTCAAGATCTGAACACAAACGAAGTAGCAGATGAGTCAGCGGTAACTGAACATACACTGAGTTAAGAGAGACATTGTATCCTGTTCGAATATTAGCATGCATTAGCCATTTCGACCCCAAGATTTATAGAGAAGCAACTGAGATACAAAATATCCTAATAATTTCAACAGAAAAGAAGAAACAATAAATCTCAAAAAGAGTCTCGTCGATTGCTCTGAAAAACACACAATGCAAAAAGTCATCAGCCAATCAGAACGCACTATCCAAGCCACGCCCCCTACCGAAGGTATAAATATACGGAGCATCAATGCGGAGAACATAGCCAGTCACTAGATTGCGCAGCGATCAATGCCACATCGTCACCTTTGAATATGGCTACCATAGTTGTAGAAAACAAAAACTATGGCCGTGAAAGCCTTCATTCTATGATACAGAACCTTACCCATAACTAAGTTTTGTACTTATTACGGCTAAATAACCGAGTAAAGAAAAAAAATATATTAAACCCCACACCAAAAGCCTTAATTAAATGCTTAGGCGAAAGGGAAACACTGCTTACTATATAATTGAACTCTAGATGAACTTTCTTCTTGGTCAGAGACCCTACTTTACATTTAGGTACATTCAAAGTTGATTATTTTTCAAACACCAATCCCTAACTGTAAGTACGTTTTCTTGCAGGTAATATCAATCTACACTAAATACAATTTTTCAATCAAATGTAAACAGTAAATTCTTGATCCATGCATCAATTTACATAACAAACGTACTGCACTTCATAACATACAAATATCACTAGCGCAGGTGGTAATTTGTTTGTCTTCACGATCAAAAGGGACATTTAGTACGCGGATGCCACATTACACTCTTATGAGATAGTAAGATACAAATGTGCATATATATGTGAATGTGGCTTCTATAACTGTTCCTTTTAAAATCACGTAGCTTCAAACTATTACGTGGCAAATATGCAACAAAATGAAATGAAGGGTTAAAATTAATTAATAGCAATGGTCCTAGATTTGGTCCTTGTAGAACCCCCTATGTACCTAGCTTCCGGTTAGATCTAAACCATTAAAAAACATACTGGATTCGGTTGTGTAAATAAGAACTGTTAAAAGTAATAAATTGAGAACCAAACCCAAAATTGGCTAACTTTATAGAACTCCATTAATCAATTTGTCAATAGAGTGAAATTATTGTAAGAAACATCTACTAGATTTTTATTTCTTCAAGGGACTTCAAGGCTTATACTAGTAAGGTTAGCAACAGTAAACCTTTTATTTAGATATCCGTGCTGCGAATCAGCCGACATTTATTAAACAGATTAGTAAGAAAATACACTTAAAAACAATGTGCTTCACTGAGTACAGACCCCCTAATTAGATTTATAAAGTTGACAAAAATATATTTTAACCAGATCTCATAAAGATATCAGAACAAAATGTCCGCAATTGGTGGCAGTTTCTTTTAACCGACTTCTATGATTTCTACCTTCTATCTGTTCAAGTAGTCTATCATTTGTTTTAAGGCTGGCGTGACAACTAATGATATGGTTTCATTAATTTCCCGTTCAAAGCGGTTATTGTATGTTAATATAAAAGAATTATTATAAATATTAACTTCGCATCTGGGCATATAATCTTTACTGTTCGATTTTTCATATGAATAAATCTCACGGAAGGTTGGTGCTTGGTCACGGATCTTGGTGAAAAGTAAGTGCCCAGGTTGAAAGAAATATTTATATGCAAAATGCAATGCATTAAAAATTGTTATTTTTACATTTCTTTTAAAATTTAATAATACTCAATGCCATATTCATATTTTAATAAGAACCCACTCATCATGCCCTATACTAACGTAATGGAACACAGGGGCAACAGTTACTGGCAAGATAATTTGTTGAAGAAGTAAAACTAAATCATATATCATATTCGTTTAAGAAAAATTATTTTCATTATCAATCCAAACTTTTGCATTTAATTGAAATAGCATCAACATATCCCAATATCTCGCAAGATATCCTACAGTATTTGAAGTAGAAGGTCCATCCATACACGAAGGTACAGAGTGAAATGGTAATGCAACGGTTGAGATGTTCTTCGACAAATTTCGTAGGTTTAATGTGAACTCTTTTTGAAAGATATTACGGTACTGGAAGAATAGAAGAAGGGTATCACTTATACACAAAAAAATACAGGAGAGATCAGTGCGAGAACTATATAGGGTTATTCACGTATTACGACACGGAATATTATGACTAAGATACTCATTTTAAACGATCTTTTTTTTTGTAGGTTCATATATATCCTTCAGACGAACATTTTAAAATTATTTTCTATTTATACAGGGTTTCCCAGAAATGTGAAAGTATCAAAGTTTTATTTTTTAATTGTATGCCCTGTATATTATTACATTTTCGTTATCTACGATTAAAATGATAAGTTGTTTCATAAAAGTTTACTATACCTAAACCCCATAATTTCGGTAATATTCACTATTTTATCAAAATATAGTGATTATTTAAAGGGTTAGTGTCTCAGCATACTCTTTACTTGTTTCCAACCAAATTCCGACTGGGGTCTCCTGAAGCATAATATTTTGTGTTGCACTTGTGGAAAATCCAATATTTTATACAAGGTATGAAGTAAATACCAATTAATTAACCAAAATTTTAAATGACAATTACTTCTTTAAATTTAATGAAACACCCTGTATTTTATGTCACCACATTCACAGAAGACAGACTTATTTTAACTTATTTAATATTTAACAAGATAGCTATGAGAATTTGACAATTTTCATTTAATACTTTTCTACATATTATGCAAACAATTTTTTTCCTGAAAAACAAAAAATGACAGGTTTGAGGCCAAAACATTTTATTAACATTAGTTGCTGGTTAATTCATGAAGTAATAGTGGGCTTAAAACAATAATATCGGCTCATAATAAATGTTCGATATGTCATCCGTCTGACTCTAAACATAAATGTATCCTTTTTTCAAAACTTTTAGCAACATTTGTCAACATATCGACGCATATGCTTTGGAAAGCTTCTCTAATGTGGTCCTTCATATAATCCGGGGTTGTTGGGGCGTGTTATAGACAATTCCTTTTACGTATCCCCATCAAAAGAAATCCTGAAACAGGCACCTATACAATGCTAAAAATGTCAGCGATTCCGACATGGTCTAAGCACATGCTACCTAAACGAAAGATGAGTAAAATGCACGGATCACCCAAGGCACCGTGAAGTGAAAAACTCATCATCTGTCAACTGTGGTCAAGGGTTAAGAACACTAGCTAGTTATAGAGCTTGCAAAAGTACCCTTGAACCTCCATGACAACGCGTGCAAATGCCTGAAAAGACAAAGCAACGAATAAGCGAAAAAGCTAAGCTAACTAATGATCTTCGAATGGAAATAAAGGCACTCCTCAAAACCATAGAAGACTTATAAAAAGCTATAAACATAAGCCAAATAAGGCAGGGCGACAACAAGGGTATCCTTAGGGAAAAGAGGACAAAGAAGAACACATAACAAACATAATACAACTTATACCCGCACAAATGCGAAAGACAGTTGCTGATATACGAAAAATGCACCAACAAAAACAAACGAACAGCAACTTTTTACAGAGATGTCAGCGATATTGCAGAAGGAAAACTGAAGCGTGCTGGAAGTATTCAAGACCGGTGTGCTGAAACTATGGTCAAACGCGGGTTTAAATTAATAAAATAATTACGTGCAAAGTGCAAAATGTGAACCATGTTAGTCAGAAAAAACACCCATGCAAAAACTGCAACTAAGAATTGACATTCTAGAAACCACAATAAACTAATCAAAGAAAGCAGAGAAATGGCAATAAAATACAAAACACAACCAAAGGGAACTTGTAAAATAAAAAAAGTAGTTGAATATTAAAAACAACTATATACATTCTGCAATAACAGAATAATTAATAGATTAAAAGAACAAAAATAGAGCATCGATATAAGAGCCCCTGAAATTCTCGAAATACAGAAGACCAATAAATAAGAGAAGTACTTGTGGAGGTAGTGTAGGTAACAGCCAAGAACATGAAAACAGCGCCCTCATAACATTCATCCACAAGAAAGGTAGTTAAGAAGATATTCGGAATTACAAAGCCATAGAGTAGTGTACAAAGTATCCTCTAAGACCAATTAACAAACATATAAAGTACAAAGATTCCCTTCAACCATTCGAGCAAGCTAGATTCCAAAGTGGCATGAGCAAAAATGAGTTTTCTACCATGTATAAGAAGGGGCTCACGCTGGGGGGATCTCTCTCAAAAAAGGAAGAGGACCTCTCGATTGTTTTCGAGGCATAGTAGTTGCTGGGCTATTACGTTAAAAATAGTATATGTGAAGTTAAACCTTTAGAAGTGACTGTCTTCCAAGCGCTTGTATAGAAGTTACGTTGGAGTTAAATTCCTTCGTTTTAGTTTTGAGTTACTAACTGAGTGAATAAGGTATAACTAATCTAAAATCAAAATATGTTAACGCCATAGGCGGATCCAAGGGGGGGGCATGGGGGAGATCAACCCCACCCAGAGCCTCAAAGTTAGTCAATTTAATATTAAAACTAAGTAATCTTAACTAATGATGTGCCGGATATCCGCGGATATCCGAGGAAGAAGAATACTCCGTATCCGTATTCCTTAGTTTTTGGCGGATTTTTTACGAATCTATAAATTAAAAATTAATATATATTTAATTCATAGATAAAATTTTATATATAGGTGATTAGGTAACAATGAAATATTGTAAAATTCCATTCAGATTATTTTTTATTTTTTAAAGTCGTATTTGCCACCTTTATATTGCAAACATTTATCGTAGTGAAGTGAGTACCATACCGATAGTACATAATGAAATATTGTAAAATTCCATTCAGATTATTTTTTATTTTTTAAAGTCGTATTTGCCACCTTTATATTGCAAACATTTATCGTAGTGAAGTGAGTACCATACCGATAGTACATAACTCAAAGGTACTAAATTAACTATCTTTATAATAAGATCTATCACATATCTTGGTAATAAGCTTATTAAAATGATGATATATTTAAACATATATTATAGGAAGTTTTTATCAAATATTATTTAAAATATCTTTATGAGATAAATTGGGTTAAATCTTCGTGTTAAGCTTAATAAAATAATGAAATATTTAGGTATTATAGATCACTTTTACAATAAGAAAAAAAAACAAAACTTAAATCTTCGTAATATTTTAAATTCTAATTAAGTAAATTAATACTTCGTGGCACATAAAAGTGTTGACATTAGATTCAAAACAGAGTGACAATTAGAGAAACTTAAAAAAAGTTAATTAAAAGCCATAATTAAAATTAAGTAACGGTAAATTGTATTTCAAAAAGAGCAACTTGGCAGCTTTATCAATTCCTGCTGCACTAAAAAGTATGTGCGAGCGATGTGACTGAGACCTCCAAGTGACAACTTGTCCAGTCTATAACTATCATACTTTAATGTCTTTGGTTATGAGAGTTAACTCTTATAGAGGTCAATAACTTTTGTACATAACAGATTGTCTCTTTCCAAAGGTGTATGTGCAATATTTACCGCCGCGTACTCTAAAAAATTAAGATCTGTATCCGTATCCACGGATCTTGGGACCAAATATGTGTATTCAGATATTCGCGGATTTACAATTTTAATAATTCGGCACATCACTTATCTTAACCCCAAGAGCATAGAAGAAGGTCACTTCTATGGGTTTAAACAACATAGTGATCATTTCAAATATAATAGTCCAAGAAATATGGGTTTAAAATTATATTTTGGAAAATTTAGTACAGGATCGCCTGGTTAACGTAGGTCAGAATTGCCAACTAAAAAGGAGCGATGCAAGCTGTCTACAGCGTCTTATAGTTTAATCCTTCATCTTTTGGACATTAAACTGGAACTACAAAGGAATTAATATACATGAAGAATATGCAAACAACTGAGGTTCGTTGATGACATTGTCTAAATAGCTAAAAATTCATATTCATAGGAACTGTATGGATGAAATTCGGAAGTCAAGTTTACAATACCAAACCTACTCAAAAACTACTGACATACAGTTGTGAAATCTGGATTCTGAAAAATAACACTACACGAATACTTTCAAGATATACAAAAGTCTCTGCAGAGACTAATCATCGGAATACGAAGGAGAGTCCGAAACAAAAACAAAAACAAGCCACTAAATGGACAGTAAAATTTATCCCATAGCAGTTAAAAGCGTACAAGTCCAAGAAGAAACGCGTGGTACCAAAATATTGAAACTCAGAACTAAAATTATTTCCATATTCAATCTATTAATCCCTGAAAAGTTTTTGAAACATGTCCATATACAACAAGTTTTAATATCAATTGACAATTTGAGCAAAGTTTTTATATTTTTTATATCGTCGTATATGGTATCACAATGATTCTTAAAAATCAAAGGAGGTCAATAAGAATATAAAATTTTGATCAAGGATTTGGTAAATTTTTACATAATTTTTCCCGAATGCTGCCTTCGAGCGCGCAAACAACGACTTCTAAAATCGAAGTCTTAAAAGTCGCATTGTTCAGTTTGTTTACCTGAGCTGGAATCAAACAGCAGAAAAGTAACTTTTGGGGTAAAGTACCTCTATAATTACATTCAAAAACAACGAGGGGAACAACAGGAAATAAAAGGCACTAATTTGTAAGATATGAAGCTAAAATTATGCCGTCTAAATTTAGAAACGGACGCAAGACGTTTGATGATACAACACAGGTATAAAAGAAGTCTACGTTTTGTTTATGTACATTTAATAATATATATGTATGTGATTATACTTCAAGGATATTTATTCTATTCGTTCTTTTCCATATTTGGCCAGTTTTGTAGTTGTTTAACTAAAATTATGTAAGTAATGAATCTTATTTAGTGTTTAATCTTGTGAGTAATAAAATGTTTAGAGATTTATTGAAATTCGGCTCGAAGGACCAAAAATTTAAAATCTCTTTGGGTTTGTCTGTATAAATTAAATTTTGTTATATTAAAGCGGCTCAAAAAAAATGGACCAATTTACATGTTAGTTTAAATAAAATAAATTTCGCACCTGACACCAACTCGTACTGTAACGTCGTCTTCCTCCATTTTTCGAAAATCTCAGAAAATTTCAGAACAAAATTACATGTGTCCACTTTCACACGTTGTTCTAGCACAAACCTTTATTTAAACATCTATTCAAACACTTCCAAATCCACACGTTTGTTTTGTATGACAAACCAAATTAGCGTGTTTCATAGCCGACCGGCACATTTTCATGAATCGACTTGTATTTATGTAACTCGAAGAGTTATGACTGTTTTGACAAACGTCAAATCTCTCATGTAAATAACAAGTGAAAGTGTTTTAACTTAACCTATACGTAGTTACAACCTACGAGGGTCAGAACCGTTTCTCATTCTTCTTTCGCTTTACGTCGAGAGACTCGGATGGATATTGAAAACAAAACGACAGCGCGACTGCTCGCTGACTGAACTAGCACGAGACTGTCTAAACGCTCTTGGTGCTCTTTTGTAATTCATCGCATTTTGCACGAGGATACTACTACCTGTTTCGGGCAGTTGCGCCTTCATAGACACGAATTATGTTTACCTTACCTGTGATAGGTGCATAATATATATTGGGATCTATCAGTTTTATGCTGTATATGAAGTCACAATACGGACATATTTTGAGTATTGCATTTTTATTTCGTCTCTTTAATGAGATTTTCTCGCCCCACTCATTTTTAATCGACTTCAAAAAAGAAGGAAGTGCTCAATTCGTCTGTATCTGTTTTTTTATACACCGATTACTCGCAAACGGCTCAAGGAATTTCGACCGTTTATACTGGACCCTGTTCCGGAGGATCGGGAAGTAGTCCCATAATTTTTTCATTAACCTAGCTTGTACCGTTTCTTATAAAATCGGGAAAACATTTTTTAACGCTTTCTTATACACTAAAATTTGGTGGAGTCGCTGGAATTAAAATTTAACTGCTCGGCACTTGGGGTAAATTGTAAATATATATGTTACGGTAAATGTACACTCTTGGGAAATGTACACTTTTACCGTAAAATGGGTACATTTCCCAAAAAGTTAGGTATATGTGAACTGAATATAATGTATATAATGTACATTTCCCGGCAAATGTGTACTGTTACCTTCATGTTTTAAGAAAAGTTAGAATACAAATAAATTAAAAATGTTGTTGCAGTAAAAAAATATTTATTTAAATAAACATAATACAAAAGGCTTTAATAACGAAAATTATTTTAATTAAAAAATGTACCTAAATAGCAAACAAAACATACTTTTCTTTGCATATTATATAATATGTCGTAAGTTATCAAACAAATAATAATAATAACATACTTTATTTTAACAGTTAAATTTTATAAAACTTTAAAGGAACATATAGAAATTTCATAATGAAAAAAGTTTTATTTATTTGAGCAAGAATTGCTATTGTGGCCCTTGGAATTACATAATATTCCAGCATTCTTACAACTGCATTTTTTTGAGGAACATATTCCTTTACAGATGCATCTATTAAAACCTTTTCCACCGGTAAGGGACTGCATTCCTATAATTTCTCTTACCGATTTCTCAACATCTTGAGGAACATCTTCGTATGATATCAACTTTTGTTAGCAAATGGCGAATTCATGCCTAGAATAAGATTGTTTTAAAACTCCGTGTTTAGTTCCTAATTTATATAAATTTTTGTCGTCATCTCTAGACCAAACAACGCAAATCAAATTTTTTGGATCCGTTTTACCACGATCAACGTCTGGAATCGAAACTCTAACTTATCACCAGTCACAATTTTATTTCGATTTCGTAATTTGTATGCTCACATTTACCAAAACGACATGATCATTGTGAATTTAATATACATTTCCCTTATTTGAAATTGTAAATGCACATTACACAAACGAGGAGGCAAATGTGCACAGTGTGTATTCATAAATCAAACAATTTCTTTTTATTAATAATTTTAATAGAAAAAGTTATTCTTGATAAACAGATTTGCAGGGCCTAAAACGTAAACAGTAATCATTCCATGTCATTTTTTTAAGTGTAGACAAGATTTGCCATCAAAGAGGAATTTTGATTAGAAATTAAAGTATCTTCATTTTGGTTAAGATCTCTAAAATTCTTATCAAATACAAGTAATTAGAAATAAAAACTGTATCTACTTATGCCATTGCACAAAAAATTGTATAATAAGTATTTCTGTAACTTTTCCAACTTATATAACGGGTGGGCCATCTAACTTTTTTTTAAATGCTATAAAAAAAACTAGTGAATATTTTTCAATTTGGTTTTTTTTATTCGAAAGTACAATCCTTCCGGTTATTTATGGAAAACAATTTCATTCAAATGGCTTCCACGGCTGGCCTCAGTAGCTAATTCGGCCGGTCCAATTTTTCAATACATATTCAAGTGTATGAGGCTGTATTTCAGCGATGCAAGCACGAATATTGTTTTTGAGCGCGTCAATTGTTTGTGGATTATCGGCATAACACTTGTCTTTAACAACGCCTCACAAATATTAGTCCAGCGGTGTCAAATCGCAGGTTCTTGATGGCCAATTGACATCTCCAAAACGGCTAATTAAACGATTTTCAAATCGAGTGTGGCATAACTCGAAATTCATGGGCACGATTTGTGGCACGTGGCACCATCGTGTTGAAACCAGATGCCGTCCATGTCCAATTCATCAATTTCCGTGAAAAAAAATCGTTCAACATGGCCCGGTAGCATTCGCCATTCACAGTAACAGCTGCTCCTTCCTCATTTTCAAAGAAAAATGGGCCGATGATGCCGCCAGACCAAAATCCACACCAAACAGTCACTCTTTGGGAGTACATTGGCTTCTCAACGACCACATGTGGATTTTCCGTTTCCCAAATTCGGCAATTTTGCTTGTTAACATATCCACCGAGGTGGAAATGAACTTCCTCCGAAGCGATAGCGCATTGGATGGTCTGTTGGCTTCAACTCCTGTACCAATTGAACTTTATACGGTGTCATTCCGAGGTCTTTATGCAAAATTCTCCTCAAAGAAGTGCGCGAAATGTGCATTTCTCGCGATCGATGGCGAGTTGATGTGCTCGGAGTATCGGCCACACTTTGTGCTACAGCATCAATATTCCCCCGTGTACGCACAGTAGGAGCACGTTGACGTGTTGGTTTGTCAATGAGCAAACCAGTTTCACGCACTTTTTTCACAAATTGTCACATACGGAGCGGACGGCGCTTCTTTTCCGCCCATAGAAGTACGGCATTTTCGCACACATTCGGCAACAACACACTCACTTTGGAAATAATTTTTGAGTATTTCCCAACGTTATTCAAGCGTATATCCAACCATTTTCGTTCACGGGAGACTTCAAACTAATTTTCTGTCAAAACAGATCTGACATAAATGTTACCGTGTTGAAAATGACCGCTAGTTCAAAAAAAAGTTAGATGGCCCACCCACTTGTAAAATTTTATACAATAAAATGGAATAATTTTAACACATTCTTAGTTTTATTGGCGTTCAATATATAATATATAATGACTTAATAACACCTTTCTTTACTGTATTCGGATGATTTGAATTGAAATTTAGGTATCTGTTAGTATAAGTTGGGTTTCCTATAAACGTCTGTTTCGAATGAAGATTCTGTTGTTATTAATATGTCTAGGAAAGGTAGTTTGTTATTTTGTTCAACTTCTAGGGTAAATTTGATAGTTGGTTCTTTGTTATTTATGTCATTTAACAATTTATCTAATTCTTCAAAGTTGTGTTCCCAAATCTAGAAACAACAATTTTTTCTTACGTCAACTTAAATGTCATATATATGAAACTTTCATTTTGCATTTTATATTTGAATATACAGATTTTTGTTTGTATTGTGGTGTTATTTCCCAAGAACCCATAAAAATAACTAAAAACTGTAAAATAAATATATTTAAGAAACACAAAACAACTTCAAAAAAGATTCTTAGTTAAAATTCAAAAAATATGTTTTTCCTGTAACAATAAAATACTTTTTCCAAAGTCGAAACTTATTTGGAAAGTTCATTAATGAGTTGTATTTTGCAACTAGACTGTTCAGCTTGGTACCGAGTTTAGAACAATATTTAAATGTTGCAAATATTATTTACTTTTTAGTTAAGTTCCTTGTTCGAAGTCCGCTTTTGCTATTTTTTTAAATGTATTTATTTCATAATTGAAAGGCAAATCTTATACCCATCCTTCAAAAGTTATTCCCCTCACATCCTCCTAAGCGACCGTTTAATCCATTGAAAAAAACTGCAGTTACCACACAACAATGCTGTGACATAACTTTAGCGATTAAATTCGATTCAAGCTTTAATTGGTTTTCGACAATGCAACTAATTCCCGTCTGTTTTTAATATTTCCTGTCTATTCACAGAAGCCAACAAACATCGGGTCTCCTTTCTGTTCGCATCCTCTGTATTCTTTTTCTAACGAATACATAATCCTAAAATACATTAATGGGGGCAAGTTCATTAAAGCTTAAGTATGGAACTAAGAATAGGCGGGCATAAAAAAGACTTGAATGGATCTGCTCGTATAACTCAATGGAGTTTTCTTCACACTAATTACTTGTCGGTGAAACAATTCTGTGCACATAGAAATTGAAGAAAATGTTTTAGAATGCTGTCAGTGAAAAGTGAAAACTAGCACCTGGGAATAACAATAATTTACACAAACAAACATTTCAAATGCGTTCCATGGGTATTAGGCATTTCTTGAGAAGACCATACAATTACTTTCATCTTGGGCTAAATTCAATTCCTATACTAATGTTTAAAAAATATGCCTCAAAGCTCGGGTATTAGGCATTTCTTGAGAAGACCATACAATTACTTTCATCTTGGGCTAAATTCAATTCCTTTACTAATATTTAACAAATATGTCTCAAGGCTAGGGTGGAGACTTGTCACCCAAAAATAAGAAAAAAAGTTTTTATGAATGTATTTCCACAAATAAATCAAGCCATTATGGAGAAAAACCGTATTTTATAAACATTTAATTTTTCAAACCTTTAATAATAATAATCCTAGAAAATTAACAATTCAAGGAAATGATCAGCTATATTAGACTGGAACGTCACTAATATGATGGGAGTAACGTGGGAAATTATTTTATAAAAATAACTTTTTTCCAGAACGAAATATTGCATGATTCCTGTCTTTAAATCTTGCCCATATTGAATTTATGAGAAGAATCTGGGCGTAAGGAAACTTTTCGAGAAAAAAGTTGTTTGATTAATCACATGAATAAGATACACTCGCTTTCAAAAGACTTTTACCCATCCCTGAAGTTAAATAATTTGGTCAAGTGCGAGTTGGACTCGCATACTTAGGGTTCCGTACCACCTTCAAGATTCGAATATTCCAGTTTCAGACAAGCAGGGAATGAGTGCATTTTCTTATATTTACCCTTATATCTTTTAAAGGAAGCATTTTAAATTTATAAAAAATATACACTTTGATTTTACACACATAGACTGTTTATTTTATCTGCTTTAGGATTCGCTTGATTTTTATCACAATACATATGTATTTAATTTTCTAATTTGGCCCCCAAAAAGTAACATTAGAGTTTTATTATGCTAATAAACTTTCAGAGATGCCTTTTATAATCTACTGTCTGAGTTTTGAGGCTCTGTAGATTGGAAGAAAAACGGCAAGATAGGTCAAAGTTTAAATTATAAATTATTAAATGTTATTCAAATTATTTAAAAATATAAATAAAATATATTTTTCAAATTTTAAATGGTGTAGTTTCTAAAGTGGAAATTAAGTCGAAGTTTAATATTTTTGTTAATATCTTTTATACAAATTATTTAATAATATGATATATTTGTAATTCACATAATGAGCCTTTTATCTGATATATTACATGATGCGTTTGAAAATTGAATATTTATTTTCCATTTAATTGTATAATTTGTCCCTAAAATTACTATGGGGGTTTTCTAATAATTTATTTTCCGTTTGGCCTCCAAATAATAGAATTAGGGATTTTTTTCATATTTTTCCTATAAAAAAATGAGGTCTTAGAGTATGGGGAATAACGGGGAGAATGGGTAATTTTTTTAAAATATTTTTTATATATTTTAAAATATTCATTTTAAAAAAATTAAAAAAATATATTTGTATTCGTCATAAGGAGCCCTGGGATTTGATATATTACATGACACGTTAGAAACAATTATAATTTTTTATTTTACATTTAATACTATAATTTGCCCCCCAAAATGAATATTAGGGCTTTTTTCTAATTTTTCCAGTAAAGTTCAGGTGAGGGGCTATACTTCCAGTTTTTCAAAATTTTTCAGCTTATGGTTTCGGAGATAAGGGGTAAAATTTTTTACATTTTTGTTAATATGTTTTAATTAATTTTATAAATATGGAAAAAATATATTTGTTTTCTTCACCATGAGCCCTTTTATTTGATATATAACATGCTGGGTTAGAAACAATTTTAATTTTATATTTTCCATTTAATTCTATAATTTGCCCCCCAAAAAAATATTAGGGGTTTTTCCTTGTTTTTTCCAGTAAAGTTCAGGTGAGGGGCTATACCTCCATTGTTTTTTCAAGATTTTCCAGATTTTCGGAGATAGGGGGGGGATGGGTAAATTTTTTTTATATGTTTGTTAATATCTGTTAATTAATTTATTTTAAAAATATGAAAAAAATACATTTGTTTTCGTCATAATGAGCCCTTTCATTTGATATATAACATGATGGGTTAGAAACAATTTTAATTTTAATTTTACATTTAATTCTATAATTCGCAACTCCAAAATAAATATTAGGGGTTTCTCCTTATTTTTCCAGTAAAGTTCAGGTGAGAGGCTATACCTCAATTTTTTTTCAAAATTTTCCAGCATATGGTTTCGGAGATAAAGGGGGGGGAAGGGTAATTTTTTTATATTATCGTTAATATCTTTTTAAATAATTGATTTTTAAATATGAAAAAAATATATTTGTGTTCCTCATAATGAGACCTTTCATTTGATATATTACATGATGCGTTTGAAATTTTTTTTATTTTTAAATTTTTATTTAATTCTATAATTTGCCCCCCAAAATTAATATTAATGGTTTCTCCTTAATTTTCCTGTAAAGATCGGGCAACGCTCTATATTTCCTATTTTTTTCAAAATTTTAGGCTCAGTAGTTTTGGAGATCAGGGGGGGAACGGTCGATTTTTTTAGTTTTTCCCCCCAGAAGTACCCCTAAAATCAAAATTTTTTTCTTTTACGATATGTATTCCTGATCGGGTCACCAAACTATACATTGATACCAAATTTCAACCTCTTCCGTCCAGTAGTTTAGGAGAAAATGGCTGTGATGTGACAGAGGCAGAAATCCTGAGTGATATTATAAGGGTATCCGTATATTGTATATACGGAACCCTAAAAAGTGATAATATTTATTATAAAACTACCTGAATCGCCTCGGCTTCGCTCGGGCTAGACATTTTCGGCAGTTTGGACGTCCTTGACATTTTTTAGATTTTTCAAAAAATACAATATTTTTTCTGGACACCCTGATCACCTAGTGGTATAATATATACTTTACGAACCATTCTCATCTCTATCAAATATACATAAAAAAATTATTAAAATCAGTCGATTCGTTTCGGAGGAGTTCGACCACAAATACCGTATGGAAATGCTGTGGAACCTTTAGTATGTCACAAATGAAAACCAAACCAACCAAAGGTTGGTTTACTCCTTGATGATGACAACTTAGAGTTGTTGAAACAGCATTGAGTGTTAGAATGGAAAACTGTGTTTTAACATCCACAAATACCGTGACACGAGATTTTTATATATTAGATTTTAATGGATACAATTAAAATAACTTATTTACTATCCGCACTGTAAAATTTTATATGTAAAATAAGTTTTTTTTATTAAAATATTAAGTGAAAATGAAATTCAAGAATGAGCGTTATTTTACTATTTACTGTTTGGTATGTGGTAACACTGCGAAATGACAGCATTTGAGTTATCCGAGTTTATACGAAGTAGAATTATTTTTATGTGGCAAGAAGCCAGATAGAGAATGGACTGAACGAGCAGAACAAGTCGGTACCAAGAAATATTGAAGTGCAAAGCCGCCCTCGAACTGGCCGACTCCGTGTTACCACACCATGTAAAGGTATATTGACCAATCAGCCCGTCGGAGTTGGTCAATCACTGTTCCGGCCCTAAGATCGCAGGTAAAAACCTCTTATCATAGGGTAATTTTGAATGCAACAGTTTGAAAAAGAATTTTAGCTTCACGTTCTCGATCTAGTAGACTTTTTAAGGGTCCCCATACTAATTGCTGGTCTACAGTGGGCCAGAGCTCTCCAAAACTGGGATTTAGTTGACTAGAGAAACTGATGAGTTTGAACTACTAAGAGATGATTACCGAGTAAGGACTTGGAGAGAGGAGTAAAGGAATACACACCGGAAACAGCGATTGGAGTTGCCCTTACCGTGGCAGGACAGAAATGTTTTAGGGGGTACAATGTTCACCAGAAGAACTACATTAATTCATATGCCAGGTGCATATTACCTTAATAATGGCATAAATACCTCTTCGTAAAGAAGTAGGTAACCAGTTTGTTTTAATGGACGACAATGCCAGACCCCACCGGACTAGAAAAGTTCAGAACTGCGTAATCACGATGTCATTAGATTGGAAAGCCATCGATGTCACCTGATATAAATCCCATCTAACATCTATGGTCAAGAAAGAAGAAAGCAATTTTTAACAGAATAATCGCACCCAGGACAACACAACAACTGATTGTTGATGCTACACAGGAATAGGAAAATCTATCTAAAGAGATGATTAATAAGTTGATTAAAGGTATGACCAGACGTGCGGATGCTCTTATAAGAAGCAGAGTTCCACTAAAATATTAATTTTCTTTGTTGAGTTATTTATTTTTGAGAAAATTTTAATTAAATTTATATATTAATTTTTGCCGAATTGTTTTAATTTAATTGATATACATTTATTATCACTGAAATAGAATTTATCTAAAACTTTTTTATTGTTTTTCTGTTAAGGTTGAACACTGACATTTAAAATTATTTAAAATATTAACGATATGCCTTATACCTGGGGGTACAAAACTTTTGAATACCAATATAAAATTTGAAATAATCTTGAAAATCCTAGATACGTCAATTTACACAAAAAACCTAAGATGCAGATAATTTTAAAAAGGTCAAACAAAGCAAAACTATGAAAAATACCAATGAGAAAAAAATGCCAAAAACATCATAAATGTATAAAATAACAAACATATCAGATTGTCAAATCCTCAACAACAGCCAAAATTGTCAAAATATCAGAGCGTACAAATTATATAACTAAATGTCGAATTAATATGTTTTCAAACTATTGTGTAGCTAAGCTAAATGAGGTAAAAACAACATAATAAAAAATTTTAAAATTATCAGCTTACTTCACTGTTGCCAAGATGTTGTTGAAATCTACTGCTGGGGTTATTCATTGACAATTTGAAGACTCACAATATCTAGATCTTTGCAACGAAAAAAATTATCAAAAATTCCTCAAATTATTTTTCATAGTATCAAGTGAAAAATAAAATGATTATTAACTAATTTGTACCGCCCCAACTCAGAAATGAGATACCTCATCTCAAGGCTTTCAAAAAATGCTGTTATATGATTAAGTATTCTTCAGTTCTTCAGTTAATTAAGAACAATTTAATTAAAATATATTATTTTATTAACAATTAATTTATTAATGTAATAAATGTTGCAAATGATTTCTATTATTTTGGAGTCAATATACAATATCTTCAAACTCTTGACGCATTTGTAAATGTTTCTCGAGAAGTAGCTCGACATTTTTCAGTTATCCCTTCCTGCAGTTCCTCTACTGACTCAGATTTTAAAAACAACGGATTTCAGGTCAGCACAGAAAAAATCGATTGACTTTAAGTCAGGGGATGTAGGTGGCCAATTGACCCCTGTCAATCCACTGATTGGGATAGTGGTCATCTAACTAAGACTACATCATCCGGAGATGCACCGTTTTGCTAGAAATGTAATAAATTTTCGTCTAAAATGGTCTAAATATCATCCACGGAGCAAGGGGCCCTTCATAAAATACGGCCCGCTAAATTTTGCCTTTTAGGACCCCCTCACCCCATTGTCAGGCTGCGTCACACTTTATGCGACCCCCTTTATAAATACTTCACACAAGCTAGTCATCGGCCGTTTAAAGTCTTGCTTTCATTTGCTATTGAATAGAGAGCGCAGAATCCGTGGACGCTCTTAAGTAAATATACGAAATGTATAGTAAAAATATTTATATATTTACAAAGATTAAACGTACGACTTTCTATCCTAACAGAAAAATGAAACAAAAACAAGACTAGAGAAAAATGTAATTAGAAATGTGTGAACTGCCAAGGTGACATTTCCTTAGACCCCCTTTGTCACATCTCGTCGCGCTAACTGAGACTTCCCTCCTCCCTCCCCCCCTTGTACGAACGTATTTTATGAACTACCCAATAAAAAACACATGTCATAACCTAGAATCTGCCTCGTTATTTCAAATCCCATGCAATAACGTTAATGTTGACAGAACTTTTGTTTCAATAAGTCAAGCAATATTTCAATTAAAATCTCATTCGTCTGCTTTTGTAACTATCTTGTTGTAGGACCTGGTGTTTTAAACACACCTTTATTACAAGTTTCCTCCAAAAAGTTACTCACTATTTTTTGTATGGAATTGTTGCCTAATCTTGCATTAAAATCATCCTTTATATTTATTCGGGACAATTTGTAATTTGTTGTAAATGCCATTGTCTATGATCTCGACAGAGATAGGCTTATTTCAGGGTTCGAATCCTGACATGGGGGCATTAGTAGCACTCCATCTCATCTATAGACACGCAAACATGACCTCTTTACCACTCTCCCTCGAAAATTCTGGAAAACGTCTGCTAAGGCGTCGTAAATAGAAGTTATATCTCAAAAGAATTTATGAAAGTTAAGACATCCCAAATACAACATATATTTGCAAAATTAGCGATGATAGTTTCCTATATTGTGATTACCATTTACTTCTGAATTGAACAATAGCTGGCAAACTATCAAACAGGTGAGTCAATACTGACAATCCTGCTTAAAATAAACAAAAATAAAAAAGTTCAATGAATCTTTGACAAATTGCCAGCATTCAACTAAAAAATTAATTATGGGAAAATGACAAAAATATTTCATTTCTAATTTCGGAAATACCACTTTTAAAATAGTCTTTCTTGTATGTATACACGATTTATTTTTATACTGTTCATAATTTTTCAAAGAAAAGTCCTTTACTCCTGACTTTTGTCTTTACACTCAAAGAACGGTTCAATGAGGACGTTGTTATTGAGAAAATACTAGTTTTTATTAGTTTGACTTAATTATAAGGACAGTTCATTAGCTTACCGAAAGTTTATGCCTGCCTCCCTGGAAGATAATTTACCAACCATTGCACCGTGAATAAAGTCTATGAAGTAATTCATAGATTTGGGCCTTGTTATTCAAGATATAAACGAGAGTATCCTCACTGGTATCATTATTGATATTGACTGAAGAAATAGTATTATTTTAGACTAATTCGTTATTGGCTAAATGAAACATTTTATAAAAGATGGATTGGTAGACGACATCCTATCGACTGCCCAGATCGTTAACCAGATCTGACGTCTCTCGATTTTTTGTAGAAATATTTGAAGTCGAAGGAAAACAGCATCATCAAACGATCTAAAAAACAGAATAATATACATTTGTACTAGTATTCCATGTGACATATTTATATATATATATATATGACAGTTGAATTCGAGGTTAAGCCAGATTATTGTCAGAAGGGGCAATTGCAACATTTTGAGCTATTAATATATTAATTCTAATAGCAAGTTAGTTATAATCACAAGACGTAAGAAAAAATTAACACATTAAATGAATCTTAATAACTCATCGGATTTTAGCAAACAAAAAGGCGTTGACTAGAGAATAAAAATATATTTCAAATGAGGTATTACAAGAGTACCATTTCCAATGGAACAAAAAATTGATACTGGTTAACGTGACACATATCAAATTTATGTCAAAATTTAGTTTCATTCTCCAATTTTAAGTAGTTTTATAGGAGACAATAAAAGCACACACTGTGCATTTAATTCTTTATCGTTACAGTATTATTTTAAACAGCGTGGAATAGCCAAATGGAATAAATTCGATAACGAATAACGGAGAGCGTGTTGGAAAAAAGCTTGGACACGTCGATTTGTATTTTTAAATGAGCATTTTTTCAAAAAACAGTGACAGTGGCCAATACCAACTTTCTTACTTTAAAGGCAAGCCCTTGTATTTCATTTATTTTTTTGGATTCTCCAGAAAATTCTAGACATAATTCATGCACAATGTCCTACAACTATTTCGGAAATATTAAGTGTTTTTAGATTTATTACAAAAATTAACATTAACTAAAGAAAATTATTTTATTTTACAAATTCCCTACATTACACTAAAAACCTAATAAATAATACTGATTATTTCTTCATAATATAAAAAAAAAACAAAAAAAATATTAATGCCAATATAGGAAATATCCAAAATGCTCGCCGCGAACATCTTGGCAACATGCTAATCTATTATAGAAATATCTTCTAATGTTACTCAACATCTCAGGCGTGACAGATCTAATCGCAAGCGAGATTCGTCTTTTTAGGTCATCTAAGTTGAGGAATTTAGTTTTGTATACGGTACTTCTGACATATCCCCACAAAAAGTAGTCCAATGGCGTCAAATCAGGAGATCGTGCTGGCTATTCTATCGCTCCGCGCCTCCAAATCCACCGATTTGGAAAAATTTGGTCTAGGTATTGCCGGACATTGATTTCGTAATTGGGCGGTGCTCCATCTTGCTGAAATCATATTGTATTGGCAGGACCTTGTGGGTTTACGGGATCAGAATATAAGATTGTCAAAGCGGGCTCGACACTATTTTGGAGCAGTTCTAAATATTTATCTCCATTCAAGTTGCCATCAATGAAAAAGGGACCTACAATATGATTTCCAACAATTCCTGCCCAAACATTAATTTTTTCAGGATATTGCGTTTATTTCTCCATCATAAAGTGAGGATTCTCATTAGACCAATAGCGGCAATTTTGACGATTAACATGACCGTAAAGTGTAAATGGGCTCTCATCAGAAAACAAAACATCTTCTTATTGGTTTACATTGTTATCAAACCTGACGATCATTTGTTCACAGAAATACGTTATCCTATCGAAATGGTCTTCCATCAGCTCCTAAGTGGGCATCATTTCATAAGGATGCATTTTACTTCCCTTTAATACTCGAAAAATTGATGTGTGGCTGACGTTGAACAGTGGGGCTGCTTTTCGACCAGAATTATGTGGGTTTTCTTGAAACTCAAGCATAATATCCAATTTCTTATTATCACTTAGAGCATTTGCAGCTACTTTTTTTATCTGTCTTATATGACCAAGCTCGCGAAACTGCTTCCGTTTGTGTCCGTGTGTTAACTCCATAACCAATCATGATGAACCATATTTCTAATATTATTAAGTACAGTTAACGAAATCTCAATATCAAGAGCTAAATGGGAATTAAGTATTCAGTGTAGTGAAATAAATAATTTTTTTCTTTTTTAGGGTTCCGTATATACAATATACGGATACCCTTATAATATCACTCCGGATTTCTGCCTCTGTCACATCACAGCAATTTTCTCCTAAACTACTGGACGGAAGAGGTTGAAATTTGGCATCAATGTATAGTTTGGTGACCCGATAAGGAGTACATATCGTAAATGAAGAAATTTTGATTTTAAATTTAAATTTAAACTACTGAGCCTAAAATTTTGAAAAAATAGGAAATATAGATCGTTCCGTGAACTTTACAGGAAAAATAAGGAGAAACCATTAATATTAATTTTGGGGGGCAAATTATAGAATTAAATGAAAATTTAAACGCATCATGTAATATATCAAATGAAAGGTCCCATTCTGAGGAACACAAATATATTGTTTTCAAATTTAAAAAAATAATTAAAAAGATATTAACGAAAATATACCAAAATCTACCCACGCACCCCCCCTTATCTCCGAAACTATTAAGCGTAAAGTTTTGAAAAAAATCAGAGGTAAAGGGTCTGACCTAAAGTTTACTGGAAAAACTAAGGAGAAACCTCTACTTTTAATTTTGGGGGACAAATTACAGAATTAAATGTAAAATATAAAATTAAAATTGTTTCTAACCCATCATGTTACATATCAAATGAAAGGGCTCATTATTACTATAACAAATATGTTGTTTCCATATTTTAAAAATAAATTAATTAAAAGATATTAAGAAAATATAAAAAAATTACCAATTCCCCCCCCCCTTATCACCGAAACCATAAGCTATAAAATTTAAAAAAATACAGTTATAGCGCCTCACCTGAAAAATAAGGAGAATCCCCTAATATTCATTTTGGGGGCCAAATTATAGAATTAAATGGAAAACGGATCAAGAAATATATCAAATCAAACGGCTCATTGTGACGAATATTAATATTTAAATAAATATTTTAAAATATATAAAAGAAAATATTAAAAAATTTTCTCATCCCCCCCTTTATTCCTTAAACTATAAGACTTAAATTTTATTGTTTACAGGAAAAATACGAAGAAATCCTTAATATTAATATTGGGGGCCAAATTATAGAATTAAATGGAAAATAAAAAAATATCATCATCATCAAATGAAAGGGTTTATTATGAGGAATACAAATACACATTTTTCATATTTTTAAAATTAATTGTTTACAAGATATTAACATAAAGATATGAAAAATTCTAATTTCTCGCTTCATTTCCGAAACCATACTACCTAAAATTTTGAAAATAATTAGGGGTACTGGTGCTCACTTGAAATTTATAAAAAAATTATTAGAAAACCCCCATAGTAATTTTAGGGACAAATTATACAATTAAGTGCACAATAAAAATTCAATTTTCAAACGCATCCTATCAGATAAAAGGCTCATTATGTGAATTACAAATATATCATATTTTTAAATTATTTGCTTAAAAGATATTAACAAAAATATTAAACATCGACTTAATACCCACTTTAGAAACTACACTATTTAAATTATGAAATCTATATTTTATTTGTATTTTTAAATCATTTGAATAATAGATTTAATAATTTATAATTTAAAACTTGACCTATTTTGCCCTATATCTTCCAATCTACAGAGCCTCAAAATTCAGACAGTCGATTATAAAAGTCTTCCCTGAACGTTTATTAGTAAAATAAAATTCTAATGTTAATTTTTGGGGGGCAAATTAGAAAATTAAATACATATGTATTCTTATAAAAATCAAGCGAATCCTGAAGCTGATAAAATAAAAAGTCTATTTGTGGAAAATGAAAGTGTATATTTTTCATAAATTTAAAACGCTTCCTTTAAAGATATTAGGGCAAATATAAGAAAATTCACTCATTCCCTGTTTGTCTGAAACTCGAATATTAGAATCTTGAAGGTGGTAGGGAACCCTTAGTATGCGAGTCCAACTCGTACTTGACCAAATTATTTAATTTAATTTAATTTAATTTAATGAGAATCCAAAAATGAAATAATATACAGGGGCTTGCATTTAAAATAAGAAAGTTGGTATTGGCCACTGTCACATGACAAACCCTATATAATTTTTTTTGTTGAATAAATGCGCATTTAAAAATTCAAGCGTTTTTCCTTACAAGCACTCCTTTGTTCGTTATCGAATTTATTCCATTTGGCTGTTCCACACTGTAAATATCATACGACAGAACGTTATGTGATATTAATTAGGTATTTAACTTATAACAATAATTAAATTAAAAGTTAAATTAATTTTTCTTTTATTTTTTTTAATGTTTCAATGTAGTTCAGAGTATATTTCCTCTTAGTTTTAATTTTTTCTTAAATCTATTAAACCGCTTCGCTGTAATTAGAAATTCACTGTTTATTATGTTAACATAATTTTAATTATCTTGTTAAAACGTTTGTTTTATACTTAGGCAATAAATATCCTACACACTTTTCTCTTCCCATTCACGCATATTAACTATACTGTAAATCATGCCGGTTTAAGGATAGCCTATTATTTCACTGGATCGTAAAACCACCCATGTGTTAATAAAAATATTATAAAAAATTTTCAGTTTCAGTGGCTTAGTTTTTCACTTCTGTTACATTATTGAAAGTTGCAGGACTTATCTTTCAATCTAGATATATCGTACTATTTTTTTAAGAGTGTGTGTATTACAGTGCGAAAGACCAACATTTTTTCAGATATTGTACATAATAAACTCATTCATCGATTCTTCGACTATTAAAAATGATACCAGCTCAGGAGCTCATAGAAGATGATTTTGGAGAAATGATTTTTGTGAACAATTATCTGATTAGAATATGTTATGGATTTCTGGTGGGGGCACGTCACTTTTCCAATTTCACTATAATTATTTGGCACGTTTCCAAAACAATGTCGCACCTACTTTGACAAATTTATATCTTGATGTAATAAATCCTCAAGTTATAACGAATGGTATCAGCAAGATGGTCCCAGGGGCGGAGTAACGCATATGCAACATAGGCACGTTCCTAGAGACCCTAATTTTTGGGGCCCGAAAATTAGGTAAGGGGTCATTCATAAAATACGTTCGCACACAGGGAGGGGGGTGTTAGGTTCTCAGTTAGAGTGACAGGATGTGACAACGTTTAATCTTTGTAAATATATAAATATTTTTACTATATATTTCGGTCACAATAGCTTATTATTTTGTATATTTACTTAAGTCCGTCACAATCGGTTCGTCTGTACATCCAATATTGTAGAATAAAGAGCGTTCACGGATTCTGCGCTCTCTATTCAATAGCAATAAAGTTGCATATATAATAGTGTTATTGTTGACACATAATCTCGTATACAATAGAACGGGGTTAATTCGAATTTCAATGAAAATACTAACTTTTGAAAATGCTAAAAATTTCGAATAAATAATTAAGCGTAGCGATGTACAAAGATGTACAAAGGTTTGTACTACTACAATTTTATCAAAAGCACATATTTTAAAGGTTTTACTATATTTATTTTTATATCTCATTCATCTCTTAGTAATCAACAAATAATGACTCTTTAAATGTCTTAATTTCATGCTCGTTATTTCATACTCATTCTACATGATCATTTCCCAGATTTTCGAAAAAAAGTGAGTTATAACAAAAGTTATTTAACATCCCGAAAAAGCAATTAAAAATTTAATACCAAAAACGGAATAAAACGATAAGGTGATTCCTTCTTGAACTAAGAATCTGCTATGCATATTGGAGGATGAAATCAGAATGGATAGATGCAATGATATAAATGCTATTGTCGAAAACAAAGAAGAAGACACTGCAAGATCGTTATTGTAGATAAATGCTTATTCATTTTATTAATATTTGTGTAGTATTAGTATTAGTCGCAATGTATCAAATACCAGGGGGTTCCAGCTTTTGTGAAAGCAGAAAGTTTGACGCAGCGTGACCGGGGGAGGGGGATCAGAAAAGGCAAAATTTAGCATGACGTATTTTATCAATGGCCCCTAACTACCAAACTCAAAGTAGCATCATGACTGAAAAATGGGCCCGGAATTACAATGTTCCCTAGGGCCCACTTTAGCCTTAGCTCGCCACTGATGGTGCCCCACTACCACATAGACTGGCCAGCGTAACCACCTGATCTAACGTTTTGAGACCTCTTTTTATGTAACCCCCACTCGAGTGGGTTCAATGTTAGTATGATTTTTTTTTTCGTTGCAAAATGTCAAGTTTATAATTCAAAATTGACTACAATTGGCAATTTTTTAGAAATATATACAATATCTGAAATAATGAATTTACTCCAATTGGCTGTTCCACACTGTATATATTACTGTGATATTTTCCAAATGCCCACAATATTTTTTGAGTTTGTCTTCTTTTGTTTGAAATTATTTATTTAATTATGAAATTATTTATTTTATTACTATTATTATTTATTATATTTTCTTTTGTTTGGAATTATTTATTTATTTATGTGTGTTCAGCGTTACTCGAAACCGGCTCAAGTACTTTGGATCGTTTAAATTAGATTCAGTTAAAGGGATTCCCCAAAGTGGTCACATTTTTCTTTTTTTTTTTTTGAAAATCGGCAGAAATCTTTTAACCTACTTTCTTATATAGTAACTTTTGGTAGATGCGATAGTAAGTAAGGATGTAATAAATTGAAAATAGATTGGAATTAAATCAAAATAAATGTCAGTTAATCAACTTCCAGATGGATGTTCTCAATTGGTCACTATATACAGTGTGTCTTCATAAGTTGAAACAACAAGGAAAACGTTCTTATGAATTATACTTAGGTTAATCTCCATAAAAAAATTGCGTATCCTGTAAGCATTACATTATGTACATGTATACAAGGTTTGCCAGCAAATATGAATTTTGCTTAAAAGTGAAATGCTTTTATTTTTGAAATTATCTATAATTGGTATCACACAGAAGTAATTAGAATTAAAAACTGCATCTAATTGTGACACATCACTATAAATTCTCTAGTATATATGCATGTACCTTTTTCAACTGTATATTGGGTTTGAGAAAAAATATAAATTTTGCTTAAAAGTGAAAGACGTTTATTTTTTAAATCTCAAATTGTTATCAATTAAAATTTATTAGAATTGCAACTGCATCCAATTATGCCACGTCACTAAAAATTGTATAAAGAACATATTTTTCTAATAAAAAAACTGATTTGTTATAAAATTTCTCGGAGACTATTAAATGAATGTAATTGAAATTTAATTAAGCAGTCTGGTAATTAATAGCACTAAAAAAGTTGAAGATTCTCAAATCGCCTTCAGTACAGTGTGTACTCATAAGTTAGAATACTACGCAAATCTTTCTATTTCATATAAATATATAGAAGGCAAGTTACTCTTTTCTTTTCAACAGTAAACGAAATTGAGCAAAATAATGAATGTTGCTTAAAAGAAAAAATATCTTATTTTTGGCAATATCGAATAAAACATTTAAAAAATATATATATATAACCGACTTCTACCTATAACTAAAAAGCTAAAAATAATTATAACAAAATACAACTCTAGCAAATAAATAACACATTCAATGTTGTTAGGTACCTACCCAGGAAGTAAAAAATGTAAACATTAAAAGGTGCTCATTCTGTACAAATTAATTTCCTAACAATCTAGTATATTTTGAAGTCAGTGCCAAGCAAATCTAAAATCCTTCATTGCGTACTTACCTACTAATTCATCAAACTTGATTGTTGCTTGGCACCGATTTCAAAAATATATTAGATTGGTAGGTAATGAATTTGTACAAAATGAGCACCTTTTAATGTTTACATTTTCTACTTCCTGGGTAGGTACCTAACAACATTGAATGTGTTATTTATTTGCTAGAGTTGTATTTTGTTATAATTATTTTTAGCTTTTTAGTTATAGGTAGAAGTCGGTTATATATTTTTTTAAAATGTTTTATTTTAAACTTTTTAGTATTTTTAAACTCAGGTAGTTTTCATTCTTTATTTTTTATTTTGTATGTATAATCTTAATAGACATAACCAGATAACATCGAAAGCCTCAACATTACACAATGATACGTACTAGTACGCGTTGACTTAATAAGCCCAAAACATATTTATGCCTTATGGACTACGCCATGTAACCTTTTTTAACTTTTTTTGACAACCCTTATTAACTATAGATAATTCCACTCCAACCTATGTACCAACCATCCTGTTCATACGACTGCCCACGGACATGCATAAATTTGTTAGCTGCCTCTTGTAAACTATAGGACGGAGTAGAATCCATCCCATATTTACGCAGTCAAATCCGTCCTATATTTCAACCATAGTAATAACGCCTTGTGGGCTAGCCCATAAATTAGTTCATTTTTTACATTTTACATTATCGTCCTGTGTAACATTAATTCTCCATACTTTATGCAACTTCTTATGGGCTATAAAAGAAATATTTTTTTAATCGCACTGTATAAATATAATTCAACTGCAGCATATATTTCAACTATCCTGTATATGATTTGCTTATGTCCACATCATATAACAGTTTTTTAATAACTCTATATAATTTTAATTTCACATTTTTTCCAACATTTTTATACCACCAAACGTCCAGTCCACCCTATATTCCAACCATCCTGTATATACGGCTGCCTACGGACCACTATCATTCTAGTCCGTCCTATATTTCAATCTTCATATAAATGCAACTCCTTCTAGCACTTTACTTTGTGATTTTCTTTGCTATAACTAAACACCCTGTCTATAAACGTACCAAAAGCAGTTTAAAGTTTGACATGTGTTGTCACTGAATTTTCTATTAGGCCGGGAGAATGTCTAAACCAAAAGCACCGTCTTCGAAAAATGGAAAAATTTGCATTTAAATAGGTATTTGCCTGGTATACAAACAAAACGAGCTTGGTACTCATTGATTTAAGGAGCCGAAAATACTATGCTTTACTACCCATATGCTTGAGATGTACATAGAAAATTTTCAAATTCGCAATTATAACTTCCGCTGCCTAAAATTACCGCACTATTCCGTTGGAATTAAAATATTTATGAGGAAATTTTTTATAAGAATTTTGGAATTTTCAGCGATTTTCTGCAAAACTGCAAGTTGCACGTCGAAAAATCGACTAAAATATTAGGGATATTGGTCGTTTTATCACTTTACCAATAGATTTCTTTTCCAAAATTTGAAGTTTCACCAATCCGGATATATATTGATAACCTCCTCCTTTTTGGAAGTCGGTTAAAAAGTTAATTAGATTTGAAAACTGCATCCAATTAAGCTATTACATCACTAAAAATTGTAAAACAAATATATTTAAAAAAAAACAGAAATCAACATAATTAGATAGTTAAAATCAAAATAATTTGGGAAGTACATTTATGAGTTATACCTTGCAACTTTGCTGTTCCACTAGGCATCGACATTAAAAAAAAAGAGTTAATTGTTGCGGACATTTGTTTTTGCTTTCTGGTTAAGCTACTTTTTTTAAGCGGTTTTTGTTTTAAAAAATGTATTTATTTTGCTAACACTTACCCTTAGTGGAATCAAGCCCCCCCCCCACCAAACGAGGTCGAGCACCCCTAATGCCAATTCTGGGTCCTCCACTGTACAGTTTGACAATTTAAATTAGTTTTATACAATACAAACGTTTACTTAATTTGCATTAATTGATATTTAAAATGATCAGAATGGTTAGCTAGTGTAGAATATGTTGAAAATTTGAGAACTCATGAACAAAAAACGATCAACGCAAGGCAAAATATTGAACATACAAGTCTACAAGTTGAACGTGTAATTACTCTAAGATCTACAGAGTGTAACAATTAAAAAAATACATACAGTTTGATAGTATAAATTATTTGTATACCATACAAACATTAACTTATTTTGCATTAAATTGCATTTAAAATGTTTAGAAGGGTCAACTAATCCATTATAATGAGGCACTCAACCTCGACATTTCTAGTAATGAAAGCAGGTGTGTGTTTATACATCAGAGACTTTTCATTGAAAAGAAAAACGTCAGTATTATTTATTAGTTACTTAGCCATTCCGTTCAAGACATATAACATAATACCAATCATCATGCTAGATTGAAATTTTGCAATGTTAGACCAAGCGTGAATTTCAATTAGAATTAAGAACTTACGGTAAACACGATCCGGGATTTTTTTGCATTCTCTCTATTGGCAACATTGAAATTTTAGGAAACTTAGAAATAACCTCATAATATATTGTTTATAGAAAATTAACCTGTTTGAAACTAGTACTGACTGAAAAAAGAGTTTAAATAGTAATATACCACACATTTCTGTGTACTGATTCTCTTGAAAATCCTAGATGTCGGTCTTACATCTCGCGTCTTCAAATTTAACGAAATGCAGCAAATGCAAGTGTTCAAGAGGACATTCAATTGTGGGAAGCGCAACTGATGAAGTTTCCCGACCAGAAACAATATATATTATATTTATATATAATATATATTGTCTTCCGTACAAAGGAATGACACCTCGAAGAGAGTATTCAATATCTCTGACAGGTGAAGTAATCTGAAAAATTTTTATCGTGACATTCTGTCATAGGAGTTGAGAGAGAACATCAATTACACGGAACGGCTCCAGATTCGGAACATCTGTGTACTGATTCTCTCGAAAATCCTAGATGTCGGTCTTACATCTCGCGTCTTCAAATTTAACGAAATGCAGCAAATGCGAGTGTTCAAGAGGACATTCAATTGTGGGAAGCGCAACTGATGAAGGTTCCCGACCAGAAACAATATATATTATATTTATATATAATATATACTGTCTTGCGTACAAAGGAACGACACCCCGAAGAGAGTATTCAATATCTCTGACAGGTGAAGTAACCTGAAAAAATTTTATCGTGACATTCTGTCCTAGGAGTTGAGAGAAAACAGCAATTACACGGAACGGCTCCAGATTCGGAACATCTGTGTACTGATTCTCTCGAAAATCCTAGATGTCGGTCTTACATCTCGCGTCTTCAAATTTAACGAAATGCAGCAAATGCAAGTGTTCAAGAGGACATTCAATTGTGGGAAGCGCAACTGATGAAGTTTCCCGACCAGAAACAATATATATTATATTTATATATAATATATATTGTCTTCCGTACAAAGGAATGACACCTCGAAGAGAGTATTCAATATCTCTGACAGGTGAAGTAATCTGAAAAATTTTTATCGTGACATTCTGTCATAGGAGTTGAGAGAGAACATCAATTACACGGAACGGCTCCAGATTCGGAACATCTGTGTACTGATTCTCTCGAAAATCCTAGATGTCGGTCTTACATCTCGCGTCTTCAAATTTAACGAAATGCAGCAAATGCGAGTGTTCAAGAGGACATTCAATTGTGGGAAGCGCAACTGATGAAGGTTCCCGACCAGAAACAATATATATTATATTTATATATAATATATACTGTCTTGCGTACAAAGGAACGACACCCCGAAGAGAGTATTCAATATCTCTGACAGGTGAAGTAACCTGAAAAAATTTTATCGTGACATTCTGTCCTAGGAGTTGAGAGAAAACAGCAATTACACGGAACGGCTCCAGATTCGGAACATCTGTGTACTGATTCTCTCGAAAATCCTAGATGTCGGTCTTACATCTCGCGTCTTCAAATTTAACGAAATGCAGCAAATGCATAAAGAAGTGTTCGAGAGGACATTCAACTGTGGGAAGCGCAACTGATGAAGGTTCCCGACCAGAAACAATATATATTATATTTATATATAATATATATTGTCTTGCGTACAAAGGAATGACACCTCGAAGAGAGTATTCAATATCTCTGACAGGTGAAGTAACCTGAAAAATTTTATCGTGACATTCTGTCCTATGAGTTAAGGGAGAACAGTAATTACACGGAACGGCTCCAGATTCGGAACCTCTGTGTACTGATTCTCTTGAAAATCCTAGATGTCGGTCTTACATCTCGCGTCTTCAAATAAATCATAGTTGAAAAATTTAAAAAAAATCAGAGTATAACAAACAAGTGGAAAATAATAAACAAAGTATAACACTATACACTAAGCATTTATGTTTGCAAGTAGGTGCCTACTGAAAACCTATGCACAAAGTAACTGCAAGTAATAATTGTAGATTCACAATTGTTAGGTACCTACACACAAAGTAATAACCACAAACAATAAATGGTGCTTCTTTTGTACAAATATTTACCTGCTAGTATATTTTTGAAGTCGGTACCAACAATAATCAAGATTGAAGGAGGGGTAGATTTGTAAACAATGGAAAAGTTTAGATTTGCGTGACATAAGACCTTGCAATAATTTGAAAAAAATGGCATTTCGATTTGTTAGTTCAGTAATATCTATTTTTAGTAGCAACTAACAATGTAAAACGTTCTGTAATGACTATAACCTGTCTTAATTATTTTTATTACAATTTGATTAAATTAGTTTACTTGAATTAAAATGAAAATAATTTGGTCAAGTGCGAGTTGGAGTCGCATACTTCGGGTTCCGTACCACCTTCAAGATTCGAATATTCCAGTTTCAGACAAGCAGGGAATGAGTGCATTTTCTTATATTTACCCTTATATCTTTTAAAGGAAGCGTTTTAAATTTATAAAAAATATAGACTTTGATTTTCCACACATAGACTTTTTATTTTATCTGCTTTAGGATTCGCTTGATTTTTATCACAATACATATGTATTTAATTTTCTAATTTGGCCCCCAAAAAGTAACATTAGAGTTTTATTTTACTAATAAACTTTCAGAAATGCCTTTTATAATCTACTCTCTGAGTTTTGAGGCTCTGTAGATTGGAAGAAAACCGGCAAAATAGGTCAAAGTTTAAATTATAAATTATTAAATCTGTTATTCAAATTATTTAAAAATATAAATAAAATATATTTTTCAAATTTTAAATAGTGTAGTTTCTAAAGTGGGGATGTTTAATATTTTTAATATCTTTTATACAAATGATTTAAAAATATGATATATTTGTAATTCACATAATGAGACTTTTATCTGATATATTACATGATGCGTTTGAAAATTGAATCTTTATTTTCCATTTAATTGTATAATTTGTCCCTAAAATAGCTATGGGGGTTTTCTAGTAATTTATTTTCCGTTTAATTCTAATATTTGGAGGCCAAATAATAGAATTAGGTTTTTTTTCATATTTTTCCTATAAACAAAAAAAAAGAGGTCTTAGAGTATGGGGAATAACGGGGAGAATGGGTAATTTTTTTAAAATATTTTTTTAATATATTTTAAAATATTCATTTTAAAAAAATTAAAAAAATATATTTGTACCTATTAGTCATAATGAGCCCTGGGATTTGATATATTACATGACCCGTTAGAAACAATTATAATTTTTTATTTTCCATTTAATTCTATAATTTGCCCCCCAAAATGAATATTAGGGGTTTCTTCTCATTTTTCCAGTAAAGTTCATGTGAGGGGCTATACTTCCAGTTTTTCAAAATTTTTCAGCCTATAAATCTATTTCTTTTTCAAAACTTTACGTTTTATAGTTTCGGAGATAAGGGGGGGATGGGTAAATTTTGGTATATTTTCGTTAATATCTTTTTAAATATATATTTTTTTTAAATATGAAAAATATATATTTGTGTACCTCAGAATGAGACCTTTCATTTGATATATTACATGATGCGTTTGAAAAAATTTTTATTTTTAAATCTTTATTTAATTTTATAATTTGCCCCCAAAATTAACATTAATGGTTTCTCCTTAATTTTCCTGTAAAGTTCGGGCAACGCTCTATATTTCCTATTTTTTTTTTCAAAATTTTAGGCTCAGTAGTTTCGGAGATCAGGTTAATATCTTTTAATTAATTTATTTTAAAAATATGAAAAAAATATATTTGTTTTCGTCATAATGAGCCCTTTCATTTGATATATAACATAATGGGTTAGAAACAATTTTAATTTTAATTTTCCATTTAATTCTATAATTTGCCCCCCCCCAAAATAAATATTAGGGGTTTCTCCTTAATTTTCCAGTAAAGTTCAGGTGAGGTGCTATACCTCCATTTTTTTTCAAAATTTTCCAGCTTATGGTTTCGGAAATAAGGGGGGAATGGGTAATCTTTTTTATATTTTTGTTAATATCTTTTTATTTATTTATTTTAAAAATATGAAAAAATATATTTGTTTTCGTCGTAATGAGCCCTTTCATTTGATATATAACATGATGGGTTAGAAACAATTTTAATTTTATATTTTCCATTTAATTCTGTAATTGGCCCCCAAAATTAAAAGTAGAACTTTCTCCTTATTTTTCCAGTAAACCTCAAGTCAGAACGGATAAATCTATTTATTTTTCAAAACTTTACGTTTTATAGTTTCGGAGATAAGGGGGGGGATGGGTAAATTTTGATATATTTTCGTTAATATCTTTTTAAATAATTTTTTTAAATATGAAAAAAATATATTTGTGTTTCTCAGAATGAGTCCTTTCATTTGATATATTACATGATGCGTTTGGAATTTTTTAATTCTATAATTTGCCCCCCAAAATTAACATTAATGGTTTCTCCTTAATTTTCCTGTAAAGTTCGGGCAACGCTCTATATTTCCCATTTTTTCAAAATTTTAGGCTCAGTAGTTTCGGAGATCAGGGGGGGAAACTGTCGATTTTTTTTAGTTTTTCCCCCCAGAAGTACGCCTAAAATTAAAATTTTTTCTTTTACGATATGTACACTTGATCGGGTCACCAAACTATACATTGATACCAAATTTCAACCTCTTCTGTCCAGTAGTTTAGGAGAAAATGGCTGTGATGTGACAGAGGCAGAAACCTGAGTGATATTATAAGGGACAATAAGGGTATCCATATATTGTATATACGGAACCCTAAAAATATGTACCTTTATATATATTGTCTTAAGCTTCGTGAGTTCAAATGAAATTTTAAAAACTGATATCCACATTCAGTTTCTAGAACTTTATTTACACACAAAAATCCAATATTTACATCAGCTGATTCCGAAAACAATTTACATCGAAATAATAACAGTCCTCATCTAAGCGTAACTAATTATGAAATGTACAGCCGTCCAATTTATAATTCACATCGATTTTTCTCGTAGTTCTCGATGGGTATTCCACTGTTGTTCCAGTATTCGATGCTAACACGTTTTTGCTGAATAGAATTTTCCGGATCGTGATGTTTTTATTATCCCAGTTGGTCAATGTTTTATTTTCATCAGAATAACTAATCTCCAGCGGCGGTGAATATGAATTTTATAACAATATCATCATCATCACTCAACCTTATATCGTCCACTGCTGTACACAGGCATGTTTGAAATGTATCCAGTTTCTTCTGTCCTAAGCAGTTGCTAACCTATTTGTCCGTATTATTTCGATGTTGTCGGTTCATCTTCTAAGGGGTGTTTCTTGACTGTTCTCTTTAAACTGATTGGCACATCTTCCTTGAATACATCCCGCAGTTTACCAAGCGAGGCTCATCCTAGTGTCGTTGTTGAGACAATTTAGTTGTTTGGTTGTCTATCAATTTTTATTTCATCTTCCATGTATATGCACCGTCTGAATATCTTCGTTGTCCACATTTTTTGACTAGCTATTGCCAAATCTGTTTGGAATTCTCATACCCAGTGAGAAATTGAGTACAATAGAGGAACCACAACAAATATATTGTGTTCTACCAGTCCTGACAAATACTTGTGAAACCTGGATTCTGATCACAGATGTCACAGGAATTATTCGGAATAACAAGACCCATATAATAGGTGTTATCCAAAGAGCAAATCCCAGAAATGGCATTAGGTAGGACATTTGATAAGACAGCGGGACAATAGGTGGACAACAAAAATCACTCAGTGGTTTCCTAGGGATGTTAAAAAACCCAGGGCGCGCCATGATCAAAGATGGGGGGGACTATGACACCAACCTGGTCTCAAAAAAGGAAAGAAACGGAAACTCATATGTAAGGAAAGCTATACCATGAAATAGTAGTAGAACATTGGGGCTTTTGGCTTTTACTAACTTTTCGAGATTTTTCAATCAATTGAACGCAAGATAACATTTTGTTTCTAGTCGAGAACCTTCATCAGTTGCGCTCCTCTCAACTGATTGGATTCTCGAATAACTATTTATGTATACAATACATATAACTGAATTTAATATTTTATCGTGAATTGAATTCCGACATCCAGGAGTTTCAGGAAAATCTAGCTAGATATTTTGCCTTTTAGTCCGGGGCAACTTTACTTCTCTGTCATTGGAAATGTGCATGGAATATCTCACTTTGTTCTCATTGCAAATACCGCCAACGTAATAAAAAACACGTGAAGATCTAATTGAAAAGAAAAAAAACGTATTATGTTTAACAGCCAAACACATAAAGGTTTATTTCAAGTTTGAATATATTGCATAAACAGATGACTTACAACGACTGCAGAAAAATAACAACGTGCAGTTCTAGAGAATGTATTTATATCGGGCTGATGGCGTGTTCCGAGGAATTGCGTCTATGATAATTCCATGCTTTGAATTCTGGCATATATAAGGTTTTTCAATAAGATTGTCTCGATTTTTAAGGAAAGCTTCGTAGGGTGATAAAATTTCTGAGCGCTTTTGTATAGACTAGTACAACTGATGTCACGGGGAGAAACATAATGCATCAAAATGTTCATGCTGAAATGAAAATACCTCTTCTCTAGAAAAAAAAATCGTTATTTTTGTAGTGCTGATATCAGAGAAGAACTTCTCCTCGCTTCAGATGGTAGGGATATTGCCTGTTACGAAAATAATCTCTTCGTGTGCCTTCCTAGACTCCGTTATAGGATATAAGAATTGAAAGTAGATACTGAATAGAGAATCAAGAGAAAAAAATTAAAAATTTAGTTTTAACTTACTTACAAACTGGAGGAGTTTATTAATGAATGGAATCCCTTACAAAATCATTCATGTGTTTGTTCGTCTGTCACAGTCTATTTCCCTATACTGCTGCAGGGTAAAAATTTGGTATAAATAGCCTAAATAGATAATAAAACAACTATTCCCCCTTATCTTCGAAACATAGGGCTTCACTGAAATTTTGCAGGAAAAATAAAGCGAAAATCCTAATATTATTATTGGGGGCAAATTACAAAATTAAATGAAAAATAAAAAAATCTAGCGCATCATGACTATATCAAAAGAAAGAACTCGTTTTGAGGAATACACATACATTTTTTCATACGCAAAAATAAAAGATCTGTTTACACAGTTTACAGAAAAAAATATTGGCATTAAAAATCAGAGTTTTTTATCTAAATTTACCGGCTATAAAATCTTGGAAAAATGCCAGAAACATAAAAAAACAGGCTTCTAGTTACAATATAGAATCTGAGGTTATCAATATTTTTTCTTTGCATAAAATTATTTTAATTACTCATGAAAAAACCTTTCATTCTGTTTTCATACGTTAAAAAATATCAAATAGGCTCTTCTTGACAAAATCCTAATATTATTATTGGGGGCGAATTATAAAAAATCTAGGGCATCATGACTATATAAAAAGAAAGAACTCGTTCTGAGGAATACACATACATTTTTTCATATTTAATTTGTTTATAATATATTAATCAAAAAATATAAAAATCGACCAATTAGCCTCATTTATCTCCGAAACTATTTAGTCCAAAATTCTGAATAAAAATTGACAATATAGAATTTTACTCAAATTTTAAAATAATTTTGTAAAATTCATTCTAGGTCGCTAAAGAGGAAAATTAAGAAACCTTCTAAATTAATCGTTTGGTAAAAAAACAAAGTAAACATCAGGCCGGCTGAAATAATATAAAAAGGTTTATCACAAGGCCGACTGGAAATTTCAGAAAGGTTCTTGAAGAACGCTCCGACAACAGAGAAATAACCATCGGAATTCAGGTATATTCCACGCTAATCATAAAAGACGACGATAGTACAAGTTGGCAGTTAATTGGTTGAGTATACAAGGTTTCAGCTGTCTTGAATCGAGAAGGGAAAGAAGTAATCAGCTGTCGTATTAGTATTAGTCTGCGAGAAAATTGGAGCAAAACATTAAATTGAGCAATAACCCAATTTTCAAACCCGTTCGAGGAACAAGAGAGAACAAGCTGGGCCAAAATCTGTCACCAGCTGACCGTCTATAAGGATAACAAGACTAACAGACAATATTAAACCTTGATAAGACCTGGAAAACATACCACGTTTACCTGTAACCGAATTTGAAAAATATTAAGGTCTGCTCTGCTACAGTACAATAGTACAAATATGAAAAGTTATTGTTTTTATTTAAAAAAAGTAAAATGTACTTAGTAATTAACATAATAAGGTACTCCATTACGTTATAAGAAACTTCATATTTTACCAAAAAATGAACTAGTTTATCCAAAACATTATGGAGAGGAAAAGTTGCATTTTCTTTCTGCGTTTATACAAGTAGAATTAAAAATGTATTTGTTTTAAATGGATTGTCGATATAAAAAGAAACCGGAAAATAATAAGACTATCACAATTTTAGGTACTTTCATTTTTGTTTAATACTATAACTTTCGTGCCTAAACTCCTCAAAACCTCTGCAACATCTTAAACTGAAGCTTTTTTACTCTATTTTATTGGTCTATACTTAGCAAAAAAAAGGTTACAACATATTAGTATCTGAATGAGTCAGAATAAGCCCTCACGTTAGCTCCTAAAGTACGAATTATTTTCAAAATATACGCGAACTTTGAAGGCCTCGTTAATGTAATCAAGAAAAAAAAGACACATCGGACCAGTTGGAGCTTATTTGAGTCTACAAAGACTGTACGTGAAAAAAAAATGAGCGAAAAAAAAGTAATTGAACATGTTCAAAATTGCATGTGAAAATTGCTATAAATGCAATTTTTGTAATTTAGCTAAAATTAAAAGCGCTGTATCTCCTGCGATTGTTAATCGATTTGGACTTACATACGCAAAAATAAAAGATCTGTTTACACAGTTTACAGAAAAAATATTGGCATTAAAAATCAGATTTTTTGATCTAAATTTACCCGGTATAAAATCTTGGAAAATGCGAGAAACATCAAAAAACACGCTTCTAGTTACAACATAGAATCTGACGTTATCAATATTTTTTTGTATAAAATTATTTTAATTACTCATGAAAAAACCTTTCATTCTGTTTTTCATACGTTAAAAAATATCAAATAGGCTCTTCTTGGCAAGCGTATCAATATGAGCAAAAATATCAAAGATATACCTGTTTTTGAGGGTTTAAAAGCTTGTAAAAGATTGAATAAAAATACGAGGACCCACTGCGGATGGTTTGGGAAAAAAGTAATATTTTGAAATTCCGAAACTCCCATTATTTATAATTTTAATTTAAGGCTGAAAATAGCCTTCCGCGTACCATTGTTAGGTTAGGCGCATGGCCTCGAAAGCAAGTACGTCCTCAATTTTTTTTAAGGTACTTATAGTAAATTGAAAAATCTAAAAAATAGGGTACAATCTAAACACTAAAGAATTGAGTCCCGTTGATTTTTTTTATTTAAGTAAATTTTTCATTAAATTATATATATATATATATATATATATATATATATATATATATATTCGCTTTGTGGAGCCCTTCTTATATGCATACAAAATAAGATTGCGTCACAAAAGTTTTAAAAAATAAAACAAATGTGAGAATTTGTTTATAACAATTTTTTAACTTAATAAACACTGAATTTGCGATTAAAAAAATTCGTAATTTTGAACAGGAAAGTCAATGATGATTTAAAAAAAATCTTACTAATAATTTAAACGATAGATATATAAAAACCGATTATAAACAATTAAAAATTATTATAAAAATTTTTGAAAAATATTAAAATAATATTTTTTAGTTAATAATGTCTTCAATTTACATAACAATGATAATATAATAATAAATAAAAACATTTTTTTACAACATTATTCTGTTTTTTCTTTTTGCGTTATCTTGAAAAATATTATAAACGAAGTATTAAATTTTTTAAAACTTTTATGACACAGTTTTTTTTTTATGTATATAAGAAGGGTTCCACGAAGCGAAAACATTTTAGGCAATTATTTAAACATTTTTTTAGTTAAGAACGATAAAGGAAGTTTAAGAAAATTTTGTTAATTATCAATAATCTAATTTATTGAAAAATTAGCTTAAATAAAAAAATTCAATGGGACTCAGTTCCTTAAAGTGTTTAGATAATACCATAATTTTTTTTTAGATTTTTCAATTTACTGTAAGTACCTTTCCGCTTTCGAGGATCTTTAATTGCTTATAACTTTAGATATTTTTATGTGCTAATTTAATTTTTTATCACAATGATCTAGACATCATTCTGTTGATATGTTGTATTATCACCATTCTGAACTTGTAGGCTAAACTGTGATACAGAATACTCACCTAATGTTGACAAAAGGTCTTGTTGAATCGCTACAGGCGTCTTGCTTTGTTTCTGCCTGAGGAACTATTACTAAGTAAATAGCAAAACCATATTTTCACTAATTACAACAATACTGCTTATTAGACATATATCGTCAGTGTCACAAATTATCAAAAATTTGACGCTGATAGTGTATTGCAAATAACTCGCCGAATTAGCATAGCGATCTACTCTAACGAGCGTTTATCCCATTTTTCGTGGAATCTAAGAGGTAGTATGTCTGGCACCTCAAAGCCGGAGGCTAGCGCTGTTAAATTACTGGAGTTTTCGAGAATCCATGAGGGCAATATCTCGCCGGCTTTTTGGTCTAGAACCTTCTGAGAAGAAATGTATAAATACGTGAAATCTAGGAAAGGATTCATTCGGTGTTCGGTTACCGTCTAGTAAACAACAGGGGTGTTCAAGATAAATTGTATATAGTTGTGTGAATTTAACATTAGTGGAAATAGATTATAGTAAGTTCGGCTAAGTGTTTAAATAAATGCAAGAATCCAGAGCGTAAAATACTTTACTGTACTTAATCATTCACGTACTAATAACAAAAACTTTATTTTTAAAATGTATTGTTGTTGTCTACAATAGCGGTTCATGCTTTTTTACACCAAAGCATTTCTCAAAGAATTATTGTTCAGAATCTGTGAAGTAAAATGTCTAAACGTTATTTTTGTGCTTTATTATAGCATCATTTGTCACATTGTATCAGTCAATGGCCGTGACATCGGTTTTCCAATCTGAACGCTCTATTGCCTATTTTTAGATAAGAGCAGGAAGTAAATCTATCATTTTAAGTTTGTACGTTGTAGTAATTTTCGAGCACCTATTAAAAAAAAGAAGGACACTATGAATTGACGGCAGTTTAAGTGTTGATTGATAAGTGAGCTTCTTTAGAAGGCTTTCAGAATTTTATTTATTTGTAAAGTGGAAAGGTATTTTTCACAGAACCGAGAACTGGTTTTTTAGATATTAGTTTGTAAATCGACTACTTTGTTAAAGGTTTGAAGTTCGTTTACGATATTTTCAGTAGATATTTAAACAAAACTAAACAAAATTAAAAAAAATGAATGTTTTAAACAGTTCTGACAGTTTAACGTTTCAGTAAATATCATATCTACTTTAGAAATGAGTTTGTTCACAATAAAATTTCCCATCAAAATATTCTTGTCAATGTGGATACATACCAAACCGACTTAATAAAAGGAACTTAACTGAACATGTGCAACAATTAAATACTTTTTCAGAAGTCGGGGCCAAGTCTAAGTGTAAATAATTTGGGAAGTACATTTATGAGTTGTACTTTGCAACTTTGATGTTTAACCTGACAGGACTTCAGAAATAGTATTTAATTCTTGCAGAAAAAGTTATTTCTTGCTTTTTAACCGACTTCAAAAACAAGGAGGTTCGTCTGTATCTTTGTTCAGCGATTACTCGCAAACAACTCTAGGCTATTCGACCGTTTATACTGGAATTTGTTCAGAGGGATGGCTAGGTGGTGGCATATCTTCTTCAATAACATAGCTTGTACCGTTTTTTAGAAAATGGGGAGACACTTTTTTACGGACTTTCTTATACATTAAGCTTTGGTGGAGTAGCTGGTATTAAAAATATGGAAATTTTTCTATTCGGATCATGGGATAAATTGAAAAGGAATTGGATTAGTTCGGGGGATCCCGAAGTGGTTCCATATTTTTTCAATAGCATAGCTTGTACCTTTTTTTAGAAAATATGAAAATGTTTCAATTTAGAGGTTCTCAGTTGGTTTCTATATACAGTGTGTCTTCAGAAGTTGAATTCAAACGGAAAACGTTCATATGAATATTGTTTAGAGAAAAAGTAATTCTTCATAAAAACATTGCAGGGTCAGAAACGTGTATACTGTAATCATTACATGTCATTTTTCAACTGTATACGGAGTTTGTCAACAAACAAACAAGTACCTGGGTGACCGAGCTTCACTCGTAAATTCAAGGTTTTATCATACATATATCCAAATTATCGGACGTTTGCTATGTAAACTAATTTAAACTCCCCTAATATAATATTTTTATCTTACATTTGTTATTTATATCGTGTTACTAAAAATCAACTCCCCTGATATTTCAACCACCTATATGTGCAACTTCTTATGAAAAACCCATCGAACACTTTTATTTTTCTAACATATTTTTAATCACGCTACAATTCCACTCGATTCCATATTCCAACAACCCTGTATATGCGACCGCTTTTGGCCATTCTACAAATAGTTTTGTTTCAAAATTTTTTCATTTATATTGTAAAATTTTTGTAAACAGTTTGTATAACTATAATTCCGCTCCACCCTATATATGCAACTTTTTGCAGGTACCTAATATAACATATTTTAAATCACACTGTATAACTATAATTTCACACCACCATATGTTTTAACTACCCTGTATATGCATTTGTTTATGGCCACCTATTGTATTTTTTTTTGAACCACCATCTATAATTATAATTCCAGTACATCCTATATTGCAACCACCTATAAATGAAATGCTAATAAGCTACCCTATAGATAAAACATTCTATTAACATTTGTTTATTACTTTTACTCCGCCCTGTATGTCAGCTATCATTAATTTCCAACTGCTTATGGGGTACCCTATAAAATTATTTATTCTCGCTTTTTTTCTAACTATACTATAATCCCATTTGAAGCTATATTTTAACCATATCCTGCATAGCAATTCTTATGGACCATCTAACATATTTTGAAAGACCCTGTATAATTATAATTTTACACCACCAATTCATACTATATGCATCAAATTAACATGCGAAATTATGAGATCTTACTCATCCAAAAATTGCCTACCGTGCTAATTTTTTCACCTTGAAAACTTGAAATGTCTAGGTATAAAAATATAATTCTAGGAAAATATGACGAAGGCATAATACAGTTACATGTTCGCAACATTCAAACACAATTTTTATTGAAAGAATGTTTAAAAAAATTTTCACTCTCAAATAGGTCACCAAATCACCCTCTATTAAAAGAATTTTTACAACAGTAGTCTCAGTCTTACGTAGGTTACCAAATCACCCTATATGGAACGCTTTGAAATTACAAAGCAGCCGCCTTGATTGTCAAACTGTCAATAAATTTTTTAATAATTTAATTTCTCAATTATATATATATTTATATATATATATATATATATATATATATATATATATATATATATATACAAACATTGCTCGTATTATAGTATTAGATTGTATTATAAATCTTCATGTCACTTCCAAATTGTGTACCTGCTAGATTTGATCAAGAATATTTTGTTTAAGTTAACTACCTTGATTTTTAATAATAACTCAAATTGTTATCAGACAAAATTTATTAGAACGTCCTATTATGATATATCAGTTAAAACTGTAATAACATTTATTATAAGATTCCGCGGAGAGGAGACTATTAAATGAATGTATAATTAACAGACCTAAAGAATGATAGTACTCAGATCGTCTACAATATTGTAGATCCACCTAAGTTAGAATCATATACAAATTTTCTTAATACATATACATATTTACAAAACAAGCTATTATATTCGACAGTAAAAGAGATTGGTCAAACTAATAAATGATCCAAAAAGTAAAATACCTTATTTTAGGCGATATCGAAAAAGTTAATTAGATTTGAAAACTGCATCCAATTAATCCATTGCATCACTAAAAAATGTAAAATAAATACATTAAAAAAAACCGACTTCAAAAAAATTAACTAAAAAGCCTGAAATATTTTTTTGCTACAACAATTAAATACTTTCTCTGAAGTCGGTGCCAATGTGAACAGCGAAGTACAAGTTATAAATGTACTTCCCAAAAAAAATTCACTTTAGCTTGGCACCCACTTCAGAAAAAGTATTTAATTGTTGTATCATAAAATATTTCATGCTTATTAGTTAATTTCGTCGGTTTTTGATTTTTTTAAATGTATTTATTCAATCTATGATTTTTCCTGATATTAGCACTTGTTTTTCAACTACAACTTATCGAAATTCTCATTCCAAAAAAACTCCCAGGCATTTCCATAAAAATGTAATCTTCGACCAAGAGCAGCTAACCCAAAACAAATCCCTCCTAGACTATAAGAATTGTTTCGAACATGTGGCTCATTTTAATTAGTATTTATAAGAAGCTGACAATTCGATTTACTGCTCCTCTTTTTCTTGGATAACGTTCCCAGTGCGTGTTCCTATTACAAGACTACGAAATAATTCTGTAGTGACCACAGGCTGTTTACTCGAACAAAAGAATACAATTTTTTTCTTTTATAGTGAAATCCCCTAGGATATCACTCCATTGACCTGTGCACAATGCATATCGAATTATATGAATCGTATGAACGTCATTCATCTCAATTCTATTAATTCGTTGTTGATTCCATATGCATTTGTGACTTTTGGGAAATATTTTTTGAGTAACTTAACAAGATCTGCCGTATTTTGATTGGTTCATTGGAATATCGAATGAGATTCCATATAGTCGCGCAAAATTTAATTTGCTGCAGAAATTGATGTGACATACATTTAATGACATATGGGACTTTGGGAACGAATGGAAATTTATTGGATACGAGTTATATGATAAGAATAAAATTTTATCTGATTTTTAATCTCGATAAAGGAAATTATTAAAATGTGACTGGTGACGTGACTACAAGTTCAGCAAAACATATATGGACCCATGGATCAGTATTCGACTATCTAATTACTATTAATTCCTATAACCGGAAATAAGAAACATCAAAGAAATCAAAAACAAACGATGCCACGCTAAAGGGCATCCGAACACGATTTAGGTAGTTTTAAGAACATGAATACTATACAAACAGAGGGTATACTCCTAAAAGAATATAGACATGAAGTTAATCGAAAGCATGCCCTAAGTAGCAAAAGGAGCTTTAGGGCATAAAACGATTATGAGCAAAACTCGAAATGTTTGGTAGCTTGACAAACTACAAGAGATGAAGGAATGAAAACAACAGCTATATCATAAATAGTAAAGAGAACTACAATAAGAAAGAACTTAAACAAGTTCTGGACAGAAACCAATAATCAAAGCTGGAATAGTAAATGTTGGAAATTAGAAAGTTACTTATTAGGGCGACAATCCCGAGAATCGTGGAGATTTATAATAAACATAAAATGGCAAAGCTATTAGAAATCTCTATTGGTAGGACAACGAAATACAATACATTGAGAAGAAGAAGAAGAATAAACGAGGAATATTACCCATATTGATAGTAATTTGTGTTTGTCTTAAACAAGGCCGTACCCAGAGGAGAGGGGATGTGGGGGTCTAAGGGGTTCAACCCCCCCCCCCCGAAATTTTGGAATATTGGGTTTCAAGATTCAATTTTCACCAAATAATCATCTTTTTCATGAGAATAAATTTTATATTTATACATTTTTATATATCCTGGATATATATGACAACAAATACAGATTTTGCAGTACCAATCAGTCCACCACCAATCAAAAAATGTATCCAACCCCCCCTCCGAAAATATTGTCCAACCCACCCCGAACAAATTTTCTGGCTACGGCCTTGGTCTTAAAGTGCTGCTGCTGCTTGTTGATTTGAAGAAATCATAGTTCGCCAAACCGGTTTTAAAATTATGAGAAATTCTGGAACATCCAACATCAATTTAACACAAAGTATTATATAAAATTAAAATAGAAAATAAAGTTACAGATAAATTCACGACTTCAAAGGGCTTAAGACAGGGCTGTTGTATATACCCAATTTTATTTAATGTATATTCTGAACTTCTTCGATAATTCGATATTTGGGGGAATCCCAAATATTGTTCGGCTGGGGCATCGAGGTCGGCGGCTTGCTTTGATGTAGTTCTCGAAGTATCTAGTCTAGTCTCGGCGGCTCTTTGACGTTCTGGAGAATTATGAGAAGTAATATATAAATACGGAGAACTGAGGAAGCATTCATTCAGTATTCGATGGTCGGATAGTAAAGATCAGGTGTTTAACGTAAATTGTAAATAGTTCTGTGAATATAAGTAATGGAAATAAATTAGAGTAAAGTAATGGAAATAAATTAGAGTGAGTTGGACTGTGTTTTTAAATAAATCAAAGAACTGAACAAAACCCGACTGAAAATAAAAACATAATATATGTCTAGAAAACTCACAGAGGAACACCAAAAGTAGGTTATAGAAGTAAACCCCGAAAAATCGCTATATATATATATATATATATATATATATATATATATATATATATATATATATATATATATATATGTGTGTGTGTGTGTGTGTTTTAGGTGGTTTCCGGCGGGAATTCATCCGCGTAGTTGATAACTGATCCCTGCCAGGATCGATGGTAAAATGACGACGTTTCGACAGAGTCACATCTGCCCTCTTCAGGTCGGTTCGCATAATTCTCGTAGCCTTCTCCTTTCGCTTCTAATTACTCGAATACTAAGATTTTCAGAAGCGCTCGCGCTGTTATATAGTCGCGGCTCGGCGCCTGTTGGTTGGCACCGTGAACGGCTGCGTGTGATTGGCCCTGGGCGCTCAGTGGGCACGCCTCCCTCCTGCTGATTTGTTATTTCCGGTTAAGTTGTTATTGGACGGGTCCGGGCCGGTACGGTGTTTAATAAATTTTTCCAACAATTCTATAAGTTCTGAAATTCATTGCGTGCGTTTAGACTGTGAGGCCTCTTCGCTATTTCAATTACCTCTCTTACGAGTCTTGATTTCGGGTGTTCTATATTTGCCAGTACTCTGGCGTTCTCAAAGTCTATTCGGTATGACATCATGGTGGCGTGTTCCGCAATGGATGTTGTTTTTTCCTGCTTTCTTACAGCGTTCTGGTGTTCATCACGTCTAGCTTGAATTCTTCTATTAGTTTGCCCCACATAGGTTTTATGACAGTCTGCACATGGAATCTCGTACACTCCCTGTTGTTCTAAAGGGATCCTCGTCTTCGGAGTCCTCAACACCCTGCTTATTTTTCTGTCTGTATTGAAAATAGTATCGATATTGTGTCTCCGTGGAATTCTTGCAATACTGTCCGTGCTCCCCTTACATACGGTAAATAAGCCTTGGTTATTGGTGTCTCATGCTCCTCGTCTGTTTGTCTCGGTTTTGACTTTAGGGCTCTTTGTATATTTCGGTCTGTAAATCCGTTTAGTCTCAGAGCTGTTTTTAAACTGTCCATTTCCTGTTTGATGTTATCCTGGTCAGCTACTCTTTGTGATCTGGTTAGTAAAGTCTTGACGACGGCTTGTAGTTGGGCTGGGTGGTGATGAGAATTAGCATGAAGGTATCTGTTGGTGTGAGTTGCTTTCCTATATACTGTTGGCTTCAACCTCCATGGTAAATTTCATTTTGTGATGGATGCCATTAAGGTGGTCTAAAAAAGGATTAAGGTGTTCCGTCCCATGAGGCCAAATCACAAATGTATCATCCACATATCGCAACCATAAACTGGGTTTAAGAGTTGTTGTTCTTAGTGCCAACTCCTCTCCATAAAAAGGTTCGCTATAACTGGTGAGAGTGGCGATCCCATTGGAGCTCCTTCCACTTGTTTGTATCGTTGGTTCTCTTAAACAAAATAGGTGTTCATCAGACAGTGCCTTGTTAAGTCTACAAGGTGTTGAGGTGGTTTGTATTTTTCTATTATGATATCCAAGGCTTCGTCGATAGAACGCTGTAAGAAAGCAGGAAAAAACAACATCCATTGCGGAACACGCCACCACGATGTCACACCGAATAGACTTTGAGAACACCAGAGTACTGGCAACTATAGAACACCCGAAATCAAGACTTGTAAGAGAGGGAATTGAAATAGGGAAGAGGCCTCACAGTCTAAACGCACGCAATGAAATTCAGAACTTATCGAATAGAAACGAGAAAAGTGTGAAGCAAAATCTATAACCAGCTGACGGTCCAATTATATAATGTTTGTTTCATAGAATAGTATAAGGTCCTTATAGACTTCTAATTTACATCAGTTACATTCACCATTTTTCAAGTAATTCAATACCTTTTCCTTTTATGAGAATATTATATAACAACTGACCAATTTTTTAGGGTATCTAAAACCCTCTTTTCACTTGATATTCATTTTTTTCTTGTATGACTAAAATCATCATACATTTATAAAATTTTTAGATGCTGTTGTAAATTGTACAATTGTTACAACAACTTATCATCACAATTAGCTATTGCAGTTACCATATTTGGAACCTCAGAAAAAGTAATTTTGCGAAATGCGTGACAGTTCCACCAAATCTTGTCTGCAACCACTACTATCTAATGAAAATTGAACATTAATGAAAGTACTTTAAGTACTTTAAGAATAATTTATGAATGGGATGTAATGGAGTATAGGCAACTAAATATACAAACGTTATTAGTTATGAGAAATTTCTAGAGATGTCAGAATCTGCCATAAACTATTAAATTAACCCACAGAATTTTATTTTGTTGACGTATGTAAGTCTGTTTATTTTGAGTAGATTGTTTGAGATGAACAGTTGACACGAATGGTGTTGAACGTCGTGTTTGATAATATAACGATGTTTGTAAGTGTTTGATTGCGTTCTTTAAGTACTTTTCAGTTGGTTGTATTAATAAACAAGAAACCCGTTGTGAGTGTCAAAGACTTTTGTTCATGTTAGTTCGTTATTGTATCATTTTAATATATAGTTTACCGATAAGTTCAAAACTTTAGCCAGGACCTAACCACAAATTATTGTAATTTAATCATTGGTAAGTAAATGTTTTGAATTAAATCTTAAGTGTCTGATCGGCATTTATTCTTTTATGGTAATTTTAAAGTGCAAATATAGATACTTTACATCAGTTTTATTAAAATAACGTTAATAAAATAACCAAAAAGATATTTAATGTTTGTTATATTTTTGTACCCTAAATAGATGTAAGATTTATTCTATATTTTATTAAAACAAAGAAAAAAACAATTATAATGTGCATATTCATAACTAATATTTTTTATGTATTCATACATTACATTTTTTTAAAACACTTAATGACATCATTGTTAATATTATTATATGTAAATTATCAAAACATATATAGCCGTGGCATTTTTATCTCTTTATTAAATTAAATGGTAGGGTACGTTTTTGACATAGTCATTTCTTTTAGTTTTATTTGACAATAATGTGAACGATACATCTATAAATATAACACTACCAACGTGAACTTTTATTGTTAGAATCAAAACAAATACTGGAAAATATTACGCGCCACCATGTTTTCCTTTAAATGTCACGATCGCTAATTTATATTATAAAAGTTCAATATTTTATAAATACCTAAGTCTTTTCAAATTTTAGATATATATTTAAATATTTGTATGTGTGTGTCATTAATGTAATAATCGATTTCTTATACGTTTTCATTACTTTGCATTATAATTTTACAATTCTAATATTATGTTTTTTTAAATTTTACTCAATATCTGAAGGTTGTAAATATGCGTTAGAGCAGCTCCAAATAGCCCAACCAACCGGGTATAGGGTGTTTTAAAAGCATGTACCAACGCTTGACCGGAGATTTGTTTGTTGTACAATATACGTATGCTGTGATGTTAAAGAGAGAGAAATCCGGATATTATGAGGGTTATAATATCACTCCGGATTTTTCTCTGTTTAACATCACAGCAATTTTCTCCTAAACTAAATTTGGTATCAGTGCTTAGTTTGGTGACCTGATCACGAGTACCTACATATCGTAAATGAAGATATTTTGATTTTAGGGGTACTTCTGGGGGGAAAACTAAAAAAATCGACTGAGGGGCAAATTACAGAATTAAATGAAAAATATAAAATTAAAATTGTTTTAAACGCATCACGTAATATATCAAATTATCAAAGGGCTCATTATGACAAATACAAACATATTTTTTCATATTTTTAAAATAAATTATTTAAAATATATTAACAAACATATAAAACAATTTACCCATTACCCCCCCCCCCTTTATCTCCGAAACTATAAGACGTAAAAATTTGAAAAAAATTATAGAACCTCACATGAAATTTACTGGAAAAATAAGCAGAAACCCCTAAAATTAATTTTAGGTGGCAAATTACAGCATTAAATGGAAAACCTATTTTTTTTTTCTAACGCATTATGTTATATTACAAATCAAAGGGCTCATTATGACCAATAAAATACATTTTTTTCATATTTTTAAAATAAATATTTTAAAATATATTAACAAAAATTTTAAAAAAATCACCCATTCCCCACTTTATTGCCCAAACTATAAGACCTAAATATTTTTGTTTACAGGAAAAATACGAAGAAATCCCTCAAATTAATTTCAGGGGCAAAATTATAGAATTAAACGGAGAATAAAAAAATATATTTTTAACTCATTTAGCAATACATCACATGCAAGGGCTTATTATGATGAATATAAATATATGTTTTTCATATTTTTAAAATTAATTGTTTACAAGATATTAACAAAAATATATAAAAAAATTCTCATTTCCTGCTTTATTTCCGAAATTATACTACCTAAAATTTTGAAAATAATTAGGGGTACTAGGGCTCACTTGAAATTCATAAGAAAAATTATTAAAAAACCCCGATATTAATTTTGGGGACAAATTATAGAATTAAATAGAAAATAAAAATTTAATTTTCAAACGCATCATGTAATGCATCAACTAAAAGGCTTATTATGTGACTTACAAATATATCATATTTTTAAATCATTTGGTTAAAAGATATTAAAAAAAAGGTAAACATCGACTTAATTCCCACTTTAGAAACTACACTATCTAAAATTTTGAAAAATATATTTTATTTGTATTTTTTAATAATTTGAATATCAAATTTAATAATTTATAATTTAAAACTTGACCTATTTTGCCCTTTATCTTCCAATCCACAGAGCCTCAAAACTCAGACAGTAGAGTATAAAAGATTTCTCTGAAAGTTTATTATTAAAATAAAACTCTAATGTTAATTTTTGGGGCCAAATTAGAAAATTAAATACATATGTATTCTGATAAAAATCAAGCGAATCCTGAAGGAGATAAAATATAAAGTCTATGTGGGGAAAATGAAAGTGTATATTTTTTATAAATTTAAAATGCTTCCTTTAAAAGATATTAGGGTAAATATAAGAAAATGCACTCATTCCCTGCTTATCTGAAACTGGAATATTAGAATCTTGAAGGTGGTACGGAACCCTTAGTATGCGAGGTCTACTCGCATTTGACCAAATTATTTTAAATTAATAAGCATAAAAATAAAAATTCAAAAAATTTATATCAGGGGAACTAGGTGGCCAAAATTAGGCCAATACTATTAGGATAACACCGTATATTTCGTTGAGTTTATTTCGTAACATTGGCTGCTAAATGTGGCAGTGCCCCATGGTGTTAATTCACATGTGAGATTTTTAAACACCCTGTATAGTCAATGGTTCTTATTTATACTTTGTGTGAGATTATTGGCGATGCGTTCAAACTTTAGAAAATAAAACTGTATATCATAAGAAAAGCAATATAATGATAGATTTTTCGCAATATATAATTAATCTTATCTTAGGCAAAGCTTAAAAAAAGAGTTGTCTTGTCTTGTCGCTTTTAAACGGTCCTTAATTCAAACTGATATTCATTTGTGGTCCCAGCAATTTGTCTTAAAACACACATCTGTACATAGATGTACCTACCTATTCTTATAAAGAGATTTAAAAGAAGTTTAATATTTAATTCTGTGCAACAACACATTGTGCATAGGAATCCTTAAGTACACCAAAAGACCAAATTACAGTGAAATGTCTAGATAGATAGCTGGGGGTCTTACAGCAACAAATGATCAAGACATTTTGGTTAGTTAGTTAGTAGTAGGTTTAGCTATTTTTCCTGTTACCTTTACAATTCCTGGTGATCGCAACAAAATCGATTTTTTAGCAACTAATTAGCAACAAATTCTTAGATATATTTCTTTAATTTTTTACTTGTTGTCCCCAAAAGCGTTTTGCATTCATCAGAATCGTCTCTTCAATTAAGACCAACAAGGTAAATTTTCCCCTAAAATCGTTTTTTAGATATTTTTGTTTCCTTTGTATATAAGGAAAAATATAAAGTTGAAGAATCAAAAAATGAGAATAATCTTTATCATTTTCATTGTACACTCACTTTCAAAAGTCTTGCACCCCTTCATGAATTAAAAAAATAATAATATTATAAAATATTAATGCACACAATTAAAATAACTTATTTATTATCCACACTGTACAATTTTAGTTGTACGTGGTAACAGTACGAAATGCCAGGATTTGAGTTTTCCGAGTTTATATGAAGCAAAATTATTGTTTTGTGGCAAAAAAGTTTATCTCGTCACCAGATAGCGACCAGGCTGAACATTCTAGAACCACTGTACGCAGAACGATAAGTCAGTACGAAGAAGCGGGTGAAGTGCAGAGCCGACCTCCAAGTGGCCGACGCTTGTTACCACACCACGTGAAGATCGGTATGTTACCCAATCAGCCCGTCGGAGTTGGTCAATCACTGTTCCGGGCCTAAAATCGCATTTCCAGACCCATTTGTCATAGGCTAATTTCGAATGCAACAGTTCGAAGAAGAGTTTTGGCCTCAGGTTTACGATCCAGGAGACCTTTAAGGCCCAAACTAACTACTTGTCATCGAACTGCCCGTCTACAGTAGGCCAGAGCTCACCAAAGCTGGCGTTTAGTTAACTGAAGAAACGTGTTTTTTACTGATGAATCCCTGTTTGGATTAGTGAGTGATGTTTATTGAGTAAGGGCTTGGAGAGAACCTGGAAATGTACACAGACTGGAGACAGCAATTGGAGTTGCCCCTTACCATGGCGGAATAGAAATGTTTTGAGGGTATAGTGTTGAAAAGAAAAATTCCACTGATTCATATACTAGGTACAATGACAGACTGATTTCATTTATGACATTATTAAAGTAATATGCACTTTAATAATGTCATAAATGAAATCATGATACCACTACGTAATGAATTAGGTAACCAGTTTGTTTTAATGGACGACTGTGTCGGACTAAAGTGGGCCAAGCAGAGCTGCAAACTCAAGATGTCACTAGATTGGAAGGGCCACCGATGTCACCTGATTTAAATCCCATCCAACTTGTTTGGGACTACTTGACGAAGGCCATTTTTAACAGACTTATTCTACCCAGAACGGCACTAGAACTATTTGTTTCTGCTACTGGGGAAGGGAAAAGTTATCTCAAAAGATGATCAATAACTTGATTAAAGGAATGACCAGACGTGTGGATGGTGTTATAAGAAGCAGAGGTTTCAATACCCAATATTAATTTGTTTCGTAATCTTTGGGAAAATGTTATTTAAAAATGATTTATTAACTCCTGCAGAATTGTTTTAATTTAGATGTTATAAAATTCTGTTCTAGGGGGTGCAGAAGTCAGTATATTATGGTTAGTGCGGAAATATTAAGGATTTTTTGTTTTCATTAATTGTGACGAACGAGATCAGACTTCAATTTCGTCACCTTTTATATAACGTTAACCTAGGGATTTTCCTAAGTCTGGCTCTTCCCGTCATTTTACAGAGGTTCCAAGTACTTAAATGAGTAATTCCTGCATTGACAGACTGCAACTTCACTTTTCGGTTTCTTCACTCCCGATTTCTTAGTCTTTCACATTACTGCAATTTTCTACGAAACTATGACACGGAAAAGGTTGAATTTTGGTATCAGTGTATGGTTTGGTGACCCGATCAATAGTACATGTCGTAAATCTAAATTTTGATTTTAGGGGAAAATTTTAAAAACCTATTGAGCCTAAAATTTTGAAAAAAATATAGAACGTTTATGACGAATACAATTGTATTTTTTTTCATATTTTTAAAATAAATTATTTAAAAGATATTAACAAAATTATTTTAAAAAATTACCGATTCATCCCCCCCTTTATTTTCGACACTATAACACCTAAAATTTGGACAGAGGCTTATATAGTCTCAGTAGCACTTTACAGGAATAATAATAAATAATAATAATAATAATAATAGAAACCCCTAATTTGGAGTCTGGGGGACAAATTATAGAATTAAACGGAAAATAAAAAATTAACTGTTTTTAAACGCATCACTCAGTATATCAAATGAAAGGGCTCCTTATAAGGAATTCAAAATATTTTTTTCATATTTTCAAAATAAATTATTTAAAAGATATTAACAAAATTATTTTAAAAAATTACCGATTCATCCCCCCCTTTATTTCCGACACTATAACACCTAAAATTTGGACAGAGGCTTATATAGTCTCAGTAGCACTTTACAGGAATAGTAATAAATAATAATAATAATAGAAACCCCTAATTTGGAGTCTGGGGGACAAATTATAGAATTAAACGGAAAATAAAAAATTAACTGTTTTTAAACGCATCACTCAGTATATCAAATGAAAGGGCTCCTTATAAGGAATTCAAAATATTTTTTTCATATTTTTAAAATCAATTGTTTGAAAGATATTAACAAAAAAAAACCTATTTTATTTTCCGAAACCATACGACCTAAAGTTTTGAATAAAATTTGGGTTATAGCTTCACTTGAATTTTATAGTAAAAATAAGTAGGAAGAGGGAATATTAATTTTGAGAGACAAATTATAGAACTAAATGACAAAAATTCAAGATCAAAGCGAAATTTTTTTAGAAAAAGCCTCGAAAACAACACTAAACGATTGACAACGACTCCAGACTCGGAGTTGAAACGTCTCCATACACAGATAGGTATTACACAATATACAATACATTACTTATATACAGGAATACTGGTTGTTCATTTTGTAGACATCTCTTTCTCTCAGAATAACTGTGAGGAAGAATCTCTGTACAAACAGCCAGTAATCCGGGCAATTTTACGAAATTGTCTTACTACACTTTGTTCTACATATACAATTTTTAAATACTTATCTGTTGGAGGAGAGAAAACCCAATGAACAGACAAAGTAAATAATTATCTTAATTTGAAAGTTTAAAATGGCATTACTCTAAAAATAATCTGATTTTAAAAAATGAGGTATCATAAGATTGGCAAAAAGTGATTTTGGGTAGCTAGTTTTGAAATGAAAACCCTGTATAAGGCCTTACTGAAAGTTTATTGGTAAAAAATCCTATTCTTAATTTTGGGGCCAAATTAGAAAACTATATAAATATTTTTATGAAAATCAAACGAATCATCTAACAGATAAAATAAAAATGCTTTGTCTGAGAAATAAAAGTGTATGTTTTTTATAAATAAAATAGTTTAAAATATATTAAGGTAAATATAACAATATTAGAAAAATATATACTTTGATTCACCTTCATTTTATCAAACAACAAAGGTGGTACGGAACCCTTAGTATGCGACTCCAACTCGGACTTGACCAACTTATTTTAATAATAGTACCTCCAAATTTCCAGCCTACCGAAGTCATTGTACCTTTTGATTCGTGTGTATTTTATAAATTTGTTACTAAATGCATTTTTGTTCGTTTATATGTTCTTCAAGTTGTTTTGACCTCACATATACTAATATTTCCTATTTTGTGCAAACATTTATTATCTGCTCGGATTTGTCTGAAAATCAACAAGAGTTGTAATAAAACAGTGATAATGGCAGCAATCGTATTTTAAATTAAAAACTATTTCATTGTTCGCTAAACGTGAAATAGCTATTTTTTTGATAACAACAATGGCTTCATAAAAATTTATGAGTTATTATTGCTGGAGTCCTATAAATATTTATACCGTACTCATATTTTTATTAATACGCGATATAAAACGCAATAAAGTGGCATAAAAAAAAATTTTTCTTTTATATATAGCCAATAAATTATTTTAGCTTCTATTTCATATTTTACGTTATTTTTAAAACTTAAGCTTCATCGTTCCCTATTAAGTGATTTTGATTTGATTTTTTAATTTAAATCATTTGGTCTACAATCACTATTTCTACCCTTTATACGCTTGTATCAAATATGTCATTTGTTACACATTTGGTGGTATTGAGTACGGGAAAAAAATCAAAATTGTCACGTCTTATTAAGATATTTATTAAATTATCAATGCAGCCAGAGAGAAACAGTAACGCTTTACTGGCTCTAATGTCGGAAACACAAATTGTAGGTCCTGATCTCTAGAAGAAACTTTTAAAAACTCAAGAATTACATGGATCCCGGATCCCTACATATGTCACATGACTATATATTACTACCATTTCCTTTACAGCTTCAATTGTTTCTACTATTTTGAAGGGATTGGTAATCAAACCAGACTTTAGATAATTCAGAACTTTTCTTTAGTCAAAAATATAATCGGTTGCTCTAAAATTCTCGTTATTTAAATCCGTAGTTTCTTTTCGATTATCTTTTATTTTAAAATTAAATAATATTCGAAGTGCCAACTATTCAACTGTTGTCATTAGATCTGTCTGGATGTATTGGGAGTAAATACACCACACTTCTAGAAAAGTCAAAGATCTCAAACAAAAATGGAACTTTTAAGAGCATATTTTCAACTAAACCAAGATTTCTGCTAAGAAGATTTCGGCTGGGCAATTTTGCTGAACCAATAGTTATTAAAAAGAATAAACCTTCAAGTCTTATATGAATTACTAAACTACATCAATAACAAAGAAGCAACTACACAAGTCACATTTAACAGAATAACTATCGTCATTTAAAACATACTTTTTAACCGACTTCAAAAAGAAGGAGGTTCTCAATTCGTCTGTATCTATGTTTTGTTTTATATATTTGTTCAGCGATGACTCGCAAACGACTCAGGGAATTTCGACCGTTTGTACTGGATCCTGTTCTGAAGGATCGCCAAGTGGTCCCATATTTTTTTAAGCGACTTCAAAAATAAACAGGTTCTCAATTCGTCTGTATCTATGATTTTTTTATGTTTGTTCAGCGATTACTCGCAAACGGCTTAAGGAATTTCGTCCGTTTATACTGGAACCTGTTCCGGAGGATCTCGAAGTGGTCCCATATTTTTTTAACCGACTTCAAAAAGAAGGAGGTTCCCAATTCGTCTGTATCTATGCTTCTTTATGTTTGTTCAGCGATTACTCGCAAACGGCTTAAGGAATTTCGTCCGTTTATACTGGATCCTGTTCTAGAGGATCGCGAAGTGGTCCCATATTTTTTTAACCGACTTGGAAAAGAAGGAGGTTCTCAATTCGTCTGTATCTATGTTTTTTATGATTGTTCAGCGATTACTCGCAAACGGCTTAACGAATTTCGTCCGTTTATACTGGATCCTGTTCCGGAGGAGCGCGAATTGGACCCATATTTTTTTAACCGACTTCAAAAAGAAGGAGGTTTTCAATTCGTCTGTATCTATGTTTTTTATGTTTGTCCCATATTTTTTTAACCGACTTCGAAAAGAAGGGGGTTCTCAATTCGTCTGTATCTATGTTTTTTTATGACTGTTTAGCGATTACTCGCAAACGGCTTAACGAATTTCGTCCGTTTATACTGGATCCTGTTCCGGGGATCGCGAAGTGGTCCCATATTTTTTTAACCGACTTCAAAAAGAAGGAGGTTGTCAATTCGTCTGTATTTATGTTTTTGATGTTTGTTCAGCGATTACTCGCAAACGGCTTAACGAATTTCGACCGTTTATACTGGATCCTGTTCCGGAGGAGCGCGAAGTGGTCCCATATTTTTTTAACCGACTTCGAAAAGAAAGAGGTTCTCAATTCGTCTGTATCTATGTTTTTTATGTTTGTTCAGCGATTACTCGCAAACGGCTTAACGAATTTCGACCGTTTATACTGGATCCCGTTCCGGAGGAGCGCGAATTGGACCCATATTTTTTTAACCGACTTCGAAAAGAAGGGGGTTCTCAATTCGTCTGTATCTATGTTTTTTTATGACTGTTTAGCGATTACTCGCAAACGGCTTAACGAATTTCGTCCGTTTATACTGGATCCTGTTCCGGAGGAGCGCGAATTGGACCCATATTTTTTTAACCGACTTCAAAAAGAAGGAGGTTTTCAATTCGTCTGTATCTATGTTTTTTATGTTTGTCCCATATTTTTTTAACCGACTTCGAAAAGAAGGGGGTTCTCAATTCGTCTGTATCTATGTTTTTTTATGACTGTTTAGCGATTACTCGCAAACGGCTTAACGAATTTCGTCCGTTTATACTGGATCCTGTTCCGGGGATCGCGAAGTGGTCCCATATTTTTTTAACCGACTTCAAAAAGAAGGAGGTTGTCAATTCGTCTGTATTTATGTTTTTGATGTTTGTTCAGCGATTACTCGCAAACGGCTTAACGAATTTCGTCCGTTTATACTGGATCCTGTTCCGGAGGAGCGCGAAGTGGTCCCATATTTTTTTAACCGACTTCGAAAAGAAAGAGGTTCTCAATTCGTCTGTATCTATGTTTTTTATGTTTGTTCAGCGATTACTCGCAAACGGCTTAACGAATTTCGACCGTTTATACTGGATCCTGTTCCGGAGGAGCGCGAATTGGACCCATATTTTTTTAACCGACTTTAAAAAGAAGGAGGTTGTCAATTCGTCTGTATTTATGTTTTTGATGTTTGTTCAGCGATTACTCGCAAACGGCTTAACGAATTTCGACCGTTTATACTGGATCCTGTTCCGGAGGAGCGCGAATTGGACCCATATTTTTTTAACCGACTTTAAAAAGAAGGAGGTTGTCAATTCGTCTGTATTTATGTTTTTGATGTTTGTTCAGCGATTACTCGCAAACGGCTTAACGAATTTCGACCGTTTATACTGGATCCTGTTCCGGAGGAGCGCGAATTGGACCCATATTTTTTTAACCGACTTCAAAAAGAAGGAGGTTTTCAATTCGTCTGTATCTATGTTTTTTATGTTTGTCCCATATTTTTTTAACCGACTTCAAAAAGAAGGAGGTTCTCAATTCGTGTGTATCTATGTTTTTTATGTTTGTTCAGCGATTACTCGCAAACGGCTTAACGAATTTCGACCGTTTATACTGGATCCTGTTCCGGAGGAGCGCGAATTGGACCCATATTTTTTTAACCGACTTCAAAAAGAAGGAGGTTTTCAATTCGTCTGTATCTATGTTTTTTATGTTTGTCCCATATTTTTTTAACCGACTTCGAAAAGAAGGGGGTTCTCAATTCGTCTGTATCTATGTTTTTTTATGACTGTTTAGCGATTACTCGCAAACGGCTTAACGAATTTCGTCCGTTTATACTGGATCCTGTTCCGGAGGATCGCGAAGTGGTCCCATATTTTTTTAACTGACTTCAAAAAGAAGGAGGTTCTCAATTCGTCTGTATCTATGTTTTTTTATGACTGTTTAGCGATTACTCGCAAACGGCTTAACGAATTTCATCCGTTTATACTGGATCCTGTTCCGGAGGATCGCGAAGTGGTCCCATATTTTTTTAACTGACTTCAAAAAGAAGGAGGTTCTCAATTCGTCTGTATCTATGTTTTTTATGTTTGTTCAGCGATTACTCGCAAACGGCTTAACGAATTTCGTCCGTTTATACTGGATCCTGTTCCGGAGGAGCGCGAATTGGACCCATATTTTTTTAACCGACTTCGAAAAGAAAGAGGTTCTCAATTCGTCTGTATCTATGTTTTTTATGTTTGTCCCATATTTTTTTAACCGACTTCGAAAAGAAGGGGGTTCTCAATTCGTCTGTATCTATGTTTTTTTATGACTGTTTAGCGATTACTCGCAAACGGCTTAACGAATTTCGACCGTTTATACTGGATCCTGTTCCGGAGGAGCGCGAATTGGACCCATATTTTTTTAACCGACTTTAAAAAGAAGGAGGTTGTCAATTCGTCTGTATTTATGTTTTTGATGTTTGTTCAGCGTTTACTCGCAAACGGCTTAACGAATTTCGTCCGTTTATACTGGATCCTGTTCCGGAGGAGCGCGAATTGGACCCATATTTTTTTAACCGACTTCAAAAAGAAGGAGGTTTTCAATTCGTCTGTATCTATGTTTTTTATGTTTGTCCCATATTTTTTTAACCGACTTCAAAAAGAAGGAGGTTCTCAATTCGTGTGTATCTATGTTTTTTATGTTTGTTCAGCGATTACTCGCAAACGGCTTAACGAATTTCGACCGTTTATACTGGATCCTGTTCCGGAGGAGCGCGAATTGGACCCATATTTTTTTAACCGACTTCAAAAAGAAGGAGGTTTTCAATTCGTCTGTATCTATGTTTTTTATGTTTGTCCCATATTTTTTTAACCGACTTCAAAAAGAAGGAGGTTCTCAATTCGTGTGTATCTATGTTTTTTATGTTTGTTCAGCGATTACTCGCAAACGGCTTAACGAATTTCGACCGTTTATACTGGATCCTGTTCCGGAGGAGCGCGAATTGGACCCATATTTTTTTAACCGACTTCAAAAAGAAGGAGGTTTTCAATTCGTCTGTATCTATGTTTTTTATGTTTGTCCCATATTTTTTTAACCGACTTCGAAAAGAAGGGGGTTCTCAATTCGTCTGTATCTATGTTTTTTTATGACTGTTTAGCGATTACTCGCAAACGGCTTAACGAATTTCGTCCGTTTATACTGGATCCTGTTCCGGAGGATCGCGAAGTGGTCCCATATTTTTTTAACTGACTTCAAAAAGAAGGAGGTTCTCAATTCGTCTGTATCTATGTTTTTTATGTTTGTTCAGCGATTACTCGCAAACGGCTTAACGAATTTCGACCGCTTATACTGGATCCTGTTCTGGAGGATCGCGAAGTGGTCCCATATTTTTTTAACCGACTTCAAAAAAAAAGGAGGTTTTCAATTCGTCTGTATCTGTGTTTTATGTTTGTTCAGCCATTACTCGCAAACAGCTTAACGAATTTCGTCCGTTTATACTGGATCCTGTTCCGGGGATCGCGAAGTGGTCCCATATTTTTTTAACCGACTTTAAAAAGAAGGAGGTTGTCAATTCGTCTGTATTTATGTTTTTGATGTTTGTTCAGCGATTACTCGCAAACGGCTTAACGAATTTCGACCGTTTATACTGGATCCTGTTCTGGATTGATTATAAGATTCCGATATTAAATGAATGTCAGTATAATTAACAGACCTAAAGAATGATGCTACTTAGATCGTTTGCAATATAGTGGATCCACCTAAGTTAGAATCATATACAAAATTTTCTTAATACATATACATAATAAATGAAAGTAAAAATACTTTATTTTAGACAATCTCCAAAAAGTTAATTAGATTTGAAACCTGCTTCCAATTAAGTCATTGCATCACTAAAATGGTAAAATAAATACATTTAAAAAAAAACAAAAACCGACTACAAAAAAATAACTAAAAAGCTTGTGAAGTAATTTTTTGCTACAACAATTATAAACTTTTTCTGAAGTACAACTTATAAATGTACTTCACAAAATAGTTTCAGTTTAGCTTCGTACCGACTTCATAAAAAGTATTTAATTGTTGTAGCAAAAAATTATTTCTTGCTTTTTTGTTATTTTTTAAGTCGGTTTTGTTTTTTTAAATGTATTTACTCACACTAACAAACATCTTAACTTTAAGTCTAATCAAAAAACTACTATTCTTATATCAGTAAATTCAAACTGCATTTATAAAAATTGTATTTTCTGCTAACAGTTACCCCAAAAATTTTAATAACAAAGTGTTATTAAAAATTGAACACACAACAAAACCAATGAATAATGCAGTAGTAATCTATTATGTCTATATCTGTTACCGATATCATGTCACTGGGTAATATTAATTCAGCTGAGTGATATAACCGATACAAAATTGATTATCCTGGCTTTCCACAATTTAATTATTTCAATTCTAAAATGAATAATAGGAATTATGTGTGAAATTAAAGTTGTACATGAGCAAAACATTTGAAAGTCACCTTACTCCTAACTAATCTTAATTAGAATTTTTATTTATTAGCGTATTCTGAAGAGTAAAAAAATGTGTAAGATTGAAATAGAAATTTTGCGTATTTATAAAAAACACTGAAATAAAATTTATGTTGTTCTTCAAAATAATACATTTTTTTTCTAATTTAACAGCATATAGATTTTTATTCTAATTTGAAGTCAGGAATATATTGTGTTTTCCCCTTTTAAATTTGTCACTGGCTTGTATATTTTTTACAGTCATTGGGTAAGTAATAAGCTGAAGACTTTTATTCTATAACATCTTCATAGTAAATCACTTCAAGAACCTCGTAGAAGCAGATATCGTAATTTATGAATTGTGTAGACAATATCTGACTTTAGTTAGTTCATTTTGCATTCAGCTAGGTTCCAATAATTTCTAACTTACTACTACCCTAAATATATATTAATTTCATTACCAATTATATCACTTAGTAAATGGAACGGTCCAAGAACAGTTCCCTGTGGAGCACCTATAGCCATTACCTACTGTAGAAACTTTAGTGATATTAACAGTTCTTACGTATTCTTCTCTACCACAAAGATAGCTAACTCAAAAGGAGGTCTAAGGCAATTCAATTTATTACATCAATATATAATTTTTCTCATAATTGGCTGTGTCAAATTATTTGCTTAAATCAATGAACTAACAGATTTATTCACTTCGCCATTTTATAATTAAAATCAAGAACAGCATGCAAAAGATTAATTTTACGAATTAAAATTTTTGTATATATGTAGTCTTTTATATTTAATTTAGAATTTATTTAATTTAATCAACCGCCTTGTGCCTGCTTGTTTTAATGCAAGTGCCTTACATCACAGCTAATAAAAATATTGAAAATATCTGCATGGACAGGACATACTTTTTGAAAAAAAATCACCTGACCTGACCTTTCAACACCGTAAGGGTAATAAATAATTACTCGTAAAAAAATTAATCAAAAAGGGTAGCCTGTGATACCTCGGTTAAAAGGGTTTTCAATTCTCTAGCCAGCATTATAGGACTCTTTGATTTTTGGACGTTGTTAATAAGAAAAATCAATATTCAGTTGTTTAATTCCTAAAATAATTAAGGATGCCATGGAAATAAATAAAGTTGGAGTAATTAACAATATTTACCATAAATATTTTTCTTTACATTTTTTAAGGGAATAGTTGTTAACCCTAGGGGATTGAAGGGGCAGGTGAATAGTTTTATTCAAAAGTGTAATCTAATAAACTATACTAGTGGAAAAAATTAAACGATCAAAAAAAATCCTAGATTTTTTGACGTTTTTAAAGTGGCTGTATTTCCCTTGAAAATGGTAGTACTAGAGTTTTTAAAAAAGCATATAAAGCTTGAAGTTTCTAGTTTTGAAATCTTACGATGAAAAAAATGTTCAAGCAATATGTACCGCTCAATCCTAACGAATACCAAAAGACTTTTTTTTTCAAAAGTTATTCGGTTTTTGTTTTGTTCTAGGAACTTGATAAAAATTTGTTAACTCAACCATGGATCGGATCAGATGTTCATTGAACTTTAATTTTTTTAAATTTCAATACGACCAGTTCTCGCTGAGATATCGAATTTTGAATGGAAAATGATTTTTTTTTGTCTAACCATCAATATCTCAGCAACCGCTGATCGTATATCGTTTTGAAAATAAATATTTTAAAAAATTCTTTTCATTAGTTTGAAAAATCAAGAAAAACAGGACTTTTGGTGGCTTTTGTGATCGTCAGGCGCTAATTTGGAAATATCGAGAAAACCAGTAATGTTAAGTGTGCCTTTTACAGTTCAATATGCCCACAAAAACCCCACAAAGGTTCTTTTCAATCCATCGAGCCGTTCTTTTTGTTTTCCTCGATCGAATTTTTGGAAAAAAATTAAAGGATTACGATGATTAAATGATCATAACCTTTATCAAAATGTAAAAAATATCAATTTTTTTAAACAATGAGAATACATAAAATAAAAAACTGGAAAAATATATTTTTTGTGTTTTGGTTATAATCATTTAAACTCAAAATCGTGATCTTTTATTTCATTTTTGTAAAAAATTCGATCGAAAAAATACAAAAAAAACCGGCTCGATGGATTAAAACGAAACTTTTTGAGGTTTTTTTGGGCATGTTGAACTGTAAAAGACACACTTAAAATTACTGGTTTTCTCTATATTTCCAATTTAGCGTCTGATGATTCCAAAAGCCACCAAAAGTCTTTTTTTGATTTTTCAAATTAATGAACAGAATAAAAACTATTTATTTTCAAAAAACCGTAGCAGATTTGTGAGAGCTTTATTAAAGATTTCAAAACCTTCCGTAATTTTCTTGTGTGATCGGCGGTTGTTGTGATATTGATGGTTAAAGACAAAAAGATCCTTTCAATGTTCGATATCTCAGCGACAACTGGTCGTATTGAACTTTTCAAGAAAGCAAATTAAAGCTCAATGAACAGCTTATCCGGTCCATATAGTGGTTGAGTTAAAAAAAAATTATCAAGTTCGCAGACCAAAACAAAAACCCAAAAATTTTTTAAAAACATTTTCTTTTGGTATTCGTTAGGATTGAGCGGTACACGTTGCTTGAAATTTTTTCATCGTAAGATCTCAAAACTAGAGGCTTTAAAATGCTTTTTTTAAAACTCCAGTACGACCATTTACAAGGAAAATTCAGCCACTTGGAATTTTGAATTGATTTTTTTATCCCTTAATTTTTTCCACTAGTTTGTATAAAAATCTCGTGTTTGGTCGAACTCCTCCGAAACGGCTTCATCGATTTTTATGAAACTATATATTCTATCCAGAAAAAAAAACATATTTTTTTTTAATTAAAAAAATAATATCAGGGAAGTAAAATGTGACGCAGGGGTGAAAATTGGTGTGTAAACTCCTCTTCCCAAACAAATAATGACGAGTATCATTTTGCAAAAAATTAATTAACTCTTCGGGAACCTGCAGTATTTAGTCATATGAATTAAGAGGTTTATTTCTTTTTTTTAAGTGAAGTAATACCTGATTCTCCTTTTGTCAAAATATTAAATGAGGGAAAGGTTGGTTACTATTGTTTTAGAAAGAAGTAGATATATACGAAATAGAAAGTAATACCAGTGTGAATCTTGCTTGATTTACATACCCTTCTAAAATAATTGAAGCCGGTTTTATCAATTTGCAATCATCCACTTTTCCCATAGTGGGCAAAAAAAATCACCATTTTTCGGGAACCAAAAAAATACAGATATGTGAATTATAATATTAATTCCTTAATTTAATAGAGATTTGATGTGTGACATTTTACAAAATTCTGTTATTGAATGGGGAGTATGAGTGTCAGTAATTTTTAGAAAAAAAAAAAAGATACGGGCGTGAAGGTTAGTGTACTCTTCTCCGGAAATCAGTAGAAGTGAATTTAATCACTTATAGCCCAGGTCATTTACGAAAATACGTGAGAAAATTAATAGTAGAATAAAACCAACATCAACGTGTTCCAAAGATTAAACATGGCTAATTCAAATAAAATTCAACATTTTTTATCGATACGTTTCTGTTTTTTAACAAAAAAAACTCAAAAAAATCGGTAACAATTTAATTTTTTACTCAAAATCCATCTGTTAAACCGTGTTTGCTACAATGGGCAATATTGTAGGGAAATGAATAACCTACAAAATGAGCTACTACCTATAAGCCCAATTCGTTAATTGATTCCTTAGATAATGGAACCTTTATTCGAAATTACGAGGGTGAATCAAATATGAACCGGACTTTTCTGTTTCTCGCCCTGTAGGTAATTCGAGTGGCGTGACGTCTCGATATATGTTAGGTAGGGATGTTAAGAAGAGGGGAATTCGTCGGTTTGGCGAGGCGTAGTCGATACGCTGTTAGTAGCATCATGTCAGAGCAAGAGGTGCATACGTCTGTTGCGCATCGTGCTGTTATCAAATTTTTGGCGCGGGAAGGCGTTAGACCGTCTGAAATTTTGCGTCGACTATCTGCACAGCTCGGCAATGAAACACTTTCAAGGACCCAAGTGTACGACTGGCACAAAAAGTTTTCAGATGGCCGAGAGACAGTGGAAAATGAGCCTCATGCACGCCATCCCACGACAAGCATCAATGAGGCGAATATCTACGCAATTCGTGAGCTGATTGAAGGCGTACTGCTGATCGATTTTCTGCACGAACGCCGTACAATTAATGCTGAGTATTACTGCGAACTACTCCAACAAGTGAAACTTGCCTATCGGCAAAAGAGGCGGGATATATCTATCCGAAGTGTGATTCTGTTGCATGACAACGCTCGGCCACATACAACTGCATTGACTCAAGGAAAATTGAACAAAATGCATTGGGAAACCCTTGACCACCCTCCTTACAGTCCTGATTTGTCACCATGTGACTACCACATGTTTGGGCCACTCAAAGAAGAATTGGGAGGCCACCACTTTGAGGACAACGAAGGTGTAGAAACGTTTGTGCGCAATTGGTTATCGACACGACCAGTTTCATTCTTTGAGAAAGGTATTAAAAAATTTCCGATTCGGTGGGAAAAATGTATACATAAGAGAGGAGACTATGTAAAATTTGTATCGATCGTACCAATAAAATTTTTAAAACAAAAGTCCGGTTCATATTTGATTCACCCTCGTAAGTACAAAAAATTAATAGTTAAAACATTCTTACTAACTGAAATGAAAACGGGAAAACCACAATATCAAATGTATAAAATATTAAACACTCAAATATGTCTTTTCCTATTAAATCCAAAAATAATGCCATTTTTAGAAGCGGTTGTTGACATATAATTTTCGATTATGAATATATCTGATGTGAAAATTACAAAATTAAAAAAATGTTTATGATAAATATGTCAATTAAGCCGTGCAAAACCGATACGGGTCAGCTAGTTTCATATATAAAAATTGAACTGCTTCAGGGTTTTCCATGTACATTATTCGTTACTTTAGGAGCTCACTGTATGAGGACTAATAGCTTTTAAAAGAATTGAAGAATTTTTTCAAAACCACCATCTCTATTGTTTAAACCATAAGCAACTTTATTGATTTCAGAAGAATTTTCAGGCATTTGGTATATTATCGTATCGCGAATAATTATTCCTAATTACAATTAACAATTTGACGTCAAAGAACACCTATTGGATATTTTTAAATGTTGTTAAATAAAAACACAATTAATTAACTAACTTGCTAGCCACCGATAAAGGCATCAAAATCGTAATCAAGGTTACAAATGAAAACAATACAAATATGGCATAATTTATCAAGAGTGGCACCTACGCGGTGCTTAGCATAATTATGGAAAATAAAATTGCGAAGAAAAACACCTTGTATCTAATTACAGCAATCCTTCACAGAATGACATTCTTTAGTTGACTTCTCTTTTTGTGGGGGGTTTACCTCATTAGGAGGCCCGAACCCGCTGAGGGTAGGTTTTATCAAAATAAACATTAAAAACGCATGTAACTGAGATGTTTGAGGGGATTGAGCCCCTTATCCTCCCCCGATCTGCCAATGAGCCGAGGGTTTTAAATTTCTTGACTATTTCTATGGGTTTATTTAGACCTGATTATGTTGTTCTCTCCTGATGATCATAAATTTTGTGTTATCGATATTATTTTGAGACCATATTTCTTACCTACTGTGTTCAGTTTTGTTTATATTGCCCAGTAGATCTGGCTGTATCATCAACATACCTTATGCTATTTATGGGCATCTAACCCTTTCTGGAAAATTATCTCACTATATACGTTGAACAACAGCGGAGTTAAATTTCAGCCTTGGCGGACACTTATTTGTTATTTCTAGTTCTTGCACTGCTAATGGTTTGTTGATACGGAGTACTGTTGTATGGTTCCAATGTAAATTTTGGATAATTTTGAGAACTTTTCTGTGGAGGATTTATTATAATGATCCTAACATATGTTGATGTCTAATAATGCTATCAAAAATCTTTGGTAGTCAATAAAGACCATTAAGCTTAATTTCAATATGTCTTCTGTTTACACTAGATAGAGATCCAGTGTTTCTTAGACGTAATCGTTATAATACTAACTTAGGCCGAAAAATTCTCCTGGTTTTTTTGTATGCCACAAAATTTCAACATCATTTGTAGGGAATGTGATATTTATGTAGACTCTTTGTCTGCAATTTTGAGTAGGGCCAACGCTTTATTTAGTTTATAATTAGGGTTGACTTTGTAACTTTGTTATTTGTTATCTCAGTAATCCAGCATTTGTTTTTTTTTTTGTTCTGTTTTACTACTTATTGCTGGCTGTTTTTTTGTGGATACTTTAATATTGTCCTGTTAATAGTTTTGTACTGTTGGACAATAAAGTTTTATTCATAAAGGTTTATTTATTTATAAAGCTTATAAGGCTTAGAGCATTAACCAAGCTTATCAAAACCATGTAAAATCGTCTTTAGAAGAATATTCTTTACTTCTATCTCAATTCCTTCTTTTAATTGATGAATATTCGGAGGTTGGTTGTGATATGATTGAGTTGAGTATTCACTATTAGCGACGGAGAAAAATACTTGGAAAAACTAATAGTTGGACAGAATCAATACTAACATGTTTTAGCGATAAAATGTTACTAATTAACACAAAATGCAATAATTTTACACCATAGATCTCAAAAGATGGCTAGAATTTTTGTCTCTTTCACGAAATCTACCCAGGGCACTGTCTTTGCTCTTGTGGGTAATTTTGAATTGAAAACCTCACAAAATAATCTGTTATAATCCCGATTCCACTAGTTTTTTTTGTTTTGATGTTTTAAATCTCTATATTTTTTTATGTGTTAAATGTTCTTATTAACTCTTAATGTAGATCTGCTCACACCTAATGTATCTATATTCTAAACCTGTAGTCTTTGCAAATTATATCAAAGAAAACCCCCATATTAAGTATGCAGCGTTGCGTTGTAATCTTCCTTTTTGGAGTTTAAGTTTTCCATCACCCTTTTTGATTTGTCAAATACTTCACATACAGTGTGGAACAGCCAAATGAAATAAATTCCATAACGAATCAAGGTCTAAATCAGACCCCGTAACTTTGAAATATACAGACTTTCAAGTTTATGTGGTGTTATTCTCAAAGAACTCAGAAAAAAATAAAAACCAGAGATGCCACAATTATCATTCAGAAAACAGAGGGCGTGTTGGGAAAAACTCAAAGCGTCGATTTGTTTTTTAAATACGCATTTTTTCAACAAAAAAAATTATATAGGGTGTGTCATGTTACCAACTTTCTTATTTTAATAAATTTCAAATTTCAAAAATTTCAAAAAATTTCAAAGATTTCAAAAAATTTCAAATATTTCAAAAATGTCAAAAATTTCAAAAAATTTCAAAAATTCCAAAAATTTGAAAAATTTCAAAAATTTCAAAAATTTCAAAAAAATTCAAAAATTTCAAAAAACTTCAAAAATTTCAAAAAATTTCAAAAAATTCAAAAATTTTCAAAAATTTCAAAAAATATCAAAATTTTCAAAAATTTCAAAAATTTCAAAAAATTCAAAAATTTCAAAAAAGTTCAAAAATTTCAAAAATTTTAAAAATTTCAAAAAATTTCAAAAATTTCAAAAATTTCAAAAAACTTCAAAAATTTCAAAAATTTTAAAAATTTCAAAAAATTTCAAAAATTTCAAAAAAATTCAAAAATTTCAAAATTTCAAAAGATTTCAAAAATTTCAAGAATTTCAAAAAATTTCAAAAATTTCAAAAATTGCAAAAATTTCAAAAAATTTCAAAAATTTCAAAAAATTTCAAAATTTTCAAGTGTCAAAAATTTCAAAAATTTCAAAAAATTTCAAAAATTTAAAAAATTTCAAAAATTTCAAAAAATTTCAAAAATTTAAAAAATTTCAAAAATTTCAAAAATTTCAAAAAATTTCAAAAATTTCAAATATTTCAAAAATGTCAAAAATTTAAAAAAATTTCAAAAATTTCAAAATTTAAAAAATTTCAAAAAATTTCAAAAATTTCAAAAATTGCAAAAATTTCAAAAATTTTAAAAATTTCAAAAAAAGTCAAAAATTTCAAAAGATTTCAAGAATTTCAAAAAATTTCAAAAATTTCAAAAATTGCAAAAATTTCAAAAAACTTCAAAAATTTCAAAAAATTTCAAAAATGTCAAAAATTTCAAAGTTTCAAAAATTTCAAAAATTTCAAAAAATCTCAAAAATTTCAAAAATTTCAAAAATTTCAAAAATTTCAAAAATTTCAAAAAATTTCAAAAATTTCAAAAAATTTCAAAAATTTCAAATATTTCAAAAATGTCAAAAATTTCAAAAATTTCAAAAAATATCAAAAATTTCAAAAATTTCAAAAATTGCAAAAATTTCAAAAAATTTCAAAAAATTCAAAAAAACTCAAAAATTTCAAAAATTTCAAAAGATTTCAAGAATTTCAAAAAATTTCAAAAATTGCAAAAATTTCAAAAAATTTCAAAAATTTCAAAAATGTCGAAAATTTCAAAAAGTTTCAAAAATTTCAAAAATTTAAAAAATTTCAAAAATTTCAAAAATTTCAAAAAATTTCAAATATTTCAAAATTGTCAAAAATTTCAAAAAATTTCAAAAATTTCAAAAATTTTAAATATTTCAAAAAATTTCAAAAATTTCAAAAATTGCAAAAATTTCAAAAAATTTCAAAAATTTCAAAAATTGCAAAAATTTCAAAAAATTTCAAAAATTTCAAAAATTTCAAAAAATTTCAAAAATTTCAAAAAGCAACTGTATATTATTATTTTTTTGGATTCTCCAGAAAATTCTAGACATAATTCATGTACAATTAATTAACATTAAAAGAATTATTTTATTTTACAAATTCGCTACAGTACACCAAAAACCTAATAAGTAATATTGATTATTTCTTAATAATATATAAAAAAAACAGAAAGCATTAATGTCAATGTAGGAAATGCACGCCGCGAAGGTCTTGGCAACATGCTAATCTGATATAGTAATGTCTTCTAACGTTACTCAACATCTCAGGCGTGACCGTTCTAATCGCCAGCGTGATTCATGTTTTTAAGTCATATAAGTTGAGGGGTTAGTTTTGCATACAGTATTTTGACATATCCCCACAAAAAGTTGTCCAATGGTCCAGGAGATCGTCCTGACCATTCTGTCGATCCGCGAGTCCCAATCCACCGATTTGGAAAAGTTAGTTCAGTTTCTGCCGGATATTGATTTCGTAATGGGGCGATGCTCCATCTTGCTGAAACCGTATTGTATTGACAGGAACTTGTGGGTTTACTGGATGAGGATATAAGTTTGTCAAAGTTGACACGACATTATTTTGGAGCAGTTCTAAATATTTATCTCCATTCAAGTTGCCATCAATGAAAAAGGTACCTAGGATATGACTTCCAACAATTCCTACCTAAACATTAATTTTTTCAGGATATTGCGTGTTTCTCTGCCATCCAATGAGGATTCTCATTCGACTAATAGCAGCAATTTTGACGATTAACATGACCGTGAAGTGTAAATGTGCTCTCATCAGAAAACAAAAATCTTCTAATTGGATCAAATTGTTCTCTAACCTTACCACCATTTGTTCACAGAAATACGTTCTCCTATCGAAATCATCTTCCATGAGCTCCGGAGTCGGGATCATTTTTGTAGGCATCCGTTTTACTTTCCTTTAATACTCGAAAAATTTATGGTGTAATGTAGCGAATTTGTGAAATAAAATATTTTTTTAATGTAAATTTTTTGTAATAAATCTGAAAACACTCAATATTTCCGAAACAGTTGAAGATTGGTGTAGGACATTGTACATGAATTATGTCTAGAATTTTGTGGAGAATGCAAAAAATAAATAATGTGCAGGGGCTTGCATTTGAAACAAGGAAGCTGGTATTGGTATTGTTTTTTGTTGCAAAATGCGCATTTAAAAATACAAATCGACTTGTCCAAGCGTTTTTCCCAACACGCCCTTCTTTATTCGTTATCGAATTTATTTCATTTGGCTGTTTAACTGTTTAACTATATTGTTGTTGATACATTTATTATGTAACTTCAAATAAATTAATCTGATTTGCTTTTATTAAATAAAACAAAGGTTTTCAATAATGAAAATAATAAGAGGTGTATTGGCTACGACTACTGTTTAGAATACAACAGAATTCAATGGATTTTACGTACATCACATAAAATAATGTTGTCAATCTATTATTAACATAATTACTACATGTTTGATATAGGTAATTGTTTAGCAATTATTTGCTTAAATATTGTATATAATTTTTTCGCAATTAAAACATTTCATTGTCGTTAACAAGTGAATGTAATATCATTACCGTTTTTGTTACTTTAAATTTTAGCGTAAATATTCACACACCTCCACAGTCTTGACACCTGGATACTTTAGAAAATTAGCAAGATTTATTTTCAAAATGTGTTTCTCCGATATCAAAATATAATAATTATAAATTACTTTCATTATAATGCATAAATAAATAACTAAAAGATGATTGTTGGGAATAAAAGTTTATGCGGTAATAACAAAAAAACCCAATGGTCTAGATCGTCTCTTCTTCATTCAAATAAATGGACAAAGTATTTTGTCATCAAATTAAATCCGGTTATCAACAAAACGATCAAAAATAAGGTGCTGCTGTACCAAAACAGTTATAATTAAGTCTTGAAGGAATACTCGTATAAGGAGGTTTTTCCAATTGTATTTTGCTTTCCAAATATAATCACATACATGGGTTTCATGTCTGTTGACTTTGCTGGTCAGTACATTCTTCACTTGCGATGTGGCCTTACCTTATCCTTTTTAAAACTGATTTTTTGCAGATTTTTGTACCTAAAGGTCAAATAATTGGTTCGATTATGTTTTCAGCGTGTATGGTACCAGCCATTGCTCCTTCACTAAAAATAAGTTGTGTACAGCTGCCTTTCATAATAATTGTAACTTCCCCACATACTTCATCATCCACCTACAGAAACCGCATCAAGTACTACCGAAAGCAACTTGACCTGAGTAACTTTCCCCCAACATGCTCCTTAAAGATACCTTTATCTTCGAGTCAGATCCCCAGGAGCCTCATCTTTTTACCTAGCCCAGTCTCTGCGTCTCACAAAAGGCCTCTAAGTATGGGGTTGTAGAGCAGATTCCATAGAGTCGGTGGATACCTATGGAACTCCTTCCTACAACCCAAATTCTACTTGCCCCACCATTCTCCTTATTGCTACAGGCTACAGTTTGCATTCCTCATTTTTCTTCTTATGTCGCTGTTAAGTCATCTATGGGCGTTGTCATTTTCATCATTTTCAGTTCACTTCTGTATTTAACTACTAAATAGATTTATCAAGACAGTGTCTATTAAGAACTCATTCCACGATTCATTGAGAATAATTGTAATTTTTTACTTTAGCAGGCAATAGAGGTGTAAGAAAAGTAACTACTCGATACTCGAGTACTCGTAACTTGCCTGGATCCGAAGCAACTAATACAAAACTCACCAGCGGTATAGTTATTCGAGTACTCGAATGTTTCTGTAAGTATCGAATCCTTGATGTTGATGAATGGTAATGTAAACACATACTCGACATGGGCTGAGTTACTTTTTAGCCGCAGAACCAGTCGAACTGTATGACGGCGAGCAAAATGAATACTATGAATAGTGCCATCGATCAATATTTTAAGAAAGCTTCTTTGAAGTAATTACAGATTTCTTATTTATAATAAATATGTCAAAAAAATGTTTTATATTAATAATCAAATTCATAATTATTTATGTGTTATAATATAGAAATGATAACAATAAAATGTTGGTTTACAGTTTTATTATAAAATTGCATTGTTACAGCCTTTATATTAGTCTATAAGACTGTTTGGCGGACAAATGATTTCTCAACCAACGTCACATGGCGCGCCGCCCATCCCTTAAGAATTCGAACTTAAAGAAGTCCAAAGTACACGATTTAGTGAAAAAGAACAAAGATGTCAGATGAATTATGAATTATTTGTGGTTGTGGAATTTGTGGATTTAGTCTCTGCGTTTGTGTTATGTGTATGTGTTTTCGGAAAATCTGTAACTTTATTATTGTAAATATTATATATTCATTATAGAATTCGGTTTGATTTCGAAATAGAATATTTTGCCAGGTGAGTGCCTCGGAATACTTCTAAAGAAAAATAAGTTTTTCTATGTTGAATCTTTGATAGTAACATATAATTTGCATTTCCTTAGCATGACTGAAAATCAGAGACGAAGTGAAATTTGGAATTGTTTTACCTTGTTATCCAATGAGAGGAGAAAGTGGAATTTATGCAACAATACTTATTCATATAAAGGAGGAACGACATCTAATTTTAGGAAGCATTTTACAGCTAAACACCCAACAATTGCAATTGGCCTTGATAAATCTGCTTCCAGGCTTGTTTCGAAGGCCTCAACTAGTCAGTTAAAAGCAGTTATTGGTGAGCTAATCTTCTTTATATATAAATGAGAACATATGTTCTTTATCCTTTATAGAATCCTAAACGGCTGGACCGATTTTGATGAAAGTTTTTGTGTATGTTTGGGTGGGTCCCTGGATGGTTAAGATTCACAATTGGACCCGATAGGTGGCACTAAGATCGGATTCTAACTTCTCCTAAACGGCTCGAACGATTTTAAAGATTTTTTTGTGTATGTTTGGGTGGGTCTCTGGATGGTTTAGATTCACAATTGGACCCGGTAGGTGTAATTAAGATCGGGTTCTAACTCCTCCTAAACGGCCGGATTGATTTTAATGATTTTTTTTGTATGTCTGGTTGGGTCTGTGGATAGTTTAGATTCACAACTGAACCGGGTAGGTGGCACTAAGATCGGATTCTAACTCCTCCTAAACGGCTCGAATGATTTCAAAGAATTTTTTTTGTTTGTTTGTGTATGTCTTTGGATGGTTTAGATTGCCAACTGAACCCGGAAGGTGGCACTAAGATCGGGTTCTAACCCCTCCTAAACGGCTGGAACGATTTTAATGAATGTTTTTGTGTATGTTTGGGTGGGTCTCTGGATGGTTTAGATTCACAATTGGACCCGATAGATGGCACTAGGATCGGGTTCTAACTGCTCCTAAACGGCTGGATGGATTTTAATGATTTTTTTGTATGTTGGGGTGGGTCTTTGGATGGTTTAAATCCACAATTAGATCCGGCTGGTGGTACAAAAATTGGGTTCTAGGAATTCCTTTTATTTTTGGCTTTTTTGCGCATTAGTATAGAGTTTATCGAATGCTAATATCACACAAAAAAAAAACATTTGCTGAAACCGGTAATAGCCCCAAACCCCATTTGGACAGAACAACGTCTGTCGGGTCCGCGAGTATTTAATAAAGAAAGTTCTATTTTGTAGTCTATACCCACATAACTTGATTACCGTTTTCAGAAAATCCCCCCTAGTAGTGTAGCATGTTCTACAAATCATCCATCATCAAAGCAGAATAATGCAAATAAGGTCCCAATAACTCAATCAGCAAAGCGGAAAAAATATCAAGCTTCCTTATCCAGTTTCGTAACGAAACCAATATCTCTGCCCAGGCAAGAAAAGATAAATAGTTTAATTCTAAATATGATAGTAAGCGACTTACAACCCTTTTCAATAGTGGATGACTCAGGCTTTCGAAAATTAATTTTAGAACTGGAGCCTTCATACAAATTTCGTTCTCGGCAAACTTTTAGTCAATCTCTATTACCCAAGAAATATGAAACTACTAAACATGTATTGCTACAGCTATTAGAATCTGTTGAATTTGTGACCCTCACTACAGATGGCTGGACATCGAGTGCCAATGAAAATTATATTTCCATAACGTCTCATTTCATTTCACTAACAGTTAGAAAAATAATTGTCCGCAGTTAACTAATTATTACCAATTTATTTTTTAGATAAATACATTTACGTTTAGTTTTTTTAAAGAATCACTAGGTTGGGTATTTGATTTTTAAGAGTATCATTTCTTTTTTTGGTTAGAGGCGAGTTACTTAATTTAATATGAAATGTAAAACCGTTTTTTGAAAAGATATACGTAGGACCCATACACTGCTAAATCAGCGACATACCATAACAGATATAATGAGAATCATACCTACACTATTTACCACTATCGAAATATCTTCTACATTTACTCATATGATCTTATCAAACGTCGTTACATCTGATACTAAATACCGAAATCGAGAGCCTTAATATTTACACCGCATATACCGTGTAACGAATATTTAGAAACTTAACTGAAAAATAACGAATAGTTACGAAAATAGTTCATTTTCGAAAATATTTACTTTTTTTGTCTGATTCCCGTGGTCTTTGTACAGTGGCCTATTAGAAGATACAGAGTTTTATGTTTAAACCATAGCCTGAAATAAAAGGAGTAGATATTTACTTTTGTAAACTGAACAAATACCACTCATAGTTCTTTCATAATTATTAAACAAATGTCTAAAAGTTTCGTTTTCCTTTCTTTTTGAGGCATTAATGCCTCAATGAACATTTGGTAAAATGAGTAAAATTATTATTTTTCGAGTTTATTTCCATTAAGTGCTAACCCTCTATTAAGGAGTTTGAAAACAAATACCCTAGTACAACTAGTGACAGTTTATCATAAAGACTTCATTGACCTGAGTTAACTAGGTTTTTTAAAGCTCTAGATCAACAACTAAATCAAATACACATGCAAACAAAATGTTTAATATAGAACAAGACGTTTTACGTTTTACGATATGGGTACATATTACATCACAAGATGCTTATATAACCTTGTTTTTGTCTCATTAAATATTTATGATTAGTCGTGCTCGTTATAATTATTAAAATTAAGATATTCCGGTCAGGTAAAACAGAATTGTTTTGTTCCTTTTCATTATCAAGTTCAGAAGATTTATGGAAGCATTTGATGGATCTCTTCGGCCATAAATTGATGTAATTGTAATTTATTATTAACTTGTGACACAATAAATCCATCCGGTTTCAGTTTTCCTACTTGCACATATTATACTGAGTGACATAGGAAAACATCAACATTTAAAAGTGATCCAACTCTGTTGATCTTGTTGACGACTTAATACTAGTTACAAAACCATCCCCTATTCAACAAATAATAAATTATCATTAGGTATTTTAACATTTCGTTATACCTCTATCGATTTTAATTAAATTTCACTTGTTTAAGAGATGGTTGACTTCATATTTTTAAAATCAGTTTTAAAATCAGAATGGCGAACATGTTAAATTTTGACAAACCCTAATAGACCGTCAGCTGGTGACAGATTTTGGTCCACTATTTTCTCGCTTCTGGCTCGGTGGTTGTTGAAAAGTGTGTTATTGTTGAATACAATTTTGCGGGAAAATAGTGTGGCTAACATAGGAAAGAATCGTTTTCCATTTTCCGAACAGAAACATGTTATGGAGCAATTTTCTCGCTTCAGGCTTGTTGACCAATCGAAAGCTATGATGCAATCAAGCAAAAAAAGCGATAGCCAGAAATGTCACCTGTGGCTAAAGGGTTTAAATAAGGGCGAGATCCTGTAAGAAAACGTTACAATGTGCCGTGATTTTCTGTTTCGGGTGTGGCTTTCATATTTAAAATAATTAATTTAGGTATAAAATTACAAAAAAAAATTAGAAAAGTCCGCCATTTTGGTTTTCACGCCATTTTCAAAAGGCAGAAGTGTCGGTCATGGTCTTCAAATAGAAAACAATTTAATAAATTGAAAATAAGTTATAGGAATTCAATAAGTCGTGGTTAGTTTACGACGATAAACTTTCTGAGTTATTCATTTTTATATTATTTTCCATACTTAAAGATCAGTTCTGTAATTCTGGCTCTTTAGTCCGTTGTCATTTTGATCAGTTTACTGGGTATTAGAATTTCAAATATATATATATATATATATATATATATATATATATATATCATCATCATCATCATCATCATCATCATCATCATATGCAGCTATATTCAACCAATTTTTCATGGTGTAGCCTCCCTGAAGAATTGAAAGATTGACAGGAACTTGAAGAGCTGTGAAAATGGAGAACTTAAGGTCTTGAGAAGACAGGAAGAAGAGCTTAAGATCTGTGAGAAGGACTGAAGGACTGTAATGAAGAGAATTGAAGATAAGTTGGCAAATGGTTGGTTTTACTAACTGAAATGAAGAAGAAGAAGTGTAGGACTGAAGAATTCAAGAACTGGCTCGAAGGATTGAGAAGACGAACATAATTTTGGCAGTTTTTATTGGAAACTCAAGGCTAGAGGTTGAGAAATTGGCCTTTGTATAACTATATATATATATATATATATATATATATATATATATATATATATAATTAAAGTTCAATATATCATTAACAAACCGTAGCGTAAAATAAAATATTTATTAATTAATAATTCTCCTTGCTTACAATTTTATTCTAATGTCAAACATTCAAATTACTTGCTCAGTCGTCCAAAAATTGATGAGAGTGGTAAGCTTTTTTCCTAAATATTGTAGTGGAATTACCTATATCTTTGTCATTTTGTTGCCAAATAAAAGCTTAAAAGTTATATTAATATGAATTTCTTCATATTCATTCATTCATGCATTCATTCATTCATTCATTCAAATTCACCAGATACTTCATAATTGTTTTATTGCATTAATTTGTGCATATTTTGATGAATTGAGAGATCACTTCTTGTCAGTATTAAGATATGATGGTCAGAAAGTTCTAAAATTAATAGTGGTGAGGTGAGGCCCTATATCTCTAATTTTTTTCAAAATTTTACTTCTTATAGTTTCGGAGATAAGGGGGGGCGATTTTTTCAGTCCCCCCAGAATTGCCCCTAAAATCAAAAATTCTTGATTTACGATATGTACTCCTGATCGGGTCACCAAACTATAAACTGATACCAAATTTTAACCTTTTCCGTCCAGTAGTTTAGGAGAAAATTGCTGTGATGTGACAGAGGGAAAAATCTGGAGTAATATTATAAGGGTATCGGTATATTGCATATACGGAACCCTAAAAAAATATAAAAATATTTTAAACCTACAGAATGGCTAAACTCTCTAATTGTCAAACGTTGAAAATGTCAAAAATATTAATAATGTCAAAAATATTAAAAATGTCAGTGATATTGAAAACGGGAAAAGTGTAATATCAAATATAAAAAATGTCAAACACGTCAAATATGTGTTGCTCTCCAGTTTAAATACCAAAATAATGTATTATTAGAGGCCGTTGAACCTATATAATGTATGAGATGTGCAAATTACCAAATGAAAAAATGTTCCAAGTACATCAAATACGCCTATTTGTCTGGCCTGTGCGAAGCCCGGACTGGTTAGCTAGTATATTATATTAAAAATGTCTAGAGCTTATAAATCACTCGGTATAATATAGCAGTGTGCCTGTACACCCAACAATGACTATATCAATATAAAAATATCAGTTTCAAAGTACTAAAATAACGTCGATTTTAAATTCCCTACTATATATACCGTCTCAAAGTTTTGTTTTTACAATAAAAATGAGTAGAATTTTAAAAGGCGATTTTATCAGTATGCAGAGTGTATCCATTTAAAAAACTATAATATGGGTGCACCCTGTATTAATGAATTACTCTATGCACTTAAAAATAATTTTAAATTATTAAATTAATTTAATTATAGTTCACTATTTTTTGTTCCATGTAATTTTTTTCCTGTGTCTTATAATAAAGATACAATTCAACTTTCACGCGGTAATTGTACGTAGTTCTGAGTAGTCCTGTTTTACTATTTACTTTTTGAGCCCTTTGTTATATTAAAGGGATTTTTCCTAACCACTGATGACCGCTAAATACTGGTCTCTTTACAAAGTTTTTTCCGGGTTTATGTATGTATTTAGACTACTGATAAGTAAATATACGTATATCTAAAATGTAACATTCATATTTGTTACCAGCACCGCTGTTCAATTGAGTGCTTATTATTATGTAGGAGACCTGAATTCAAATGAAGCTAATTGTATACTAAAAGAGAAGTTCGAATTATCGAAGTACCGTTGTGCTAATTCCGGAGATCAAACAATAACTTTACTGCTTCAGGTTTACGGTTTACCATCAATAAATATATAATTAACGTTGGGGTCCTGCACATAATAAAAACAAACATCGAAGAAATGCAAACCCATTTGATTCTATGTTAATGGCGTTAACGTTCTTCTTGGTTGGAAAGGAAAAAGTGTTTTGATTTAAAAAAATCGTTAAGAAAAAATCTGCACACGTTATTTTTCTATTTGAATATTTAGCTTACTTATTACGTATTTACAATATTAATTACGTTCAAATGGCCTGAGTAACCTTCGAAGGCGCCCATATTTGAAAAACAAAACTTTTGAATTCAATTTACAGTGTGACCTTTCCTTTATCTTCGCACTGCTTCTCAATGTTCGAATATACACAACAACTTTTTAAATATGGTAATAAGGAATTTATTTTTATCGGATCTACTTGTTAATATTCAACTTCGGGGCGATTTGTAGGTTTACTGTCGAGATTTACGTATTACCTACAAAGAATTATTAGTTACATATTATTTACAGTGAGATCCTATACTAAATGATAAATTCATGTTCTATTTAATTTTGAATGTATTTGAAAAATCCAAGTCAATTTTTAAATATGAAACGACCTGCACTTTTTAAATGAAATTATTCACCCGCCCCTTCAACCCCCTAGGGGTAATAACCACCCCTAAAAAATTAAATGTAAAGGGGTAGCATGTGGTACGGCATTTAACAGGGTTTTCAATTCTCTATTCAGCAATATAGGACTTTTTGATTTTTCAGTGTTGGTAATAAGAATTTTCAATTGTTCAGTTTGTAAAATAATTAATAATTCCATAGAAAGATGTAAATTTTGAAGTAATTGAAAATACTAATTCGACGAAGTTCATTAAATTTTTAAGTTTGAACCTTATTGAAGTTCTTTTGTCTAAGACTATATATCTGTGATAAATAAAGTAGGCGAAGCCTTTGCTAACCCCATTACTTAATTTGGATTAAATTTATAGAAATAATTGATCAAATTATTTTGTTTTTTATGTATTATTGGAGATATATATTTACTTTTACATACAGGGTGTCCCAAAAGTCCCGGAACGGCATTTTATCTCGGCGGGAACGCATTTTAGAGAAAAATGTTTCAAACAAAACTTATAGGATTCGGCCCTGGCTATCGAATTGTGACCTTGAATTTTACCTTGACCTTCAAGGTCATTTCAAGGTCAAGTCGATTTTTTCAAATGGGACAACACATTTTGAACCTCGGAAATGGAAAGATCGGAAATTTTTACGGTCAAATATATCCTTGACCATTTTTAAAACATGACCTCTGGTTGTCAGTAAAGGTCAAGTCAAGGTCATGTTTTTAAGTTTTCGCGGGCACTAAATGTTTTAGGTGGTTTCCGGGAATTCATCCGCGTAGTTGATAACTGATCCCTGCCGGGATCGATGGTAAAATGACACGACGTTTCGGCAGAGTCACATCTGCCCTCTTCAGGTCGGTTCGCATAATTCTCGTAGCCTTCTGCGCTCGCTTCTAGTTACTCGAATATATATATATATATATATATATATATATATATATATATATATATATATACCCCCCGGTGGCCTAGTGGGAAAGTCCGTCAGCTCATACAATTGTACTAAATTGGAGCTTGATATAGCGGACCGGACCCGGGTTCAAATCCCAGCCAAGTCAAGGTTTTTTTCATTAATAAAAAAATTGTGACACAATTCCCGGGGGGACAGTCGTCTCTGACGTAAATGGCAAAAATCAGGGAAATAGACATTTGCCCCTTACCAACCCGCACTGAGGCAGCGTGGTAAGGTATGCCTCATATCCCCTGTAAAAATTCTAAGAACATTCTTCGTCTTCTCAATCCTTCGAGACAATTCTTCCTACAAAAAGACCTTAAGCTCTTTATCAGTTTCCTCAAGACCTTAAGTGTCTCCGATTAGCTCTTCAGCTTTCGCTTCATTAATACATTCCGTTACGAGTCTAGTTATACAAAAAGGCCAATTCCTCAACCTCTAGCCTTGAGTTTCCGATAAAAACTGCCAAAATTATGTTCGTCTTCTCAATCCTTCGAGCCAGTTCTTCAATTCTTCAGTCCTACACTTCTTCTTCTTCATTTCACTTAGCAAAACCGACCATTTGCCCACCTATCTTCAATTCTCTTCAATACAGTCCTTCAGTCCTTCTCACAGATCTTAAGCTCTTCTTCTTCTTCGTCTCTTCTCAAGACCTTAAGTTCTCCATTTCCACAGCTCTTCAAGTTCCTCTGCAAAATCTTTCAATTCTTCAGGGAGGCTACACCATGAAAAATTGGTTGAATATAGCTGCATATGATGATGATGATGATGATATATATATATATATATATATATATATATATATATTGTTTCCGATATTGTATTTGGTGTACATCCGTTTGCGCTCTGAAAAAAGCAGTTTACCTGACGTTTCGCCAAAATCTCATTTGACGTTTCAAAGGTAACAATCTGAAAACAGAATGTATTCTCCAGCACTTCAATGGCAAATGATATGAAATGTTTAAAAGACATTCCATAAATTTAATAGTTTATTCATTTGTGATGTAGTAACACCACAAACGAAGCATGACGAAGCAGCGGCAGTTTCTGTCACAGCCTGGGCAGTTTAAATATTTATGTCACATTTCCAAATATATATACTAGGTTTGACTCACGTTATTAATTTTGCCTAATAATAAAGTATAGGGTTGCCAGGTTAATCGATTTCATTTCCCCATTAAAATTTTCAAAATTCCCAGATTTGGGACTATTTGGAACAAAATCCCTAAATAAAATATATCTATAACTAAATTAATTTCTAAAAAAAAACAAATTTGTGTCTCGAGATAACAAGCAAAAATAAAATGACAATCATTTTCCTTTAATCAAATAAGTACTAAAAACACATAGTTTAAAATGGTTTATTAGCTAACAGAATAATAAGAAAGTAAAACTCTAAAACTGAGTCACTTTCCTCTTTAATAAATTTGAAACTCAAGAACTAGAGTTATTACAATTTAAGTAATATGAATCCCCACAAAAATATATGCCTAAGAAACTCTACAATGCAAAAAATTCCCTAATTTTTCTGGAAAATCCCGTACCTGGTAACCCTGTATTTTTTACAATATATTAAATTGTTACCAAACAACGTTTATTAGAATTGAAAACTGCATTCAACAATGCTGAATCACTAAAAATGTATACGAAATATTTTTTAATTATTTATTATAAAACTTCACCGAGGAGAGACTATTAAGAATGTAATTGGAATTAAATCATAATGTCCGATAGTCCGATCGTTATCAGACCGATAAAGTTGAAGATTTTCAAGTCGTCTACAATTCTGTGGGTCCACCTAGTTATAATCGTATGCAAAACTTTCTTAATACATGTAAATATTTAGAAAACAAGTTAGTCTATGATATTCAACAGAAAACAAGATTAGTCAAAATCATGACTGTTGCTTAAAAGCAATTGCTTTTAAATAAAAGTTTAATTAGATTTGAAAACTGCGTCTAATTAAACCAGTACATCACTAAAAATTGTAAAATAAATATGTTAAAAAAAAACGAACTTAACTAAAACAAAAAAAATCTCCAATAATAAAGTTAAAGTGAAAATAATTAGGAACGTGCATTAATCAGTTGTACTTTGTAAGTTTGTTGTTACACTTGGCACGGATTTCACAAAAGTATTTAATTATTGCGAGAAAAAATATGTTTTGCTTTTTAGGTCGGTTTTTGTTTTGGTGTCATTCGATTCGGATTGACGTCTAGAAACTTTTAGAAAAAGTTGAAATGGCGCGGTTAAAAATTGCAGTAGTAACAAAAAAAAACAATATATTGAAAAAAAGTGCTTCCTTTTTTTGAAGAATCCCAAAAAAATAAAAAAAATTGGAAATTTTATAAAAATAAGTCACAACTCCCGAAACTCGAATATTAATAATTTTAACACAGCCCTAAAATTATTGCTAAAACGGATAGTCTGGCGTTTACATGTGCCTCGTCGGTAAACAAAAAAATTATTTAAATATATTAAGGAATGAAAAATATTACCTACCTTTGGAATAGCTTAATAAATAATAATCCGCGCACAAAACAATTTCATTTGATTTTTTCCGTGTTTAATGCCCATGTAAATTAACAACATTTTTGAAATGGAAAGTAATGTTGTAAAGTCCGTGGGTTTAATTTAAAATTATAAAACTAATATTCACTTTCACTTTTCTAGAACTTTATTTACATTAAAACAGCTGATTCAAATATGACAATAATATTCCCATATACGCTAGTCGTCGCGGTATATCTGCCCTTTCCATCGTGGCTGCTTCCTTTATAAGCCAGCATAGAAAATTCTCTTAAAAATCATCATCACTCCTACAGGTGCCGAGTCTTTTCGAGAACCATTTTTTATCTCAAAGCGTTTGTTGTACTGAAATGAAACAGGGTCGGCTTTGGGTAAATTTCGTAACAGTAACATAAAAACCTAATTTATCAAGAATTTATTGCATTGAAAAATGAATAAAAACAATAAAGTGTTTGTATTTTTTTAATCTTCATTATGTCGTTTTTTATCATTAAGCGCCACCTGAAAATATATTTTTTACAATTTTTTACTTTTATTAATTTATTATAAATATTTCATTGTTTATAGGCTCTTATTTTTTTATGATTCGAAGGATCAAAAAATATGATTTTTCAAAAAAATCGTTTCTTTCAAAAAATTATTGCTTAAGAATGCATTTGTTAATTAACTATTTTTGTCATTTATTATTAATATTAAAGAATCGTTAGTTTTTAAATCAATATTTCTACTGTCATTTCATATTCCTAAGAAAAAATATTTTTTTATTAACATTTAATTAATTAATTTAATAAACAATTTGTTATGAAGAAGTAAATGTTTGCATATATATTTTCTAAACTGCAAATATAAATAAAATCAACTATGTATCGCATGATTTTTAAAAAAAGTTTGTCTATTTTTTAGAAATTTTTAAATATTTACTGTTTGTAAGTTCAATATTATCTTTCAGCTTCGGATAACTATTATTTAAATAACTTTTAAACTATTTTTAAACTATTACAAACAGTAAAATATTTAAAATTTTCTAAAAAATACACATTTTTTTGTAAATCATTCGATATAGTTGTTTTTGTTTATATTTGCAGTTAAAAAAATTAAAACAAAATTTTATTAGTTTGTAACAAATTGTTTATTACATAAATAAATTATTATTCCTTAGGAATATGAAAGGACAATAGAAATAATAATTTAAAAACAAACGATTCCTTAATATTAATAATAAATGACAAACAAATAGTTAGTTAACAAAGGACTGTAAGCAATATTTTTTTAAGAAACGTTTAAAAAAATCATATTTTTTGATCTTCGAATCATGAAAAAAAATTTAAACAATAGCAGTAAAAATTAAAAAAAATCATGTGGCGCATAATGATAAAAAAATAATGATAAAAAACGATATAATTAAGATTTTTGAAAAAAGAATTACAAACGCTTTATTGTTATTATTCATTTGCCAATGCTGTAGATTGTTCATAAATATGTGGAATATTAAAAATTATCAATTTTTTCAACTTGAATCTATTTTTTCACTTTAGAATAACTGTACAAAGCCAAAAAATGAGCCTTTTAGTTTAAGAATTACTAAGGTTTTTATGTTAACTTTCCATTTAAAAAATGTTGTTAATTAACAAATGCATAAAACATGGAAAAATTCAAATATTTTTTTATATGCAGATTATTGTTTATTAACCTATTCTAAAGGTACGTCCATTTTGTCATTCCTTAATATTTATATTTAATTTGTTTACATATTGTTTTTGTTTACGGTGTTTAGCAATAACTTTAGGGTTCTGTTAAAATTATTAATATTGGAGGTACAGTTTCGGGTGTTGGGACTTTGTTGTAAAATTTCCTCCTCTTTTCAGAATTTTTGTCCAATTTCAAAAATCTTTTATCGTTTTTGAGATTTTTCAAAAAAAAACGAAGTGTTTCACTATATTGTTTATAACTATTGCAATTTTTGTTATTTCAACTTTTTCAAAAAGTTTCTAGACGTCAAAAGGAATCGAATTACACCAAAATTATAATTTTCGGTGAACTCTATCAAGATTTCACCAAAATGATTCTTGTAGACTAGACTAGATGAGTAAAGAAAGACATCGCATATAAGCACCAACATGTTGAATATATTAGAAAAGTAAAAGCGTGAGATGCTGTAGACGAACAAGTTTTTTAGCCTTCGTTGCTCGTGATTCATCACCAGCGGTAGGCAAAGTATTCTACGCAAGAATGTAACGCCGATCGATTTGAGACTGTCATGGTATTTAACCGCAAAAACAAATCAAGAAAACAACAAAGAAATACGGTTTCGTCTAAGAAAATATCCATTCCTATTACGTAATCCCGTGGTCAAAGAACTAAAAGCATTTGTAACAAAATAATGAACTGTCGAAACGTTTCCTGCAACCGTCAAGATCAATTTGCGACAATTGACGGTGTTTCAATGTTTCATTATTTTAAGTCACAGCAATTTGACGAGTTCAAGAACTCGGTTGGTGACTTGAAATTTAATAGTTTTGATTTGAATGTGTGTGCAATTGACTTCTTGCGACAATTGCTTAGCAATTTGGTGGCATAAAAAGCCAACGTTTTAGTGTTTTATTTTGCCAGGCACTGTTGAAATGTTCCATCCGGATTTATTAATTTCTTTGTCAGTCACTCAGCGTGTCTCTGTTTGCATTAAGAAATTAACGGCTCAGACGAATTAGAGAAAAATTGACCTGTTTTGTGCTTAATTGTGGAGATGATCGTGATGAATGGAAATCGTTTTTGAATACGACAAATGACAAATCTTGTCTAGAGAATCATAAGTATCAGTTTTTCTAGAAAAATACAAAGTCCAGATAGTATTTTGACATAAATGAAAAGTTAAAAGGAATACCTCAATGCCCCAAGTGGGGAGGTTGTCTTAAGACAGTTTTTTTATTACAAGGTTTTCAAAATATTTCCTATGTCATTCTTCTCGTAGAAAATCGAAAAGAATGCGTCGTTTTTTCTAAATGTTGATTGTTCATTGTAGTTTTCTCTCCTCACTTTTTTCTGTAACAAGTCAGTATTTTCAAATGGAGACAAAAGGTATGTCCCAACTTGATGCATACACCGTACATGAATCGTAGGGCGCATGCGCAATATTAAAAAGGGGTCCTGTTTTTACTATTGCGCACGCGATCCACGATTCATGTACGGTGTATGCATCAAGTTGGGACTTACCTAAAGTGTAGCAGGGCAGTTTTGAAAAAAACCCACAGATTATCTTTTACAAATCTCTTCCTCACAGAATAAGAAATTTCTACAATATGATCAATCAGTTTGGCTATGTACAAATAGATGTGATTTTACCAGACTTAATAAAGAACGAGGTTCTCAATTAGCTAGTATGTTTTTTATGTTCAGCTGATACTCGAAATCGACTCAAGAAATTTGGATTGTTTAAAATGGATTCTATTAAGGGTGATCCCAAAGTGGTTCCATAATTTTTTAAATTATAACAGTTTTTTAGAAAATCGTCAAAAAATTTTTAAAGTACTTTTTAATATAGTAACCTTTCGCGACGGCCATAGTGTTTTAAAAATTAAAAATTTGTTTTCGAAACCTGGGGTGTAATAAATTAAAAAGGGGTTGAAATGGAATCACAATAAATGTCAGTTAACCAACTTCAAGAAGAGGGTTCTCAATTGGTATATACAGTGTGTCTTCATAAGTTGGGATCAAGTAGAAAACTTTGTTATGAATAATACTTACAGAAAAAGTTATTCTTCATAAAATGGTTTCCATGGTCTGGAGATTACAGTATATGTTTTAATGTAATCATTAGAGGTTTATCGGCAAACATGAATTTTGTTAAAAGACATAAAATGCATCTAATTATGCCACATCACTAAAAATTGTATAATACATCTTCATGTCACTTTTCCAAATTGTGTAGGTACTGGGTTGGATAAAGAATATAAGTTTAGTTCGTTAGAAACAATTATAATTTTTTATTTTTCATTTAATTCTGTCATTTGTAACCCCAGAATCAATATTATGGGGTTTCTCCTTATTTTTCAGTAAAGTTCATGTGAGGGGCTACACCTTTATTTTTTTTTCAAATATACTATTTTTTTAAATATGAAAAAAATATATTTGTGTTCCTCAGAAGGGACCTTTCATTAAATTTTCATTTAATTCTATAATTTGCCCCCCAAAATGAATATTAGGGGTTTCTCCTTATTTTTCCAGTAAAGTTCAGATGAGGCGCTATACCTCTATTCTTTTTCAAAATTTTATAGCTTATGGTTTCGGGACTAAGGGGGGGATGGGTAAATTTTTATATAGTTTGGTTAATACCTTTTAATTAATTTATTTTAAAAATATGAAAAAAAAAATTGTTTTCCTCATAATGAGACGTTTCATTTGATATATAACATGATTCGTTAGAAACAATTTTAATTTTATATTTCCAATTAAATTCTGTAATTTGCCCCCCAAAATTAACAGTAGAGGTTTGTCCTTATTTTTCCAGTAAACTTCAGGTCAGACCCTATACCTTTAATTTTTTTCAAAACTTTACGTTTTATAGTTTCGGAGATGGGGGGGGGGGTAATGGGTAAATTTTGGTATATTTTCCTTAATATACTATTTTTTAAATATGAAAAAATATATTTGTGTTCCTCAGAAGGGACCTTTCATTAAATTTTCATTTAATTCTATAATTTGCCCCCCAAAATTAATATTAATGGTTTCTCATTATTTTTACCCATTCCCCCCTTTATTCCCCAAACTATAAGACCTATTTTTTTGTTTACAGGAAAAATAAGAAGAAATCCCTAATATTAATATTGGGGGCCAAATTAAACAAATACAAATATATATTTTTCACATTTTAATTAATTGTTTACAACATATTAACATAAAGATATAAAAAATTCCCATTTCTCGCTTTATTTCCGAAACCTTACTACCTAAAATTTTGAAAATAATTAGAGGTACTGGGGCTCACTTGAAATTTATAAGAAAAATTATTAGAAAACCCCCATAGTTTTTTTGGGGACAAATTATACAATTAAATGGAAAATGAAAATTCAACTTTCAAACGCATCTTGTAATATATCATATTTTTAAATCATTTGTTTAAAAGATATTAACAAAAACGTCGACTTGCCACTTTAGACACTACAGTACAGTACAGTAGAATTTTGAAAAATATATTTTATTTGTATTTTTACATGATTTGAATAAAAGATTTAATAATTTATAATTTAAAACTTGACCTATTTTGCACTTTATCATTCAATTTACAGAGGCTCAGACAGTAGATTATAAAAATCGTCCCTGAAAGTTTATTAGTAAAATAAAACTCTACTGTTAATTTTTGAGGGCCAAATTAGAAAATTAAATACATGTGTATTCTTATAAAAATCAAGGGAATCCTGAAGCAGATAAAATAAATAGTCTATATGTGCAAAATGAAAGTGTATTTTTTTTATAAATTTAAAAGATGTTAGGGTAAATTTAAGAAAATGCACTCATTCCATGCTTGTCTGAAACTGGAATATTAGAATCTTGAAGGTGGTACGGAACCCTAAGTATGCGAGTCCAACTCGCACCTGACCAAATTATTATTCCTTACTTCTAAAGGTTCATGTTTCACCGGTACAAGAATGACCACAGTCACATAAAAAACTTTAAAAACACTTTTAACACTGTATTTATTCATTAACCGCTTAATTTTTACGATACACCTTTGACATGGAATCATGCTCATAATTTGGTTTTCTGTTTGTGTTTGGTTGGTATTAGTGGTGTGTTGCTAATTTGTGCTGGTTTGTTATTGCGATTTTCGTTCTAGTTGATTTAAAGTGTTATTTATAAAGCCTTGGGGATATTCATTTTGAGGTAGATGTTCCTTGATAACATTGACTTCGTCGTTAAATATTTGTGTAGATGAAGATATATTTTTTGCTCTATTGTATAAGCACACAACTTTCTTTACATTCAAGGGATGGTTGAAGTTAAAATTCAAATATCTATTAGTATTCGTAGGTTTTCGATAAGTGCTTGTACTTATTGCGTTGTTTGTTCTATCTATAAGTACAACAAGATAAGCAAGTGTATGCAAATTATACATCTCCATTGTAAATTTTATTGTTGGTTCTTGACTATTGATGTAATCTAGGAATGAGTGCAGTTCTTCAGCACCATACTCCCAAACCACAAAAACGTCATCAACTTATCTCCACCACAGTTTTGATTTATTCTTATAATTGCCTATAAATCTTTCTTCAAAATATGTCATGAATATGTTACTGATTATAGGTGACAAAGAAGAACCCATGGCCATACCAAATTCTTGTTTGTATAAATCTTCAAATTGAAAATATGTTGTGTTTAACCAGAGTTCGACTAGTTCCATAATTGTGTTATTGTTTAATTTTGTTTTGTTGTCTAAGGAAATATCTTGTTGTAATTTATTTTTTATAATTTCTTATGATTTATCAACAGGTACATTTGTAACTGTGACTATGTCGAAACTACAATACACTAATACAGTGCGTCCACCTATGTTAATATTTTTAAAAAAATTATTCTATTCTATTCAATAGTTAATGAAGTTGCTCAAAAAATATGAATGTTGCTTAAAAGTAAAAGATCTGGTTTTTGGCAATAATTAAATGTGACAACTCCATAAAAAACACAAACGTAACTTAAGAAGAAAGCAAAATATAGTATTTTCTACAACAATAAAATACTTGTTTTGAAATGTGTGACAAACAAGTTAAACAGCAAATAAATATGTTTTCACTAATTAGTTAAGTATATTTTTATAAATAATACTTCGCAGCGACTTCAAAATAAGTTGGACAAAAATATTATTTGTTTCTTTTTAGTTTAGATACTTTTGTGTTTTTTAATTAAATTTTGTTTGTTTTATTTTTAATTTATTTTTGAAGTCACATATGCTCTTGTCTAATACATTATTCACGTGTTTAACTAATTGCTTAAACTTTAAAACGCTTCTACTTTTATCCTTAATAATTTCCAAATTGCGAATATAAATTTACGAATTTGACAAATATTATAACCTTCACTTTCGATTTCAGCCGTCACCCAATAAAAATGTAAATAAACCAAACGGTTTTACATTTCTATTATCTGGTGTTTTTTTCGCACTGAATTTCTATCCGTATGCTAAATATTATCGTCAACATACCTATTCAATTCTTTAATAATTTTTAGGTCAAGTTATACAGAGAAAGTATATTTGACACACCCCGTTTATCATAAGGTAAATCCATATACTCGTACTTAAGGATTTTGGTTATATATATATTTCGTCTCGTACGCATTGCAATAGTTGAACCGTTAAAGATATTAACTTTATTTTCGCTTAATTTCAGTTTAATATGATTATTTCGATAGGGTATTGTATTGGTTTTAATTTTCTTGACAAATTTCATCATCATTGTTCGGCTTACAATTCCACACTTGTTTAATCTCAACTCTGAATTATTATTTCCTTGTTATCCAAATTATTGCTTCAAGGTCTTCAGCCAGAAACTGCTTCTCATAGCAGCTTCGGTTACCCTACATCTTTCCTTCATAATACCAGATAATAAGACATTATGAGTCTCTAGGCCGAGATAGGACAGTTTTTAGTATGTATGACGCTGATAATATATATATATATATATATATATGTAGCTCTCTTGATGGTCCGGGTGTTCGTCCGTTGAAAGTTTTGTCCCTGTAAAGGAACGGTCAACTGATGTTTCGCCAAAATCTCACTTGGCATTTTCAACGGACGAACACCCGGACCATCAAGAGAGCTACACAAAGTTCCGTCCGTGCTAACTTGTTTTCAAACATATATATATATATATATATATATATATATATATGTGTGTGTGTGTATTTTTAAGTTTTCGCGGGCACTAAATGTTTTAGGTGGTTTCCGGGAATTCAGCCGCGTAGTTGATAACTGATCCCTGCCGGGATCGATGGTAAAACATCTGCGCTCTTCAGGTTGGTTCGCATAATTCTCGTAGCCTTCTGCTTTCGCTCCTACTTACTCGAATACTAAGATTTTCAGAAGCGCTCGCGCTGTTATATAGTCGCAGCTCGGCGCCTATTGGTTGGCACCGTGAACGGCTGCGTGTGATTGGCCCTGGGCGCTCAGTGGGTACGCCTCCCGCCTGTTGATTTCTTATTTCTGGTTGAGTTGTTATTGGACGGGTCCGAGCCGGTATGGTGTCTAATAGAATTTTCCAAGAATTCGATAAGTTCTGAATTTCATTACGTGCATTTAGACTGTGAGCCCTCTTCAATACTTTCTTAGACTACCTTAATGGCATCCATCACAAAATAAAATTTACCATGGAGGTTGAAGCCAACAATCAACTGCCATTCCTTGAGGTTCTCATAAATAGGAAGGAAGATGGAACGCTTGGCGATACAGTATATAGGAAAGCAACTCACACCAACAGATACCTTCATGCTAATTCTCATCACCACCCAGCCCAAGTACAAGCCTTCGTCAAGACTTTAGTAACCAGATCACAAAGACTAGCTGACCAGGATAACATCAAACAGGAAATGGACAGTTTAAAAACAGCTCTGAGACAAAACGGATTTACAGACCGAAATATACAAAGAGCCCTAAAGTCAAAACCGAGACAAACAGACGAGGAGCATGAGACACCAATAACCAAGGCTTATTTACCGTATGTCAAGGGGACCACGGACAGTATTGCAAGAATTCTACGGAGACACAATATCGATACTATTTTCAATAGAGACAGAAAAATAAGCACGGTGTTGAGGACTTCGAAGACGAGGATCCCTTTAGAACTACATGGAGTGTACGAAATTCCATGTGCAGACTGTCATAAAACCTATGTGGGGCAAACTAATAGAAGAATTCAAGCTAGATGTGATGAACACCAGAACGCTGTAAGAAAGCAGGAAAAAACAACATCCATTGTGGAACACGCCACCACGATGTCACACTGAATAGACTTTGAGAACACCAGAGTACTGGCAAATATAGAACACCCGAAATCAAGACTCGTAAGAGAGGCAGTTGAAATAGCGAAGAGGCCTCACAGTCTAAACGCACGCAATGAAATTCAGAACTTATGGAATTGTTGGAAAATTCTATTAAACACCGTACCGGCCCGGATCCGTCCAATAACAACTCAACCGAAAATAACAAATCAGCAGGCGGGAGGCGTGCCGACTGAGCGCTCAGGGCCAATCACACGCAGCCGTTCACGGTGCCAACCAATAGGCGCCGAGCCGCGACTATATAACTGCGCGAGCGCTTCTGAAAATCTTAGTATTCGAGTAACTAGAAGCGAAAGCAGAAGGCTACGAGAATTATGCGAACCGACCTGAAGAGAGCAGATGTGACTCGGTAAAGTAGTCAACTACGCGGATGAATTCCCGCCAGAAACCACCTAAAACATATATATTTGTTTTTAAGTTTTCGCGGGAACTAAATGTTTTAGGTGGTTTCTGGGAATTCATCCGCGTAGTTGATAACTGATCCCTGCCGGGATCGATGGTAAAATGACGACGTTTCGGCAGAGTCACATCTGCCCTCTTCAGGTCGGTTCGCATAATTCTCGTAGCCTTCTGCTTTCGCTTCTAGTTACTCGAATACGATCAGTTATGAACTATGCGGATGAATTAGCGGAAACCACCTAAAACATATATATATATATATATATATATATATATATATATATATATATCCTTATACATTCTATCCAGTAATTCGGTATTGGTGGAATACCTAACTTATTCTTGTGTGAAAAAAGAGGTCAAGGTTCGGTACCATTCGCACCTTGAGCAGTTCGTACAAAAAGAAAAAATCTACTGATGTCAGTTCATCTCTTACGATATTCTTCATCCAGGTAACTTACTGCTCCATAATATTGTGCAGGGACACCATCTTGTTGAAATGTTATTTACAAACTGCCGAATTCATCTGAATTATCTTCCAGAAGTTCAAAAATTAGCAGCTCAATTGCATTTTGTAACATCCCACACTGGCGGATCCAGGGGGCTAAGGGACCGAAGCCCCCCTCCCAAATCATCTGATTCGTATGCTTCTTTAGTGTTTATTGTGCTAAAATCAACCTTCAGTGTCGTCAAGCCCACTCCCCAATGGTAATCCTGGATCCGCCCCTGACATCCCAGATATTCCTCACCGGTTAAGTTTGTGTTGAGGAAAACAGGTCCAACACTATGAGGTTTATCAAAATGTCTGCCCACCATTCACTTTTTCTGGAAATTGAGTTTTTTACGCAAAATGTGCGGGTTTGTGTCACTCTAATACCGTACATTTTGTGTGTTCACATTTCGATTGATGCAAAATGTATTTTCATCACTAAAACAACTAGTTTTCAATAGTGTTCATTTAGATTAATTTTATTTCTCGTCATCAGAAAGTTGGTGCACTATTTGATGAAATTAGTTTTTTACCAACATCCTATGTACTGGACTTGGACTAACTTCACAGATAGATGCAACCTTAGCTGTAGAGGAAATAGGGTGCAGTTATATAAATTGTTTGTTAAGCTAACTGTTGATCAACCAGATCGTTTTGGCATTTTAAAACTACTTGTTGCTTGAAACTTCTAAAGAATCTCCCTCAAGTAAATCCTGGATATAGTACGATTGGGGTACCTCTCATTAAATAAACGTTCTACTTTATGGAGATTCTTTCTACATTCATCAATTTATTAAGACAGCTGCTACTTAGTCGACTTGAGTACGTCCCATGTTGCCTCCTAAACGCCTCGTTAAATAATAATTAAACTAAATATTTAAAGTATAAAATTTTTTGCAAAAACTTGCAAAGTAAGAATTACTAGAAAATAAAAAAAACGTCAACTTTTTGACAAATGAATAATCTTCATTAATTAAATGTGAAATAATAATTTAAGTATTTATTTAATTTATCCATCAAAGGACCTTTCTTTTGGAAAATGGACTTCCGTCAAAACTATTTAAAATGTTGGTATTTTGTAGAACATGATGTTCTGACAAAAAGAGTCCATGGGCTCAAACAAATTCTATGACTAGTTTTCGAGGTATAGAGTGTTAAACATTGCGATTTGTACGTTATTGGACGTAAATATTTCACAAAACTTACCATAAATTTTAATGGTATTGCAAAAATACCTAACATATTTTTTTTTTGGGAAAAATCACTTGCATTACTACGTTGAAAACGTTAAGATGTTATTAATGAGTCATCTTGTGCAAACCATTCGTGCTGCAATTTTTATATGACATTAAACAATTATAGAATCCGTTGCTGTATACTCCGCAGGATATTAAACTTATTGTACATATAACATATTGTAATATTAAAAAAAGTTTGTTTTAAAAACACACTTTAGTTCTAAATTTTCTCCGTCAACTTTGCATGTTAATACATTTTTACGTTAACAATTGTTCTATGTTTAACTGAGCAAAATATTCATAAAATTGTATGACTAGTTTTCGGGATAGGTATAGGGTGTTAAACATCAGAAATATCTCATTTTTCTTATCAGATTTCTCATAAAAGATGTGTATTATTATATATATCCGTATATTGCAAAAAACGCGATTTTCACATTTTGTTGACAAAAATATTGAACAGAGCAATTACTATTAATTATATTTGATTACAGAGTGTCTCCAATATACGTAACATGTTTTATTAGAAAACTCATTTTTAGGGTTCCGTATATACAATATACGGATACCCTTATAATATCACTCAGGATTTCTGCCTCTGTCACATCACAGCCATTTTCTCCTAAACTACTGAACGGAAGAGGTTGAAATTTGGTATCAATGTATAGTTTGGTGACCCGATCAGGAGTACATATCGTAAAAGAAAAAATTTTGATTTTAGGGGTACTTCTGGGGGGAAAACTAAAGAAATCGTTTCCCCCCCCTGATCTCCGAAACCACTGAGCCTAAAATTTTGAATATATCAAATGAAAGATCTCATTCTGAGGAACACAAATATATTTTTTTCATATTAAAAAAATATATTTAAAAAGATATTAACGAAAATATACCAAAATTTACCCAATCCCCCCCCCTTATCTCCGAAACTATAAAACGTAAAGTTTTGAGAAAAAATAGATTTATCGGTTCTGACCTGAAGTTTACTGGAAAAATAAGGAGAAACCTCTACTTTTAATTTTGGGGGGCCAATTACAGAATTAAATGGAAAATATAAAATTAAAATTGTTTCTAACCCATCATGTTATATATCAAATGAAAGGGCTCATTACGACGAAAACAAATATATATTTTTTCATATTTTTAAAATAAATTAATTAAAAGATACTAACAAAAATATAAAAAAATTACCCATTCCCCCCCTTATCTCCGAAACCATAAGCTGGAAAATTTTGAAAAAAATGGAGGTATAGCCCCTCACCTGAACTTTACTGGAAAATTAAGGAGAAACCCCTAATATTTATTTTGGGGGGGGGCAAATTATAGAATTAAATGGAAAATATAAAATTAAAATTGTTTCTAACCCAGCATGTTATATATCAAATAAAAGGGCTCATGATGAAGAAAACAAATATATTTTTTCCATATATATAAATAAGAAGAAACCCCTAATATTCATTTTGGGGGGCAAATTATAGAATTAAATGGAAAAAAAATTATAATTGTTTCTAACGGGTCCTGTAATATATCAAATCCCAGGGTTCATTATGACGAATAGGTACAAATATATTTTTAAAATTTTTTTAAAATGAATATTTTAAAATATATTAAAAAAATATTTTTAAAAAATTACCGATTCTCCACGTTATTCACCAAACTCTAAGACCTCTTTTTTTTGTTTATAGGAAAAATATGAAAAAATACCTAATTCTATTATTTGGCCTCCAAATAATAGAATTAAACTGAAAATAAATTACTAGAAAACCCCCATAGTAATTTTTGGGACAAATTATACAATTAAATGGAAAATAAAGATTCATTTTTCAAACGCATCATGTATCAGATAAAAGGCTCATTATGTGAATTACAAATATATCCTATTTTTAAATCATTTGTATAAAAGATATTAAAAATATTAAACATCGACTTAATTCCCACTTTAGAAACTACACTATTTAAAATTTGAAAAATATATTTTTTTATATTTTTAAATAATTTGAATAACAGATTTAATAATTTATAATTTAAACTTTGACCTATTTTGCCGTTTTTCTTCCAATCTACAGAGCCTCAAAACTCAGACAGTAGATTATAAAAGGCATTTCTGAAAGTTTATTAGTAAAATAAAACTCTAATGTTACTTTTAAAAGATATAAGGGTAAGTATAAGAAAATGCACTCATTCCCTGTTGGTCTGAAACTGGAATATTCGAATCTTGAAGGTGGTACGGAACCCTAAGTATGCGAGTCCAACTCGCACTTGACCAAATTATTTATTACAATGTTGAATCCATAAGATGTACTCGCACAATTAATATAATGTTAAAGAGATGAATTCTTGAACTTGTTTATAGATTGTGAGTCGTAAATATTTGCTATAGATGGCATATATTATTTTTTCCATTAATAAGTAACTCTGTATAAACTAATATTTTTTAATTTCTACAGTTTTTTCAAACCTGTGGAATAGAGTGTGACGCGTCGTAGATTTGTTTAATTTAATATAAAAATTACTAGACGCATGGTTTATACAGGGTTACTCATTAATGGAAAGAATAATAGATGCCCATTATAGCAATATTTACGACTCACACTGTATAATAGATGAATACGTCCAAGAACTCTGTACTTTAACATTATATTAGTTGTGCAATTAGATCTTCTTATGTATTCCTGAATTTTCTAAAAAAACATGTTACGTATACTGGAAACACCCTTTAATCAAATATAATTAATAGTAATTGTTTTGAGCAATATTTATGTCAAATAATGTACAAATCACGTTTTCTGAAATAAACCAATACAAGTAATAGGTTTGTTCAAGGCCCTCAAAATAGGCATTGGTTTCAGTGATGACCTCTACAATCGACATGAAGAAAATACGAACCGTTTCATTGAAGAATTGAAGAACTGTTCCCAAAGACTGAGAATCAAACATGCATTTTCAGAGGATTGAGGAATTGGTCTTGGACAATTAAAATGGTAAAATGTGCTGAAGAAGAAAAGAGCTGAAGAACTGGTATTGTAGTTCTTGTGAGAACAGGGACAATCCATAAATTACGTAAGATATTTTAGGGTGGGTGGGTGTCTTCTAATATCTTACGACATCTTATATCGGGGTAGATGGGTGTTGGAAAAGGAGTTACCTAAGATTTTTTTAACTAATATTTCTCCATTGCTAATGAATTTTATTTTCCTAAATTAACTAATATCAATATCTACAGAAAAATTTAAAATCGCCAGATCTCCATTATCAAATATAACTATAGTATAATATTAACTCTATTTAATCAAATAGGTATATATAAAAACCAAACCCTTATTTACTGTAAAGATTTACTTAGTATAACTTAAAAACATATTAGAGAATATTCTCTTGAAAATTTGTAATACGAATAAAAATATTAGTCGAAAACATGTACTTATCGGTCTAATTCTACGAAAACTTTGGAACTCAGTTTTCTTCGGAAACTTTCCAAATTATAAAGATGTATACCAGTGCATCTATATAGCAATAATGATAAAGAATTGATTTCTTTATCCAATACAATAAAGCAGTCTTGTATCATATATGTTTTCCTACTCAATCTAATAAAGGAAATACCTAACACTTACAACACAAACTAGCTGCCAAATTTAAAACTCCTCATGTGTCTTAAATTGTCATCTACACTACAGAATTGCAACATTTCCAAATATGATGCAGGAGAAAATAAATAATATGGTGTAATAATTAAAATATTATATTAATAAAAAAAAGTAATATTAATAATAAGTGTTGCGTCATTAATATTATGATTTTAATAGATATATTGCATTATATGTATAGTATATGTACATCTTTTTAACATTAAAACGTATGATTTTGGAAAAATTAAGATCTTAGGTAAGGATTGGGGCTGGGTGGGTGTTGAACTGTATCTTACAGTTTCTTACATAGGGATGGGTGGGGACCAGAAGAACATCAAAACTCATCTTATGTAATTTATGGATGTCCCCACAAAAGATGAACCTAAGGCATTTTTTGTTTAAAGAATTTACCATTTTTTTAAATTTTTTAAATTTGATTTGACATCAGGTATCAATATTACTAATATTGAACCAACATGTTCGTTTTAATATCTTCTATCCGAAAATGTTCAAACAAAACGGTAGGTACTTCTAAATATTTCTTAAATTCAAATTATGACTAAATCCTAGAAAAAAAAACACGTTTTAATCAACCGAGTAAATATTATTGCGAGATGTTAGAAATACACTCAACGTAGGTACAAAATTTCTTAATTAATCGATAAATCGTTTTGACATACAATGTTGCAACCATCCTGTGTTTTACTACCGCCATCTAAATTAGTACCAGAAAAAAGCATTTAATTCTAGTTCGTATTGTCAGTTGTTTATACTTTTTGCACTCTGTAGATTTTCTAAATGTATTGTGGTGTTAATGTTTCAGTCGTTGTAGTGTTACAATCTATAGTAAGTTGTTTTGCTTCTGTAATAAAAAAATTACAATACGAATGAGGTCGAACTGCCTATAATTTATTTCCACTAAACAGGGTGTCCCATAACTAATGAATAATACGATAACTGCAGTTAGAGGGGGTGAAAATATACCGATTAATACCAAAATGCCTTAGTAAAATGTTTGTAGTAAACGATATACAGGGTCCTAAAGTTGGTATTTTTTTTTTTGAAAATTTGTAATATTTGAAAAACGGCTCCATATATTGAACTCAAATTGGGTAGAACATAGTTTTCAAGGGCGATAAACAAGAATTTGTTATCATTTTTCATGGTACTCTTACAGGGTGTTTGTTACGAAGGTCGAATTAGGCAACTCCATGTTTATTTTTTAATTTATTACGCCTATGCAACATGGTTTCTATCCTTCTAGGTCCACACAGACGAATCTTTGTACCTACATAGACTATATAAATGATGCAATCAGTAAAAATTGTATTGTGGACTCTATTTATACAGATTTTCAACGAGCATTCGATGTCGTTAATTTCGGTCTCCTTGTTAGGAAGCTCTCGGCCTATGGTTTTCATGGACCATTACTACATTGGCTTGAATCTTTTTTAACAAATAGAAGTCAACTTGTTAAGATTAAAAATTTCGTGTCTTAACCCTTTGATGTCACATCAGGAGTCGCTCAAGGCTCCCATCTTGGTCCCCTTCTATTCATACTTTTTATAAATGATTTAAATCAGGAGATCAAAAATTCTCAAATTTCTTTATTTGCTGACGATGCGAAACTACATAAAAGCATTAAGTCAATTCAAGACAGAATTTCCTTACAAAGTGATCTGGACTCGATTCTAAATTGGTGTTCTTTTAACGGTTTTACATGTAACCCAGTAAAATGCTTTGTCATGACTTTTGGTAAAGACTCCCCTAATATGTTTACGTATAATTTAAATTGAGCTAATCTTGGGAAGGTAGACATAATTAAGGATCTCGGGGTATATCTCGACTCCAATTTAAAATTTCAATTCCACTTGGATTATGTCGAATCAAAAGCCACCAAACAAGAAATTTTCAAGTAAATTCACTAGGTTTGAAACTTTCAGAATTTTTTACTACGCGTTTGTATAGCCTATTCTATCTTATTGTTCAGTCATTTGGAGACCCCATTGGGATTACCAAATTAAATCACTTAAAAGACCTCGTAGATCCTTTCTTCGTTATTTTGCTTTCAAATGTGGTCAGCCTATGTACTTTACAAACCACAACTATTGTAACATTGCACAAACACTTAACATTCCTGATCTGTACTCATCATTGACAAGAGGTGATATTGTTTTTGGTTTTAAAATCATTAACAAAAAAATAGATTGTATTGACTTGTTGGGTAGGTTAAATTTTCACGTTCCTAAGCGACATCTTCGACACACTTCTTATTTTTATAAGTCTGAATATCACTGGTTATCGCCGATGGAAAGAATATCGGAACTTAGGAATAATAACTATTCGTGGCTTGATTTATATAATTGTAATGTTGCTAATGTTAGTATTAACTCAAAAGTTATATTTAATTATTCTTAATCATTTAAGTTTGTTTTATTTTAGTTTGTTAATTATTTTTGTACCGTTTCTTTGTATTCTTATACTTTGATGTATAATTGTATGTAATGTAAATGGGGTTTTACCCCGTAAATTATAAATAAATAAATAAAAAACACCCCGTATAATTTGCGTTTCGACGGTAAATAATGAAATTGATATAATTTCAATACAAAAAACGTATACTTGTTGAATCTCCATATTTGAAGGTGTTCTCGAGAAATTGCAAATCAAATACGGTACAGCATGTCACCGCAAGCAGCCTCAAAAAAGACATTTTTTTAAGTAGGTTGTGAATTTTACAATAACTATTGATTTCTTCTTTGTATATTGTCGATTTATTTACTATGTTTTTAAAGTGAGTAATTAGAATAAAGTCTTCATTAAATATGCCTAAAATTAAAGAATTTGCAAATAGTGAACTAAGGAATGATTTGTGTTTATGCACAAGTAAATTATAATTCAAGTGCTGCAGTTAGACGATATGCATAGTTATATCCAAATCGAAATGTGCCTAATCGTAAAATATTCCAACAATTATACACAAATTTAGGTGAAATAGGTTCGTTTCACACCAAAAATTCTGGGGGCGGAACTAAAAGAATATCAGCTGATCATGAAGATGATAGTTTAGTTAGAAAATCCTGCATTAAGTACTCGGCGTTTGCAAGCACCTACTGGTGTAAGTAAATCGAGTACATCACTAATTTTACATACAGACAAATTGTATCCGTATCACTTTACGCCTGTACAAAATTTAATGCCTAATGACTTACCACGTAGACTACAGTTCTGTCAGTGGATGTAACATAAAATCATTCAAGATCCAACGTTTCTTGAAAACATCTTATTTTCTGACGAAGCTACATTCACACGCCGTGGAGTCTTCAATTGGAGGAATAACCACTATTATGATTTTGATAATTCTCATAAGTATCGTGAACCTCATTTTCAGCATGAATTTTCCAATAATATCTGGTGTGGAATTATTGGCGATCACTTCCTTGGTCCGTTTGAACTTCCAACGAGATTAAATGAATTACAGTATTTAGAATTTTTGGAAAATAATTTAGGTAATTTACTGGAAGAAGTTCCGCTTATTGCAAGGCAGCATATGTGGTTTATACACGGTGGCGCGCCGCCACATTATCCACTTATAGTCTAGCAATATTGAAATGACTACTTTCCGCATCGTTGGAGTGGACGTGGTAGTGAATTCCCTTGGCCGCCGCGTACCCCACAACTTAATCCTATGGACTTTCACGTATGGGGATACATGAAATCTTTGGTGTACAGCAATGGAATTAATACCCGAAACGAGCTTTTAGCTAAAATTCAGGAAGCCGCGAATATTCTTAAAAATAACACTGCAACCTTTTTTAAGATAAGACGACATTTCCTAAAAAGTGTAACAAACTGCATTAATGCTAATGGTGGTCAATTTCAACATTTGATGTGACCTTGAAGAGAATCGGCCATTACTTTGGCAGTAACGATATCCAGGTGGTAACTTTAAATTAAATGTAAGGATGAATTTGTATTAAAAGAGGAACAACATATTTGAAAAGTTTTACAGCCATTTGAATAAAAAACAATCAGAAGTCTTGTGAAAATAAAGGTATGTAATTTATATATCTATGATATACCAAAAGTTTCACTTCAAATGGTGTGGAAGTAATAGGCCCAACTCACAATCTTTTTAAACTATATTTTAATTCTCAAAAAATTTTTGACAAACTGACCTTTCTTGTATACCTCGAATAATAAATAAATCTTATATTATTTAGTGCTAATAAGGCGCTCATTGGACTGTTTTGTTTTAAACACAATAAATTTCACTTTATAGTTAGAATATGTTTGATAATTGATATGTACCTGAATATTGTGTATATGTAACATATATTTAACAGATTCTTTGTGAATAATAGGATTATTTTTGTAGCTTGTACTCTGAGGATAGGGTACATTTTTTAACTTTGAAATAATATTATACTACTTCTTAATTCTGTGGTTCATTGAACTTACTGTCAAATTAATGGCTTTGTCGTACATGCGCAAAGAAATTTGTATCTGGCGGCAACGGAGAGTTTCGCTTCTGGGTTAGATTATTCTGAGCTAAAAAGGGAAAATGGATTTTTGTTGAATAATTGAATTTTGGGGCAAATTTGTGAATAATTTACACAAAATCAGCTGAGTAATTAGAAAACAAATGATATTAATTAAAATTTAGAAAAATAATTTCTTCTTTTATGTATTGTGACTGGCATATCTTAGAATTATTGTCAAAGCCATCTATAGATCACTATTGTTACCACAACATATTAAGCATCAGTTTAAACATACGAAGTTACTACGTTTCCCTATTCATAATTTTAAAGTGTTGTATATATATGTCCGTGGTCTCGTACAAAATTATTGACTTTTTTATTTATATATATTAAAACCTATATTCGATAATTCACTAATCACCAAATTTGTCACTGCTGTCAATTCACTTACACGTAAACCAATTCGACGTCAACCAACTTATAAAATTGTTTGACTTATTGATAAGCCCAGAATGAAACTTTGAATACTAGTAAAGAAATTGTGTAAATCCCAAAGAGTATTTATTACAAGCCTGTTGATTAAAAACTCCTACTTCAGCTGTTGGCCGAAATTCAAAAGATTTTGAAGCAGGAGTTTTGTAGAATAGTATAAAAATAAAGAAATGAATTAATTGCCTAACAACAACTATTAGTTATTAAGTATTTCCAAATTTTTTGTTCAGAAGTATATATTTTTTCATAAGTTTATGGTGATTACAAAATCAGAAATTGTTAAATACTCCTAAGAGCTATTTCAATGGGGGTAAATTAAGGAATTTTCTTTTAATACTAACCTAAGTACTTTTAATATACCAGGTGTCGTTGATGAAAGCAACTACATGAGGATTTCCGAAACGGTAAGAGCTAAAGGGTCGCTTAAATGAGAAAAGAGTTGCGCTATCCCAAGCCCCGTCAGGTGGTTGATCGAAATTGAAAATATTTACAGGTTTTTTCAAAATATCGAGAAAAAACAAAAAAAAATGTGGTTTTCGAAAAATTGCAATATATTCGCCATCTTGTAAACAAATTTAATAAAATTTGGTAATTTTATGGTAGCGACTACGGCCAGTCGATTGACGTTAACGAATGTTTTCTAGGCCTTCTCGATTTTGTTTGCAGCCATAGCCAACTTCCTTATTTCTGTGTTTGTTGCCATAGCTACGAGGGTGAATCAAATATGAACCGGACTTTTCTGTTTCTCGCCCTGTAGGTAATTCGAGTGGCGTGACGTCTCGATATATGTTAGCTAGGGATGTTAAGAAGAGGGGCGTTCGTCGGTTTGGCGAGGCGTAGTCGATGCGCTGTTAGTAGCATCATGTCAGAGGAAGAGGTGCATACGTCTGTTGCGCAACGTGTTGTTATCAAATTTTTGGCGCGGGAGGGCGTTAGACCGTCTGAAATTTTGCGTCGACTATCTGCACAGTTCGGCAATGAAACACTTTCAAGGACCCAAGTGTACGACTGGAACAAAAAGTTTTCAGATGGCCGAGAGACAGTGGAAAATGAGCCTCATGCACGCCGTCCCACGACAAGCATCAATGAGACGAATATCTACGCAATTCGTGAGCTGATTGAAGGTGACCGCCATCTTACAGTATTGGCAATTGCTGAACATATTGGAATATCATTTCAGATGAGTTGGGTTACCGAAAAGTGTGTGCAAGATGGGTTCCTCGCCTTCTAAGGGAAGATCACAAAGCAAACCGTCTTGCCGTATGTGAAAGGCTGGTAGCAAGATATCGAGCAGAGGGGGATGAGTTTTTGAGACATATTGTCACCTGTGATGAGACATGGGTGCATCATTATACCCCGGGGTCCAAACGTGCAGCACCGCGGAAAGCCACGACCCGTCTTTCTGCAGGGAAAATTCTTGCAATAGTTTTTTGGGATTCGAAAGGCGTACTGCTGATCGATTTTCTGCACGAACGCCGTACAATTAATGCTGAGTATTACTGCGAACTACTTCAACAAGTGAAACTTGCCTATCGGCAAAAGAGGCGGGATATGTCTATCCGAAGTGTGATTCTGTTGCATGACAACGCTCGGCCACATACAGCTGCATTGACTCAAGGAAAATTGAACAAAATGCATTGGGAAACCCTTGAACACCCGCCTGTGACGCATGTGACTACCACATGTTTGGGTCACTTAAAGAAGAACTGGGAGGCCACCACTTTGAGGACAACGAAGGTGTAGAAACGTTTGTGCGCAATTGGTTATCAACACGACCAGTTTCATTCTTTGAGAAAGGTATTAAAAAACTTCCGATTCGGTGGGAAAAATGTATACATAAGAGAGGAGACTATGTAAAAAAATAATATGTATTAAAATTTGTATTGATCGTACCAATAAAATTTTTAAAAGAAAAATCCGGTTCATATTTGATTCACCCTCGTATATATCTCTCTGTTAAAACTTTATTGAAGCGAAAGCTTCTTAACTGAGGTTCACACTTACACATATGAAAATAGATGAGCAAGGTAAGGAAATGCATAACTTTAATACGACACAACCGACTGACACCACACATTGCTTCGATACTGCAATACCTCCAATTCCGTCCTCTTTGAAAAAAACAGGGACCAGGTAATATATTAAGAGTCTCTTATTTTATTGAAAATCAACAATACATAGGGAATAAACCAGTATAGCATCCAAGTAATATACAATACCTGCTTTTCGTTCTAATAAACTCCAGTTTTCTCTTTGTGATATATTAAATTAAAAGAATACCACACAAAAAGGCAACTTACCATTAAATTGTCATATTATCAACGAATATAGACTCAGAAGCATACAAATCAAACAAAACATGCCCTTTGTTTACATCATTTTGTTATCGTAATAAACAAAGTACGTTTACCACTCACTAGAAGCACTGATGTATTACATAGAGCCGGAACATTTATATCCTCTACCGCGAACAATTATACTTTTTTTAAATTTTTTGTTTAATTAATTTTTTGTAGTATTTTCAATTCACATAGAATGAATAAAACCCATTTTAATATTACATAGAATAAGAACTTAAACATTTTAAATTGTTGCTATCGTTGAATATATAGGTATATAATTTATTATTTTATATAAATGTTATGTGTTTGTAATGATGTTAACTAAGAACAAAACGAAATTTTCTTTGACATCTTGTCTGCTAATATTTATTCAGATGAACAAAACTACTTACAAACACTTACTCAGTATCTAAACTTCTATTTCTTTGCAGATATATTGAAATTAAGAATTAAATTAGGATTAATATTTGACTTGTAACAGAATAGTCACAATTATTTTAATTCACCTGATATTTATATCCATTACTACGAGGGACTCAGTAAAAGAAAAATAGAGACAATGAGATAACAAGTGAAGGGAAGAATATTTCATAAGGAGCTTTCGCTCCCATGGTGCAGTCTCAGTGGACTACCGCTCTTTTTGAATAATTTACATTTTCTGTCATCCAAAGATAGGTCTGTTATACATGGTTGAAAAGCTATTTTTATGTGCTATTCAATGAGGTATAAATCCAATATGACGGCCGTAATAACGAAGTTGGCCATGGTTGCAAAATATTTAGAATGCCTAGAAAAAACTCGTTACCGTCAATCGATTGACAGTTGTCGCTAACACAAAACTATCAAATTTTACCAAAGTTCTTTATAAGATGGCGAAAAGTACATTTTTGGGGTTCCGTATATACAATATACGGATACCCTTATAATATCACTCCGGATTTCTGCCTCTGTCACATCACAGCAATTTTCTCCTAAACTACTGGACGGAAGAGGTTGAAATTTGGTATCAATGCATAATAGTTTAGTGACCCGATCAGGAGTACATATCGTAAAAGAATAAATTTTGATTTTAGAGGTACTTCTGGGGGGGAAAACTAAAAAAATCGACCGTCCCCCCCCCCCTGATCCCCGAAACTACTGAGCCTAAAATTTTGAAAAAAATAGGAAATATAGAGCGTTGCCCAAACTTTACAGGAAAAATAAAGAAAAACCATTAATATTAATTTTGGGGGGCAAATTATTGAATTAAATAAAAAAATTAAAATAAAAAAATTTCAAACGCGTCATGTAATATATTAAATGAAAGGTCTCATTCTGAGGAACACAAATATATTTTTTTAATATTTAAAAAAATATATTTAAAATGATATTAACGAAAAATATACCAAAATTTACCCATTCCCTCCCCCTTATCTCCGAAACTATAAAACGTAAAGTTTTGAAAAAATTAGAGGTATAGGTTCTGACCTGAAGTTTACTGGAAAAATAAGGAGAAACCTCTACTTTTAATTTTGTGGGGCAAATTACAGAATTAAATGGAAAAAATAAAATTAAAATTGTTTCTAACCCATCAAGTATCAAATGAAAGGGCTCATTACGAAGAAAACAAATATTTTTTTTCAAATTTTTAAAATAAATTAATTAAGATAAGATATTAACAAAAATATAAAAAAATTACCCTTCCCCCCCACTTATCTCCAAAACCATAAGCTGGAAAATTTTGAAAAAAAAATGGAGGTACGAACCTGAACTTTACTGGAAAAATAAGGAGAAACCCCTAATATTTATTTTGGGGGAAATTATAGAATTAAATGGAAAATAAAAAATTATAATTGTTTCTAACGGGTTATGTAATATATCAAATTACAGGGATCATTATGACGAATACAAATATTTTTTTAAATGAATATTTTAAAATATTTTAAAAAAATTACCCATTCCCCCGTTATTCCCCAAACTATAAGACCTAATTTTTTTTGTTTATTGGAAAAATATGAAAAAATCCCTAATTCTATTATTTGGCCCCCAAATAATAGAATTAAACGGAAAATAAATTATTAGAAAACACCCAAAGTAATTTTAGGGACAAATTGTACAATTAAATGGAAAATAAAGATTCAGTTTTCAAACGCATCATCTAATATATCAGATAAAAGGCTCATTATGTGAATTACAAATATATGATATTTTTAAATCATTTATTTAAAAGATACTAACAAAAATATTAAACATCGACTTAATTCCCACTTTAGAAACTACACTATTTAAATTTTGAAAAATATATTTTATTTGTATTTTTTAATAATTTGAATAACAGATTTAATAATTTATAATTTAAAACTTGACCTATTTTGCCCTTTATCTTCCAATCTACAGAGCCTCAAAACTCAGACAGTAGATTATAAAAGGCACCTCTGAAAGTTTATTAGTAAAATAAAACTGTAATGTTAATTTTTGGGGGCCAAATTAGAAAATTAAATACATATGTATTCTGATTACAATCAAGCGAATCCTGAAGCAGATAAAATAATAAGTCTATGTGTGGAAAATCAAAGTGTATATTTTTTATAAATTTAAAACGCTTCCTTTAAAAGATATAAGGGTAAATATAAGAAAATGCACTCTTTCCCTGCTTGTCTGAAACTGGAATATTAGAATCTTGAAAGTGGTACGGAACCCTAAGTATGCAAGTCCAACTCGCACTTGACCAAATTATTTTGTTTTTTTTTTTCTCTATATTTTGAAACTCCTGTAGATATTTTTACTTTCGATGCAGCACCTGATTGGGCTTGGAATGGCGTAACTTTTTTCATTTAAGCCACCCTGTATCTCATGCTGTTACGGAAATGCTCATGTAGTTGCTTTTATGTGGGACACATGGTATAAACATATACAATAGTAAATCAACCTTAATACTGTATTGGATGTGACAAATGTTTTCTGGGGACTAACGATGGTTCTCTTTATCAAGCAATCATTTGTAATATTTGATGTTAATGTCAACGAAACATAGTCAGAGAATAATAGAAATATAATATTATCACTATGTACGAGGGCTGCCTTTTATATTTCGGGATTAGAGAACAAAAACAAATATTAATCATCGAAAATCGCTTTATTGTTTTTCAAAATATTCCCCATGAAAATCTATACACTTTTGCATGCGTTTGAACCAATTGTCGAAGCACTTTTTCCACTGTGATTGATTTCCAAACGTTGACCTCTCAGTTTGTTTTTTACGTACGGGAATAAAAAGAAGTCATTTGATGACAAGTCAGGACTATACGGCGGATGACTCATCAAATCGATGTTTTGAGTGGTCAAAAATGCAGTTGTTTGAGCCGATGTGTAAGAGCTCGCATTGTCGTGGTCAAGAGTGATCCGTCTTCGGCGGTTGGTTTTCCTCATTTCTTGGAAGACAACTGCCAAACAAATGGTTGTGTACCACTCAGAATTGACTGTTCTGCGTTGTTCTAGTGGTACGGTTGCGTCATGTCCAGTTTTTCCGAAAAAACAGGCGATCATTTGCTTGGAAGTGCTTCGTGCGCGAACAACTTTTGTTGGATTTGACTCATCTTGAAACACCCATACAGTCGACTGCTGTTTACTTTCGGGCTCATACGCGTAAATCCACGATTCATCACCTGTCACTATGTCATAAACGTGTTTTGAAGCACCGCGATCGTATTTTTTGAGCTTGTCTTTCGACCAATCGACACGAGCCTTTTTTGAACGATTGACAAATTGTGTGGGATCTAACGCGAACAAATTTTTTTGACATTCAAATGTTTATGCAATATTGAATGTATGCTGGTCCCACTAATGTGTAAGGTTGACTCAATTTCACGATAGGTCACATGACGATCTTGCAATATCAGTTCGCGCACAGCATCAATGGTTTCCGGAACAACAACTGTTTTTGGACGACCTTCACGAAATTCGTCTTGGAGTGAACTACGATCTCGATTGAATTCACCATACCATCGATAAACAGTGGTCCTTGATGGAGTTTCATCGCCAAAAATTAAATTAAGTTCATCCATGCACTCTTGCTGACTTAATCCACGTCGAAAGTTGTAAAAAATAATCACACGAAAATGTTCACGATTTAACTCCATTTTTTGGCCTAGATGAATCCTTTAAGTTACCGTAAAAAACACATAGCGGTCGTATGTCAAAACGTTCTGAGTACGTATAACCTCAAAAACGTCAAACAGTACGATAGAGCTGTCAGTTGTCAGATTGCAACACTAGGGTTGTCCAATCCCGAAATATAAAAGGCAGCCCTTGTACGGAATAATTTTATTCATTTTATATCATTAAAGTGAGAAAATATTGCCTGGCAACCCTATTCCTCAGTTTATTGACAAATGTAGCTGATTCGCGAAATCTTGATTTACTTCCCCACAGAACCCTTAGATTTCTGGAAACCCACTTTCGGAATTGCTGGTATACAGTAAACTTCCTGGAACGCAAACTGATTTATATTTCGTATTTGCACCGATCTGTTTGCCATTAACAAACAGAAACTACCTTCGTCGTTTTTCTTAAAAAAATCAAATCAGAATCATTAGACAAATAAAATTACATTGTTTGATTAACAAATTTAACTGCTATCAATAAAGATAATTTCTTATCTTGCAGCTAGGCGCGAGAGAAAGTCAGAATGGACCGCAGAACATAGTCACGATAGGTGATCTAAAGTGATGGAATCTGAAGAACCTTTGAAATATTACTTGGATGACGTTAAAGATTCACCAAACGACATCAACAACGGCGAAGAAGAGGTACACCTTCCAAATGGTAAGTTATGGTACTTACGCATTGTTTTTAGTGGAAATTAATGACAAAATTAGTCGCTGTTGATGTTTAAACAAACAACAAACGCTTAGAAATATTTACCTACTTAATTTAATTTTTAGTTTAGTATGCACGAGTTTTCAATATTCATTAAATATATTATTTAAATTATTTCTAGATGTGCGTTTACTATTACACCCATTGAAATGGAAGTGAATATTTTTACTATTTCTACACTTTATATTAAAAGTTGTTTTTAAAAGATTTGTAGTATAGAATGTCATGAATGACATTTTTTTCTTTTTTGCTGTTATTATTTCTTTGTCGAATAAAAATATACAAATGTTTTTACTCACATAAAGTGCCCCTATTCACTTTATTATCGTTGTTACTAGCATTTCAACTATTCTATTAGAAGCAATGCAGGAAAGTATCTTTTTAAGATTTTATAATCCCTTGAACACAAGACAGTAAACTGTTTCTAATCGAGAACCTTCATCAGTGGCGCTCCCCTCAACTAATTCGAATCTCGGATAATTATTTTTTTATTTAATACATAACTGAATTTAATATTTTAGTGCGAAATGAATATTCAGGGAAAACAATTTCACGGAGACTTGAAATCGATTTTTTTCGTGAGTTTTATCCTAGGAATCGCAGGGAAACGGAATGGCATACAGTAAGACGAAAATCTAATATTATTGAGTTCTTGAAAACGGTTCTAGCGATTTTGTTGAAATTGGTCCATTTCGGGGTTTTGATGCCTAGACTCGATTGGTTACTGGTTAGAGTGTCATCGTTGAGAAAAATCGATTTACTGAGAAATTAAATTATTAAAAAATTTATTGACAGTTTTTGACAATCAAGGCTGTTTTATAATTTTTGTGTTCAGTACAGGGTGATTTGGTAACCGACTTAAGAGTGAGGCTCCTCTTCAATACAGGGTGATTTGGTGACCTATTTGAGAATGAAAGTGCTCTTGTAAACATTCTTTCAATACAAATGGTATTTGTATATTCCGAACATGTAACTATTTTATCCCTCCATCATATTTTCCTAGCATTATATTTTGACAACTGGACATATCAAATTTTCAAAGTGATTTTTGGAGTTATGAGTTCGCATGTTTATTTGATGCATTTAAATGAAAAAATAAATAATTGTATAGGGTAGCCCATATGTAGTCGAAATTATTGATAGCTGACACACAGGGTGGAGTAAAAGTATTTTATGCAGGGCGATTAAAAAATTTTAATAGAATGTTATACCTATAGAGTAAGTAACTCATTAGCAATTAGCATTTACAGGGTGGTTACAATATAGGATGCACTGGAATCATAATTATACATGGTGGTACAAAAAATATTACAATGGGTGGCCATAAGCAAATGTATAGACAGGGTAGTTAAAACATATGATGATGTGAAGTTATATTTATATATAATATGTTAGCACATAAATGTTATATTTGGTAGCCTATAGAAAGCTGCATATATAGGGTGAAGCGGAATTCAAGATATACAAAGTTAGTCTGAAGTTGTTGTTAAAAAAAATGATAGAATATAAATTTGTTATAGGATAGCTTGCAACGACTCACATATGTATCTATATATATATATATATATATATATATATATATATATATATATATATATATTATGATTAAAATATAGGGCGAAGTAGAATTATAGTTCCAGAGGGTGGTTAAAAGATTTTAGAAACAAGAGTATATATAGAGTGGCCCCAAACCTGTGGCATATACAGGATGGTTGGAATATGGAAACAAGTCTAATATTAGATTAAAAAAAATTTAGACAAAATGTTTTAATGGGTTTTTAATAAGCAGTTGCATATATAGGGTGGTTGAAATATTGGGGGCTGGGGAGTATAATTGTAGTAACACCATGTAATAAAAAAATGTAAGAAAATAATATTATATTAGGTAGTTCCAAAAAGTTTATATAGCAAATGTCCCATTATTTGGATATATGTACATTTTTGACGAAACCTTGAATTTACGAGTGAAGCTCGGTCACCCAGGTACTGTTGTGTAATAAGAATTACCCAAATAATTTGTCTTTTTAAAATCTTCTATCTTTTAAAGAAGAAAATGAATTAAGTGAATTAATAAAAGGTATAATCAAATTTTGAACATTTGTTAGCTTTTTATAAATTATACCTATGCTACTAAAAAATATCAAAATTTTCATAAACGTGTAATAAATAAACTGAATATGGCACATGTTTAATGCAAGCTGAAGCAACGCAGCAGTAACGTAGGCAAAGTAAAATGTCGTGAGTTCGAATCCTAGGTGTGACATTTTTGTACTTTTTTATTTTATTTAATTAAGTAATTCAGTGCTGAAATTGTTAAATTATTATTGATTCGTTTTGACATGAATTAAATAAAGTATTCCCACTGATTTTGACTATCATTGGAAAAAACCTTACAGTTATTTTAAATGACTGAGGATGCAATAGATTTTGAATAAAATAATCCCTAGCCTATTATTTTAAATTTTTTGTTAGACAATTTTATCTAGTATGCCTTGCTTTTGTAATTAAAACATTGAAATTTCTAGATAAAATACCTACGAGACTGATTATGAAAAATCGATTTTTATACTTGTTAGAGTCGTGTTGGAAGTCTTCTTTTTAAGAGCATTTAGGAGTTCGACCGATTTACTTCTTCCATTGACTCGAACCGGGTTCCTTTTAAGGCAGACTTGATATTCGGAAACAAGAAAAAGTCACATGACGCTAAATCAGGCGAGTACGGCGCGTTATGGGCAGGTGCCTTGTCCTGGTGCAAGATCCGCGACTTGTTGCCTAAACTTTCAAATAATAAGTTCGGTTTACAGTTTGACCCTCTGGAACCCATTCAGTTATTACAAAGTCGTTCAGTTATTACAAAGTCGTTCGAAAAAAGTGATTAGCATGATTTTAAATTGTAGTTTCGACATCCTTGCTTTTTACATTCTTGGCGATACAGGAGTTTTCCACTGCCTGGATTGCGACTTAGTTTTGGGCATCATATTGGGATATCGAGGTTTCTTCGAATGTGATGATATTTCCCATCAATTCAAGCTCTTCATCTAACCTCAAGATGATCTGAACAGATCTGTTGTCAGACGAGCATTTGGTCGGACGTCAAATTTTTTGACAGCAACCTCGCCCAGACTTTCTTCATGTTCAGTTCGTTATGTCAATTTTCCTGGCCGCTTCTTTATCGGCATTTACAATCTCAGCAATCATTTGAATGCTCATTCGACGATCTCTGCGCCCAATTTCATTGATTTTGATCACTCCGGAGTTGATACAGACACAGATCGGCCTGGACGGTTTTCATCTTCGGTGCTCTTTCGGCCGTCAGAAAACTGCTCAAGCCATTCGAAAACACGTGCACGAGACAGAGAATTCTCATTATAGGCCTCTATCAACAATTTATAGTACTCAGTCGGAGTTTTTTTAAAAGTTATCGTACAATTTGACATTGATTCGTTGCTGGTGTTTTTGATCACACATTGTTATCGGCAGGAGGTAAAAACCAGTTTGTTTCTAACATTTTAAAAACAGTTTTTTGGCATGTCTTATTGGAAGCCTCAATCCAGCAAACACCGCTGAAAAAAATCACCCCAGCGCCACTAAAAATGAAAGTAAACTATATTATGTTCCCTATAGCTATACCTCATAACTGCCGATTCTACGAAAAACCGTTTTCCGCCCATTAAAATATGATGGCGACTTTGCTTGGAAAAATCAAGTTAGCCGTGGTCGCTAGAAAAATATCTGGCAGCTACGAAATGTCTCTCATTTTTTTCAAAATTGCCAATTATGCTTACACGAAGCGTCACGAAGTGTAATGGGAGTAATTATTCCAAGGAAGATTATTACAATATCTATATTATTTATAGCGAGTGTAATAAAGTAACAGAGAAGCAGAGGCCGTTACGGAAGACAATTAATCGAATAATACCACCTAGAGAACTTCTTATCAGCCAAACTAACAATTATTATGTACGAAATATCTAACATTATTAAATGTTGTTTTCTTAGAAAATAACAGATGCAAAATAACAGACAACACGTAACCTTACCGTATTATATTTTAAACAATTTATTTTAGTAAATGTTCAAAGGTACGCCCTTGAACTTCTAAGTACTTTTCGCGTCTTGTAAGCAGTTCTCGATAAGGAGCATTTCTTATTGATGTAGTCTCTAAATTTCTGAATGCATTTCTCGCTCATTGCATACAATCCTTTTTAGTTGATATTGCACCCAATACAAAATAAACTAGAACGGACAAATCAGGCAAAGGAGGTGGCCATAGGAAAGGACCGTTGTTTGGGGAGGTGCCCCGACATGCTGATAAAATAATTCTCAATATTACCAATGGTAAATTTTCCAGATATGTGGCTTCAAAATCTCGTAAAATATTCAAATAACCTTCACCAATAAAAAATAAAAAAGCAGGGCATAAAGCAAAAGGTAAAACAAGGTAAAAAGGTAAAATGTTACCATTTAATTTTCTTTATCAAATGTAGTTTTACCACTCCGCACAAAATACATTAAACTGCCAACTCTCTTGGAGATTTCTACATCGGAACTCATGAGTATTAATTACACAGTCACTCCAGTAACAGAAATTGAGCCTATTGAATAGACCATTTTGCCTCCTCTGACCAAATGATATTGTCCAAAAATAAATGGTTACCTTGGAATCATGTTAAAATAAATTCACAGAATTTTACGCGTCCCGGAAAATCAGTTTGTTTAAGATTTTGTACTAAAGAAAACTAGTACGGATGAAATTTGTGTTTTTTCAATATTCTATGGTTAGAACTTTTAGAAAATCCCAATTCTAGTACTGCTTCCCTACTACTTGCTTTCGGATACCTTTGAAAGTGACGAAAAGTTGAAATTTTACTATTGGCGTCATCAACAACAGGCTTATTTTTCTTAAAATTGGTTTGACTGATCCAAAGTTCTTTAAATTGTCTATTATTCGTTTAATTGATTTCTCTGATGGCCTCTGCTTCTCGGGATATCTAGCACCAATACTTTATTTCTCTTCATAAATCATAACCATATTGAAGTAATCTTCCTTAGAAGTAATTGCCACGGCTAACTTGATTTTTCCAAGCAAAGTCGACATCGTATTTTAATGGGTTGAAAACGGTTATGAGGTTTAGATATAAGGAACGTAATATAGTTACCGTCATTTTTCGTATTGAATAAAATCCCGACAAAAAATTTGGAGTTTCCATTTGAAAATTTTGAGTTTTAAGCATATTATGAATCTCATTTTCACTGTTTTTATAAGAACATCCTGTAGAAAAAGGGGTCATTTTTTCAACGCTGTGTGCTGGTTTAAGTCTTCCAAGACATGCGAAAAAACCGTTTTAAAACAGATGGTTGTTTAGCGAAACTTGTCGATTACCCGCCAGACTGCATCTGTCATTTTTGACATTAAAATGCAAATATCTTGAAAATGATTAAATTTAGAGGTAACATATAGTTCATGAAAATTATCTATAATTTAACGTAGCATCCAAATATCCAATAACATTTCTATTTGATATAAGAAAGTTAAGGTCTACTTCCGGTATAACTGGAAGTGCCCCAGTTCTAAAAATATTTTCGTCACATGGAACCTTCGGCTTGCCTACGTTGCCAAATTTTCAGAATTTTAATATCGACATTTTTTGAGGTACAGGTAACTGCCCACCTGGAACACATTGTATATGCTTTTACTTGAATGTCCCATATGTTTGCGAGATTTGAAGCCCCTTGCCCCTCGTAATTACGCCACTGATGAAGCATCTTTTATGTAGATATCGTTGGGCGACAAAAAACAGTCTCAAACTTATCTTATTTACTGGGTTACATCATTGTCATTTATTTTCAAAAATATTTTGCTAACAACACTAACATTTCGGTCCTGCAATTATTTGAAAACGACAAAGGAAATCATTTTTTTCGGAAATATTTTAAGTTGCTTTGAATTGCTAATTACTGAATTGATTTATTTTTATAAGTAGGATGATATTAGGTGATTTAGTGAAGTATTATATCTGGAGATAAAGGATTACATAATCGCGATATTTGTCACTCGTATGCAGAACGTATATATGTACAATGTACACACATGTACATGTTTTGCATATAAATAAACGACCTTGTCTGATAAGGTGCATTTTTAACATTAAACGTTACCTCGAGTAATTTTTGATCAACAGTGGAAAATTACTTTAAATTTTTCGAATAAATAAATAAATTCGACTGGCAATTTATGATCATATCCTATAGTAGTTAATAACAACATAGAAAATCAGATTGTTCATCCGAGAATCCCGAGATCTCACTCTTCTTCGGAATAATCGATGTTGTTACTCACTAAGCGTAGTACAAAATTGGATATTATTCTTGAGTTTCAAGAAAACCCACATAAATCTGGTCGAAAAGGATCCCCACTATTCAAGGTTAGCCACACAACATTTTTTCAAGTAGTAAAGGAAAGTAAAATGCATCCCTATAAAATGATGCCAACTCAGGAGCTCATGGAAGACGATTACGAGAGGAGAACGTATGAACAAATGATGGTAAGGTTAGATAACAATGTCATACAATTAGAAGATGTTTTGTTTTCTGATGAGGGCATATTTACACTCCACTGTCATGTTAATCGTCAAAATTGCCGCTATTGGTCTAATGAGAATCTTCACTGGATGACAGAGAAATATACATAATGTCTTGAAAAAGTTAATGTTTGGGCAGGAATTGTTGGAAATCATATCGCTGGTCCCTTTTTCATTGATGGCAACTTGAATGGAGATAAATATTTAGAACTGCTTCAAAATAATGTCGTTCCAACTTTGACAGATATCCTGATCCAGTAAATCCACAAGTTCCTGTCAATACAATATGGTTTCAGCAAGATGGAGCACCGCACCATTACGAAATCAATGTCTGGTAGTACCTGAACCAATTTTTTCCAAATCGGTGGATTGGGAGACGCTGATCGATAGAATGGCCAGCACGATCTCCTGATTTGACGCCATTAGACTACTTTTTGATACTTTGGATATGTCAAAGTACTGTATACAAAACTTTGATGACCTAAAAAGACGAATCGCCCTTGCGATCAGATCAGTCACGCCTGAGGTGTTGAGTAACGTTAGAAGACATTTCTACACCAGATTAGCATGTTGCCAAGACGTTCGCAGCGAGCATTTTGAACATTTCCTACATTGATATTAATGGTTTTATATTATTAAGACATAATCAGTATTACTTATTAGGTTTTTGGTGTAATGTAGCGAATTTCTGAAATAAAATAATTTTCTTTTTTTAATGTTAAATTTTGTAAACACTTAATATTTCCGAAACAGTTGAAGATTGAAGTTGTAGAACATAAAATTTCTGGTGAATCCAAAAAGTAAATAATATACAGGGGCTTGCATACCTTATATACAGGGTATTCCATCTCAAACGAGACATCTTGAATTTCTTGTTTTTTTTTTCAAAATATTGCAATAAGAAAAAACAGGTTGATTTTTGTTTCGAGGGTAAAATTGTTTGAGGTGAATTAGCGCGTGCGCGCATTCAACTTAAACAGGCCAATTCAATGACCTTGAGATTTGAGATAAGGAAAATAGGTGTTGTCGTATATCATTTGAAAGCCCCCTCTTACGGACTATACGGTCATAATAATTTTTTTTATTGCAATTGCTGTACATGTAACAGAAAACCTAACGGACCTAGTAGTAAAAAGGAGTTCTTGTATAGTACGCTCTTAAACCATCACCATCCTGTTTCACTGCCGCACCCTGTAATAACACACAATACAAGAAAGACATTAAATTCATTCATTTTACATTATTTTTTGCTAATATTTACAGCAAGTTTGTTTATCTGTTCTGACCTTTATTCGATCATTTGAAGCATTGTGCATTTATTTATCTGTCAAATTATAACTTTACTGATTTGTTGAAAATTTAGAAGATAATTATGGTATACACATTGCAAGAACGTGTTGAGCTGGTAAGTCTTTATTACCAAAATCAAAACTGTGCTCGATCTGCTGCAAGGGTTTTTAACCAAAACCATCCCGGAACGTAACGTTCGTCATAAATACGTATTGGAGTTGATTTTAAAATTTGTCGAGACGGACTCAGTAATGAATAAAAAAGAGGGTCCATTGGAATTGTAAATGATGAAGGGGTAGCTGTGGCTACATTGGGCCATGTCCAACTTAGACCAAAAACGCAGTCTTATTTTGTGCGAGAAATTATGTGTCTATAATAACAAATTATATATGCAAATTTATTTTATCATCGGGCGTGTAAAGTCTTACTTTCATTTGCTATTGAATAGAGAGCGCGTAATCCGTGGAAGCGCTTTTTTCTATGATATTGGATGTACTGACGAACCGATTGTAACGGAGTTAAGTAAATATTCCAAATAATAAGCTGTTGTGACTGAAATATATACGTAAAAATATTTATATATTTACAAAGATTAAACGTACACTTTCTATTGTAACAGAAAAATGAAACGAAAACAGACTAGAGAAAAATTAAACTACAAATGTTCTTTAGACCTTTAGACCTTATATGAATCTTAAGTAATATAGACTTACTTAGGATATATAGGGGTGAAAAATACCCCATTAAATGTATAGCTCAAATATGGCTACAGTGTGCGAGCTTGAGAGAAAACTATAGTTTAGGTTTATGGTAAGCCTGAAAACTACCTATAGTGAAGAGCAAGGTAAGCGCTTTTATCAGGATATTTCCGTAATAGATAAAAGGTATCAAGGAACACGAAATGAACACATGATGTTTCAGAACGATAGAAACATAAGAAAAGCATAAGCGCCAATCTGTCAGAAGATCATTTGAAAATAAAGTCAAACGATATTATAAAAAACAGATTGGGTTACACATTTCACTAATCCTTTTTGACGAAACATAATCGGAATATGCTTGGTGTGTATGCAAATCAAGTTTTTACAGTAACTTGGGCCAGCACTGAAACATAGATTGAAAATAAACGATGCTTTTCTGAAAGTTCTAGGTCCAAACAATTTTATCGTCCTTAAAGGTAGAATTTCAGTTACAAATAATAATTTCCTCGGTTTCTTTGACAACATTCTGATTAAAGGGTAGTTTCTTGCAATTGTATTGGGGTAGTTATCGGGCTTACCGTAAGTCTAAAGTATAGTTTTATATCAAACACTCAGTGTTTACATGTTTCAACTTAAAAACCGGTCACTACAGCCATATTGGAGCTTTACATTATATGGGGTATTTTTCACGCCTACATAACCAAAGTAGGTCTCAACAATGTTGATGTTACTTCAAAATTCATATAAGGCTCACAAGGCTACACGATATTTAAACCGAAGCATGCATATAAAAAAAACCTGCTTACTCTGTTAATTTTTCACCTAATTTTTCAATGAAATTTGAATTTTGTGGCTCCTCTTCACCTACAGGGATTGTTTGCGAGTTACTAAAGTTTTTTTTCTATTTCCACTAAATAAGACATTATAATCTTTTCTGGTAACTAAAACTATTTTTTATTGTTTCTAGAATTTGGGGCATTTTTTGTTCCTAAATGAGACCGCATTTCAAATTTATTCCATAGACTTAACTTAAAATCGGTAGAATTGAAAATTAATGTAAATGTTATTCATATGTTTTACTAACTGGACTGGAATACTATTCTCCATTTCCATTTTTTTTTACCTTGGACATCAGAATAGCATGGTTTGGTTAAATGTGTATAAAATTATTTTATTTTATGGGGCTCTATTATCAGACATTTTGATTTAAATCCAATTACATGCATTTAATAGTCTCTTCTCGATGAAATATATCAGTTTTTTCCTTAAAAAAAAACATTATACAATTTTTAGTGATCTAGCCTATTGGATGTAATTTTCAATTCTAATAAAGTTAGTTTGATAAAAACATGATGTATTATAAAAAATACAGGTACTTCACTTTTAAACAAAATTAATAATTTTTGTCAAACCTGATATATAATTGGAAAAGTGATTAAATATTTTATATACAACTTATTGTCATATGACGTAATAAGATGCAGTTATTAATTCTAGTTAAGTAAATCTGTTCGATAACTGTTTTAGGTATTATCCAAAATAAAGATATTTTAGTTTTAAAAAATATTCATATGTGCTGCCAAACCTCTTATATAGGTAATAATTACAGTATATGTTTATTTTTATAGAGAATACTTTTTTCTCTAAATATTATCCATAAGAAAGTTTTCCATTTGATTCAAACTTATGAAGACACTCAGTATATAGAAAACCTCCATCTTGAAGTTGATTAACTGTCATATATTTTGATTTAATTCTAATTTACTTTCGATTTATTACACCCCAGGTTCCGAACAAAGACATTTCCTCCACTAAAGGTTAGGTGCTATACAGTGTGAAACAGCCAAATGCAATAAATTCGATGACGAATAGAGGAGGGCGTGTTGGGAAAAACGGTTGGACATGTCAATTTGTTTTTTAAATGCGCATTTTTTCAATAAAAAAAATTATATAGCATATGCCATGTGACGCCTTACCAACTTTCTTATTTTAAATGCAAGCCTCTGTATATTATTTATTTTTTGGATTCTCCAGGAAATTCTAGACATAATTCATGAACAATCTCCTACACCTATCTTCAACTTCGGAAATATTAAGTGTTTTCAGATTTATTACAAAATTAGCATTAAAAAAAATCTATTTCACAAATTCGTTACAGTAAAAACCTAATAAGTAATATTGCTTATTTCGTAATAATATTAAAAGAAAACAAAAAAACATTAATGTCAATGTAGAAAATGTTCAAAATGCTCGCCGCTACATGCTAATCTGGTATAGAAATGTCTACTAACGTTACTCAACATCTCTGGCGTGACTGATCTAATCGCAAGCATGATTCGACTTTTTAGGACATCTAAGTTGTGGGGTTTAGTTTTGTATACAGTACTTTTGACAAAGTAGTCCAATGGCGTCAAAACAGGAGATCGGGCTGGCCATTCTATCGATCCGCGCCTCCCAATCCACCGATTTGGAAAAAATTTTCCAGACATTGATTTCGTAATAGAGCTATGCTCCATCTTGCTCAAACCATATTGAATTGGCAGGAACTTGTGGGTTTACTGGATCGGGATATAAGATTTTCAAAGTTGGCGCGACACTATTTTGGAGCAATTCTAAATATTTATCTCCATTTAAGTTGCCATCAATGAAAAAGGGACCTACGAAATGATTTACAACAATTCCTGCCCAAACATTAACTTTTTCAGGATATTACGTATATTTCTCTGTCATCCAGTGAGGATTCTCATTAGACCAATAGCGGCAATTTTGACGATTAACATGACCTTGAAGTGTAAATGTGCTCTCATCAGAAAACAAAGCATTTTCTAATTGGAAGAAATACGTTCTCCTATCGAAATCGTCTTCCATGAGCTCCTGAGTCGCCATCATTTTATAGGAATGCATTTTACTTTCCTTTAATACTTGAAAAATTGATGTGTGATTAACGTTGAACAGTGGGGCTGCTTTACGAGCAGAATTATGTTTTCTTGGTTTTCTTGAAACTCACGCATAATATCCAATTTCGTATTATCACTTCGAGCATTGGCAGCTACTTTTTTTTATCTGTCTTACATGACCAATGTCGCGAAACTGCTTTTCTGTTTTGCTAATTGTTCCTTGGGATACAGGCGGCAAATTTGGAAAATTTTCTTGAAATAAGCGAGAAACTTCCATTTGTGTCCATGTGTTATCTTCATAACCAATCATTTGTGGAATAGTTATTTTGTGCATTTATGTTAAATGCACCATTTTTGATATTATTATATACAGTTAACGAAATTCAAACGACAATAGCACTGACACTGATCACCACTGTCATGCAGGCAGGTAACAAGATGCTAAGGTTATGAATTTTGACGAAAATAAACAAAACTGTTTTTTTTTCAAATCAGTAAAAAGGAATGCATTGAGTGTAATGTAGCGAAATTATGAAAAAAAATAATTTTCTTTTTTTAATGTTAATTTTTGTAATAAATCCGAAAACACCTAATATTTCCGAAACAGTTGATAGGTGTAGGACATTGTACATGAATTATGTCTAGAATTTTCTGGAGAATCCAAAAAATAAATAATATTGAATTCAAAATAAGAAAGATGGTATTGGCAACTGTCACATGATACACCCTATATATTTTTTTTGTTGAAAAAAAAAATTAAAATACAAATCGGCTTGTCCAAGCGTTTTTCCCAACACGTCCTCCTTTATTCGTTATCGAATTTATTCCATTTGGTTGTTCCACACTGTATAAGAAGTCGGGTAAAAAGGTTTTTGCAGTATAAGATGTGAAAAAATATGCGACCACTTCGGGATCCCGCTTAACAGAATCCAGTTTAAATGATTCAAATTCCTTAAAGCGGTTTCGAGTAATTGCTGAACAGACAAAAAACATGAGATCTTCCTTCTTTTTGAAGTCGGTTAAAATTACCAAAATTTAATGGAAAAATTACTTTAGACATTGTGCAGATACGTTTTGAAAGATGCTTGTGTTTGATAAATAATGAGGCTTTAAAACAAAAGCAAGCACTCCTGCTTAGCGCCATCTTCTGGTTCGTCGTTGAAACTTTTCAGACCTTATAAATCGTATGCTTATTGTTGCACATAAGCATTGGCGAACATTTTAAGTTTGAAGCAAAGAAACTTTAAAATGCCATCAGATAAAAGTTGTTACCAAAACAGGAAATATTCGGGAAATACCTACATTACGTAACAGTGGGAATATTTTTTGCAATGACACCATTGCAAAAGCTTTGACACAAATTTGTGAGTGATGTAATAAGCACTCCATTACCGATATCTCTTGTTGACACCATTCAAAAATATGTCGCCTTCGATTTTTTTTACCTTACAGCATAAGTAAAATAATTCAAACCTTATTACGATGTTTTTTTTCTTATTTATTTTTCCGGAACGTTGACACGGGGCATCAGTTTTCGTTAATGACATTCTACGTTAATGACTAAGTTAAATGATAAAATGCACAAAAACGATAAAATACCTGAATCCCAGGCCGACTTGGCAATTGAAATTGTTATCGCTAGAGTTCCCAATACAATTGTGACTGGTATTGTTTATATTTTGTGAATTACTCTCTGACTGACAATATTGACATGCAGGGCATTTTAACCTGCGATTTTTTTTCATTCGAATTGTACGATTAGTACTTGAGCTACCTTTCTAGTGTTAATGCGCAACGTTTTATAAGCTACAAGGAAAATGAAATCAGGTAATTGTTTTGTTTTTTTATCTCTATGTGTTTATGTTTTAATGTAATTAATTTTTTTCAATATTATCGATTTTTTTTGTCATTTCATTCATATACATATTAAAAATACCGCCGTGTTTTCAACTATTTTTTTAAATATTAATTGAATGCAGTACTCGGGATTTCTTGTTCATAGGGTATGTTAAAATTTTAGTTTTATGCTGTGTTCTAGTGCTTTTTCGGTACTGAATTACTAAAATAAATAATGTAAAGTTGGTACATTTATTCATTTTATAATGATTCTGGTCTTATCGTGGTTTATATTCAACATATTCTTGGGAACTATAAAATTAATTATGCCGATACAGCATTAATGATAACATAGCCACAAAAAAGGGACCTGGCAACCCCACTATGTGTAAGCTATGTTTTTGGGGTCTATGAATCCGAATCTGGGGTCATATTCATCCCATCACGTCTCGGTTTAGCCATAATGAAGGCTATTTTTAACCGACTTCTAAAAAGGACGACGTTATCAATTCGTCGGCAACTTTTATTATGTATGACCAGTGATTATTCATAAACGGCTTGATGATTTAAACTGCATTATATTAAGGAACATTACAGAAAGGTACCATATAATTGTCTATAATATGAGATTTACGGTTTTCCAGAAAATCAAAAAAAAAGTAAATAAGGAACTACATTTCAGTGAATTTCAATGAATCTTCACTGTTTTCTCTAAAACAGCTCAAGCAATTTTAATATTATAAATTGTATTCTACTAGAGTACAGGCCCATGTTAAAAAAATGATAGGTCATTTGAACCACCAGATGACCTATGTAGAACGATATAAGAGCATAAAATATTAAGATTCAGCATTATGCCGTCACTTGTAAGCTGTCCAACTGAGTGCAGGTGAGAATTCAAAAGTACAGGTAGAGTATATTTTGGTCATATATTTTTGTACCGCATTCTTACCATCGATAGATCCATGAAAAATAATAAGACAACGCGTTGTGCCGTAAAAAAATGGTGCGCCAAAAAGTCGGAATTTTTTTTTGATTTTCCGACAATTTCCAGGGTGAATTTGGTCATTTAATTTTGTACGGCATCAGTTTCATACTATTTCAATACTGCTTGTAATACAACAATCCGCAACGCCGTACAAAAATCATGCGACAAGGGGAAAAAAACCGAGGGTTGCAACCCCCTCTCTTTCCGTGGTCCAGGGGGTGATTTGATCAAATTAATTAATTTCGAAAGTATTTTATGCATAGATAATATTTTTTCATATGCCGTACATTTTCGTTGGTTCAAAGGGGAAGAAAATGAAAAAGAAAAAATCAAAAAGAAAATATTGTTGAGAGTATTCCTAAGGAATTGGATGTCGTGATTATTGATGGATTTTTTTATCTCTATACTCTTCGAGACATACCTTCTACCTTTGGCGCTATAAGTTATAATTTACTCCGTAATCTAACAAATCACGTGGCTACCGAAATCCACGTGATCTTTGATACTTACCCAACACCGGCAAATTTCATAGCCGAATTAAAGAACATTAAATTCAAGGAAGCATTTGTCCAGTTTCTTATCAATGATTGGTCGACTATAGACAAAGCTAAGTTGATTAAGCCTACACAGAAAGTGTTTCTAAATTATCAGCTATGTCATTCTTACAGAAAATCGGCAGAATCTGTCGTTAGAGAAGTATCTGAAAAGTATACCTGCAGTGCTCACGAAGAAGCTGATACAAAAATTGTGTATCATGTTTGCGCTGTTGGGTCAAATACGAACATTTTGATCAAGTGTTCCGATACAGATATTCTCGTAATATTATTAACTAACATGAAACAAATCCTAGTAAATGTGGGCGAGAATCAGTTCAATGTCGATCGCAAAATATGGATGCAACTCGGAACCGGTAACCACGTGAAAAACATTGACGTTTGTGCTGTGTACAGAGACTTGGGCGAAAATCTCTGTTCTTCGTTGGCTGCATTCCATGCTTTTACCGGATGCGACTTCAATCCCGCATTTTATAGGAAGGGTAAAAACAGACCGTTCAAAGTGTTGGAGAAATCAGGGAAATTCCAAGACGCATTTATTAAAATGGGGCATAGTACGTTTGTTGCTGATCCACTACTCATGGAACAAACTTTCAATGTTCTGCAAGAATATGTATGCGTTTTATACAACGTAAAAGCAAGAAAAACAGTCAACGAAGCAAGGTGTATCATATTCGATAGGATTTATACGCCGAAAAGCAGTAATGAAGCTTTCAAAAAGACAACTATGAAATTGGAAGCAACGTCGTTTCCCCCTTGTTATCGGGAGTTAAAACAACATATGAAGAGAAGTACCTACATAGCACAGATTTGGTGTAATGCCTACAAACAAATACCGTCGACCTTGTTACCAATAAGATATGGATGGATTCTCAATGACGGTCGGTACGATTTCGACTGGTTCCACGGCGAGGAATGCCCCCAAAAAGTCTGTGACATAACGGCACCGGATGAGGAATCAGGCGAAGAAGATGATGACGTCATAGGTAAATTAATAAATCTTAACATCTTTAATCAGTACGTAAGACTTTGATTTTGACAAAAACATATGTATGTTTCAGAAAATGATAGAGAAGATAATTCGGACGTCGATGAATCATAACAACTCAGCGGCTGATTTCGATACTGAATAATTTAAATAAAAATCATATTTTGTATTATCATCATCATTAAATATATCGAATTTTTCTAAAAAATAATTGTTTTATTTATTCACATCATTACAATGAAACAAATCAATTATATATATGTATCAATAATGTTCGAAGTATATAGTAAACCAAAAAGTATACAAAACTGTTGATACTGTGATTGACAGTTTCAATTTTTGGATATAATATACACACCGTTTCACTTCAGTTAGACGTCATAGTGATTTTATCATTGTTCTCTTCAAAAATATGTTAATGCCGTACTGTATCAGATGGCCATAAAGTACCCTTAAAATGGTAGCGTCATTTTCAACAGCCTAAAAGATATGGTCTGCGTTAAAATGTACGGCATCATTTTTTCCTAATTTATTTATGTTAATACTATTTAAAACATGGGATACAATGTAGAAAACTGCTATATTTCATTAATCTATGATATTTAAATTTCTTCAATAATTTGAAAAATTTCAGTTTTTGTATTTCTCTATAATTTTTTTCAGAACAGTTTCTTTTGAACGGCAATACTATATAACAATTGTATTTTACAATATCATGTTAAAAAAAAGTTCCCGTACAGGATCAAATGATTTTACACCTTTATAAATCAAGAATACGATGAAATTAAGATAATTATTGATATACATTCAAATGAACAATCATTTTTTGACGGCATTATTTTTAATAGTACTTTTAAGTGCTAGACAATGTTTTGGAACCAAAGCCGTACTTTTTCAAATCACCCCCTGGACCACGGAAAGAGAGGGGGTTGCAACCCTCGGTTTTTTCCCCTTGTCGCATGATTTTTGTACGGCGTTGCGGAGTGGTGTATTAGAAGCAGTATTGAAATAGTATGAAACTGATGCCGTACAAAATTAAATGACCAAATTCACCCTGGAAATTGTCGGAAAATCAAAAAAAAAATCCGACTTTTTGGCGCACCATTTTTTTACGGCACTACGCGTTGTCTTATTATTTTTCATGGATCTATCGATGGTAAGAATGCCGTACAAAAATATATGACCAAAATATACTCACTCTACCTGTACTTTTGAATTCTCACCTGCACTCAGTTGGACAGCTTACAAGTGACGGCATAATGCTGAATCTTATTATTTTATCCTCTTATATCGTTCTACATAGGTCATCTGGTGGTTCAAATGACCTATCATTTTTTTAACACGGGCCTGTAGTCTATACGTTCCAACTTGATTTCGTATGTTAGTCTGAAGTTGGCAGACAATGTAACTCGTTCCTCGAAGTTTCCTTTTACTTCCATCGTCTTGAAGTGGTTGATCTCACAACGTTTCAATAGCTGTGTATCTGCTATCGTCATCAGGTGAATGATAGGAAATTCAGAGTATCGGTCGTATTTATATTTATAAATACGTATTTATATTTATAAGATGGTTCAGAAAATAATAGTCAAACAAGTAATAAGGGGGTGACCAAAACACAGATGCATATACAGTGTGGATGCAATATAGAATAAATTAAGAGTTACAATTATAGAAAGTGGGTCCAAATAATAAAACAAATAAAAAAAGTTAAAAAATATTTGGAAAATATAGAAAAAGAATACAAATTAGAGAGGGAGAAAGAAAGAGAGAGAGAGAGAGATAAGAAGATATGTCTGAAAATAGTGAAAATAGAAGTCTGCTCTTTTTTAAATATAAGCATTTTTCTCCTTCATGTTCATTGTACTAGTAAAGGCAGAAAGTATCTTGAAACATTGTTCTGATCTGAGAACCATTGCATATACAATGTGGGAGAAAGTGTATTTATACAGGGTGGATAAAAAAATATGTTATGTAAGCAGTTAGCATATTTGAATTTTCTTGGCCGTAATTATAATTATGAAATGGGTTAAAAAAATGTTAGAAGCAGTTGTTTATACAGAGTGGTTGAGATATAAGATGGAGTGAATTAATAGTTTATAGAGTGGTTAAAAAATTGTTTTATGTCCACAACTAGTTCACAAGTTCACTAGTAGCATATTATAGGATGGTTAAAATATGTAGCAGAGTATAATTACAGCTATACAGGTGGGTTTAAAAAATATTATAAAGGACTGTTATGTTGTATAAGCTATTTCATATACCGTATAGATGAAATATTCAGGGTGGTGAAAAAATATTATATTGGATGGCCCATAAGTAGTTGTATATACAAGGTTGTTGAAATATAGCGTCCAGTGTATAACAGTGTGGTTAAAAAAGTTAGAAACATTTTTTTTATGTAGGGTAGAGCATGAGCAGTTGCATATATAAAGTACCTGAAATATGGGGAGAAGTCAAGTTATCGTTACACAGTGTGACTCTACCAAGGTTAGAAAAATTTGCAAATGAAGGATGGTTTAAATGAAGTGTGGAGAGAAATTGTATTTTATACTGTGCTTCAAAAAAATATGACGAAAAAATGTGAAATAGAAATCAGTTACACAGATAAGATATTTGAAATATAGGGAGGAGTAGAGTTAAGTAGTTTAATATTTAAAAATTGTTACATAGGGTACTCCATAAGCAGTTGCAGTTTTGGTGAAATTTATTGGGAATTGACAGATTTATAGTTATACAGGGTCGTACAAAATATGTCAAACTGGGTGGCCGATAAGTAGTTGCACATACAAGGTTGAAATAGAGGGCAGGGTAGAATTATAGTTAAAGAGTGTGGATAAAAAATTGTTTGAATTTTTTTTTAAGAACGAACATGAGCAGTTGCATATATGCAAAATCTGAAACCTGGGGCGAAGTAAAATTATAGTTATACAGTGTGATTAAAACCTATTAGAAAAAGTAAAGGATGGTTTGACATATAAGGTGGAGACAAATTATATTTTCCAGGGTGGTTAAAAATATCTCAAAAATGGTTATTTAGCGTAGTCCATAAGCAGTTGCATAAATAAGTTAGTTGAGATACAGAGTGAAGCAGAGTTATAGTTAAGTATTTAAAAAATGTTATATTTGGTGTCCCCTAAGCAGATGCATATACAGCGTAGTTGAAATATTGTGTAGAATAAAATCATGGTTGTACAGGATGGTTCAGAAACTAAATAACGGGTGACTAATTGACAGCAATATATACAAGATAATTTAAATATAGATAGAAGTAGAGTTATAACTATAGAAGTAGAAATATTGAATAAAATTGTTATATAGGGTGGCCATCAACAGTTGTGGTTTGGGTGAAATATATTGGGGATTGGTGAATTTAGTTATACAGAGTGATACAAAAATATATAATGTAGTTGAGATCTGGGGCTTAGTAGAATTATAGTTTTACAGGGTGGATTAAAAAATGTTTTAAACATTTTGTTATATAAGGTAGACCATGAACAGTTGTATCCTTCTATATGGATTACCTGAAATATGGGGCTAAGTAAAATTATATTTATATATTGTGTTTAACACAATGTTAGAAAGAGTTGGATATAAAGGCCGGTTAAAATTATAGTTTACGAAGTCGCTGAAAAATGATCAGAAATAATTGTTATATAACTCGTAGGGTGGAGTAGAACTATAGTTAGGTAATTAAAAATAAACAGCAGTATATGCAGGATGTTGAATAAAATTGTTATACAATGTGTAAGCACTTGCAGTATGGGTGAAATGTATTCGAGATTGGTAGATTTATAGTAATGTTAAGTGGTTCAACAAAGTGAGAAAAAATATTATTGGATAGCCCATATGTTTCATAAGCTATTGCTTTGCAAAGAATTCTACATTCCATGCGCTGGTGAAACCGCGGGTAACGGTGAATGATGGGAATGATCATTGCTGCCTAAGGCTTCTTACCCATTTTTAGGACATATAGGTACTTATAAAGTTTTAGAAATAAACTTAAACAAATTATAAACAGTTAAAAAATTATATTCAAGTATATTGGATACATTATCTTAGCAATAAATTACTGGAGTTGAACATACATAATTTTGTTTTGATTTTCATACAATGTCTTTCACAGCAGCAATCACGGAAATATCTAAATTTTTGGCCATATTTAGATGTTTTTATTGTTAAACAAAACCATGGAGGCAAAAATTGTTGAATCTTGTCCTCCTTGGTAATATTTTATACCTGGTTTTGTTTGTAGTTTTATCAGGTGTTTTCGTAAATACCCTATCCTAAATGAAATCCGTTGAGGTAAAAACGACCATATAGTTAAAAAATTTGAAACTGGATAATCAACTGAAAATTAATAGTTTTGAAAGATATCTTATCTGACGGGATATCCTCTTCCCGCATATGTTCATATACAAACGTTTCCTGTTAAATGCCGACACCGGGTGTCATCTGTTTCATTTTAATTTCGTTAATTATCATTTGTAATAGTCCAATGAGATGTAAGACAACTACATAAACGACAATAGTGTATCTCTAGAGATATTAATATATCCATCATTATCAGGTCTTTGAAATTTGATGTACGAGGATAATTCAAGAAATATTCCACAGATTAATACGAAAAAATCGGTTAAATGTGATGAAAATCTTTTTAACATTAGCTCCTTCAATATGCTCTGGCAGTAGGCTGACAGATTTAATTTTTGACGCTTTGTTACACGGATAGTATATGTTATGGATAAAATGTCTTCCAACATATTTTACCCTCTACTGTAATTTCTTGCCTACATTTCATCGGCAACTGCGACAGATATCTTCATCTATGGCTGCGCCACTAAAGATGTCTGACTCCCTAATATTCTGAAAACTGGACCACCCTAATACGGAGCCAGATTTGAATGACATCTCCTACCACCCACCCCTTACCATTTATCTCCCATCCCCACTCCGTCACTCAACCACTTTGGCTCACTCACTTCCCGTCAGCTGAGTTTGCTTGATGGGAACATTCTAGTTCATTGAACTGAAATTGTGTACAAGAGTGTTCTTATCAATTGGGTTCCTCCAAAATTTCAGCGAAATCAATTAAGAGTCCATATTATAAAATGTAACCACATTTACACGTATTTTCATGTTGAGGTCAGGGTACCAGGAAATGCCCTCTGGGTAGCCTGTTATTGATGGGTTTGTCGATGATATGGATCAGGGGGTAGCCTGGGATATCTTTCCAATCTGATCAGGGGGTAGCCTGGGATATCTTTCCAATCTGTACACCACTCCTTATTGGTTCAGTTCAGGTGTAAATATCCTAATAGGAGCGTTTACCTCCAACTTTTTACAAATTATCGTCTTCAACTATATATGTTAGTAAATCTGTCCTAAGAGAGGTATCAACATAATCTTTTATCTAGTCTACAAGAGCCATTTTGGTGAAATCCTGATAGAGTTCACCGAAAATTATAATTTTGGTGTCAGTCGATTCGGATTGACATATATAAACTTATGAAAAAGTTGAAATGGCACCGATAAAAATTCCAATAGTTATGAACAATATAGTGGAGAAAACGAGTGCTTCAGTTTTTTTGAAAAATCTCAAAAACGATAAACGGTTTTTGAAATTGGAAAAAGATCTGAAAACAGTAGGAAATTTTTAAAAAATCTCACCTCTCGAAACTGTATCTTCAATAGTAATAATTTTAATAGACCCCTAAAGTTATTGCTAAAACGGGGAGTCATGTGTGTCGCGTCAATCAGACACGGTAAACAAAAAAATTATATGAACATATTAAATTTACTTACCTTTGGAATAGGTTACTAAACAATAATCCGCGCACAAAAAAATTATTTGAATTTTTCCATGTTTTACGCATTTTTAACTAACAACATTTTTGAAATCGAAAGTTAACAAAAAAACTTGGTAATTATTAAACTAAAAGGCTCTTTTTTGCTTCGTACAGTTGTTTTAAAGAGGTGAAAACATAGATTCCCGTTGGAAAAATTGAAAATTTCTAATTTCCACTTATTTATCAACAATCTACTGCACTGAACAATGAATAATAACAGTAAAGCGTTTTCAGCAATCTTAATTATTTCTTTTTCATTAAGCTCCACCTGAAAATATATTTTTTAATTTTTTACTTCTATTCTTTAAAAATTGTTATAAACAAATGTATTGTTTATGAGATAATGAATTTTTTTTAATGATCCGAAGGATCAAAAAATATTATGAATTTTGAAAAAAAAACGTTAAAAAATGTATTCCTTAAAATGCATTTTTTAATTAACTATTTTTTTGTCATTTATTATTAATATTAAAGAATCCTTTATGTGTAAAAATCATTATTTCCATTGTCGTTTCATATCCCCAAGAAAAAATATATATTTTGACATTTAATTAATTTATTTAATAAACAATATGTTATAAAATTTGTGTTTTATTTTTTTAACTGCGAATATAAATAAAAACCACTATGTATCGCGTGATTTATAAAAAAATTGTTGTCAATTTTTTAGAAAATTTTATATATTTTACTTTTTGTAAGTTCAATATTCTCTTTCAGCTTTAGATTACTATTATTTAAATAACTTTTAAACTATTACAGAAGTGTTTTTCTCATATCTGTAATGATTTAAAAGTTATTTAAATAATAGTAATCGGAAGCTGAAAGAAAATATTGAACTTACAAACAGTTAAATATTTCAAATATTCTAAATAATTTACAACAATTCTTTTATAAATTATGCAATACATAGTTGTTTTTGTCTATACCTATTTGCAGTTTAATAGAAATAGTACGAAAATTTATTTGTTTATTACAAATTGTTTATTAAATAAATAAATTATTTTTTCTTAGGAATAAGAAAAGACAATCGAAATATTATTTACAAAAAAAAAAGATTTCTTGATATTAAAAATAAATGACAAAAAAATAGTTAATTAACAAATGCTTTTTTAGCAATATTTTCAAAAATCGTAATATTTTTTTGATCCTTCGAATCATGAAAAAGAATTGTTCATCATCTCATAAACAATGCATTTGTTTATAACAATTTTTTAAATAATAGAAGAAAAAAAATTCAAAAAATATTTTCAGGTGGCGCTTAATGATAAAAAAGAAAAAATAATTAAAATTTTTGAAAAAAAAAATACAAACGCTTTACTGATATTATTCATTTTTCAATGTAGTAGATTGTTTATAAATAAATGGATAATTATAAATTTTCAATTTTTCCAACGGGAATCTATTTTTTCACCTATTTAGAACAACTGTAGGAAGCAAAAAAATGAGCCTTTTAGTTTAATAATTACCAAGGTTTTTATGTTAACTTTCCATTTCAAAAATGTTGCTAATTAACAAATGCATAAAACATGGAAAAATTCAAATATTTTTGTTTTTGCTTTCAGGCTAGCAGCGAAATTTAGATTACTATAGTATGTTTATTTTCTGACATCAGCATCTATAATGTCATTTTTGTTACAGAAGCGGAACAAGCGACCGATTTTCTCCACAAGGCCGGGCTATCAGATCTGACGAAACTTTACCAAGATGGGAGAGAGATTAGCGAAGACGTTATCAACGAATCTGTCAGACAACGAAATTTGACTACGAAACAAGCCGAAACCATACGACATCGAGTTAGGACTCTGAACAGAACTTTAAGGAGCAGACAGAATCATCGAAGAAAACATCGACAGGACGTCAGAGATGTTGCTTGGAAAATCGAAGTAAGTTAAAAACGTAAAAAGTGAAATTATTGAAGAACGGCAATATTTTGGGCGTTTTGTTTGTTCCAGACTTCCAGCACCGGAACTAGATCTCGCTCTGCAACTCCTGATTCCTTGGACTCCGCCGAAATCTTGAACGGGAACATTTCAGACGAAGGACCTTTGAGTTTACAACCGTAAGTGTATTTTTGTATTCCTACTAGATATTTCTAAAAATGATCATTAGTTGCTAGCCTCTAGCAGTGGTAGTTTCAAACAGATTGACAACAGTTGCATTTGGAAATCAGATCATTTTTTAAATCAGATTATTGTTTACAGAGTAATGTCATTTTAAACTTTCAAATTAAAATAATTATAACTTACATTATATGTACATATCCCGACTTGACCATACAATGTATGGCATCACACTCCCTCTAAGGCACGCTATGAGTGCCTTTAGGGGAAAATTCACTAAACCCCAGATATTCTAGATATCAAATGGGTTTAACTCTGTGGGAGCCCCTGCCAGGTTTTCAGGCCCGTAGTTGGAGTCGTGGCGGCAGTTTCCCATGAATTTCCTGACCGTCCGGGCTGTCCCTAAAAAGACGGCTTTTTGCATTTGTAAAGATGTTCGTCCAGACCGAGGTATTTTAGATTGTTTAATAGATGTTTTGGGACTAGTCCTGTCGTTGACATAACAATTGGTACAGTTCGTGTGTTGTTCATGTTTCACTGAGTCTTTATTTGAAATTCCAAATCTCTATATTTGGTTATTTTCTCAGCCCGCTTGATATTTATATTATTGTTGTTAGGAATTGCTATGTCAATTAAAGTTGTTTTCCGAGAGACTTTATCTACCAAAACTATATATGGTCTATTGTGAGCAACAGACCGATCGGTCAGTATCGTGCAGTCCTAGTACAGCTTGTAGTTGGTATTTTCTAAAACAGATTCTGGTTTATATTTATAGTATGGTAATCTTACCGACTGTGATAATTCATGTTTCAGTGCTAGTTCCTGGGGAAGTGTTTTTGCCACAGCATCGTGTCGTTCTTTGTATTCAGTTACAGCGAACGCTTGACAACCTCCTGTGATATGCTGAATAGATTCAGATGTTTGGCAACCGTACCTGCATCTATCGTTCTTAATAGAAGGGTCTTTAACGATGTACTTTAGGTAGTTCTTAGTTGGAATTACTTGATCTTGGATTGCCAATATAAAGCGTTCCGTTTCAGGGAACATATGACCAGAGATCAACCAGTAGTTCGACGCTGCACTGTCGACATAATATTGGTTTACGTCATTTATATGTCTTCCATGAAGGGGCTTCTCTTTCCATTTCAGCAGTTTCTGATCTGTGGTCTGGTGGTGTAATTGGACATGTTGTTGTGTCAGTCGCAGTGGTGTTGAGTCATCAACCTGGCACATGACTCTATGTAGATCAGAAAATTCTGCGAGTTTCTGGAAATGACTACGCAAAATAGAAATTTGTTGATCTAATAGTTTACTTAGATCTGTCAATCCTCTTCCTCCTTCATACCGTGGCAAAGTTGTACGTTCGACAGATGGTGATTTTGAGCTTTTGTTAGTAAAACTCGAACTTTTCGTTGTAATTGTTCAATGTCAGTCTTCCACCAATTAACTATACCGAAAGAGTAACTGAGCACTGAATACGCATAGGTGTTAATAGCCTGAAACAGATTTTTACTGTTTAGTTTGGTTTTCAACAGTCGTCTTACCCTTCTATAAAACTCTGCTGTTAGGTCCTTTTTCATAGTCATGTGATCAATACGTTGAGCTTGCTTTATTCCAAGGTATTTATAAGTATATCCTTCCCCCATAGATTCAATTGAGGTGCCATCTCCCATTTCGAACTGCCCCTGCTGTATTTTGCCTTTAACTATATTAATAATTCGGCATTTGTCTAGGCCAAATTTCATATGGATGTCACTAGAGAACCCTTCTACTATTTTAAGCATATGATAGAGCTGTTGTTGTGTAGCTGCCATCAACTTTAAGTCGTCCATGTATAACAAATGGTTTATTCTTAATGCTTGTACGTTGTTGTGTTTGAGACTGAACCCAAAATTAGTCGAGTTCAGTTTGTTTGAGAGAGGGTTCATGGCAAGGCAGAAACACAGCGGGCTAAGAGAGTCTCCCTGGAATATACCCCTTCTGATTGGAATAGGATCAGTTTGTATCGAACAGTTGGCTTCATTCAGTGAGATTTTGGTTTGCCAGGTGGACATGACATGTTCTAAAAAGTGAATAATACAATTATTCACTTTATAGAGTTTCAGCACCTTAATGAGCCAATCATGTGGTATTGAATCAAAGGCCTTTTTGTAGTCCACATATGCCATGTAGAGATTTCGCCGTTTGGCGTGGGCTTGATTGCAGATAACGGAATCAATTATCAGTTATTCTTTGTAACCCATTGAATTTTTCGCGCATCCCTTTTGTTGTTGAGTAATTATGTTGTTCAGTTCACAATGTTTGAAAATGCGATGATTAATGCACGATGTTATGAGTTTGTACATTATTAATATTGTATGAGCGTTAGAATTACCTTGTACTTAAATTAGATGTCCGCTGTTGCTGGTAAGACAATGGTAAAGTCTAATTCCTCTCACACTTTTTGTTTCTGGTGTAATCCGCTCCCACTCCACTATTATACGTCTAAGTTCAGGAATATCGCCAGGTTGAGTTTTATACACCGCATTTTTTAGATGTCCCGATAAAAAAAGTCAACCGGGGGTAGGTCGGGTGATCTTGCTGGCCATTCTATAGCGCCCCTTCTTCCAATCTATAATCTGATTTAAAAGAATGATGTGTCAAAGGATTGTCAAAAAAGACCTTTAAAAATAGGTATCACATGATACCCCTTTGTATTTAAACTTTTAGAAGTGATATTCACCCCCGCTTAGGGATAGAAACTTCAAGGTGACCGATATGTGTAAAATGTGTCCCTCAGTAAATATAAATTAACGCTTTTTTGTCTTTTTCTTTTAAATATATTTTAAAAGTTATTTTAGGTGGGTAGTTTTGAAATGAACGCCCTGCATAGGTAAGCAAGTTTTTGTAAATTTTGCATCTCCATTGTGATTTAGTGACATTGTAATCCACAAATTAGTTCAAGAATTGTACCATTTGGAACTTGTGAACTCTACTATATCACCTCAAATTACTGTATAGAAAATGCGTTTTGTCGTATCCTCCGTATCGTTTACATCAATTGTCGCTGATATTCCAGTATTATTTTTATCACCATAGTTAACAAAAATAACCATGCCGTGAACTTGGGTGATATTTAAATTTCTAAAAATAAACTTCAGTTCTCAGTCAGCAAGCTGTGATAGCATTCGATCATGAGCTCTAACGTCCGAAAAAAAACTGATATACAGAAACAAACTTCTTTTACTTCGTACCAAAATGATGGAAATAGCGTATCCATTACTCCATATATTTGTACGTCAATACTTTTAATTCCGGGTTAAAGAAAATAAAAGATAAAAATAACACCAACGCTTTTTCTTGAATACGGAATTAGTCACTAGCTTTTCTTGTTTGGGTTTCGAAGTGTGGGCATGTATCTCAGTCGGTTTATTTTTTTAGCACTGAACAATAAATAATACGTTCAATGAATTAGAAATAAATGGATAAAATGTAGTTTTTGTCAACAAATTTGGTTAACGATATTGTCCATTAATTTGTTTAAAATATCCAAGTGTATAAATTATTTTCAGAGGGAATAGCTCATTTGTTTCTAGTTGAGTTTTGTGAGAGAAGTTTCAGGGCCAATAATAAATTAAAATATTAAATTTACTTCTATGTAAGAAGTACATAAATAACTATTCTCGATTTTAAGTAGTTCAAAAAATCGCTGAAGTAAGCGCAAGTGATGAAGGATCACACCTGGAAGCAATATATTGTCTTGCGTTCAATGGGTTGTAGAATCTCTAGCAGATAGGATGATAGTTGGTTTAATAGTTTTTAGTTCAGTTATAAATCCTTTGGTGTGATTTCCATCCTAAGAAAATGGCGTTACACCCAGCACAACGATTTGGGATCTCTTTGAACCAGTTTTTTTCTGAAACTCCTAGTTGCCGATATGCATTTCGCGTTGAAATGTTAAATTCAGTTATATATATGAAATACATAAATAATTACTCGAGATTTCTATCACTTAAGGGAAGCGCAACTGATGAAGTTTCTCGTTTGGAAACAACATATTTGTCTTGCGTGCAATCGATTGTGAACTCTCAAAAGATAGTATCACAACATTTTTATGGTTTAAATAAATTCCAGTGATCAGTTGGAGCTGAATTTAGTATTTTAATCATCTAACTTTTAAATCATGTTAAAGGCAGGTTGTTGTTGTTTTTAATTGAATTGGAAGGTTAATTAATTATTGATTTGAATGTTAATTATTTCTCATTCAATCAAGGTTAAGCGTTAATATATGAATACAAACATATATCTGCTATTAGCCAAAATGAACAGAAACTAAAACATATACCAAAGAATTGCCATCAAAGGAAGTTTCGGTTTAGACCGAAACTACAGCAGCCCCCGAAATTCTGTTTTGTTGAAAAAAAAAAACTAGTTTCGGTCGGACACTAGCTTGTTTCGAAGTTACAGTTTAAATTAAATTATTTACAACCAAGCATACACCAATTTGAAGACAAAGTACTGTAGTTTTTCTTACTAATCGTCAGTATGTTCACCTGTAGTTGTACCTAAAGTTCCATGCTTACCACACTTAAGTTAACAACCAAGGACTAATGGAAACAATAGCGTCTTCAGTTCTGTGACTCAGCTCTAGCAAAATATTAGATTGTGTAGACAAGATTTTAAAAAGTCCCAAAGTAAACAACCGCAAAGGATTAAGTAAGCCGAACCTGATGGACGCCTCGACCATTAAGACCAATCCAACGACCAGGGACTTCTTGTACACTGAGAAGCCATCTCTATTATGATAACTTCAGTGAAAAAAAGTTCTTTCGTGTTCTACTACATGAAGATGTTCTCAGTCCTAGATGCTAATATTATGAGCATTTACCTTCCAACTTACATGAAAAGCTAACTCATTGCTGCCCAGCACACTATCAAGAAAGTCGCCTTCTTTTTTTAAACCTTAGACTTGCTAATTTATAATGTTCACCATAGTTATGTAACCAGGACGTACCTTTGAGTACAGTTGTTCTTAAAAACCTTCCGCTATCGTCTTTGGCAAGTGAAATTAAGGATTTGGGCCTTAGGAGATTTTATATCACGGGGGGGGGGGAATTGCGCAACTCATCAGCCTTGTCACTTCTAGCCCCGCGTGGGTCAGCTCCAAAATATTAAATGGAAATAGGGCCAAGGGTCGATTTTATAGGAAATCAAAATAATTGTTCAATGGATCTAACATTTGTAAATTTGAGTTCGATAATAAGTGCTGAAAGTTTTGGTCTCCTGCATCCATACAATGATTTTGTTCAAAACGAAAATATTACTTTTTAAGTAACCGCTACAAAAAATTTAAGCGACCTCCTCGACCGATTTAAATATTCCCGATCAGCAAGGGTATAATGAGTAGGTGCACCATCTTGTTGAAATGTCATCTCTGGAACATTATAATTGTTATTGTTTTCAATTCTTTCTGTTAATGCAGGATTGATAACGTAATAATTGCAGATACGTTTCTCCGTTTAGATTCCTTAGGAGACAAAGAACTAATTAAACAATCTTTCCGACCAATGGCTGAACTGACTTCTTCCATAACTGCGTTTATACGCAATCCCTTAGTGTAACTCACACTTTCAGTAATACATTCTTTAAAATACAATCGTGTGACTTCGGTCCCTGTGAACCTTTTGAAAACCACCAGCGTTAATGTTCTTGGAGAAAATACCAGAATACTAAAGCCTTTGTCTTCGAACAACTTTTATATTCGCATTATTTTCATCATAAAATCGAATAAAATTGATATCCATAACGTTACTTTGCAGTGTTCAGTCAAGAAAGGGCTGTTTTATAGCTACCGAGAACCTCATGAGTATTTAAGTGTTGTAATGCTTTATTACTTCATTAATGGCTATTCTTTTAGTTTTAAATACTTATGCTCCACAGATTCCGCGAAAACAAACTTTAATTCGTGAAACGTGAGCATACATACATTCCAATTCTAGACTTCTTGTTTCCTATATAAAAAAAGTCAAAGTCCGCATGTCGGGGGAAGTATACGCGTAAAAAGCTTGCTGTGTTGTTATTGATAACTTTTTAATTGAGATGTTGAAAACATTTATACTTTGTATTTGTGAATGGTTGAAGTGTTTAGAGGTGCATTTGGGCAGGCGAAAGTATGTGATTTTTCATCCATTTTTTTGTTAGTGTTTAATTTTGACATTTTAGTAACTGGAAAGTACTATCTACTTTCTTCAGCTACTGGAGGCAGTGGAAGTTATCAAACTATCTTTGCAACTGTTTTATTTTAAAACTATAATAATTAATTATTAAAGCAAGTAGTTTTTCTGAAACTCTACTTGTTTTAAAAACTATACAATGAGGACTTTATCCCCAAATTCCCTAGAGTGTGTCTCTAAATATTTTCAACTTTTAAGGGAGTTTAATTTACTGTTTTTTTTTAATTTGATAGACAATAAATTAAAACAAACCTATATATAGACATTTTTCAGTTGCCAGGGACTAACTACTACTACTATTTTGTTACACGCTGTGCTATCAAAAGCTAAAAACAGTTGAACATTTACTAAAAAAGCTACTCGTGTTCTTTATCAAGTAAATAAGTAGTTTTCGAGTTTCTGTTGAATAAAATTCGTTATTAAATGTATTTTTTGCAGGTTACAATATTATTCATTCCCTTGCTATAAGAATTAAAGACTGTTAGATGGGAGTTAAATCCTTTCTGATATATTTTGTCTACGGTCAATTTTATTATGACTAAAGTTTTGAAATGTCGCCCCAAAAACATCTGAAGGATTTAAATCAGTTGATCGAGTAGGTCAAGCAACTCTTTGTATCCACAGTTCTGTAACTGCACACTAGACCAAATAGGTAAATTCCCGGTTTTTGAGAGTCTTCTCTAGTATCCATCATATTGAAAAATATTAAAATAAGTAAGTAAAAAATTATTCAAACATGTTTAGGGGTGTACTTTGGAGGTCTATATATTTCCAATTCCGAGAAGATGAGTTATAGGGAGTCTTCATGTTATTTTTTTTGTGTTTTAACCGAGAGATAGCGCACGTGTTCTGGGATACCCTGGTTTGTGTACATGCGATGAAGAAGTACTTGAATTTATGTAGAAACGGTATTTTACAACAATAATAACCTGCTTTTATCAACATAAACGATAGCCTATAGATAGCCTATATTACTCGAGAATAATTCAGCTATTTATTAGTAAAATAAATGGATTTAGTGCAGTAGTTCCAGCAATATTATATTAGTACAGATATGTCCATTTATTTGACATTTTTCACTATGTGTAAAATCATTTTTTAACAATTCTTTTTATTTTTTTTAATCCCCCACCCCACAGTTATTTCGGTAATTATCCTGGCGCGAGGAATAATTTCTAAGATCTAAAACTAATGTTGCACAATTTCACCGAATTTTAATTTTTCAATTGTGTATTTCTTTTTCATGATTTTTAGCCAGTACAATTAGTACTACAACAGATTTAATCGATAATTCTTATCTACATAAGACACTTTCAATATTTTTTTATCGGCTTGTTTTTGTTTTGTCAAATATTTTACATTATCTCTACTGGTAATTTTAATGACTTCTTGCAATTCCTCAATAGTATTGTAATCAACATTGTACGAGTACAATTATGACGAAACTACTTGTGTTATTTATTATCTCTGAATAATTTATTCATTGATTCTACGACCCATCAATTGAATAATTTTGTCTGCCTGATAATAATCTTTAAACAACCTCCGAATTATTAAGCACAATACTGATAATCTTTTTATTTTGTACTTTAATTTAATTTAATTTTTTGATTTTTGGATCTTTTATGTTTTTTTATTTGTAGGAGTATTTATTTAGATCGTCAAAGTACATATTAGGGAGGCATATCTATTTTTTTTTTTTTTTTCATAAAAGTGATATTTATGTTCACAGAAATTGCGATGAAAATAATCTTAGTATTTGGTGTCGCCCTTTACTTCAATTAACGGGGGCTTGACCGTGATCAGTTCTTGTTTGGCGAGCTACCAAATTTCCTCTATTGGCTTCATATGTGATTTTTTTGATTCTTCTTTTTTTATTGTTTATTTAACAGTCGGTGGTCCATAAAATTTCAACCTAAATTTGTTATACACTGCTTGCATTTCAAAACTAGCCACCTAAAATAACTTTTAAAACATCTTTAAAAGAAAAACACAAAAAAACATTTTAATTTATATTTACAGGGGGACATATTTTATACGTATCGGTCACCCTGCAGTTTCATACCCTAAGGAGGGGTGGATATAAAAGTTTAAATATGAAGGTGTATCATGTGATACCTCTTTTTAAAGGTTTCTTGACACATCATTATTTAAATAAACCGTAAAAAATCAAAATTTTGAATTGTAATTGAATAAAGCATGAGTATAAATAGCGAGATAAACAAGCGAGAAAAAATCCTTAAATGTTTTTGCGAAAGATATTTGTGACTGTAAATATAGACAATTTATTATTAGTAGTAGTTTGGTGGTATACTGAACATCAAATTTCGACAGTGGTTTATTCTTTACAAGAATGAATTAAAGTAATAGCTGATTCTGTTTTTTCCGGATTTGGACCGCGTAATTTTTTGGAATTAATTTATTTATATACCTAAACCGGCATATTAACAAATTTTTCCGACGTTTCACCCACACTTAAAAAAAAAAAAAATTTATTTATCACGGTTATAAAACTATATCTTAGTCAAATAATCCTAGACCCATATCATCATCTGATTCTTCAGGTTCTTCTTCCTTCTTCTTTTCTTCCTTAGCAGGTGCAGCTGCAGCGGCTGCTGGGGCTGCAGCTGGAGCTGCTCCACCTGCAGGTGCAGCACCTACACCACTACCGATATTGGTAATAAGTTCCTTGATGTTGACACCTTCAAGAGCTTTTGCAAAAAGGCCTGGCCAGTATGGTTCTACATCAACATTTGCAGCTTTCAAGATAGTCTGAATTTTTTCACCAGTAACGGCGATGTCATCATCAACTAAAATTAAAGCTGAATATACACAAGCTAATTCGGCGTTAGAAACCATTTTTTGTTTAATTTACTTATAAATTTACTTATAAAGAGCTTTTTCAAGGATAAGAAAACAAACAAAACAAATGATACCTACCTTGCGGCGACTCCACTCATTTAGTCTTTTTCTCACAAACACACTTTGAAATTTCACTTTTATTCAACTTGACGGGTAGGATTCACTGAATGGGATTATTTTGGATTGTTTTATGATTGTGATGAAATTTTTGTATACGTTCCTGGAATTTTATTACTGTTTGTCTCGGTTGAAATTCTTGGGATTTTTGGAGATTTCAACGGCCTCACGGAATTTTCTGGTGAAATAATACGGGCATTTGGCCACGACAGAGAAGCTGTCGAAGAGGATTTGGTGGCCCGTTTCGTGATGATGTTCAGCTACAGCAGAGTTTGAAAGCAGGCCCATTTTCAAACAACGTTTATGCTCACCCAGACGAGTGTTTATAGATCGACCTGTTTCACCGATGTATACTGCCCCACACGGTCCAAATCCGGAAAAAAACAGAATCAACTATGATGCCGGCCGCGAAAACCTCCGTTCTCGAATTGAAGTAAGATTTATTTATGGGGAAGAACAACGCTGTGCACGCAGAACTGCTCATGTTTTTCATCAGAGACATCCCTATAAAAATATTGGGCTTAAGTATGTGTTGGATTTAGTTCACAAATTTCAAGAAACGGGTAGTGTATGCAATAAAATTGTGAAGAATCGTACACTTTTAATTGAAGCTGCACAGATTCAGATTTTAGGTCATTTTGCCATGGATCCTCAAACATCAATACCAAAAGTCTCCAGGTTAACAAATATTTCCGTCGGCTCTGTGCATAAAACGTTACTCCTAAATAAATTATTTCCCTACAAAAACAGCTTTTACAATAGTTTGCTGAGGACGATTATGGCATAAGGTTAGAATTCTCCGAATTAATGACTAAAAGGGCCGTTGCAGAGCCTAAATTTTATTAAAAATATTTGTTTTCATGACGAAGCAGGATTTTTAAATGGATTTGTCAATAAACATAATTGTAGATACTGGGACAATACCAATCCACAAGTTTTTCGGGAAAAGCACAACCAACATCCTCAGAAAATCAACGTATGGGCCGGAATTCTCGGAAATAAAATTATTGGTCCTTTATTTGTGCAAGAATATGTAACCGGGGAATTGCATTTGGACTAGAAAATGTGATAAATCCCCTTATAATCGAATCTTTAGAAAACTAAATAGATCAAGATAGAAATTTGTTGCTAGACGAAGAAAATCTATATTTTCAACAGGATGGAGCACGTCCACATTATGCCTTGCCTGTATGAAATTACCTTAATAAGACCTTTCGGGATAAATGGATTGGAAGAAGGAGCGCTATAGAATGGCCAGCAAGACGCCCCATGATTTTTTTTATGGGGACATCTTAAAACTGTGATGTATAAAACTCAACCGCGCGATATTCCTGAACATAGACTTAGAAAAGTGGAGGAGTGTCAGCGGATTACACTAGTGACGCTTCAAAAAGTGCGGGAGGAATTTGAGCTGCGACTTTACCATTGTCTTACAATACTTACAACAACACAACAATGACGGACATTTTGAACATCTAATTTAATTACAAGGTAATTCTAACGCTAATACAATATTAATAATGTAAACACGATGTAAATAATGTGTCCCCCGTAAGTATAAATTAACGTGTTTTCTGTCTTTTTCTTTTATCGGTATTTTAAAAGTTATTTTGGGTGGCTAGTTTTGAAATGAAAGCCCTGTATATACACTATATTACTCTTTATTCATTTTCACTACATTTTTACACCTTATTTGAACACACTTTATATCAAACTCCCATACCATTAATTTCGAGTTAAGATAAGGACACCATGTGACCTTATGTCTAAGTTGTGCTTGTAGTCGGTCTTTAGCAATTGCGTCTACACAGCACGAAGGATTAATTAGTTCTTTAGGCCCACTACCGGAATAGTAATTTCCATTCAGACAATTGGAAGGCGGTTGCAGAGTTAGAAGACTCATCCAGGATTAACAGCAGAGCACCAGGCATGCTCATTGAGCAACCGAATACGTTCAGTGGAAGTTTCAAGACTGCAAGCATTTTTTATCAACGAGTCAAGGTTCGTTTATATACCAATGGAGATACGAGTACTTCTATGGAGATCCCTGTTGCCCAGCGTCGTGAGTCATTCATGGGACATCTTTGTTTTCTACAGGTCTCATGAGTTATGCTACTGTCAAATTTGTAAGGTCTTTGATTTGGTTTATTGTCCTTTGATCATTCCCTTTGCCCTGGATCACTGTTTTCTCCATTCCATCCTTCCGCATAACGTAACCGAAATATTTGGGTATGCGCGTACAAATTGTCTGAAGCAGTCTTTCGTGATCGGAAAAAATCAGTTTCCTGCATATGGAGTTCAACATGTTGTAGCATATCATTTCAAACGCTTCTTATTCTCTTGGTGCATGTTGTGTTTATTGTCCAAGATTCTTACCCATAAGTTCCGGCGGAGAATATCAGCCCTTTGAGTCATCTTTCTATAACTAGTCGGTCCAAAGCTTCTTTTGCTATTTCAATCCCCCCCGTTTGACTTGTGGCTCACATCCTCCTTTGGCATTGGGATTATCTAAGGTCTGTCCAAAATCAACAGACAACACGTTCAAACATTTTCCGTTCATCTTGCACCAGAACTGTCGTGTCATGCGCATAACTTTGACACTTTGTAGAGATGATTCCCGTAAGGTATAAAATTGTTTGTGAAGAAACTGTAAACGTCACATTTAAACAATTTCTTGTTGCCTTCTATCTTAATTTTTCAATTTTATTAGTTATTCGCTAGTTGTCAAGTATCGTAAACTATTAGTTAATCGTATCAGATTTTTACTAATTTCAACAATTAACACATAATTTGTAGACGCGAGATGTAAAAATCGACATCTAGGATTTTCGGGGAAACTAGCACGCAGAGATTCCGAATCTGAATCCGTTCCACGTAATAGCTGTTATCCCGTAACTTCTAGGTTAGGTTTTCAGGTTAACTTCACCTGTCAGAGATTCTTCGAGGTGTACGCTAGGCAATATAGCGAATTATAGCGGAGTGTCGTCAGATAACACCGACTATGCTGAACCATGTCAGAGACGGCTTTCAGTCAATGTTGTACTATTGTATGGAAGTCAATGGAAGACACTTTGAGCATTTGCTTTAGAGGCATTGTATTGTACTGTAAATTCGTTTTTTGTTTAATTCTCTTTTATTATTACATGTGCAGAAATTGTAATAAAAAAATTATTATGACGGTATAGTCCATAAGAAGGGTTTTCAAATGATATACGACAACACCTGTTTTCCCCCAAATCTCAAGGTCATTGAATTGGCCTGTTTATGTTGATGCGCGCAAACGCTAATTCACCTCAAAAAATGTCGAGTGGGACTCGAAACAAAAATCATCGACCTGTTTTTTATTATCGCAATAGTTTTGAAAATAACCAAGATATTCATGGTGGCTTGTTCGAGATGGAATACCCTGTATATTAGACTGGGCCAAAAAAAAAACGAAAGTTTTTTAACGGTACTGTAAAATTATTCTTAATGAAGACAAAAAAGTTTTCCTGAAATTTTGAGCCCTTAATAACAATATTAATCAATTTAAAAAAAATCAATCTCAGTTCCTTATAGGAAATTAAATTCCTCACAATAAAGCTCTCTTAGTAAATTATCGTAGGACGAGCTCTTTCTCTGTAATCAAGCCTCAAACATTGGTTTACTTTTTGAATGTTTTACTTTGTATTCGGGATTCTCAAAACGACCTCAAATATCAATATTTTTATAAGATCAATGATGAGGCTTAAAGAAAATTTAATGCTCTACAGAAAAGTTCTCTTAAAATTTTTCGTTAAACTCACTCCTTTCAAAGTTATTCGATGTTAAAGATACTTTCAAAAATATTTTACGGTTTATTTCGGGTCAGACATAATTTTTTCCACTTATATCATAAATTTATGACTCAAATATGATTTTTTTTTCAGCAAATTAGTATTTTTTTTCAAAAAATCAAAATTTATTGGGGTATTATTTTGATAAAAACGTTGTTTATCAACATACATTTAATTTTATTGCCTTTTATTTACTCTAATAGTAAAAACAATTCGACTTATCGATTATAAATAATTTATTTGCATAATTTTAATTTTTGAAAAATCTTAAGAGACCTCTTTTGTAGAGCATTAAAATTCCTTTAAGAATCACCATTAATTTTATGAAAATATTGATATTTAAGGTCGTTTTGAGAATCCCGAATACAAAGTAAAAAAATGAAAAATTAAACCAATGTTTAAGGCTTGATTACAGAGAAAGGGCTCGTCCTACGAAAATGTACTAAAAGAGCTTTTTTGTGGGGAATTTAATTTCCTATAAGGATATGAGACTTTTTTATAATCGATTCAGTCCGAATTATTTGCAAAAATAAAGATCTCAAAATTTCAGGAAAACTTTTTTTTCATCATTAACAATAATTTTACTGTACCCCAAAAAAATATTTTTTTCGTTTTTTTTTGGTCCAGTGTGCGGTTCCCACCAGAGAATGCCTTCTCGAAGACTGATTTATGTATTTGATACATATCGGTAAATTTGTAGAGGCGAGATGTAATGACTGACATCTAGGATTTTCGGGGAAACTAGCACAAATAATTTTCAAATGTTTTACTAATATCCACTTAATTATTTGCACTGGGTATATAACTCCCAAATAAATGAGTACTGTTAAAGAATAAATTAACGATAAACTTAAAAGCTGCTAACATTTGATAACTTGTATACTTTTTTAGACAAATTGAATCATCCATTATCGGACTCAAGCCCAAAATCAAATTGCCCGACACAACTCAGAATAAAAAGTTTCACAAAAATGACAGGGGCGACATCGCACATTTGGAATCTGATAACGTGATATTGAAAGGATATCAACCTCTTGGAGAAAATGGAACATTGCCCAGGCCTCAACGAGGCAGAAGCGGCAGCGATCCAACTGCAGATGTTCACATTCAACCCCTCAAGGACCAAAACTCGGCGCAAAATTTCCAGTAAGTAGTCAAAACTCTGTTTTTTTGCCTTCCAGTACAAAAATTGTAATAAACTGCGGGTTATTATAGTTAATCCATCCAGTTTATCAGAGAGCGTACTCTTGATCTCTCTGTTTCTATCGCTTTTTGCGTTTCTGTTGTTTTTTTCATGCGATTAACCAAACTAGTAAGCACTCAGATATACAACCAATTTTGCCCCAACAGTTCAATAAATCAGCCAAGAGCCCTCTATCATAATTTCATTCTCCTTATTGGGTCTTGTGGTCTATATGATGTAAGTGTTCTCTTGACCTATCCAAAACATTCGTACTCGTATTTATTTCTTCTCGTTCTTCAGTATTGTTGGTAAAAAGGAGGAAGTTCTCAATTCGGTTGTATTTTTTTAGATTTTGTTACCTCAGTACTCCTCCAACTATGAACCGATTTTGATCATTCTTTTTGCGTTTGATAGAATATACTTTCAGATTGGTCCCATATTTTTTTCAATGACATGGAATGGTCCATTTTGTAAAAAATCAAAAATATTGTAACAGACTTCTTAACGTATCATAATATATGCTGAATGCGCTGGTACTAAAATATTTTAATTATTCTTATTCGAAATCTTGGATGAAATTAATTGAAAATAGATTGGAATTTCATCAAAATATTTGTTAATTAACCGCTTTCCAGATGTATGTTTTCAATTTGACTGCATATACAGTAAACAACAGCCAAATGGAATAAATTCGGTAACGAATGAAGGAGGGCTTGTATGGGAAAACGCTTGGACACGACGATTTGTATTTTTAAATGCAAAAAAATATATAAGGTGTGTCATGTGACAATGGCCAATACCAACTTTCTTATTTTAAATGCAATATATATATATATATATATGAAATCATATTGGTATTGTATTTGAGATAATTTTTCTCAGCAAGGGTCTTTTTAAGAGTTTCTGTAGAAGGATTTTCGTTATTTTTGTAATTGCCTATGTCTTTTTTGAGAACATCTTTTGAATCGTTTAATGGTACTATCTATAAATTGCTGTTTTATTCCCTAGTTTCAACTCAGATATCATGCCTTTGTATAAGTTTGACCATCTTTTTTGTGAGGATACCATTAATGTTCATATTTTGGAGTACTTCTTATAATTTGGGTATTCGAATGTCTGTAAACATCAATTTTACCCCTCTATTTCTTTCGGTTTTCTTTTCTATTACTAGTTTTACAAAGAAAACATCTGGTATAGCTCTAAAGCCACCCCGCTCTTCTTCATAGTTATTATATTCAAGTTCTATCATATCCCTTATGAGTGTTGCATATACTGTGCTTGTGTGCTTGTTAACCCATGTAATGGCTGCATTTTTATGTGTCCAGTTTTCGATTACTTTTCACCATTGATATAATTTGTAAATACATATGTTACTTTGACATTAATCTCACCTGACCCATATTCCATATTTTAGATGTATTACTGTATTTCTAATAGGGTATCTATTTTACTTTTATCCTCCAATTTGTAGGTCTATAGTGTTCAACTCATTCGTGTAACTATAACTATTAATTATAGTGGTATGTTACTTTTTTCGTTGTTTTTAATTTTTCTGCTTTTCACTAAATAGAAACGTACATTGAAGGGAGAAATCCAATATACATTTCTGATTCTCGCAAAAACTTCTTTACAGTAAGTAAGTTCTCAGGTTACTAACAGGCTAAATTTAAACTTATATTTATACGAAAAACTGAAAGCTGTGTTGATATTATTAAAAATTTGATGTGTTATGACAAAACAAGTAGTGAATTTGTGATCGATGCAAATTAAACAAACATGTTAACAACATTTCAGACAATAAAAATCATTTAGGTTTGTGTATTCTTTTCTTAAATTTTAGTTTGTTTTTCTTTTCACTAATGCTACATTAAATATTTCAGAGGGGACCCTCCGAATCTTCATACTCAGTTATCCCGCAGCCACACAAGTATCACCCCTAAAAACTGCAGTAAAGTTTTCATACGTCACGAGAACGACGAGATTATGAGTTTCGAAAATTTTGTTAAAATAAACGACGGTGAAACAAAGGCTGTGATTCAGGTTGAGTATTTTACCCACACAGCGTTTTGATACCGTAGGTTTGCTTTTTTTGCTTTTAGAATTTGGATTGTATTGAAGCTAGCAGTATTGACAGTTTAAGTGATAGTGAGTACCAGTATTTAAAACCCTTCTTATATGTAGAATTAGTTGCCATTTTTGATCAGTACAAGATTGTGAAAAATTTCGTGAAGAGGAAAACAAACAAAAACAAAGGTAAGCCTAATTTTCATTAATTACATTGTGTATCTATTTAAATGCCATATGTATCTCTAAGTAGTCTTGATGATCTTCACTTCTATTCTAAATCATTTTTATAACCAATGTATTTGTTTGAAATTTTCTAAATTAACACTTTTTGTCATAAAAAGTAATTTTTCCTTTACTACACCACTGGAGAATTCTGTGCCTAACTTGTTGTCTACATTAAGGCTTCAAAATTATCGATGGCCGCAAATAATTAGTTTTGATTGTTCGAATGGGTCAATTTAAATTTATAACATATTTGGATTTTTAAGATTCCAATAATTAATACGTTTGATGAACAACGTTTTGCAATATCAAATGTAATATGTATTACAGAATGACATTACTACCCTTTACATTGTTGGGAAATCGTCCAATAGCGTGACTAGAACTTGAATTCGCCCAATGTTCTTATTTCCTGACAATGCTAATTTCGGTGGAACTCATTGTCTGCAAAATCTAGCACACATAGGCGTAACATATTAGTTTTGCAATTTTATGATAGTAGTTATTCCTTTAAAAAGAGATTTATTGCTATTATAATTTTAGAGTTTCAGCTACGTGAATTGTTTTTTTTCATTTTTCCCAAAATTCTTTCAAAAATTAATAATAAATCAGAAATCATTTATAGTACTAAAATTCAGAGTCTGTTGATTGTTTTTTTTAGTGAATAATTTTAAGTTAATTGATTTCTTTGTATCATCTCAGTCTTACATCTTGGTATGGAAAAGCTGTGTGTCACAAATGTAAAAACACAGTTTTGCACCCTAACACCAAACCTTTATTTTAAACACTCAACGCCGTTTCAACAACTCTAAGTTGTCATCTTCAAGGAGTAAACCAAGTTTGAGTTGAGTGTTTAAAATAAAGGTTTGCTGTTAGGGTGCAAGAGTGTGTTTTTACATTTACATCTTGATCATAATGAGATAAATACTGATTTAAACTGATAATTATAACTAAGGATTGTAGTGAATTAAAAAGTTAGATGTTTTTGATCACTGGCTGATCGGATGGGGCTAGGGCTGAAGCCCCCAAAACCATCTGAGTGTTTATTGTGCTAAAATCAATCTTCAGTGACATCATGCCCCCCAAACGAGATCAAGCACAACCCCCCCCCCCAGGGCAATCTAGAATTCGCCCCTGTTTTTGATAATGTAACAGAGAAGACTGTAAAGCCAAGTTGTAAAGTTTTGTAACAGTCTTTTTAAGTAACAAAAAAAGTTGGAAATAGTTTAAATAGTATCAAAATGTTTATATATTATTTGAATGATCAATGAAATGAAAACCCTCACGTGTTTAGGCATACAATGATTGCTTCATTTTTCTTTATTTTTTAGGTGGAAACGTCTTTGGGGTAAGCCTGTCGACGTTGGTAATGCGGGACATGCAAAAACCAACAGACAACTCCATGGTTCCAGAAATATTTCAAAGTATTTTAAATCAGTTGAACACTAGAGGTGTTAAGGAAGATGGAATACTTCGACTCGCATGCCAGAAACAGAAGCTGGATTTTCTGTGTGAAGAAATAGAATCGAAATTCTTCAGCAATAGAAAAGAGGTAGAGGACCTCATAAAGCAAGCGACTCCTCACGAACTTACCGGAGTACTTAAGAAACTGTTGAGAGAATTGCCTGAACCCATTTTCACTACTGAATTGTTTGAAAGTTTTTACAAAACCAGCGGTAAGTATATTTTTGGTATCTACCTATTGTCCTGTTGCCTTGCCAAGTGTTCCGCCATTGCCATTTCAGAAATTTTATTCTGTAGATGACATGTATTACTTTGGTCTTTTTTTATTATCCACTCGTATTCTCTCTGTCAACGTATTTTATTAGTTCAACAGCACTTTATTTGGTATAAGGTGGTCAATAATTGACTTTAGCTGTCTAGTTACTTGTCAACATGCCTATTTGTTTATATTTTTGTAGTTTTTAAATCCATTTAGTCAATTTGCGGTGTATTTCCGATTTCTTTTATATTATAAAAAGTGATATGTCGTTTTTATAACGCCTATAAAGCCATATTACTATTTAATATCTACAGTTAAAACTTCACAAGAATTTTGAATGCGAAATTGTCTTTTTCTGGCTAAGAAAATGGGAGCGAATTTCATAACATTTTCATTTTATTGACAAAACATTTATTTTCACTTGAACTGTTATTCCTCAAAATATGTGCACTAATACCGTTTACACCATTTGTATGCAAACCCTTCAACTTCGGCAACGGTATTTTAAAACATTATTCTGTTTTTTAGCAATACCAAATAAAGAAGACAAGAATAAAGCACTCAATTTGCTAGTACTGATGCTTCCCGTCGAACACAGAAACACTTTCAGACAATTGTTGGAATTTTTGCTTAACGTTATTACAAACGAAGAACAAAATAGAATGAATTTACACAACGTCGCCATGATTACAGCTCCGTCCTTTTTACCTGCAAGACTGCTATTACCTAAGTAAGTATAATACTGTTAATTTGATGTGCCCCACCCCACCCACAGAAGAATGTTACAATTTGAAATATTATATGTACAGGGGAACAGTAACTTTTATATTTAGAAATATTATATGTACAGAGAAACAGCAACTTTTATATTTACTAGCTTTAGTGTGTCTGATGTCTGGGATCTTTACTGGATGCTATGGAATTTGGTTCTATTTCCATCATCTATAAGTTTGTATAATTCTCACAACTCTAAAATAAAACGTTGGAATTGTTCATACTGATATAGACCAGATATATAGAGTCACGCAATATCAACAAGAAGCAGCAATTGTGCTAACCTAAGAATTTACAAAACCATATATTGTGTAATGAAGACTGTGGCAAGAAAAAAATACTAGATTCTTTTTATTCAAATATAAAAAAATCAAGAACGACCAAAATTGAGTTGTTAAAAAATGCATGACAATATCTCCTGAAGGAAGATGTACTGAGAGGTAAATTATGGAATAGAAAGTAGCATTGGTATGTTACACCAATAAAAGCAGAAAGCTAGTTTGTTAGTTAGTTCAAGCTATTTAAGGATAACATTTATACTACATACTAAGGATGCCACTACTTGGATCTCTCTCATTTGTTTACTTGTATAATAAATTTCAAATTTGGCTCTGTTTACAGAAACCCTTTTTGGTAATACAATAAATACCAGAACAAACTCAACACGTATTCACCGAAGACGCGAGATGTAAAGACCGACATGTAGGATTTTCGGGAAACTACCACATAGAGGTTCCGAATCTGGAGCCGTTCTATGTAATTGCTGTTACCCGTAATACCTAATACGAAGATATACCATCAGTGACTATGAATGAGCTGATGGGCGTGTGCAACCGGCTCCAAAACGGTAAGGCTCCCGGTCCAGATGGCATACCTAACATCGCGCTAAAATGCGCCATAGCCAATAGGCCTGACATGTTTCTACACATGTATGAGACCTGCCTAAAGCAGGGGGTTTTCCCGACTAAGTGGAAAAAGCAGAGGCTTGTGCTCCTACCTAAAGGGGGAAAGAAACCTCCAGACGAACCGTCATCATATCGTCCCCTCTGTATGTTGGACTCTGCGGGAAAACTCCTTGAAAGAATAATAGCAGATAGGCTGGAGCCCTACGTTGAGCCAAAACTTTCCACCAACCAATTCGGGTTCAGAAAGGGGAGAGATCAACCATCGATGCCGTGACACTCGTTACCAACATCGCCAGAGAGGCTATCTCGGGAAAGAGATGGAGAAGAGGTGGAAAAAAGTACTGTCTAATAGCCACCCTAGATATCAAGAACGCCTTTAACTCGGCCCGCTGGGACCGCATTTTGGAGGCTCTTGCCAGGATGGAAGTTCCGCAGTACTTGCGCAGAATGGTTTCAGCGTATTTCAAGGACCGCATCTTATTGTACCAAACTGAAAATGGGTAAGTAGACTATAGGATCACAGGAGGTGTACCTCAGGGCTCTGTTCTTGGCCCCCTCTTATGGAACGTAATGTACAACGACCTGCTCCTGCTCGGTCTGCCTGAGGGCGTCAGGCTAGTTCGCCGATGATGTGGCATTGATCATAGTGCGCAAGCACATAGAGGAGATACAAACAACCTTCTCATTCGCTATAGCCACAATTCAGCATTGGATGCTCGCAGCGGACTTGAGTTTAGCAGAGCAAAAGACCGAAACACTTCTTGTTAGCAGTCGGAAGGCAAGGGAAACCATCACCCTCAAAATAGGCGACACCTACATACAGTCGCAGCCCTTCATCAGCTATTTGGGGGTGCTCCTGGACACACGGCTCAACTTCAAAGAGCACATAATCGCGGCCAGCAAGAAAGCAGCTGGGGTACAGGGGGCATTATCTAGAATAATGCCGAATGTCGGAGGCCCTAGACAGATAAGAAGACAGCTACTGGCAACAGTAACTACTTCTGTTTTGTTGTACGGGGCACCGGTATGGGAGAAATCGCTCGAGCTACCATCGTACCGCTCGCATCGTAGCGGCTCTCAGCGATTCGAGTGGCATCATCCTACCGCACTGTGTCTTACGAGGCGGTGAGTGTGATTGCCTCTACCCTACCAATCGACATCCTGGCTGCAGAAAGGGGACGGCTTTATCGCAGAAAGTTAGACAAAGACCAACCGACAGGAAACAGCGATGAAAGAGCCATGAGTCTAGGGCAATGGCAGGAGAGGTGGGACAGCTCTACTAAAGGCCGGTGGACATATCGATTGATACCTAACATCAGTCGTTGGGTCAACCGCCAGCATGGGGAGGTTGGGTTTTACATCACTCAACTACTGAGTGGACATGGATGCTTTCGAGCATACTTGCACAGGTTCAGGAGGGCAAACTGCCCACACTGTACGGACGTGGTAGAGGACGCGGAACACGTGTTCTTCTCCTGCCCCCGGTTTCAGGATCAACGTGCTGAAGTGGAGAGGATTCTGGAGACTAATATCGTTCCAGAACAATTAGTAGAAGCCATGCTGAAGGGCCCCCAAGCCTGGAACTTGGTATCAGATTACGCGGAGACTATCCTCAAAGAGCTCCGCAATACCTTCGAGGAGTAGGCTTTAGAGGCTTTCAATGTAAGAGCAGTAAACATCTGCAATGAACCACCTTTGCGAAGTAGTATTGAGTAAGAGTGCCGCAAGGGCCCATGGTTGTAGGAGAAAGAGGTTAGGGTTTTAGCGGGTATACGGTATACTGGTTTCAATGCAACGATTTACTCTTGCTTTGAAGTCATTGCATCGGGAGTCCCGCACGACGGCCAGCACGTGCTAGCTAAGTACGCAATGTATTTCCCCCCTCTTCGGATAAAAAACAAAACCGTAATACCTAGGTTAGCATGTCACGATGAAATTTTCATGTTAACTCCAGATTCGGAACCTCTATGTGGGATATTAGTAAAAAATTTGAAAATTATTTGTGCTAGTTCCCCGAAAATCCTAGATGTCGCTCTTTACATCTGGCGTCTTCAAATTTAACGGTATGTATCAAATACATAAAGAAATGTTCGGGACGACATTCAATTGTGGGAAGCGCAACTGATGAAGGTTCCCTAACCAAAAAGAATATATATTATATATTGTCTTGCGTACAAAAGAATGGCACCTCGAAGAGAGTACTTACTACTAAAATTTAACTAATGGGCACAAAATTTGATATATTTTTGTCTATGCGTTTTTTTAAACAAAATCCGTAAAAAGCCATTTTTTAAAACGCCATAGTACATATGATGGTTTCATAATCATTTGAGAAGCACTGTTAGTGAGTGGAAAAGATACACTAAACACTCCTCATCTCAGTTTTTTTTTAATTTTAGTTTAATGAAATATACTGAAAACAATTAGGGTACTATCAATAAAAACTATTATTCCAATATAAAAATATACACTTCTCTTTAAAAGAGAAGCTTTAGTGTTATTAAACCTATAAAAAAATGAAGAAAACAATACTTTTGGAAATTTTACGGTTAAGTAGCACAATAAAATAACAAAAATAAATTATTAGAATTATTTATTGTTTATTTGAATAGAAAGGCTACAAGAAGACATAAATATGACAACAACATATTATTTGTAGATAAATAATAAGAGTTCTTTTAGTTAAGTGAGTTACCAAACTTTAAAATGTAACATCAAAATTGGCACAATTCTTTTTTGCTCTTCCTAATGATAATCAACCTTGATATTCTGGCATTTTTTCAATTTCCTTGTCATCCGTGTTTCCATGTCAAACGATGTCTTCTTTTTTGCAATGCATTTTAAAATGTTCTCAACTTTACCCTTTCTTCTTATTTCTGGGTTTCTCCTTATTTTTTCATGTCAGTACTATTGGGGTTTATCAAACATTCAGGATTTGCTTGATCAGCTTCACTTAAAGGTCTCTTTATACATCTTTCCATCTCATTAGGGAATGTTTTCTAGATCTCCTACCAAAACAGGGACTCCAGTTCCAGACTATTTTGGTAGATTTTTTTCACCTTTATCTCCCTATGACCTTTCACTTCATTCTTTGTTAAAACTTTTTTTTCAGAATTCATATTTTTGGCAGCACTTCTAAGAGTGATTGAAAACGTAAACAAAGAAGTCTTGTACCATTTTTTGGCAACGGATTTGTTCAAAAATTATATGTAGGCAAATGATTGCTATATATTTTGAAAATGTACCTTGAGATTATTAGTAAGTAAAATTGTAGAAAATAAACACAATGTGGGGTTTAGACATCATTAAGCATAAGACGGGAATGTCTATCATTAAAAGATCAAAATAATAAAGTTTCTGGTGTTATCACTGCACAAGCAACAGATCAAAAACTCAGCACTCTCGAAATTATAACAATATCCTACTGCAGTAAACTCCGTGTTTCAAATTTAATCAATTTAAAAAAACTGATATTCACTTCACTTTCTAGCACTTATATTTACACGTAAAATCAAATATTTACAACAGCTGATTCTGAATACAATTCACATCGAAATCATAACACTATGTAAGCTGTACTAACTAAACTTAGGAATTCTATATTGCTTTATATATACTACATCGAATTTTCTGGGCGTTCTACATTTGTTCGCACAGCGGCCAGATAAACAGTTTTTGCCTCATTCGAAAATTCCAGTTTTTTTATTACCCCAGCGATTGATGTTTTATTGGAATGAATAATGCTTTACGTTGCTTTAGTCAGGGACGGCGTAGATAAATTTTATAACACTACTTTAACTTGACATGATTTAGTATTTCAGATTAAATCTGTTAGTTGTATCAGAATTGGATCTGATTATAATGCTATTCTGGTTTCTGTATTTCTAGGTGTTCGAAAAACGTAACCAAAGAAGACCTCTTCAAGCAAATCAACGGAGCTGCACTTTGTTGCTGCGTAATGGAATCGATATTGATCGCCGGTTTCAACCTCTGGACGGTGCCCAGCTCTTTGGCAAACCAAGCTCGAGAAGCCCAGAAGCGTGCCCAGTTCAGGAAAGATTTGAACAACAAAGAGAAAGACAAACGATCTGTAGGTTTCATATTTGACAGAATTTTTTGCGGGTTTGGTGGTTGGGACAGTAGAGGTGAAGGTTTTTTAAGCAGTTGTTTTAAGGCTTCTTAATGTCGTCACAATTGTGTTTCGATATCATTCACGTAAACACGTCGAATTGGTGTTGGTATTTATTGTGTCATTCATTTCATTTTGAGTGGATATGTCATTAATACTAAAACATAGATAAAAATGAAGCTTTAACGTCATTTTTTATCGATGATGCGACATTAGTAACTTTGTATGTCACGGCGTTCATCACGTTTTTTATATTCTGTCTAAGAATAAAAATCTGAATATTGCAATAAAACTGAAGCTTTAAAGTCTGTAAACAGTCACAGTGATTTTGCATTCATAATTGTTGAATATTTATTGATCCATTGGAAAAGAGTGTTTTAATCATCATAGAATCTAAAATTGTTGTGACCTAAAACTGCAACATGTTTGATTAAACTTTTACAAGCGTTTTTATTTTTTGTATGGTGCTCTTGGAATCTTGTGTTGTGATTCCTGAAGATGTAAACTAGGTCAAACAATGAAAATCAAATCAAAGTGTATAAAGAATTTGTTTGAAATTTTCAATATTATACACAGAACACTGGATAAAATTAAAGTCGAATATATCAGTCATAGCTTTCTTTGTCCATTTCACAAAAAAATTCAAACTTATTTAGATTTTTATTTGTTATTTTAGAGCCATTTAAACTCCATTCTCTGGACACCATTTTCATATTTTCAAAATTAAAAACATGATATATTTTATTTTATGATAGTAAACATCACTTTTCGACTTTTGTAAAGCTAGATTGAGGTGTTTTGAAAGCTAGATTTTTTGAAAGGTTAGCTGTTTTTGGTTGTGAATTCGGTAAGGACAAAATTTTGTGTAGGACTACGGACAGTGTTGTAAAGAATTAAACCTATGAAATGATTAATTTTTATAATTTGTTTAATTTTATTTGTAAACCTTTCTTACTAATTGAAAACACAGATTTTCTTAAATGTTGCCTTGGGTATTGGGTCAAAATAACAACCCATATGAGTAAGTAATTTCGAAAAGATTGTTGAGGAGGTCTTGAATTATTTTGTCTGTTTATTGGGTTTTCTCTCCTCCAAATTTTTTCCTGCAACAGATAAGTATTTCAAAAATTGTATATGTAGAACAAAGTGTATTAAGGCAATTTCGTAAAATTGCCCGGATTACTGGCTGTCTGTACAGAGATTCTTCCTCACAGGTTTTCTGAGAGAAAGAGATGTCTATAAAATGATCAACCAGTATTCCTGTATATAAGTAATGTATTGTATATTGTGTAATACTTATCTGTGTATGTCAAAAAATTTGACATACATTTGACAATTTGTCAGTGTCAAACAAAAACAACAAATTCAAGATCAAAGCGAAATTTTTTTAGAAAAAACCTCGAAAACAACACTAAACGATTGACAACGACTCCAGACTCGGAGTTGAAACGTCTCCATACACAAATAAGTATTACACAATATACAATACATTACTTATATACAGGAATACTGGTTGATCATTTTGTAGACATCTCTTTCTCTCAGAATAACTGTGAGGAAGAATCTCTGTACTGACAGCCAGTAATCCGGGCAATTTTACGAAATTGCCTTACTACACTTTGTTCTACATATACAATTTTTTAAATACTTATCTGTTACAGGAAAAAATTTGGAGGAGAGAAAACCCAATGAACAGACAAAATAACCCATATGAGTAATGAGAAGTACTCAAATTTCAAAATATTGTGCAAAACATCTAAAAAACCATAAACAATGTTTTTAACCGATTTCAAAAAAGGTAGAGGTTCTTTCAACTTGTCGTAATTTCTTTATGTATACCCACCTATTACTTGAGAACGGATTAATCGATTTGGAAGATTTAAACTATACTATATTAAGAAATACCCCGAAGTGGTCATATACAATTTTCTATAAGACTTACCGTTTTCCAGAAAATCGGATAAACATAGTTAGTATGACATTCTGTAAATTTTGTAAAATTATAATCACCTGAAAAAGGTTTTCCATTTCTCTATAAATTTCCTGAGTAGAAAACTCTGTTTCACGTCTATATTTCGTTCAAAATGCAAAAAATAATTTTTTTATCGAAATTGTTGTTAAAAACACACATTGGTCAAAAAATATTGAATTTTATGTCAAATTTAAATTTTTAGGCAATCATCAGTGTTGAGCTTCTAGAGTTAGGGATTTAGGCTCAATTATACAATCCAGATGGCTGTGAGCAAACCTGCTATAGTTGATTATCGTTTTAGGTTTCTCAATTAAAAATTTCACAATATTTAGACTGAGTCTTAATGTGAAACTTTTCCATTATTATTACACAATCAACATAATATTCCATCAGCTCCATTAAATGTTGGTTCATTGGGATCTTATATAAATAACATTAGGGTTTAAGGTATGTCTAAAATATTTTGGAGACACATTGCAATTATAAACAGTGTAGTTTATTGTACACTCGAAATGAAATGAATGTGTGTTAAAATGGATGTCTTGCATTCTGTTTTTGTTTAGTTATACTTTGGTAGCTGTTTATCTGTAATCAAAAGACTGAAAATTCGAAAATATAAGTTACATCACTTATTAATGTGAAACAAAGTATTATATGCATCATTTTTTGTTGCATAATTTTTAGAAAATAATTAAGCATCATTATAATTATAATGTGACTGTAAATTCCTGTTGCATTGTATTTTCTAATGTTTGATAATTAATGTCTAAGGAGTTGCAGTAAATTTATTGTATAACTAATATTTAAATACTTGGTTTAAATAGCTTTCAACAATTTGTTGACGATTTACATTCAAAATCTCATTTTTGTGTTTGACTTCCGTTTGGTAGTTACAATATATTGACCCCAAAGGTTCTATTTTTTCTTCTTGATATTAGAGCCCCGCCATCCACATACAAAAAGTATCTGGATTTTCTCCATTAGGCAAGGAGCTGAGAGCACATGTGTCTATATTCTTACATATATTCATTATAAGTCTTGGCACATATATATGTGTACTTGGTACATATTCTCCACGTTTATGACATACATCTATAAAGTTTGATTTTCTTCCCAGCATTCAAACGAAACGATTTTCTCCCATTTTTATCAAACGTTGACTTTGTGGAATGGGACTAATGTCTTGTTTCTCTAATCATTTGACTTTTTTGCTAAATAAGATGTTATTAAATAGTCTTGTGAACCATATATGTTTATAGAAATCATTTTTAAATTGTATGATCTAGTGTGTGTAGTGTATATGCATACAGTAATTGTTGAATCAGTTTCAGATAGTCCCCTTTGGCATTAAAATAAATGGAACTCATCAACAATATTTGATATCTGGATTATACTGCAGTAATAGCAGATAATACAAATTATCTACAAACACTATTAAATCAAACTAGCTGTCGCCCAGTGGTCGAAATTCGACCAATTGTGTCAATATCTCTGGCAGGTTAAATAACATGAAAATTTTATCGTGACATTTATTCCTAGGACTTTAGGGAGAACAGCAATTACACAGAACGGATCCAGATTCGGAACCTCTGTGTGATAGTTTCCTCGAAAATCCTAGATGTCGGTCTTACATCTCGCTTCTACAAACAAGTAACGAAATTCAAGTTTTTTTCAGATATAATTCATAGAACTTTATTTGTGTTCAAATTCGTAATTCTTAATTTAATATGACAACAATTCAACTGCTAATGGGCTACCCTACATATTTATTTTTTCTAACACCCCTGTATAGCTATAATTGCACTCAATTCTCTAACATTTATTAAAATCCTCATTATAGTAATTCCATCTCATTATATATTTCCACCACCCTGTATATGCAACTGCTTATAGACCACGCATAATATTTTTTAACATTTTTCAACCACCGGGCTGTATATGCCGCTGCCTATGACCCACCATATTTACTCTTTTTGTTTATGAAATTTTTAATTATCTTCTGTAACTATAATTCTACTCCGACCTATATTTCAATCATTATATATATGGAACTCTTCGTGGTCTACTCTATAAATCAATTCCTATTCTAACATTTTTTATCACCATCCTGTATATATATAATTCCTCTTACCCTATATTTCATCTTAACTATATATACAACTGCTTATGGGTTACGAAATGTTGCATTTCCATTTCCGCCACCCTGTATATGCATCTATGTATATCATTTTTTGCACCACCCTGTATAACTGTAATTTTACTACACCTTCTATTCCAAGAACCCTGTAAATTCAACCGCTAATGGGCTTCCCTATATAATTATTTTATTAGTTATAATTGCACTCTACTCTATATTTTAAACACCCTAAATATGCAACTGCTTATGTGCCACCCATTAAAGAATTATTTCTAACATATCTGGAATCTCTGTATAATTATGATATTCAACGATTACTTTACCCACTAAACAATAACAACGCTTGCATGCCACCTCCAGAAATACATGCTCTAAGTATATAATAGCATTGGTCTGTCTATATATAATTACTCAATGGTTTGAGTCTGGCGGCAGCGGCACGCGGCACATTCATTTGTTTGGCATTGACATTATTGACGTAAATAATGAATTTTTATTATATTTTTTGTTTAATGAATGAACCAATATTATAAATTAAGATTAGCATTCTGCACTGAAGGTCGCTAGTAGCTACTAAACAAAACAAAAATGAAGAAAATCGGTTGAGAAACAGAGGAGAAAATGGTACCTAATCGTTTTGTCTTAGCCTATTTATATATAGATAACTGGTGCAAGTTAGATTTTATATTGCCAGCAGAGAAAATATTCCAAAGGGGGTGTTCAAATATTACATAGCAGGCTTAAAGCAAGGGGTTTTCAGTGTTTCCTTACATTGCTGATAAAATACAATATAAGATATTTCCAAAATTTAAATTAATATAATTATTGGAATTTCCTATCGGAAATAAACGCTTGTTAGGGGAATTCAGTAACAAGTTTTTTTTGTTATGTAAAACTTCTCTATTTCTTTCTTGTCTAGCTGAAAATTAAGACTACACTTAAACTATTCGTACCATGTAGCTATTTTTTATTACCTATAATAATAATATGAAGTAAGCATTATATCTAGGTTGTGTTTCAGTCATAGATTATGTTGTGTTAATTACACCCGGCAAGATAATTCATCCCCTTTGAAACCAAGTATTTAAATAGTAATTTCTGCAACTATATTCTAACATACCTTCAAAATTCATTCTGATCCAAAGACTGAAGGTTTGTGCTCCAATACTGTTACTTATTATATGAAATTAATCACAGGAATGTGAATATTTTTGTAAAAGTTACTTAATTTTTTTATGGTATGGTATATGCTGCAAAATAATATTTGATGTCTGTGATCCAATTTTAAAAAATCGTATAAAAATAATTGATTTACTTAAACGTAGAAATTTTTAAATTATATTTAGGCTACAAAGTAGGATATATGGGCGTACCGCTTTTCAGACGAATACAACAGTGGATCCCTCAAAATCAAGTTTTGCATAAAATTGCTGACTCCTCCTCCCCTAGTCCAAAAAATGTTCTGCTTTGTCCCTTCTCTAGGACACTTTTTTCCGATTTGCCCCCCACCCCGCTCTCTATAACAATTTTTCGTAAAATTTGCCCCTCCCTAAACCAAAAGTAGGTCCTTGTAGTATATATACTGTCGAAAACTTAATTTTCCTATTTTGATGTAAAATGTTGAAATAACAATCCACATAATTTCAACCTTAAACAGACATATTGGGTTATTTAAAAATCTGGAATCAAATTCATAACTCGTTTTGCCATATGTGTGGAGATTGCCTCAAATAGATTTTAAAATATGGTTTGTATGTGTTTCTAATTTAAGTTGGTCATCTCAATATTTCAGGTCACTGTCATGCTATTTAATTTATTAACCCATTTGGTATATTAATAGATTATTTTAGTGCATTTTTTGTAAATCTTTCTGTTATCACGGGACTTCGTGAATGACGAATATGTTGTCTTCTGGCCTGTTCTTTGATTTACTTTTATTTTGTGTCACTTCTACTGTTTTTTTTTTTTTGCTACTTAGTTCCAACACATTTCTGCTCCCAGTTTGTGTGTCGATTTTATTATTATTATGACCCTAAATTCTTTCGATAGCTTTGTTAAAAAAATTGCATATACATAATATTATGCTCATTAAATCTTGGAACCTATTTGAGGCATATACGTTAAAATAATACAGAGTTGCCATTTAAATAATTGCCAATTACATTGTAACTCACCAAACCTATATTGGTTGGTGAGAAACAAAAGGCATTAAAAAATTAGGAATAATAAGTATGTTATGGATTATGTTTCATTCATTTTGAGTAACCCAGTATACTACACAGATTTAGTGATGGTCCAGCCTAAGGGCCGGCTACATCCAAAGTCCTGTCAGAAAGTTCGTAGAACACAAAACGAAATATCCAATTTCTCAAAATTATTATTTACTTTGATTCCAGTGTTCATTTCAAGCCAAAGATGTCTTGTCTATAACAAATACCTGAACTTCTATAATAAAAATATTATTTATTGTCTTTCAGAGTACCCATAGCTAACTATGCAACTCCGAAATAAATCATTAACAAACCAAGTGTACCTTCTATTTGCGCCCTTTACATATTTAAGGAAATTATTTGAGGGACAGTAATATACGGACTTTCAAAAGTTTTGCATCCCTAGATATAAAGTTAATGTTTTAAATGTGGGTGTTCAATCTTAACTAAAAGTTAATAAAACATGTTTTAAATAAATTTTATTTCAGTGATAATAAATGTACAACAATTAAATTAAAACAAATCTGCAACAATTAATAAATCATTTTAAATAACATTTTCTCAAACATACTTAAACAAAGCAAATTATTATTGGGTGTTGGAACCTCTGCTTGTTATAACAGCATCCACATGTCTGCTCATCCCACTAATCAAGTTCTTAATCATCTCTTGAGAGAAATTTTCCCATTACTCTATAGCAGCAACAATTAGTTCATATCTCGTTCCGAGTAGCTTAATTCTGTTGAAAATGGCCCTTATCAAGTAGTCCCACACATGTTCTATTGGCTTCATATCAGGTGACATCGGTGGCCATTCCAATCTAGTGACAACTTGCTTTCGCAGCTCTGATTGTATCGCTCTAGTCCGGTGGGGGCCTGGCATTGTTGTCCATTAAAAGAAACTGATCAACTAATTCATTACATTTAATGAATGTATTTATGACGCCGGTTTGTCTGACTCTAACACACTTCGTCTGACTCGGTCTCACTTCGTCTGTCCGTATGACTCTCTTCATCTATCTGTCTGACTCTGACTCAATTCGTATGTCCGTCTAACACTGACTCACTTCGTCTGATCGTCTGACTCGCTTCGTCTGACTCTGATTCACTTCGTCTGCCTGTCTGACTAACTTTGCCTGTTCGTTTGACTCTGACGCACGTCGTCTGACTCTGACTCACTTCGTCTGTACGCCCGACACTGCTCACTTCGTCTTAGTGTAGGGACCCTTAAAGTCTCCTTCGAAGTGTTGTCTTCGAATTTTACCCTATGATTTTAGCGGTCTGGAACTGGAATCCTAGGACCGGAACAGTGATTGACCTACTCCGTCGGGCTGATTGGGCAATATACCGTTCTTCAAGTGGTGTGCTAACCTGGCGTCGGCCACTTCGAAGTCGGCTTTGCACTTTACCCGTTTCTTCGTATCGGCTTACGGTTCTACTCACTATGCTTTAGTTCAGTCTATTCACTATCTAGTGACGAGATAAACATTCTTGCCACAAATAATATAATAAATATTACAATTTTTTAAATTCTGGGAAGGGTGCAAGACTTTTGAAAGTGAGTGTTTATTAGAATACGTTTTTCACATTGTCATTTGCCAGTATATATGTATGTATCACAAAATTATTTCCACAAATTTCCTGATAACATATTTAGATCTGACCATAATACATTTACCAGTCATCCTTTAATTTGTCTTTTACTACTTTATCCTTGATCTCCAATTATAATTCCTGGTCATTGATATAAAAGAAATATTTACTATGCTCTGCTTAATAGCGAAGAGGCTATTACATATGTATTAAGATATTTTTTACATTTATATATATATTTATTTATTTTAACCAAGAATATGTTACTTGATGCATATCAACATTTTAATTCGCTATTATTTGTTACCTGTTGGTTTGGTGGTTTACTTATTTGTTATCTGTTGGTTTGGTTTACTTGAATATGTTCACTTGCATTTATTGTATTGTACTTTTCTAAGTCACAATTTTGTCTACACAAGCTTGACCATCGAATGATTTGTTCATTAAAAGGTTCTGATTTGCATGAGCTGCTGCATGACAATAGCAAGTTAACTGAAATCTTGGTAAATAAATTTGATTGTTTCTAGTGGTCTGGTAAAACGAAATTGACAAGAAGCAGTACTCAGTATGAACCCGGAGGAATGAACATACCAAAAGTGAAGCGAGATTTCTTCATATGATTTTTCTGAATTTTTCAAAACTTACTCATTCCATAATGTACCTAATAAGTGCCTATAATGTATTTTAATTAATAAGTTAACGAATAATTGTGATTAAAATAGTGTAATCAGCAATTGTGTGCAATTGTCTTAAAATAAAGTTAAACATTTTATAAAAATTACGTTTTTTATTTGCATTTATAAAATCCTGATAGCAAATCTAAAAAAATCCCACAAAAGTTTATCACCCTTCTCCGGTTTCAAAACATGGCGGGAAAATTTTACTCCTGTTTTCAGAATATCAGATACCTCCTCGCGTTTATGTGGTCCTGGTAGCAAGTCGGAAAAATAACCATAAAAGTTTGTAAATTTTAGCACTTTAAAGTGAGAAAACTGAGCATTTACTATCAGGATCACATTAAGGTAAGGAGGTATCTTCAGATTATCAGATACCTCCTCGCGTTTATGTGATCCTGGTATCAAGTCCGAAAAATCTCAAGTAAAGTTTGTCAATTTTAGCTCTTTACAATCGAGAAAATCGAGCATTTTCAATCAGGATCACATAAACGTAAGGAGGTATTTTGTTCTCTCTGCTACATTTCCAAAAATTGGCGGGAAAATTTTACAACTGTCTTCAGAGTACCAGATACCCCCTCGCGTTTATGTGATCCTGGTAGCAAGTCGGAAAAATAACCAGAAAAGTTTGTAAATTTTAGCACTTTAAAGTGAGAAAATCGAGCATTTGCTATCAGGATCACATAAACGTAAGGAGGTATTTTATTCTCTCTGCTCCTGTTCCAAAAAATGGCGGGAAAATTTTACTCCTGTCTTCAAATTATCAGATACCTCCTCGCGTTTATGTGATCCTGGTATCATGTCCGAAAAATATCCAGCAACGTTTGTCAATTGTAGCTCTTTACAATCGAGAAAATCGAGCATTTGCAATCAGGATTACATAAACGTGAGAAGGTATTTTGTTCTTTCTGCTACGGTTCCAAAAAATGGCGGTAAAATTTTACTCATGTCTTCAGAATATCAGATGCCTCCTCGCGTTTATGTGATCCTGGTAGCAAGTCGGAAAAATAACCAGAAAAGTTTGTAAATTTTAGCTCTTTAAAATCGATGATTTGCTACCAGGATCACATAAACATGAAGAGGTATTTTATTCAGTCTGCTCCGCTTCTAAAAATGGCGGGAAAATTTACTCCTGTCTTTAGAATATTAGATACCTCCTCGCGTTTATGTGATCCTGGTATCATATCCGAAAAGTAACCAGAAGTGTTTGTCAACTTTTGGCACTTTAAAATCGAGCTTTTGCTATCAGGATCACATAATCACGAGAAGTTATTTGAAGGTATTTTATTCACCCGATCATTTTTGGTCCTGTTCGAACTGCAAAATTATACAACTCACAATACGCTGCTGCTGAAATGTTGGTTGCCTGCCACTTTTTTATGTTACTTCTTACTTTATTCCTTTTGTTCTCCATAGAAGAATTGATAGGAAAAAACTTACCTTTGTCTACAGAATATAAGATATCTTATGTGAACCTGGTAATACATTCGAAAATGATCACAAAAGTTTCTCAATTTTAGCCTGTCGGCGCCGGCAATTTTACCAGTATGAAATTATGCCTCTTGGTTTTAGTAGTCGGACTTGGATTTACAATATAAATTATCATTAATATATAATTATATTCGAAAATGGATATTGAATGTCTACAATCTGATGTTTTTACAAGGTCTGTGCTGTGGCACAAACGGCTAAAGTCCCACAGTAATAGAAACGTGACACAAAGATTGTAGAATGAAATCGCAGCTGAAGTTAATTAATTAATTATCGTGATATTTTTAGATTTGTTTAGTATCTTGAGGGCATTTCTCTCCTGATGACTGATATTTGGTTTTGGAGGTTTTGCAGTTTTTATGATTTTGGCCACATCTTGTCTCTCCCGGATTAATACGTTTCAAATTATATATATACATTGAAGAGACATACTGCCTTATATAGAAATGGCCTGTCCTATTTTAAAGTATGAATTTAAATTCAAAGATAATTAAAAGTACAAGGCATTTTCAGAGTTACATTATTACCTTATTAAATATATAGAATTTTTTGAACAAATTTACATACTTTCATTCAGCTCAGTTGCTAATGACTTGTTACAAACTTCTGTTACGGAGAGAAAAATATTTTTGTTTACCACAAATCATACATAAAAAAGGTATCATACTGAGTTGTGATGTGATTATTTGTCTAAATAATATAGTAATAAATAATATTTATTTCACTACATTATATTGTAAATAAGGACATGAGTAGAAATAACTAATTTTGAATAAATTGTGATATTTTCTGATGCATTGGAAAAAAGCAACCCACTTATATCCTGTATTCTGAATGAAAACAGAACACGGAAGGAATCCAATATAGGTAAGCTTTTCAAACAATATGCTGAATTTTTAATCAATCGAATGTACGCAAAATTCTAAAATCTACTGAAAATAAATCTTAGATTTTTTGGACTTGGGGATTTATAATTTAGAATAGTGGTGATCTCTAATAATTTTCATGCTCCATAAATCTTTTAATAGTGCGCCAATATTCTTATATTAATAATGACATCCTGAATGTGCTTTAAAAATTTGAGCACGTATTTATGGTGTGAAATACAAAAGACTTAAAATTTAAATTTTGTGTAATAGATATGCCATCTGTTAGAGGATAGCCAAAGTAGATTATATATTAATACTTGGTGTGCGCCCATAAACAGGCAACCAACATTTCTTGAATGGATGTATATTGTAGTAGACAATGAACTGTATAGTAACTGGAACGGAGCCGTAAATCGTACAAAGTGAGGCAAATATAAATGTAGGCAACCCGCAGTTGTACAGTATACCCATCCTTTTCCGTCTTGTATGTTTAAAATACGCAGTAGATATTAATTATTAATTAAACGATTTTTTAAATAGTTTGGTTTTAAAATAGGCCTAAATACATTATTTAAATGAAATATTGGATCATTTTAATTGTTAAATAATATTTTTGAAAGAAAGAATAAATCAAAAAATTTAAAATTACCCCGAAATATAAAAAAATACATTTTCTTGAATGTTACTCAGGTTTTTATGTGTCAGATAATTAATATATTTTGCTATATTTTGAAGTTCATTTTTTCTTCCATATGTTTCATTTGTCTACTTTCTGACCTAAATTCAAATGCTGGTGTAGAAAGATTCTCAAAAAACATACAATTTCCATTAAAACTGCCTGTTACAGAGTTTCTAAAAAGCAATTGTCGTGAAGCCCATTTCAATTGTTGAGTATTGGGATTATTATTCCTTCTTCCTCGTGATCTTATAGCAGAAAAAAATATTTCTAAATGGTAAAACAGTAGTAGTTAATGTAAAGACAGTATTTGTTTTTAAAAATTTAACTTATATTTGAAAACTTAAGAAAACAGTTGAATATAAGATTTCTTACGTTTAATGATGAGAAAGTTAAACAGTAATAAGTTTCGCTAAATGATAATTTGTAAGAATCTCTTAAATTAGAGATAACTTTGAATACATATTGCATTTTTAATTGTTAAAAGCTTATAAGGCAGGCTTAAAATGTTTAATAAATTGTTTTTTCCCACTACACTGCAAACTTTACAAGAAACAGGATCAAATTAAAATTGTCAGTTATCAAACAGCATATAAAATAACAGCACCACAATTTATTACGACAAACTTTGAACGTTTTTTTTTATTAATCACCCACAAATAAGTTATTATCAATAGAAAACATAAATTAAAATTATAATTTTCCAAGGATTAGCTCAACAAAACCAATCAAAAACAAGAATACTGTAACATTTATCGCTCTTTGTCTACTGCCCCTGCCTCAGTTATTCGAGCTAATTTGTTCTGCCGGGTCTGCTATCTCCTAGTAGATTGCAAAACAAATACACTTTGTAATTACAAAACATTTAATTTTTTAAATTTTTGTAGAAATTATATTAACGTTCACTAATTACTAATTTCTTTTATTCCATGTAGAAAAAAAGGCATAATTTTTATTTATAACTTATTCATCGTACTTGGCATTTTCAGAGTTATATTGTATATGTATATGTATTCCGCAGTTCACTGGTAATACAGCTCCCGAGAATATCCTCGAACGCGAAGACGAAGCAAGACTTCGCTGAAGTTAATACTTGAACATTCGAAGGGTTTTTTTTCAAGTAGGTTTTCTTAAAATATTTCTATATTTTCTGCCCATTGACGTCATTCCACATTCCATTTTTTTATTTTTGACATATCCTGGTTATCATTTACTAGGGAAAAGTTGGTTGCCTACTCGTTAGCGCAATATAAGTTTTGATTAATAAGCTAGTTTTCCTATCATACACTTGATGGCAACATCGTTTAAAAGTTTGTTCAAAATTATGTATCTGCAATATTTAAAAATCATTTAACAACGTTCATGTTTTTTGATAATGTAAACTGCATATACTAGTGAGAGCTAACACCACTGTTCTAATTTAATGCAAGTTTTGCTTGTTACAGGACATAACCAGAGAAATTGGTTATTCTCTATGCTTTGAAAATTTCCTACCAGTTACTGACATGAAATGAAAGTAAATATATTTCGTGATTAACAATTTTTCTCTGCAAAAGAAATTTCTTATAAGCCATTAATAACTCAGTTAAACGAAACCATCTCGAATTTTTATAAATTAAGGAATCAAATTCTTAAAAAGTCTTCATAAATAGCAAAAAAAGTTTTGTAACCAAATACTAAAGTATTAATAACTCTGAAAAAGTTAATTATTCTCAAAAATTTCACACTGTTTGGAAATCCTAACTCTTCCAAAAAGTCCGAAATTTCAGAGAATATTTGACATTTACAGAATTTTTCTATAGTTATTATAAGACACAAAAAAATGCCACATACTACTTGTTTTTGAATTTTAATTCATAATTTATAATAGAACATGACATTACTTACCATGTATTTCTCTATACAAGAGTCACATTTATCTTCAATGTATAATTACTAGTAATAACTGTACCATTTCAATAATTCGTTGTAAACTAGTGAAATACTTTCTAGAACACTCTATATAAATATGTTTAGTTAGGTAAAATTCCATATTTTCAATCCCAAACTGTAGAACAATATTTAAACCCATTCATTTGGCTATATTTTATGATCAATGTTGTTACCACTTTATTTGTGATGGTTGTATATTGTGCGAACCCTTGAAACAACATCATAATACAAAATATTCAAAATATTTGCACTTTTCCTTGTAATACAAGCAATTATCCCCAACAGAATTGCACAGTTTTATACCAGCAAGAATTGTTTTAGTACAAATACTGGGCTATGTTTATTTGTTTCATTCAGTTTGCCATGAGCCTTTAAGACACCAGTTTCTCGGCAAACATGGTCCATTAATAGTATTTAACACACTTCCAAAAAGGAGGAGGTTATCAATTCGTCGGCAACTTTATTTTATGTATGACCAATGAGTATTCAAAAACGACTTGATTTAAATTTAAACTACAGCATTATATTAAGGAACAGTACAGAAAGGTACCATATAATTGTCTATAACGTGAGGTTTACGGTTTCCAGAAATTTAGAAAAAAAAGTAATGACTACTTTCAGTGAATTTCAAGTTTCACTATTTGTTTTCTCTAAAACGGCTCAAGCAATTTGCATATTTTAAAGTGTACTCTACAAAGATATGTTCCAGCTTGATTCCGTATATGTTTCGGAAAATCGGAAAAATATGTGCAAAAAAACTGTAAACATCAATGTAAATGTCAAATGTCCATCATAAATATCTAGTTTAAATGTCAAGATATGCCATGAAAGTATATCGTACAAGGTGTTTGTGTTTTCATTTTGATTCATTTGAAGTCAGTTTCTTTTAGAGACGAAGTTAACGTACGGGGCTTATAGTTGCATGAAATGGCGGAAAATATTCCATTAGTTTATCGAAACAAAAATTTGCGATCTTTTTTCTATATGGTATACGGTTGTAGGTGCATGCGTCCGTGCGTGCATGTGATATTAGGTGGTACATAAGCTGTTGCATACACAGTATGGTTGAAATATAAGATCGAATTGAATTAGTTATACAGGATGGTTGAAAAAATATTGTATTGGGTGCCACATAAGTAGTTGCGTATACAAGGTGGTTGAAATAAGAGTGGAGCAAAACTATATTTATACAGAGTCGATATTTGCGTTATAGGATGGAGTATAATTAGTTATACAGGTTAGTTGAAATATAAAGTGGAGTAGAATTACATACAGGGCGGTTAAAAAGTTACATAGTGTGGAACATAAGTAGTTGCTTATACAAGGTGTTTGAAGGGTGGAGTAAAATTATTGTTATTCAGGGTGTAACAATCATTTGTTACATTAGCATAAGTAGTCAAGATATTTCAATTATAGGACGAGGTATAATATAATTATAGTCAGTAGTTCGAAAAATATTAGAAGCAGTTGCACATACCGGGTGGTTGAAATAAATGGTAAAGTAAAATTATAGTAATAAAATGTGATTAAAAAATGTGAATTTTGATATATAGGGTAGATCATGAGCGGTCTACTAGAATACTAGACAAATGGGGTGAAGTAAAATCATAGGTATACAGGAATAATTTAAACAATAGAAAAATAGAAAGAGTCAATAGTGTGGAGAGGATTTATATTTAAACAGGGTGGTTTTAAAGCGATCAGGGCAGTGGCAATATTGTGTGGAGTTGAATATAGTTGTACCGGGTGATTCAGAAAATGATGGAGACCTATACACAGAAGCATATACAGTGTGGATGCAATACAGAGTGAATGAGAAAGTGGTCCAAATAATAAAACAAATCAAAATAGTTAAAAAATATTTGGAAAATATAAATTAGAGAGGGAGAAAGATAGAGAGAGATAAGAAAACGCTAAAATATTCAAGAAAATTGTACCTTAAATAGTGATTGATTGCACACGGTTTCTAAACGGTTTCTATTTTAAGCCAGCTGAAGTCGGTTCTTTTTTTAAATATAAATTATCTTATAAATGTTTGTCTCATTTTTATTTAAATGCGACCAAGTCACTAAAAAAATTATAAAGCATACATTATTTATAGAAATCCTATTTTGGTTTTTCCATGGTAAGTCCTTAATGTTATTTATTCTGTTCAAGATGTATAATACAGGTATTGTGATATATAGACGAAAAATCAATGCAGGACATCATAAGCATTCTTTTGGTAAGTTCATAACTCTTGCAATTTCTACATAATTTTGACCAATGTGTTTTAATTCTGTTAAGATATATGCAGAGAGTGTCAATTTTAACACTTAAGTTATCTTCAATGAACATCCCCTAGTCCGCATACTGGGAGTAGCTGGTTGATTTTTACCAATGTTGAGATTTGACTGTAATGTGTTCATTAATAAATTCAAGATGCAATACTTTTCCTTCAGTGAGTAGGGATTTTTTGGGACTACGTCGCTTTTTTTGACTAATACTGCTTTATGGACCTACCACTCTCCACAACAATCAAAATGTCTGCAGTGATCATCATCAGCCCTTTCTTATTCACGTAGCTGCTTCAACAAAGAATTTACTGCATATTGTAGATTCAGATTATTAATAATAAAAATAAAAACCATGTCCAATAAAAACTAAACACGAAATCCAAACAAACATCTTCTATATCTCATTCTAAAATATATATAATATGCTTAGTTGAAGGGGCGAGAGGAATTTCAAAGGCTATTACATTCAATTAAATTGAACTTGAGAAACATTTGGCTAAGATTAAAACATTTTTCTTGACTTGAAATTGCTTAAAGCCTTGTTTTTAAGCTCAACAACGTCAATTAACGGTTATGAAATATGGAACAACACAAGTTTGCAAAATTTGATTGATGGCAATCCACAAAATAAAACTTCATCGGAACATTTTTTATTGTTGTTTTACAAGTTTACACAATATTCCTTTTATCAAGTATAAAAATCTAAAAACAAAACTCTTTTCATAACTAAACTACTTTGTACATATAATAACAAATAAACTATTCCTCAATGATTTCTTGTTTAAATTAAATTGTCAGTACATAATTCAGATTTTTTTACAATAATAATTTCACATGATTAAAAAACAATAAAATCTTAATTCATACTTAACTGGTAAGAAGTGCCACATTAATTTCTTTGACCATTTTAACTCTGTGCAACATTTTTTCTAGAGCTTCCTTGGGTAGCGGCATCGTGGAGTACCAAACCGGACTGTCTGGGATGCAAGACCTTTCAGGTTGCAGGTAGAAGACGTCATTTCTGGTTTTCACGCTTTCAGGACTATAAAATAAAAATTGTTTTGAGAGGAAGATAGGGTTTTACAGTAAGTGATATTTGTTTATTATAATCTTTTGATGTCATTTTTTTTCCCCAAAAACAGGTGTCTTGCCTTTAAACGACTGTAAAGCCGCGAGAAATGAGTATGGGCCTTATACAATAAACAATAAGATAAATATGTTATATAGAGACAAAAAAAATTAAACATTTTATAATGACATGTTAGACAACATACACAAACACGACAATTATATCAATGGGGAAAATGGAGGGACTTCTATTAGAACTAATAAATAAAAAATAAAATATTTAACACAGTAAGATTACGAACATGCTGTGAAAATAGAACAGTATGAAATATCACAATTCTGAAATAACTATACTCACTAATGAAGAAATCGCAACACCCAAAAGGAGATGTGTTTAAATTTAATATTGTTTTGGTAAAACATATTAAAATGAATAAATGATAAAAATTTGAATAAAAAATACCAAGGACTTTAATTGTTTTCTATTAACACATTGCCTGCTACACGCCTGTGTTAAAAAAAATCGTAGAGGGCCATCCCAACAAAATTAAATTCTGTGAAAAGTGTTGACTGGAAAATGCCACTTTTATATGACAGATATAGTTTTAGTGAAAAAAAAAAAAATGAGTTTTTAGGTCATATATTCGTCACTCAATTATGACTGACATGGCCTCTCAGAGTTATTTAGTTCAGAAGAGGCCATGCCAGTCATAAATATGTGACGCGTGGAACATGTGATGTCAAGTTATTGCTCACCAAACATTTCTCCTCAAATAAATATAGAAACCAATAAACCATCGAAATGTTCAACCAGTAAGCAGAAGACATAAGTGAAACCAGAAATATTTGTAGCTTACAACAAAGGAAAAGCTGGTATTGACTTATCTGATCAGATGTCATTCTATGCCACAACTTTTGGGAATTGTGTTAACTGGTATAGAAAGCTAGCCATGGAATATCTTCTAGGTATTACAGTTGCCTAATTGATAATGAAAATGGTTACAAACAATAAAATGACTATAGGGTTCTTCAGAGAACAACTAGTTCAAAAGATCTATTACAACTGCAAGAAACACAATCACCTATAAACAAGAGTGGTCATGCATTATCTACAAAAAAGATTAACATTGAGAAAAATTACGTCCAATTTGCAAATCTTGCTAACAATAATTTAAGAAATTTAGATGACAGATCTGCAGTCAGAAAGTCAGTAAAAAAGGTGATGACCTATTGTCCTCCATGTCCTGGTCAACCTTCCATGTGTTTTGATTGTTTTAAAAATATTCAAACTTTACAATTTTTTACTACAATGTATGATCTTATTAATTTTTTTTGTTGGAAATAATAAATTAGATTTATTCCCAGCAATTTTAGATTATTTGACCTTTAGTGCCCCCAAAATTTATAATGAAGTTTCCCTGGAGGCACCCTACTAGAATCCTATATAAAAATCTATCCAGTGTCATCCAAATTTGACTGCCACATCAAAAAGTAAAAATCAATATGTCCCTCATATCTAACCGACATGGCCTCATTGAAAAAAAACCGCGCCAGTTATATATGACTGACATGGCAGGCAATGTGTTAAGTTTGTTTATAATTTGTCAACCGCGCTTATCTATACTCTCCGCAACACGTCTTGGCATTGATTCAATAAGGTGGGCCATTTCTTCTTGAAGAATACTATCCCAATCTAGCTGTAATTCATGTCTTAGAAACTCGAAAGTCCGTGGGGGCTGGGGTAAATTTTCGAACCTTCTACGAATCATATCCCAAACATGTTCTATGGACTAAAGATCGGGTGATCTAGGCGCTATAGCAATAGTTTCACATGGGTCTCTTAAAAAAAGTTTAAAATAACTGCAGCAACATGAGGCCGAGCATTATCTTGTTGAAATACCTATGGGATCCATGAGCCAATTAAGGAAAAGAAGTTGCCTCGAACAAATACTAAAGGTGACCTACTTCCGCGGGCAATGGCACCCCATTCCAAACGCTTACTGATCAGTATACATGCAGCTGAACATCAAATGGAGTATGACGTTTTTCTCCTCGATGTCGTCTAACCCTCCTTCGGTCATCATGTCCAAGAATAGAGATTTACCAGAGAAGACGACCTGATGCCATTAACCCTATAGTGCGCAATGTAGCAGAACTCCAACAGTTTCTTATATTTACAATAACAGAGGCAGGGGCGGCTGTCCCTTAAGTGCACTCGTGCGCTGAACCACCAAATTTAATAAGCTTTTAATAATGTTAAAAATCAACACAAAATGTTTAATAAATATCATTTCAATACCAACGAATTTATCAAAAAACAATTTAAGCGCTAATCCAAACTTGTATTAAGACTTATAATCGCTTGAGAGAATATTTCACCGTGCACTTCGGCTAGCGCACGGTGAAACGTATATAGCTTCTATGAGATAGGATATAACACCCTTAAAGCGTGAGATAGAAGATAGCTAATGCAAACTATATGTGGCTGATTCTGGTACGCCGTACGGAGGAACCGAGCTGTGATGATATTCACCGGACCTATCCGAATGTTTGTTTACGTGATTTAATTAGTGGTTGCTTTGTTTTTGGCCTCGTAGTCTATGAAAGAATATTTAATATACAAAGTGTGTGTGTGTGTGTGTTTACATAACTGTGAAAATGAGTATCAACTTTAACACTAAGTATTTAAAAACAATAATAAATCGTTTCAGAACAAATTAGTTATAAAATTGGCTGGTCCACCTAGGCCATATTTTAATTGAAAACAAGAGTGCAAAATGAAAAATAAAGAATTTACACGAAGTTTTAAAAGTGAAATTTATAATAAAAAGAAATGGTTGTGTGGATGCTATCACATCAATACATTATTTTGTTTTCCTCGCATTATTTATGGCGGGGAATCAATTTGGACGGAAACTGGAGTGAAGGATTAAAACGTTTCTTAGAAATACGATGTCTCAGGACTGGCTAAATGCTCTTTCTGTGCTTAGTATTGAAAAAATATATTCAATCAATTCCAATCTTTGAATCCCAATATTTGACAAGTAAAGTGCACCACCAGTTTCATAACCCACCAGCCGCCACTGAACAGAGGCATATATCAATCGCATTTCGTGCATTGCGTCTCAATAGTGTCAGATGTATGTCTGTTCCTTAAATTCAGTCGCTATAAGTGCAATTTCCATTCTTAACAGTCACATTGCACGATTATAAAGCATGCCGCCGATGAGTATTGCTATAATAAATATATAAATATAAGTGAAGTGCAAAGAGCTTTTCCATAAGAAAACTTATAATTTCTTTGAGTCAACTAAGCTATGAAACTCAATAATGTTAAATTATTTGCCTATAACTTCTTAAAAATAAATTGTTATCAGAAGAGAGATTTTATGTAGCATTTTTGCAACATTGTACATTTGCGTAATTTTTCTTGCATATATGGCGGATAGGGCAAAAGAACTTACAGATAAAGAATTAGAACAGGTTGCTAATAATTTGAGTGGTGCAAGTATTGACGAACGAGATGTTGATGAAAACTGAATCGATGATGAACCTTTTCCACTAAATTTTGAATTTTCTAACGCTGATTTCAGGAATAATTTTGAAGAATGAATATGATAGTACTAAAACAACTAACGGCAATGCAACAAAAAAAATTCAAGTTCTTCAAGAAATTCAAATAATTTTAATTTTGCAAAATCCGACGTGTCAATACAAACGAGGTGAAAATTATATTCTATCAGTATATGGTTTTCGATCAAAGTTGGTACAAAGTATTTGTAAAATAAACCAACAATCTCCAAGTTGAAAACGACGAAGATCCAGGTCCAGGTCGGAAGGAGGTATTGTTGCAAAAATGAGTAAACCGAGTCTTAGACATCGAACTAGAACTTCATTTGTGCCCCATCGACGTCCGGTGCCTACTCTTCTCCGATTTTGATTATTCTCAAACCACGCTTGACAACATCTCATAATAGTACTTCGATTTCTGTTCGTGCGGTTAGCGATTTCTCGAGATGAAAGACTAGCCTCCCGTAAACCAATCATTCGGCCTCTTTCAAATTTACTTAGCTGGCGAAAAAAGATTACATGAAAAAACAGTGACCAAATATTACCAAACTTTTAATCATTTATTCCTTACTAATAGCATCTATGTTTTACCAAAACAATATTAAATTTAACCATCTCCTTCTGGTTGTTGCGATTTCTTTATCAGTGAGTATACTATAGAGAAGCAAAGCTAATATTGGAGAAGTTTAAAATGAAGCAACTGGATTGAGCATCTTATTAGATTGAATTGATTGAACACTGTTGGACATATCGGTAGTGTATCTGTATGTTCTTAAATTTTACATTAGAAGCAATAGAAACATTTAATTTATAAGTACTGTTGTATTATGCGAATTATTATTGCAATGATGTTTGATTTTATTAAAGTAAATCATAGAATAATGTAAATATTGAAGATTTTTAGGATACATGTAGTGTATATAATTGACATTATATAATACATAGCTCATTTTGCCATAACATTATTGTAAAGTATATGGTAGTCGGCTCATATTGACATTCAAACAATATATATATAATGAGATTTTTTTTAATTTTAGAAAATATTAAATTTGAGTGAAAACTATTGTATACATTAATGGAACAAATATAACAATTTATTATAATTAATCTATCTAATCTACATTAGGTATCTGGAAATCTTGAATTATGCGGAATGTCTTTGTAGAAACCATGAATTTCTTTTGGAATAAATGGTAATAATGAAAGTAAATTATGAAATTTCTTATCGGAAATAAGAAGATAATTAAAGTATTTCTGTAGTAGTATAATATTTTCTCGTTTACTTGGCCTATGAACTATATTTAATAAATGAGAATTGCGCCTGTTATTGATTTTAATAACTCGGTATACGGTGGCTTATCAATTTTAATGTATCTGTTTTTCGACCATTCTACATCAACTCCATCCATAAACTATAAGCCTATACATAAACTTCATTAGATCCCTCAGATAAACACTTAAATTTAAAAAAATCTCTGTTACCAACATTTCCAGATGGAATCATTCTAACCATGTCGTAACAGTCTCTTGGTTTAAAAATACCCATTTCGTTAGGTTTACTTCTTTCAATTTTTGCATGATCGCTATCATATTCCAAATATGGGTGGCCTGGTTCTATGAACTTATGTTCAATTGTCTGCAAGTTAGGTTTCAATTTTCTACTTTGTTGGTACATCAGAGGTAATGTGAAATTATGTTTTTGGTCGGCACAATTGTCTGAATATATAAATAACTAAATGTTTACAGTTATCGGATACTACACTCATTATGACCACGACTTCCGTCTAGTTCACACCACATACAACATGTAATGGAGTTAGTAGATAAATCGTGCACTGTTAAATTGTATGTACACAATTGTCTTTTATAATATTTTCCTGTGATCAAAAAGGCGTTTCAAGTACTTTCTGTAAATCTACGGCTTTTACGCAAATTTCCCAATTTTGCCGTTCTTTTGCTTTGTCCCTTCTTTTTTCTTAATACGCTTCAGTGTATTTTTTTCATGATTTTTATCTGTTTGGTTTATGTTTTTGTTTCTACTTAGTTGTATGTTTAAGCTGTCACATGTGTCACATCTATCATTATATGGATTTTTAAAAAAGGTTTCAATTTTTTAAATACCTTGTGATATGTTTGGTAACATTTGGGTTGTCGATTTTGTTCGGTACATATACTGGTTGTACATTATGTTGATATTGAAATTGTGATCTAAATACTTTTTTGGGGGTTTACTTCTAGAAGAATGACTTTCAAATGAGGGATGTTAATTACTGTTGTTTATTATGAACAGCTTATTAGAAGGTGATGTCTTGTTTTTAGGTTACTGTTTACCTCGAAAATTATTGAATTTTACAGTATTCGAAATCGTTCTCTTTTTTATAGCAATTTGTACTCTTCTTCGACTTATACACAAAGTATTGGAAACATTTTTACATAAACCCTTGTTTTATCAATATTAAGTTTTATATAGTAAATATTTGATTCTTTCTATTTATTTTTATATTCTCTATGTTTTCGCATGGAAGAGTTTCAACAAGAGATAAAATATATTGTGTTTGTACATTATTGTGCCCAATATTCCAGAAATTTCTAAAAATGCCTTGTCTCTCTTCATTAGAAAATTTCATACGAAAATAATAGTGAATCATAAGTAATATAATTTGTTCTTAATACAAAAATAATTCAAAATTTTATAAAATAAAATACTGTAACGGCAAGTGGTGCTATTTGCATGTAGCTCATTTTGCCAGATATGGAATCATACTTATAAGACAAATAACACATATTGCCTTTACAAAATATTTTTTTATAATTTTCTCCTTCTGAATATTAAATTTTACATCATTTATAACCATTCAATGCATTTAACGAAAAAAATAGCAGATAGCACCCTTTGCCATTTCACTACTGAAATAAAACATAATAAAAGGTGAGGTAGTATACGGAAAATTCCAATTCCACACTTGAAATTTCATGGTAAATATTTAAACAGTTAGGAATGTGATAAACATATCCAAGGAAAACACTGTACTTAAGGCAGGACGAACAAAACTGGTTGAAATCTTGTAAATTGGTAATCAATTTAATAGAACACAAAACAGTAGCGCCGTCGAGACGAAGAATGTCTCGAAAATTATCAGGATATTATCTAAAGCCCTTAATATAATTATATGGAAAAGCAAATTCATATAACATACTAAAAACTTACCACTTTGACAAATAAAATTCGTAAAGCTTAACAGGACACCTCAAAGGGTTCTCCTCATTCTCTTGTTGTTCGTACACTTTTTTCTTTCTTGCATTATTTTCTACAATGCAACAGTTTTAACAGGAATGAAACATATTAATATAACTTTTACTTACGAATGGCACTTTGTGGAGGATAGAATCTTAATAGGACGTTTCTAGAGCCAGGCACCTTAGCAGCTCCAGGCTGATTTGGGTTCCTCTTCCAATGCTTCATGATATGAGAAAATGATAGCTGCATATGCTCATCAACGGTCTAAAAAATAACAAAAATCTTTAGAACCCATAATTTATAATCTACTGAGGAATAAAATTTTACTATAATAACCTTGGAAATAAGTTACAGTTTAGAATATATAAAATTACGTTATTAGTGTCATTTTGAGTGATTTTCGCCATGTAGAGCAAATATTGGGTTTATGGGAGTAAAAGTTATTTATTAAAGTTTTAAGAAATAGTTGAATAGTGTCAGATAGAGCCCCTTAAGGTTCATAAAGTCATCATCACAGACAGTAGTGAAGCGATTTTCATTGGACACTGAAGAAACAATCCAGTAACTATTTATGGAATCCAGAAATACAAGATAAGGGGAAATAGCCAAGATTGAGGAAGGTCTGTGTCCAAAATTGAACCAAAGAAGAAACCAGATGAACTTAAGGCACAAAACAATTCAGTCATTATATCCATTATGGCGTCCGTTTCCTGGAAAGTCAGACAGAAACAGTCAGAGGATTTCAAAGTTGTCAAGAAAAGCCAGTGAAATCAGTGGAGGGAGTTTCCTGGAAATTCATAAAACAAATGTGAGGCTTAATACTGGTTGCTCTACACACTTTTCCAGTGATTGTACAATGAGAAATATATTTCATATTAATAAACTAGCTGCAAAAAGCAAAAAAAACGAAGATTATCAAATATTTCATTATTTACACAACATTTTGTTAAAAAATGGTAAAATAGCTTTAAAAATTTTGAAAATTTGCAGTGGACACCCTGTAAACGATCACAATGATACTGGTAAATGAAACGACGAAGAGATACAAATTGTGGGCTAAAGAAAATTAATATAATTTTATTGTTTCTATGTGAAGAGAAAAAATGTAATGATGGGATTGCTATATTTAAGGCTTACCGTTAAATTGAAATGCTTCGTATTGAAAAACATCAAAGTACTGAGCAAAACGTGCGGTGAGTGAGCCCCCAATTGTTTGCTCTCCCACAGGTGTTCCTCCTCAACTCTGGTTACGATGTAGTGTGAATCATTGTAGAGTACCGAAAACTTCTTGGCCACTTCATCTAAGCAGTCGGTGAACTTCTCATAATAGGGATCACAAAATATATTGTCAATTCGTCCGTTCTCGAACAAATACTGCTGTATCCCTAGGCATAGATAATATATTGTGTCAGGTGCATATTCAGCGCCGTTGGGTTTTCGAACTTCCTTTACGAATAAACACAACGAGTAATTCAATTCGTCAGCTGTCAGTTGTAGTATTTCGGTCTTGAAAAGCATAACGCGTCCTGACTTCTCCAACTCTGCGTTTTTGGTGGTGACCCATTGCTTCCAGGCGTTCACCCCGAATGTAAACTGAAACAGAATTATTATTAATGATGTTCGAAAGCGCTTTCGAAAAGACGATAAACAAGATCACAAAATGGGAATTTGAAATCACCAACCTGGAAATCTGAAAAAATACCATTTGTAAAAATGAAATGCTTCCTATACGAATGTGTGTACTAAAACATAAGAATGCAATCTGGCAATGTCGCGGTATTGATGCTTAAAGAGCCCGACAGGAGTGTTTGAATTCTAAAAATTAAGGAGACATAAAGATAAATTGAAATACGATTGTCAAAATATGTATTACTGGAAAATGGTAAAAAACGAACAAAAAGCCAAGGTAAATGATTACAATGGCTTTGAAACAAATATAATATGTGTGATAACATCAAGCGCCTTCGTATTGCAGCATTTAAGGAGAATATCTTTTATATTGTTACTTCATGAATTCATGAACTATATGAACCAAGTGTGGACGGTTAAAGCAAATATTTGGCCTATTTGACTCCTTTGATTGCTTTACTGTTACCGGTATTCGACTTATTTGTTGAAGCAAAGCAAAAATAGCGTGTTGCCTCTTCATAAATCGCCGTTTTTCTACAAATATAGCAAATATATGAACGCGCTACACCAAGTGAAGTGCCGCCTTAACATTTACTTTTTGCTGTCGATCATCCTTAAGGAAGAATCTGAAAGCATGCAACGTAGCTGTATATATTTCATATATTGGATGATCTATTAATGTTATAAAATTCAGTATCTAGTCTGAAAAATTAAAGATAGTATGGGAACATTTAAGATTCACATTTTCAAATATTGTAGACACTGGTCTCATGACTCCCGGATTTGACCTGTATAAGATTCTCGTAGTACATTTTATCCCAAAGAAAAAGTAAGTTTGGAAGTGTGGTCTTTTTTATTGAAGTCAAGAAAATGTTGAATTTGTAATTAATGTATTGAAAATAATAACTTTACTTAAAATTTAGAAAACGCTACTTTTTAATGGAACCTTCGACAAATCACTGAAGAATATAAAGGACCAGTTCTATATTCATACAAGGTCGGCATTTTATGATGCAGTCGTTTTTGACAAAATAAAGGAAGAACAATGAGCAATAATTGATGAAAAAAATAAAAGATTGTTATCCCGAGGAAGAAGTCTTTCATGGCGTAATTTTCAACTTTGTCATTTCAATCACCTACAGGGGTGAGCTTCAACCCTCAAATTAAAAAGAAAAGAAAACAGTAAGTAGTATAAACTAGTCTGTTTGCAATCAATCAAATCTTTACATTTTTTTATGCTGTGGAATTCTGTTTGAGTAAACAATTTATAAATACTGCAGTTTTTTATCTTCTTTATAATCAAATGCAGCGTATTTACATAAATTTATTTAAACTTGACCCCCGCTGATGGTAGGTTTTAGCAAGGTAAACAAAACTCAGACCCGTATTCCAATTTAAGATTTGGGGGTTTAAGTTTACCCCCAGGTTTTGTGGTTTGAAGTATAAGGCTGATAACATGAGCAAACTATTTCTTCCACCCTGTATAACACAAAAACTATAAATTTTGAGGTGTTAAAAGACTTTACCTTCAAGCACATATTAGCATCGGGTTTTTCGATAGGTTCTGGTGGTGGTGGAGGCTGTTGGATCTGATGCTGCATCATGGGCATATCAACTTGATGATGAGACATCCTTCTTCCACGTTTCGCCCCTCCTCGAGGTTGCCTCATGCCTCGTTTCCTTCCCCTAACCGATGGACCCCTGTCGGCGATCAGCGGATGGATCGGTTGAGGATCATCAACGTTTTCTTCTTGTCCGTGAGATTCTTCTCCTTGCGGTGCAGTAATGGTATTAGCTGTCAGAGCACCCTCCAGATCTACGGCCGGTTCGTCGAGTTCCGACGCCATCTTCAGTGCCATCTGTAGCATGTCATCACCGAATGTGTTATTGGCATCGACAGGCTCCGGACTGTAGCTGTCGTCTGGTCCGGCGTGGTCATCAACGTCGCTTTCAGAATCGGTCGTGTCTTCTTTCTTCTCTTCGGCCACCATTTCAGCCATCATCAGAATTTCCGCTTCGTATGGATCGGAGGGTATCACTTGGAGTTTCTATAGGACACACAATAATACTGTTAGAAGAGATACATTTACAACATAAAACTACAATTATTAAAAGATATAATGAGTCTTATCAATTAAAAATTTTACTGATTTAATTTCAATTATCATCTCAAAGACTCAAAGTACCAACAATCTTACTGATCATTTACTACATTAGAATCACCTCTCACAACTAAGGAGCCCAGAACTGTACCCTAGGGAACATCTTGCTAAAATAACCAATATCAACCGGCATTTTCTATTTCCAAAAAAAGAGGTTCTCAATTGTCTTACAATATGATTTTTTATGTGTGTTCAGATGAATCATATCAGTTGAAAAAATTTAGATCTTTTAAACTTTTCTCTCTATATACAGTGTGCCTTCATAAGTTGGAATCAAATAGAAAACTTTCTTATGAATAATATTTAGTGTCATCCTTCATAAAAAGATTTACATGTTTTGAAAGGTATACTGTAATCATTACATGTCTGTTTTTTAACTGTATATGACATTTGTCAGGAAATATGAATTTTGCTTAAAAGTGATTATTTATATTATTATATATTTTTGATGTGTAAATTTGTTATCAAGCAGAAGTAATTAGAATTAAAAACTGCATCTAATTATGTCATATCACTATAAATTGTATAACAAATATTCATGTCATCTTTTCAATTGTTGACAAAAATTAAAGTACCTTTATTTTCCATAATATCTTAAATTGTTATCAAACAAAGTTTACTAGAATTGAAAACAACATCCCGTTATGCTATATCACTTATAATTGTACAATGAAATTTTTTAATAAAAAAACTAATTTATTATAAAACTTTGCCACGGAAAGACAATTAAATGAATGTAATTGGAATTAAATCAAATTGTATGGAAATTAACAGACGTAGAAAAGTTGAAGATTCTCTAATTTCTACAATGCAGTGGATACGCCTAAGCTGGAATCACATGCAACACTTTTTTAGTACATACAAATATTTAGAAAACAAAATACCTTATATTTGGCAATATTGAAAAAGTTAATTACATTTGAAAACTGCATCCAATTAAAGCCTACATCACTGAAATTTGTTAAATAAATACATAAAATAAACAAAAAACGACTTCAAAGAAAGTAATTAAAAAGCAAAAAAAAAAATTATGCAACAAATAATTACTTTTTCTAAAATAATTTGAAAAGTACATTTTGAACTTGACCCCGACTTCAAAAAAATTGCATTGTAATATAATTTAAGGCATCTTTAGTACTAATTTTTTTCAATAAGCCGCATTGTTTTTCAGATAGTTTAGATTTTTCAATAAATTAAAAATTATGCAGAATACTTTCCTACCAACTTGTATTGTTATACAACCTGGTCTCTCTACTTAATAGCATCTAGATTTCTGAAAAGAGGCAAAATTTGATCTTTAGTGCATCAGGGTTAAACTGAAAACTACAGTGATGTCAATGTTCAGGCGTCTTTTCAGTTTATTAAAGTTTACTGACGTTTACTTTCCTTAAAGTGTTGCGATTTTGAAAATACAATGGTTCCAATATTTGAACCACAGATTCTTAGTTAGCGTGACGAGATGTGACAAGAGGGGTCGGGGCACGGGGGGGATTAAGGAAATGTGTCGTTCGCAGTACAAACATTTCTAATTTAATTTCTCGGTTTTTGTTTCATTTTTCTGTTACGATAGAAAGTCATATGTTTAATCCCTGTAAATATATAAATATTTTTACGTATAAACTTCAGCGACAATAGCTTATTATTTGGTATATTTCCTTAGGTCCGTCACAATCTGTTCATCTGTACATCCAATATTTTAGAAAACCAAGCGTCCACGGATTCTGCGCTCTCTATTCAATAGCAAATGAAAGTTCGAATTTATATGGCCGATGATAAAATAAAGTTGCATATATTATAGACACATAATTTCTCGTTAACTCGAATTTCAATGGAAATGCTAAAAACTTCGAATAAATGATTCAGCGTAGCGAGTTTTTGATATACAAAGGTTTGTACTACTACAATTGTATCTTACAAAAGCACCTATTTTAAAGGTTCTACTCAGGGGCGGATACAGGATTGTCATTTGGGGAGGGGAGGCTTGATCTCGTTTGCGGGGGGCTTGACGTCACTGGAGGTTGATTTTATTACAATAAACACTATAAAAGCATAACACTCAGGTGGGGGGGCTTCATCCCCTTAGCCGACCCCCTGGATCCGCCAGTCGTTCTACTACTTTTATTTTTATATATTGATCTCATTCGTAGTAGTAATCAACAAATACTGACTCTTTAAATATCTTAATTTTGTGCTCGTTATTAAATATACTACTTATTCTAGGTTAGCATCATTTCTTACATTTAACAGTTAAGATTTCCGAAAAAAAGGCGCCTGTGAGAAGTGAGTTATAACAAAAGTTACTTAACGCTGACAAAAATGTTATCCCGAAAAAAGCAATTAAAAATTTAATACCCAAAACGGAATAAAAAGATGAGCTGGTTCCTTGTTGAACTGAAGATCTGCTATTCATATTGAGGGATGAAAGCAAATTGGATAGATGCAGATGAAATAAAACAAAGAAGAAGATCCTGCAAGATCTTTATTATAGATAGATGCTTATTCATTATATTAATATTTGTGTAATATTAGTATTAGTCGCAATGTATCAAATACCGGGTGGTTTCTAGCGTGAGGTCGGAGGGGAGGGGGTCCGAAAAGACGAAATTTTGAGTGATGTATTTTATGAATGGCCCCTAACTACCAAACGCAAAGTATGCGTATGTATGAAAAAGGGGCCCGGAATTACAATGTTGCCTAGGGCCCGCTTTAGCCTTAGTCCACCACTGCTTTTCTGTAACACACAAGTACTTTAAAATTTGGAATGAAGACAAAATCTAACAAGACAAATTTGAGGATATTACAGTTTTTTACAGAAAGTCTCAGGAGACACTTTATGTAAAAAACAACCAATAATCTCCCCATTACAAATTTTAAAATACTTGCTGTTACAGAAAGGAACAGCTTAGAGAAAATTCCAACAGGCAGAATAATCAAGAATCTCAACCACCATTTCAAAATTACTCATTCCGTAACGTTATCAATTACTTAATTGTATGTGGTACTCACCTTGATTTGTTTCATAATGCCAGCCGATGAATTTGACGTCGTAGGTATAAACACTGGTATGGGTACAGGTACTGGAATAGGAAAAGGTACGGGCGTGAAATTAGTAAACATATGCATAGGAGTTGGAACGTATATCGGCATAGGAATAGGGATTATTACTTTTGACGCCTCCTTTTCGTCTGTCTGTATTGCTTGATCAACCATCACCGGCTTGGCCATAACTGATTTGCTAGTTTTGTTCGTATAACACATAGTGCCGACGTTTCTTTGTTCTGGAATAGGAGCTGGTCGAACGATGAAATGCTGTTTGATTTGAACCTGAATGGGAAGATCGGCGTAAGAGTTAATTATCTGAGGATTCATTGGAGTTACAGCGCTGGCCGCTTTCGATCTGGTGGTTCGCGTATTCGGGGAGTTATTTTGAGTTCCGAAGCTCCCGTTGGTAGCTAAGCTCTGAACGCTGGCGATCACAGGTAGCTGTGGAACTTCAGGTAATGATGAACCTGAAAAAGAAAACGTCAAATCCTCTTCACAACTTGTGCTACTACCGCTTACCGTTATCAGTGACATTCGTCGCTTTTTTGTTTTTCCTAGGTGCACCAGTGGGCACAGGAAACGACGGTTGGACGTTGTTGATGATGATAGGAGTTTTCGCGAACTGCCCTTGGAAAGCCATCACGCATGCGTGAGTGCAAAAATTCCTCAGGGTAGCGTCAGACATCGTCAAGTGATACAAAGGATGACTGATCTTTCCGCAATAATTGCATGTTGTCTGCCTCGAATTGACGGCACTTACGGACACCCTGTACAAGTTTAAACAGTTGGTGCTGCACATGTTTATTACGGAACCCTCTTTGGAATATCTACGGATCATATCGAAGTTGTACTTCTTCACTTTGCACCAGCTGCAAGGTACTATTTTTCTATGTGCAATTATATAAATATTTTCGCAACTGTTGGAACAGAAACTGTACTGTGCGTTGTCGTAATACATTGTGTACTGCTCCAAAAGAGATTTGGGAAAATGTCTCTTGCACATAGCGCATTTTCCCGAAGAGATTTTGTTCACAAAGCTGAAGGCAACAAAACAAGGTTCCCTACAGCAATAATGCGTTTTGCCATCTAGGGTGTATTCGATTGTTATTGGTGCGTTGGCCTTGCAAACGGAACAATTTGTTCCAGGAGGAACAGTCGGTGGCTTGTCGTTGGTCATGATGTCGTACTTTTCCATACATGTTTGAGAGCAAAAGTCTTTGAACTGTCCTTTACCACCAACCGGCGCCAAAAAGCCTTGCGGTCCTGCTGACATATCTTGCTGGCAATAGGAACACACCTTCACTCCCTTCTTATATTTTTCCAAACAAGCACCTGAGCAAAACTGCCGTATATCATTGCCGAATCTTACGCAGTATTTTCCTAACGAATTCGACTTCACATCACCCTTACAGCTGGCACAGTTAGAGCCGATTTCTTTCTGATACTTCGTAAGGCAAAACTCGTTACAGAAATCCATTATCTCCCAGGTCAGATTTGTTTCCGTATCTTCAATGCTCTTTTTGCATGATGCGCATTTTCTTACAAACGACATAGTTGGTTGGTCTCCACTCTTGGCCGTTTCAGAAAAATTTTTCACCCTTAGATTTAACTGCTTTTCGTCCCAGATCATTTCTGTGTTTTGGTTTTCTTTGTACTTAGCTAAACATGCGTCATCACAGATGTGGTTCTGCCTTCCATCGGCTTGATTAAAGTAGTAAGATGCTTTCTTCTCCTAAAACGGAAGAATAAATAGTTAAAATACATTGAATACATTAAATACTATAAATACATCCCCATTTTTAATTTGTTTTATATATGTGTCTGAATAGTTTGAAATTCAAGTTATAACTGATTAAAACACAAATTTGTGAGAAATACTTGATTATATTGTGCATATTTCTAAACTATTATTATTTATTTTATTTAGTCCGGGTTAGATCAAATGTAATATCTATTGGATTTTTTTAACATGCTGCAGTTTAATTGAATATAAAGAATATGTATAACTTTAGCCGGATTTTTTCTGTCATTTTGAGAGTGGGCTGAGTAATTAGAAATTATGAATTACTCTAAAAATTAGAAAAAACCGATTATATATGCCAAGAATGCATCGTTATATAAAAAACTAAAATGTCTCGTGTTTTTGTGAAATTATCACCAAATTAAAGTATCTCTAAAAATCCTGTGTTAAAGCTGTTATTTTATACTTGACAATCAGCGCTCAAACAAAACGATTATTAATTGTTTTCTATTTCAGATTTCGTTACCGTTTGATTTGACAATAAACTACCATTTGTTCATTTTGTGCTGTGACAGTACTTTCAAATAATATAGGCAATGAATTTTGTAAATACATGCTTTAATCTTTCTGTAAACAAAGAAATATGAACCAAATGAAATGTTATATTTTACTGGTACAAGCAGAAACAAGTGCTTTCCATAAACCCCACTGGCTACAATTACCCTCCTATTTTGAAAAACATTTAGAAGACACATGTTTCAACAAATCACAACAAATTATGAAATTTTGGTCTATTTGACAATGATTTTCAACCCTATAAAAGATTTTTAAAAATACCTGGCTGTTATTTTAAAGACGTATTATCAACAGCAGCGCATTTTTTTTTAATTTATTACTTTTGCAACAACATATATTGAGATAGAAAATTTTGTGTTGCGTACCACTAACCAAAAAAAAGCGTTAGGATAAATTCAAATAAATGCCTACAAAAAAATAACCAGAATTTTGCAAAATTCTTTAACCCATACTACTACAATTTACTGTATTTTCTATACTTAGTAGATAGATTATTTCAATTTTTCAATTAATAAAATAATACGTGACATATTATGCAGATAATGAGGATTTACAGTTGCATAAATCCGGGCGAAATTATTCTTAATTCGTCCAAGATTAAAAAGGCTCTCCGCAATTTCTAAAAGATTAAACATATTTAGAACACAACTCATATTAAAAAACTTCTAACCAAAACAAGTGTTTAGAATCGTTTAGATCTAGTATATAGAGTTTTTATATATTTTTCAAGTAATAGGTAAATATCCGCACGATCTTATACTGACAGTGACAACATAGAGTTGCATATCTGACAGCGAAAACTATGAAATTTAATTTTTTTGTGCAACAAGAAACATACATACATTTAACAAGTTCCAAACACTTAAAACTGGAGTAAATGCAACCTTATTCCAAAAGTGAAAATTTAATGTTGCATTATATCTGAACGAGGAAACACGAAAGAAAAAATGCCTTTGGGTTAGCGTAAATAAATACTATCCACAATTTTTAAATTTGCCAATATTATGTATTCCCCCAAAGGGCACTAAAAAGCTCAAGATTTTTGGTACTTAATGTTGATAATGTGAATACAATAATTATTTTTATATGAAAAAATATGCAGGTTTTATTATTTATAAAAAACAAAAATCTATGGAGAAAGAGCATTGGTGAAATTGGAAGTATAGATTATAACGTCATATTGCGTTTTTAATTGATTTGTTAGTTATGCAAGATCCACTTGTTCTATTGCTAATTCTTTATTTTAAACGTAAAATTGGGGATGCATGTATTATTTAATTAGAGATAATTTACCAAGCTACGAGACCACCGATTAGTTTATAATAATCAAAAATCTGCAACTTCATATTGTAATAATGAAAATTTTGTGTTGCATAACAATACAAAGCGAAGCAAAGTTTTATATTTCTCTTAGAGCTACATATTAATGATTTCCACAATTTGAAAAAATTAAAGCTGGTAGTCAACATTATTTGTTCCCTAAAATTAAATGTGATTTAAGCTAGTATATTTTGGTTTGAGTTTTTTGCAGTAGTATTGTATTTTTAAGATTAATTAAAAACAACAAATACTTGGTTAAATTTTCACATTTTTATTTCTCTTAATTTGACATGTTTCTGACTTCATCAGAAATTGGAACTGCAATGAATGCTAAATTTATGTTGCTTGCAAAGAAACTACAGATAAGATAATAAATAATTCTGGAGTATTTCCCAAGAAGTGGGCAGGGGGTAGGTCAGGTAAATTATACATTTATGAAACATTGTTGACAACAGATGTTAATAATACAACACACGAACTGTACCAATTGTTATGTCAATGACAGGACTAGTCCCAAAACATCTATTAAACAATTTAAAATACCTCGGTCTGGACGAATATCTTTATCAACAAATGCAAAAAGCCGTCCTGTTAGAACAGCCCGGACGGTTAGGAAATTCATGGGAAACTGCCGCCACGACTCCCATATAATGTTATTTAGAAATGGGTGTTGAGATTAAGTAAGGGATATGAATTGGTATCAGTTTGGTCGTTTAAGAGGTTGGAAGAATTTTTGTTTTTGTTGATTTCGAGCGATTCGAGAAGATACAATTTTTTACCGTTGTTTTGTAAATGTAAAATTTCGAATGTATTTTGACGTATATCGTTTTATTTTAATAAGTGGCCAGCAAATGTAGATGTATTTTGTTGGTTAATGTTTTCACGACATCTTGAATTGAAAGATCTTCCACTGTGTCCAATATAGAAATTGGGGCAACTCCCACAGTTCAACCAGCAGACACAGAGCAAAGTTAGAATTTTTGTCAGTCTTATTTTTTTATGCCTAAATAAATTGTTGTTTGCTGTGAAGGCTGTATATATGTTCCTGTTCTGTAAAAGTTGAGAAATTTTTTGTGAGGGGTTTCCATTGAATGTGAGAGTATGGTATAATTTGGGTATGGGATAGACTTCTTTTATAGTAATTTTCTTTAATTTTCTGTTTAATAAGTTGAGTGGTGTAACCGTTGTTGACAGCCATGAGTTCCTTATCAAAGTCGGTTTTGTTAAGTGGTATAGTCATGAGTCTGTGTAACAGAAGTGATATGCAGCAAGTTTATGTTATATGGGCAAAGGTGGGCAGGCACAGTTAATCCAAAAATTAACTTCGTTAATGGCTAATTAAAAAGTTAACTTCGATAATCTGTAGAGTGTTAAATTTGCAAAAAATTAACGCCAGTTAAAGTTAACCGTTAAAAGTTAACCATTCAAAACTTATACTGCTTTGGGCTGGGAGAAATAGGTCAAATAGGTAAATAAAATAATAATAAAAAAAAAAAACAAATAGAAATAATAATTAAACATACATTTATTTATTTCGATAATAATGTAGTCAGAGATAAGGGTATTATTAATCGTAATTTTGCATTAAATGTTCCACGTCATAAAAATTAGCCTATTAAAATTGACATCCGATAGCGATGATCGTTTAGCCCGTAAAATATCTTTGCCCAAGTTCTTATCAAATTCTGAGCTTTGTTTTTCAAAGATTTGTGGCCTCTAGACCATGCCTAACATTAAATCCCCCCTCCAAGAGAATAAGTTATATAGCATCACACTCATACGCGCACTTCGCACATAAACATTCGCATATATCATCGATATAATATAGTTCAATAAATCTCTTATTTATGATATCCTTCACCATTCGACTCACCGAACATACAATCCTAACGTGGCGCGTAATTCAAACAAAATGACAGCATGTCAACAAACGACTAATGTAACGGACTAAAATTAAGGGAAGTTAACAAGAACATTAACATTTTTTGAAATTAACTTGAAAGTTAATCCGTTCACCAGATTGTTAACTTCATTAATTAACGATTAACGAGTTAATGCTCACCTATGTGTATGGGGTGGTGTGAACTATCGTGGTGTAACGTGTAATGGTTTTATGATTTTTATGGAGAATGTGTTTGTTGTCTTGTCTTTTAATTGTCAAGTGCAGGAAATTTATTGTGTTATCTGTTTCAAGTGTGAATTTTATGACGGGGTGTATTTGGTTTAAGTAGTTGTGTAGTAACTGTAATTGTACATGTGTACCCGTAAAACAGGCAATGACATCATCAGGATTTTGTTACTGAGATCGTTTCTAAATTGTCCATGAATATTTCAGATAGAAGGGGATTTAAAGGGTTGCCCATAGTTAGACCTTGGGTGCTGTTGTGAATGTTGTTCAATTGGAAGTAGTTTTGGAGATGTAGAAGAGAAACTATTTCATTTTTAATTATGGGGTTGATACTGTATTTTTTAAATTTACTATATACATTTCTTTAATTCTCCAATATATTTTTTTCTAACCAAAATAAGTGTTTGGAATCTTTAACATTTAACACGTTATCGGTCAACCTGCAGTTTCAACCCCTAAGCAAGGATGAATATCACTTCTAAAAGTTTAAAAACAAAGGGGTATCATGTGATATCCCTTTTTAAAGGTATCTTTTTTACCAATCTTTTGACACATAATTTTTTAAAATCAAATTATTTTTTAGAGTAATGTCCTAGAAACTGTAAAAAATTTTTTGAATTGTAATTGAAAAAAAGCATGAGTATAAATAGCGAGATAAAAAAAGTGTGAAAAAAATCCTTTTGCGAAAGACATTTGTGACTGTAAATGTAAACAATTTATTATTAGTAGTTGTTTCGTTGTATACTGACCATCAAATTTCGACAATGGTTGTTTTTTTTTAAAGAAAGAATTGAAATAATATTTATTTTTGGGGAAGAACGACGCTGTGCACGCAGAACTGCTCCTGCTTTTCATCAGAGACATCCCGATAAAAATATTGGACATCGGTATGTGTTGTATTTAGTTCATAAATTTTAAGAAACCGAAAGTGTGTGCAATAAAATTGCCAAGAATCGTAGAGTTTTAACGGAAGCTGCACAGGTTGAGAGTTTTGGTCATTTTGCCATGTATCCTCAAACGTAATACCAAAAGTCTCCAGGTTAACAAATATTTCCGCCGGCTTTGTGCATAAATATAGCTTGCTGAGGATGATTATGACAGGTTAGATTTGTCAATAACATAAACGTAGATACTGGGACAATTCCAGTTTACAAGTTTTTCACGAAGAGCACAACCAACATCCTCAGAATATCAACTTAAGAACCGAATTCACGGAAATAAAATTATTGGTCCTTTATTCGTGGAAGAAAATGTAACTGGGCAATTGTATTTGGAAAATGTGACAAATACCCTTATAACCGAATTTTTCAAAACCAAATAGATCAAGATAGAACTTTGTTGCTAGACGAAGGAAACCTATTTTTTCAACAGGACGGAGCACCTTCACATTATGCCTTGCCGTATGAAATTGGCTTAATGAGACATATCCAGATAATAGGGGCAGATTACAATAGAGGCGCTTCAAAAAGGGCGGGAGGAATTCGAGCTGCAACTTTACTATTGTCTTACCAACAATGACGGACATTTTGAATTTCTAATTTAGTACAAGGTAATTCTAACGTTAATACAATAATACTAATGTAAACAGAACTTATTAATGACATAATTATCCATCCACACAATTTCCTTACGCATGGTGCTACATACCTCTTACCAAAGGATAACCTAAGTACACATGACCTAGCAAAGTACCGACTAATCACTTGCCTCCCAACCTTATACAAGCTTATAAAGTCGTGCATTAATCATCGCCTTTTCAGACATTATGACCTGAACAACATAATTATCAAACAACAAAAGGGATGGGCGAAAAACTCGATGGGGTGCAAAGAACAACTAATAATTGATTCCGTTGTCTGCAATCAAGCCCACGCCAAACGACGAAATCTCTACATGACATATGTGGACTACAAAAAGGCCTTTGATTCAGTTTCACATGATTGGCTCAATCAGGTACAGAAACTCTATAAAGTAAATAATCGTATTGTTAACTTTTTAGAATATGTCATGACTACCTGGCAAACCAACATCTTTCTGATTGAAGCCGACTTTTCGATACAAACCGACTCTATCCCAATCAGAAGGGCTACATTCCAGGGAGACTCTCTTAGCCCGCTGTGTTTCTGCCTTGCCATGAACCCAATCTCACACAAACTGAACTCGACTAACTTTGGGTTGTCTCAAGCACAACAAAGTACTAGCATTAAAGATAAACCATTTGTTATACATGGACGACTTAAAATTGATCGCAGCTACGAAACAACAGCTGCACGATATGCTTAAAATAGTAGATGGGTTCTCTAGTGACATCCATATGCAATTTGGCCTAAACAAATACCGAATTATTAATATAGTTAAAGGCAAAATACACCAGGGGCCCTACGAAATGGGAGATGGCACTTCAATTGAATCCATGGAGGAAGGCCAAACCTTCAAATACCTTGGAATAAAGCAGGCTCAACGAATTGATCACACCGTCATGAAAAAGGACCTAACAACAGAGTTTTATAGAAGGGTAAGACAACCAAACTAAACAGTAAAAATCTGTTTCAGACTATTAACACCTACGCATGTTCAGTGCTTAGTTACTCTTTCGGTATAGTTAACTGGTGCAAGACCGACAATGAACAATTACAACGGAAAGTTCGAGTACTACTAACAAAAGCTCAAAATCACCATCCAAAGAGCTGTGTCGAACGTACAACATTGCCCCGGTGTGAAGGAGGAAGAGGATTGACAGATATAGGAAAGTTACATGATCAAAAAATTTATAAATTGAGTAATCATTTCCAGAAACTCGCAGAATTTTCTGATCAACACAGTCATTTGTCAGGTTGATGACTCAACACCTCTGCGACTGACAGAACAAGTTCAGGTATACCACCAGACAACTGATCAGAAACTGCTCAAATGGAAAGAGAAGCCCCTTTATGGAAGACGTATAAATGATGTCAACCAAGATTATGACGACAGTTCAGCGTCGAACTACTGGTTGATCTCTGGTCATATGTTTCCTGAACCGGAATGCTTTATATTGGCAATCCAAGATCAACTAATTCCAACTAAGAACTATCTAATGTACATTGTCAAAGACCCTTCTATCAACAACGACAGATGCAGATATGGTTGCCAAACATATGAATCTATCCAGTATATCACAGGAGGTTGCCAAGCGTTCGCTGCAACTGAATACAAAGAACGACACGATGCTCTGACAAAAATACTGCACCAGAAACTAGCGCTGAAACTTGAGCTATCACAGTCGGTAAGAACACCCTACTATATATACAAACCAGAATCTATTTTAGAAAATAACAACTACAAACTGTACTGGGATCGGACGATATTGACCGATCGGACTGTTCACAATAGACCAGATATAGTTTTGGTAGATAAAGTCTCTAGAAAAACAACTTTAACTGACATATCAATCCCTAACAACAATAATATAAATATTAAGCAGGCTGAAAAAATAGCGAAATTTCAAATACAGAGACCATGGGACAGGAGTAGTCCCAAAACATCTATTAAACAATTTGAAATACCTCGGTCTGGACGAACATCTTTACCAACTGACGCAAAAAGCCGTCCTGTTAGGAACAGCCCAGACGGTCAGGGAATTCACGGGAAACTGCAGCCACGACGCCAACCATGGGCCTGATAACTTGGCAAGGGCTCCTACAGAGCTGAACCCTTTTGATATGTAATATATCTGGGTTTTAGTGAATTTTCCCCTAAAGGTATGCTATGCGTGCCATAGAGAGAGTGCTGCCATACATTGTATGGTCAAGTGGGGATAATTTTAATTTGAAAATTTAAAATGACATTACTATGTAAAAAATAGTTTGAATGATGTTTCAAAAAAGAGACATTTAAAAAAACACATAAGATGATACGCCTTTGTATTTAAACTTTTAGGAGTGGTATTCACCCCCGCTTAGGGGTTGAAACTGCAGGGTGACCGATACGTGTAAAAGGTGTTTTTTGTCTTTTCTTTTACAGATATTTTAAAAGTTATTTTGGGTGGCTAGTTTTGAAATGTATAAATGATTTCCGCAACTTGCAAAAATTAAAGCTGATTGACAAGTTTATATATTTCCAAAAGTTACAAAAAATGCTGAAGATTTGAATAAAACTCCAATAATTTTGTGTCATTTTGGAAATGCAATCATCCTCCTATAGAGAGGACAGTCCTAATTTGTGCTTCCGTCCTACTTTGAAATTGTACGCGTTTGCGATATTTTAAAACTAATTCAGCAGTTTAAAGACTTTTTTCAATTGGTAATAGTTTTGAACAAGTGACAAATCAATACTCTATAATGTAAAATTCAAGATGAAAGATATTTCTTACTTCTAAATTTCAAATATGTTGTTAGAAAATAGTATGTTGGTGTTGACCAAAAAGATTCATTTAATAGAAAAATATTGGTTTAATAAAAAAAACATGATGTAACCATAACTAGTATATTTTGCTTTAGTTAATAAAATGTTTCATTAATTTAGGTTGTACTCTTTTCTTAAATTTGTGTTATGTATTTTTCAATGGCACTCATTTTAGCTTATTACGACATTTAACAAGTCCTGTTAAAAGAAAAGCATTTATGTTTATGTTCATTCAAAATCCATTTGTTTGGGAGGAATTTAGTTCTAACTTGGTACTTGTAATTTTCTTTTAAGGTAGAAATCTTCTAGATTTAATATATACAATTTAAAGTAATTTAATAAATTAAAAACAAAATGTGAGTGCAAAAATTTAGTGTCAGATAACACTTCAGAGAAAGGCAAATTAATCTTTTTGTTAGTGCAGGCAAAAATAAATGCTTACCACAAATCTTAAAAACTGGCAAAGCAATATATATATATATATATATATATATATATATATGTATATATGTCTTGTGGTAGGCTTTCACGGATGGAACAATATGAAGAACTATTTATCCGAGAATACATGCGTTGGTTAGTGTGAATCGAGTTTGAAACTCTGACATTTCGCCAAGGTCTCAGTTGGCATTCTCAAGGCGTTGTCATGGTTCACAAATGAGACCTTGGCGGAACGTCTGCGAGTTTCAAACGAACGAACGGATGTATTCCCGGATAAATATTTCTTCATATATATATATATATATATATATATATATATATATATATATAAACATAAAATTACACGTCAAAGCGTAAAGTTTAATTATGAAAATATGTTACTTTAAAGCGATTTCTACAAAACTGGAATTTTCTTTAGTTAGGAACATGTTAAATTTAGCACGTCACTATTTCAATTATCCTTCTATAGTTAAACGATTCGGCTACATATTAGCAACATCCCAAAAGCTCAACTACTACTCACCACTTTACACTGACAACATATTTGCAGGTCATCTTTATCGTATTTGAAAATTCGTATACGAGATCCGACACTCAATTCCGTAGATCCCGAATCCGTGGCAATTTCATTTTGACCCGTATTGGCCTCAGAAATATCCCTTAGTGGTGGTATTGAGGAAGCTGCTTCTTTTTCGGCCTTGAAAATGTAATAGATGGAGATGTTAATAAAGCATATAAACATTTTATTGTATTAAATTACATTAATAATTTATGCTTAATAGTGAGTGCGACTCTTGACAAACTTAAAATGGAAGACTTGCAATGTCTGAAAAGTTCTCTTCAGTTTCTAGAGTAAACTTTGTGGATGCAGAAGGACAACAGAAAAGACAAAATTCAAACGAAAATCTTATTGGTTCACTGGATAGGGACGAAAACTGTAAAGTTGACCAAAAAGATTTATTAAAAAAGACAACTCAAGATGGGAGCAAAGGTGCCAACACAAAGATGTATGGAATAGTATGAAGACAAACGAAACCAAAAAAATGGAATGAGTCTCCAAACCTATAGGCAACTTCTGATACCTCCAATCATACAGAACTGAGAATCTACAAGGTTTTGTTGCCAACTCAAATAAAACCGAGTCGCTAGACTCAATAGCAAAAGTCACTAAAACTGTTTCTTCAAGGCGCAGGTGCAAGTTTTCATTTTGGGACCGCCAGTGGCTCTTAAAGAGTGGAGCACGTAAAAAGAAATTGTCGAGAAGTAATTAAATTAAGGTTTAATTAATGGCAAATATTAGAGATTGAGCACTCAAAATATAATGCTGAGATTTTGTATGTTTATTGTAGACTTGAAAAAATTGTATCTAAAAAAATTGAAAATTTCAGTTGAGGACGATAATACACGATAACACAGTAGCAGGTAGTGTGTTGTTTGGTGTATTGTATATATACTGAAATTTTCTAATACGTTTAAAGTTAAACTTAAAATTTATTTGGTTAATTTATTTACCCATTTCATTGAAACATGATTTAAAATGAATTTATGTAGAACAATTGAATGCTCACTGAAGATTTACATTTCTAAATATATGTAGTCACTAAAATAATACACCACCTAGCAATGTCAGACAAGAGTCAATAGTTTAATGAGGAATAATTTGAGTCATACCAAAGAGCATGTAAACAACTAGGTGACGCATTTTCAGTGAGTTTAGGAATCTGTCAATAAATGCACACAATTTCAAGAGGTTTATAGCACATTTTACTTAGAATATTTAGTACTAGTATCAATTTAATTATTTCTTTCATTCATTATATATATATATATATATATATATATATATAATGGTTTTTCAATGACATCTATATGATGCTAAATATATGAGATTCAACCTTTTGATATTGTGGGTATTTTACATAAATATGAATTTTAATGTGAAAAATAAGTAGCTAAACTGAAAGCTTATCAATATATACATGTGAATGTAATTATTTTTAAACACACATGCATAGTTTTCTATTTGTTTTGTAACTGATGTCAGTTGTTTTTGTATTTTAATAAAAAAAAGATTTTAAAAAATATATGTATGAACAATAAAAACTAACCAAATATAAAATAAGTAATATTTAAATAAAAAACAAACAAATTCAAATCTTTATTTAACAACACGCTTAAATAAAATACATACATTAAAATTTTGTTTTAAACAAAAATTAAAGTAAAAAAAATAAATAAAAATACAAACAGTAAATTAAAGAATGTCAGACACTATTTTTTTTGGTTTTAACTTTAAATACTTAATCCAAGTAATATGTATTTATATGAAGAAGAATGTCTATTTAGTTATATCTAGAATAATAAATTATTCTATTCTATTATTTTAAGTGTTTACACAATGTACCAGTACCAAATAAGAGTGGTAATTAAAATTAAGTTACATTTAAGGAATTAACATAAACTGAAACTCTCACACATGGGTGATGCCATTTACTAATAAGCAAGAGGTACTGTTTTTTTTGCTAAAAAAACGTTTCATAAAATCTAAAATACATTACTGATTCTGTAATTCAAACAAAGGCAAATTCTTAAAAGATGTCTTATTTGGTGCAAGTACTAGGTGCTAGAAATAATAACTAAGTAGTGAAACAGTCCAGTAATTTTTATACATGCAATACAACAATGTTACAGAGAGATATTCCCACTTATAAAACGTTAACGTCCACCATTAAGGCCGTTGTTAACGAAGGGAGGGTTAGCAGGACTAATGAACAGCAATTGATTAGTATATATGTAATAAACATTTCACAGGTTTCCCACTCTGTTTCATGTTGTTTCATAGACAACAATAGTAAAAAAATAGTTTCTTTATTATTTTATCTTTTATTTAATATAAATGGGGTGTTGTTACCTGATATTTTGTATTAATATTTAGGCAAAAAATAGTGTTCATTTTCGTTATATTTTTTACTGACATCTGAACTCGTACTTTAAGCAAAAATCAACAATCATTTTTACAGGCCAAGCATATTTTGTTTTTTCGGGCCACCGTTTATTACTCTTCATAAAAAATATCAAAATAAGACATTAATACGATATCACAGCACAACCTTAAACAATTTAGATGTGAGGTACATTTTAGAATGAATTAAAATCTGGTAGAGTTTATAATGAACAGTTTAATGAATTTGCTAAAAACTATAGCGCTTATGGGATACAGTAAGGCATATTTGCAAACATAGTGTTGAAAACAGGACAAACCATTTGAAATACTGGGGATAAGAGAATTTTAATATAGCCATACGAAAATTATTAAATTAAATTTACAGTCAGGTGTTTAACTTAAAAAAATATATAACTTTAGTTGAACATGACTATAACTTTTTTTATATTTGGACTACAAAATATGTTTGTATAAAAAATACTGGACTTTAACACCTACTCAATTTTCCTGTATATATGTATATAAAGTGAGCCATCAAAAATAACACACACTGAAAATTTCTAAAAAAGTGTTTTAGTTGAAAAAACCTAAAACGAACTGCTCTTTTAAACTATAACAGAACTAGATATTCATTAATACATAATAATTAATAACAAAATAGGGAGTTTTTATAAACACTTTTTTTAGAAAATTTTCTGTTAATTTTGAATGGTTCCGCTTATCTAAAGAAAATGCCTTAAGAGGTCCCAGTAGATACCGAATTGTGTCGCGATAATAGTAAAGAGTACAAAATAGATCAACTGCAGATCACCAGGTGGTTCATTAGTGTTGGAATCAATGTTCTAAAAAATGGTACAAACATTATTAAAGAATGTTGGGTTATCTTCAACAAAGCAGCATGCAAACCCAACTAAGCAGTAATAACATGATTTCGATCCAAATGAAATTAATTGGTGCACAATTAATAAAAAAAGGTACAGAATGCTTTGGAATAGTATACCGATATTTAACTGTAAGTCCAAATAACTTTAAAATGTTCAAGGTAACATTGATAATTTATCAGGACACACAAAAGCTCAATATTAAATGAAAAAGAAGCAGCAAAATGTTAATGTAAAATCCAAATAAATGATTTCATGCAACACACTATACTCAGTTTACATTTCATGTATGCTGTTTGTGAACAATGGTTAAAGCATGAACCTGTCATCGACAAAAAATTTCGCGATTATATTGAATAATAACAGTCCAACACAATTTACTACAATAATAAAATGCACTGACTAAAATCCATGCTGTTTTATTATTCATTTATGGAAGTAATGCTTGAAAAGTTTTGGAACATGTATTTTCCTCACTAACCATTTTTATCTATACACACCAATTTACTGAGCAATGTTGTAATCGACGAGTTTTAGGTACCAGTGAGTCCTACTAAATCAAAAACATGTTACATGAAATGCTGGATGATCTCTTGATATAGTTTTGGGATAACCTTGTAAATAGGGCACATGAATGTTAAATTCAGTAAAGTGGTTTCCACAATGGTGTGGGGCCACTTCATATTGATTACAAATATACTCACTGACAAAGAAATCGCAACACCCAGGGGAAATATAGATTCTATAGTACATGATTAAAATTTGGTGAACGTTTTTTCATGCAAACTTTTTTTATAAATCAATATTGTACTCCCTTTTTGCAATTGTTTTTAATTTATCAAAAAAAAAGGTAAAACTGTGGAACTTTTGGTGTGTAACAAACGTATAAACTTTGTGTTTATATATCTTACCAAAAAATACTGTCTGATGGGATCCAAAATCAGTGTTTAGTAATCTTAAAATGCCTATAGTACAAAAGAGGTCGAATTACTGGTTTGCAGAAGCAGGATTTCATTTCAAGAAATCCCTAACCACAGGAACAGAAATCCAACTACTGTTATAAGATGTTGTCGAGCGTGGTTTAATCATACCCAAAATCGGAGAAGAGTAGGCACCGGACGTCGAAAGGGCACAAACGAAGTTCAAGATGAACGTCTAAGACTTATGATCTTTAGAGCCCGATTTTCGACACCTCAAAATTTGGCTGAGAACAAGGTTATCTTGTATGCACAAGGTCTTTTTTGAGAATCGACGGCAACGACTACAGTGGTGCAGATAACGATAACATTGGAATGTGGAATAGCATCAGGTTGTCTTCTCTGATAAATCTTAATTCTGTCTGAGTGGACATGCTGACCGAAGAAGGGTTAGATGACTAGAGGAGAAAGAAGTCAACCTCAATTTGATGATGAGCAACATGTACACCGTATAGTCGGCGTTATGGTATTGGGTGCTGCTGCACATGGAAGTAGGTGACCTTTAGTATTTGTTGGAGGCAACATGACATCGCAACGTTAGTTATCTTCAGGAATTAGTTGAGCTATATGTACTCCCTTACCTTAATTGGCTCATGGATCCCATATTTCAACAAGATAATGCTCTGCATCATGTTGCTGAGGTTAGATTAAACTTTTTTGAAGAGACCCATGTGAATCTCTTGCCATGGCCACCCAGATCCCCTGATCTTTTGCCCATAGAACATTGGGATATAATGAGTAGAAAGCTCAGAAATTTACCCCACCCCCCATGGACTTTGGAGGTTCTAAATAATGAAATACAGATAGCTTGGGATAGTATTCCTCAAAAAGAGATGTACCACTTTATTGAATCAATATGAGGACATGTTGGGGAGTGTATAGATAACCACAGTGAACAAACACATTATTACTAAAGTTAATAAAAAAAAAATTAAACTCCTTGGTATTTTTTATTCAAATTTTAATCATTTACTCTTTACTATAGCATCTATGTTTTACCTACACAATATTAAATTTAAACATCTCCTTCTGGGCTGCTGCAATTTGTTTGTCAGTGTAGGTATGTATTCCTTAAGCAATTGGTAACATTATAGTTAAAGCAAAAATGAAGTAAAAAATTAAGATCTATATCTCATCACATTTTATTCACAATGTAATTGGACATGTTCCAAAAATGAGCAGTCTAGACTTGCAAAATGACCATAGGAACAGCTTTGCTTAAAGAAGCAAAAACTAGTTATAAGTTAGCCTAGTTTAAACTAAAAAAGATTAAAAACATGTCCCATATATTTTAACTATATTTAAAAACTTTTATTATAAACTCAAAATTTTCAAAAAATGGAAATGGAGGTCTTCAGAACAACTCTTACTTTGCCAGTCTATATTCTAAATGGTTATAGGACAATATGGCTTTAAAAAAACTTCCTGTGATTTAATTGATATACTGCAAAACTGTTAAAGCCAGTATCAATTGTTGGAACATAGATGTTGATTTAGTGAATAAAGTTTTACAAATAAATTTTCTCTAAATGATTGGTCCAAAATAGAACAATTAAATACAAGATTATACCAAATAAAACAGAGATAAATCCCATCGATTATTTTATTTTTAAAGACAAACCTAATTCTGAGATCTTTGTAATTAAAGGTAAAAACCTATCTGAGGCAAAACTAAGAGATGGTTCATTGTAGTAGGTATATAACATTTTTAATATTAGCTCATCCTGACTTGGTAGTAAGAGTATGATAAAAATGATAAAACATGTTTTTAAAATTAAAGAGAGGGTTATTTTCCTTCCAAGAACATTCGAATAAATACAACATTCTGTAACTACAGCTCCACTCAAATCTAACTACCTACAAACCCTTTTTTTAAGAAGGCATGCACTAATCTAAATCCAATACACAGTCATGCAAAATGTAATAATTATGATAGAAAAACAAATTCACCATATATTTTAATTGATATGATAATTTCACAGACCTGGTGAGATCATCTAGAGCAATCAACTGTATAAGCAATTAGATCTAGAAAAATGACAATTTGTGATAAAAAATATACAATTTGTTCACTCTAACTCCTAATTACATGTTTTCTGGACTGAATTCCCTTAAAACAATAAAATGCAAAATGTTTTTAATATCAATTATGTTTGATTAGATGGTTAATTTTTGTAATTTTATGAGAATATATGAACAATAGTTGAACAAATTTTGGAAAAATATACCTATCAGATATATTTTTGTTAAAAAATAAGAAACAGTTACTATTAAAAGGTTGAAATGTGTTATTTTTTAGATACTTTTGCCAGTCAATATTAAGACATGGAAGTGTACTTTTGTAAATTTACACTTATTATACAATACTGAAAAATGTGATTAATTAGATTGTCACAATTAAAGATCTAACTGCTTTTACAATGCCTCATTCTAGTTGACATCTGCACATGTGTAAAATTTAACATTGTACAACTGCATACTAAATTTACAACTGTACACTTATTATCAAAGGTTTTAGTATGGAGTGCATTTCCACTTTTAAAATGAAAACTATTTTTCTCTCTTATTTTTTCTGAGTAAAAAATTAAGAGGATTCGCAATGACAAATATCATAATCACAAAATTGTGATTACAAATCACAAATTTGTGATTACAATATTTCTCATTGCGAATCCTCTTAATGATTTAATTTTTTCTTTAATTTGTGTTAATACCACTGAAAACAAGGTCTGATTTAGATCTTGAAACTTTTGGACTTTTGAAATATACAGACTTTCAAGTTTATGTGGTATTATTCCCAAAGAACTCAGAAAAAATAAAAACCAGAGATGCCACAATTATCATTCAGAAAACAACTATTTTTCTCTCACCCTAAAATGTGCAGAACCTCAGGTTGGTATTTCAATCCATATTCATTGGTCTCCCAAATAATAATATTTGCAAATCTCATATCAAATTAAACAATTTTCTTTGACAGATAATGAAAAAGTAAATGTAGTTGTTTATTAAAAAATATTTGTAAGATTGTAATGCTCTGGTAATTTCCAAAAATTGATAACATTGTCAGCTTAAATAATATGTGTTCAAACAAATTTAGTGATCTGAACACTTTACAAATCAACTATAGTTACCTTTGAATATTACCTTAGCATTATTAGCTTATTGGTATGGTTTTGTTTTGAATCAGAAACTTAATTACTTCTGCATAAAGGTAATTGCTGGACCTAGTCTTCCCTTACATAATATCATTTATAGGAAGACTGCTGCCAATTTTCTGAAATTTGCTATCTTCACACTTGTGCTTACACCTAGTTTTATTTATTTAAATAAAGATTTGTAATTAGATTATTCTAATCCAAAACAGAAATATTTATAGACTTCAGTAATCAATGCTTTTAGTTAGAACCAGGCAAATAGTTAAAATAAATGAGTTCATAAATTTATATGAACTTATTATTACTCTATACTCATGTTCAATAAATACTCTGAATAGATAGCATATAATAATTTATAACCTGGTTAAAAATAGTAAGCAAAATAAAAACCCAGAAACTGAAATAATAAAAAAAAAACAAAAATACCGCAAATAAAAAGGAAATACCATTTTAAAAATTAAAAAAAAAAAAATTCAACCTATTATAAAAAAGCAGCTAAAACAAAAGTTAAGCTTACCTGGGAAAATTCTCTCTGAGTGTCTGGAATAATGCATTCATCTGTACTTTCACTTGTGAAAGAGTCAAAAACTGAATTGCCTGAATATGTCTCATCTTGAGAATTACTCAGCTCCACTGAGGAAGGTGTATTATGGCTAATAGAGTCTCTTTCTTCTGATAATTCTGAAGGAGTTGTTGTCCCCATACTTTCTGAACATAAAAGTGTACCGTTAGTGTTATCAGGTTGTTCCCTTTGAGCAGTGGTTTCTAAATCACCAGCAGCAGTCACATTTTGTAAATTGGTATCTTGATTTTCATCTGCAAGTGGATTCTCAGAACTAAAAGGTATGTTTTGTTCAGTGTCTTCAATAGTTGCTGACTCTGGCTGGTCAGAATTTTCTTCAGCTCTTGATGGGTCAGAACTTTCTGTGTTCAATGAGTCAGAGTTTTCAGTGTTTGGCAGGTCAAAATTTTCAGTATTAGGCAGGTCAGAATTTTCAGTGAATGGCAGATCAGGATTTTCAGTCCTTGGTGGGTCAGCAATTTCAGCACTTGACAAGTCAGGATTTTCTGTGCTTGGTAGTGCAGTAGTTTCAGTACTTGGTAGGTCAGCATTTTCAGCACTTGTCTGATTAGAATTTTCTGCACATGGCTGGTCAGAATTCCCTGCAAGTGGCTGGTTTGAATTCCCTGCAAGTGGCTGGTTTGAATTCCCTGCAAGTGGCTGGTCAGAATTCTCTGCACTTGGCTGGTCAGAATTTTCTGCATTTGGGTGGTCAGAATTATCTGCAATTGATTGGTCAAAATTCTCTGCACTTGGCTGCTCAGAATTCTCTACACTTGGCTGGTCAGAATTCTCTACACTTGGCTGGTCAGATTTCTCTACACTTGGCTGGTCAGAATTCTCTGCACTTGGCTGGTCAGAATTCTCTGCACTTGGCTGGTCAGAATTCTCTGCACTTGGCTGGTCAGAATTCTCTGTACTTGTCTGATCAGTATTCTCTGCAGTTGGCTGGTCACAAATCCCTGAACTTGGCTGATTAGAATTCCCTGCACTTCCCTGATCAGAATTCTCTGAAAATGGTTGGTTAAAGTTTTCAGCACACAGCTGGTCAATAGTTCCAGCCACTATCTCATCTGAACTTGTAGCTGTTAGCTGATCAGAAGTGTCAACAGTTGGCATAGGAGAATTTTCTGCAAGAACCTGTCCATTATTTTTTTCTAGTTCTTTGTTTTCATCAAGATTACTACATAGCTCACTTTTTCTGTTGTTGGTATGAATATTATCTTCTTGGCATTCATTATTTTCTAAAATACCTTGAAGATCCTCACCAATGCTTTCTGAACCACTTATAAGTTCTTTCTCTGAAACGTCACAAAGTGCTTGAGGTGAGTGATCAGCATCAGTACTATGTAGTTTCTCCATTTCTGTTTCAACAGATGATAGCATTGTTAATTCTGAAGTACTGGCACTGATATTATGAGACATATCCTGACTACTACCTGGGTAAGGTACATTTGCTATATCATCAGTTGCATTTTGACTTTGCTCATTGATTGCTGGTTCAACAGTTTCCGAGCTGGTATTTGGAAAATCTGTACTTTGTATTTCACTTTGGCCCTCCATTTGTAATTAATGAGTCCTCAGTTTAACTGCATTTCACAAAGTTTAGAAATATAAGTTCTTGTTTTCCCGGCATTCGCAGAATAACTGGTTGCTTTGCTCGTAAAGCTACCGCTCTACTTGGGGCTTAGAATTTTAAAAACATTAACCAAAGTTGTACAATTACACTGAAAATTTAAAATCTGTGTATATTAAATTCAAGTTAAATATGTATGTATAACAAACACTATTCACATTTTAACTTCAACCAAGCCTCACAATGGTGGATGACCAAAAACAATTGTTATTTCTGTTGCCAACATAAAGAAAATCCCCAATTTTGAACTAACATGGAGTATAAAAGTAGAATAAGCAGTCACTATATGTTAAGCGATGGGTGGCGCCATGTAATGTTTGGTTTGTAAAATACACCAATCCGCACAATAATCTTTTTGAACAGATGTGAATAATTTTGTACGTAGTAGGTTTGATATATGGCTGTGACAATGAAATTTTATAGTATTATAGGTATAGTTCAGTATTATAACACAAAAAAAATAATGGATTCGAATATAGGTACATATAAATAATAAATAACTGCAGAGAAGTGTATTTATAATCCGTAGATTCTATCGAGAACAATGAAAGCGCTTCTATCTGTCCTGCGACGATCCAAGAATTTCACCTCTAATGTCGCAATACGAATGCGCCTTTAGCTTTCTTAGAGCATATACTTCTGGAGGTAAGCTGCAATGGAAAAATATCGTACCAAGAGTAAATAGAGAGGGCAATAGAAACTATTTCACTCGATTAGGAGGTGCAGCCAATGAACTATATACTGCACATAGCTCATTGGATGCATCTCCCATTGGAGTGAAATAGCCTCTTGCCGTCTCTATTGCGCTCTCTTTCTGTCATTGGCACGATATTTGTGCATTGCAGGCTACCTCCAGAAGTACAAGCTCTATGTAATCATTACCGCGGGTTCCCGAAAACCAACAAAATAGAACCGAGGTCCTTATTCCATTATTCTATGCACACAGTATTCAGGCGAAGTTTTAGCCTGCTTTAAGCAGTCTAATTTGTACAAACAAAACGTGATGACCCACCTCGACACTCAGTGAAGAGCACCGTGACGAGATTGAGTTCGTTAGGAATATGAAAAAAATTAAGAAACAAGGAAGAAAGTAAATAGAAGAAACAAGGATTTCAATATAAAATACCTTTACTAGTTTCGAGGTCTGTTATAAAGCTTTTCAGACATAACTTATGATGGCGTGCCATATGGAAATTGTTGTGTTGCAATTTGTCAGGGTGATATCGAAATATGCTCTAATAATTTCACTCTTTTTAGAAAAAGTACGTCCGACACGATTGCTATTTAAGTTTCCAGGTAAGTTGTGCAATATAAATATCGAAATAATCTGCAAAGTGCAAAACATGTTTTATTGAAATGGATTGAAATATAAAATCAAATATTTGTAATTATTTTACTTTTTATAGTGAAATATCGCAGTGGAGCAGTATTTCATTATATAACTCTATGGGGGTGGGACGCACGAACGACAAAAAATAAAATTGTCATCAGTCAAGAGTGTCATCAAACTATTTGACAGTGACGTTTAGTTTGAGTTTTTTCAAACTCAGAATCAAACATATGTTATCATTTACTGCATTGCAAAATGAGTAGTATAGAAAGATTGGAATTGATAATTAAAGAGTTAGAAAGCAAGTTAGAGGCAGCTACACAGAAAAATGTTGTTAGAGAAAAAATTGCCGAGATGTCTTCAGAAGTTGTCGATTCCAATCCTTATAGGTAGGTGAAAAAAACTATGCCTTGTTTTTGCCATATTACATGTATAATTCCAGCCGTTTGATGGCTTTAAAGCGAATGGGTATTGTAAACAATTATGAACAAATTCGAGAGTTCACAGTGGCTGTTGTGGGTGTTGGAGGAGTTGGCAGTGTAACAGCTGAAATGTTAACAAGATGTGGCATCGGAAGGTTAATATTATTTGACTATGACAAAGTGGAACTAGCAAATATGAATCGACTATTTTTCCAACCTCATCAGTCGGGTTTGAGTAAGGTAGAGGCTGCTGCAGAAACACTGAAAAATATCAATCCTGATGTTGACATTTTCACATATAATTATAATATTACTACAGTTGACAATTTTGACCATTTTATGAATATACTGAAGTAAGAAAATTTGCAAAATGTATAACAGCAACTGTATTGAAATATTATTTTCAGGACTAGTAGTAAAAAAGGTGGTCCAGTAGATCTGACACTGAGTTGTGTAGACAATTTCGAAGCTAGATTTGCTATTAATACTGCTTGTAATGAGCTAAATTTGACTTGGTTTGAATCAGGTGTATCAGAAAATGCTGTGTCAGGACATATACAATTTATAGTTCCAGGGGAAACTGCTTGTTTTGCTGTAAGTACAATAAATTTCATAAGAAAATTGTTGTGCTAATTTTTTTCTTTTGATAGTGTGCTCCTCCCTTGATAGTAGCTTCAAATATAGATGAGAAAACTTTAAAAAGGGATGGTGTTTGTGCAGCAAGCTTACCAACAACAATGGGTATTATTGCTGGATTTTTAGTTCAAAATGCTTTGAAATATCTCCTTCACTTTGGACAGGTTTCCAATTATTTAGGCTATAGCGCTTTAACTGATTATTTCCCAACAATGAAGCTCAAACCTAACCCTCAGTGTGATGATGCTATGTGTAGGCAAAGGCAGAAAGAGTTTGCTGAAAAGCCAAAGTTTCCAGAAAAAGCAGTGGAGGCAACAGAAAATGATAAACCATTGCATGAAGATAATGACTGGGGTATCAGCTTAGTTGATGAAAGCGTGGATGTGAATGAAGACACTTCAGTTCATGAAGGCATAAAGTTAGCATATGCATTGCCAAGACAAGCCAGTATTGAAGAATGCCAGGAAGTTAAGGCTGATGATGCAAGTTTGGAAGACTTGATGGCCAGGATGAAATCTATATAATTTTTTATGTTATCAGTTAACATTCCAAAATTTCATAGACATTTTATATAAAATTTTAAATTCATGTATGTCTCCTACTGATTTTTTGGAGTTATTAAAGGAAATTTTTAGACCCTCTTTTAATTGCTGGAAATAATGGTGCTTATACCAGGGGTGGATCCAGACATGAGCTTTCATTTCATGCTTCAGGGGGGAGATTCTGTACTAAATTACTATATATAATTTTAAACTCCCATTTTTTGGACTATTACATTAAATATGTTTATTCTGAGGTGTAAACCCATAGAAATGACCTTCTTCTAGGCTCTTGGAGTTAAAATTACCTCATTTGAATAGTAAATTTACTAACTTTGAGGCTTTCAACTTTTGTATCATTTGATTAAAATGAAATCTTTTAATTTAGACTTATTACATCCAATTGGATGATTTTCTTTTCAATCTTACTGTACAGGCTAAGTATTTGAAGTAGTACAATAGGAATGACCTGTCTTCCTGTGTATAACAATATTTATTTTATTTACTTATCTGTTACAGAGATATTTCAACTACAAGTCTGGAGTTGTTGTCCATAACTCTGCAAAAACGATGCATTATTCTTTGAATTTTTGTTGACATATACAATGTTTTTCATTTTGTACTTCTGTCATTTGTTTTTCATTAATGATTAGTATTTTTCATTGTACCATTATCGTGTCTATTGGAAGTTTCACTCCTGACTATTTCTGTTGCAGAAAAACCTATAAGCCTCTATCATTGTATAGTAGTGTGTGTGTCGTATGTGTTATTTTTACATTAAATGTTGCACAGTTCAGGCAATTAGTGGGTGACTTTTTTTACTGAATATAGACAACAATAGCATATAAAGATGTCTTCAAAAACATATCTTTTAAAGAGAATCTATAATTATTAGAAAATGTATAATTTAGATTAAAAATTGATGTTAAAACAAATTATAATACAATACATTAGAATTTCATATATATTCTCAGATTAATTATAAATTTATAAAGTGAAATTGTATTTAATATTTATATAAAAGCCATATATTTAATAATTTTCAAATGATATGTTAACATTTCCAGTTATAGTGGGTATAGAATTTCTCGTTTTTGATTTTTACATCTGACAAAAATCTTGAGAGCATTAACAGAATGTATATGTAGAGCTTCCAATTAACCCAGAAATATATTCTGTACAAACGATTCAAGAGAATTTATGAAACTGACAAGAGTTGCAGGGGTGAATCATATATATGAAAGTATTACTTTACTAATTCAGTTTTTTGTTATTATTTATCTGTGAATCTGAAATGACATTATGAAGACTAATGTAGACGGTGTTGTCATAATCTGATTTTTGCTTCTCTATATATGTTGATAGTGCTCATACATATGATTTATCCACACTTAAATGTAAAGGTTAATATCAGTATGATTTTTGCACATTTTAGCTGGTATGTGAACAGATTCTGTGTAAATTAATATCTATTTGTTGACATCTGTCAACAAATTTTCATTATATTTACAGAAATCAGTTGGATGCAAATACATATTTCCATAAAAATACATTTTTTACGTTTTTTATTACATGTAGAAAATGAAATTATTAGATATATTTTTTAACTGTTTGTTGTATCTTTGATGCGCTATTATTTTATGTTTCAATTAAAACATACTTATTTAAATTTTAAAGATGTTTTTTTATTCCATATATAATACCTAACTACCAGAAATTTGTAAGAGTAAAAAATTGGGAGGTTAAAAAGAAAAAAATACAAAAGAAAACTACAGATAATGTGAGCTTATCTTTAAAAACACAGTGTATTGTTACATGTACTATGTGAAAATTATTACAAAGAATTACTTCTGGAAAGGCAAAAAATTATTTTATGGTAATTACAAAAGTGGTGGACCTCCGAAAAGTTTAGGACTTAATTATGAGATCAAAACTTTGGGAATACAAGGACAAAATGGGCTTTCGCGTCAACAGTCATCAGAGCTGTACACAAACAACATATAGTATTAGCTAAAGCCAGAAAAATCATTAAATGATTTCAAAACAAGTAAAGCCATGCTACAGGTCTTCTTCACATTTTTAAAAATATTCTTAGCAAGAAAACAGAAAAAAATGAGGGCATGGAGGTACCAATAAAAAATGAATACCTATACATTTTAACTTGCAAATATTAAGTGATAATCCGCCAGGAAGAAGGAGATCTGAGCTATAAGCTTAAGAAACCAGAGGAAAACTAAAGGGAAAATTACCAAGAAACCAAGCTAGAAAAGAAAAAAGTAAATAAAGGGCCGGATACATTTAAATACCTATGATTCATACAGTGTGGAACAGCCAAATGGAATAAATTGGATAACCAATAAAGGAGGGCATATTGCACATTTTTTCAACAAACAAAATTATATAAGGTGTGTTATGTAAAAGCAAGCCCCTGTATATTATTTATTTTTTTGGATTCTTCAGAAAATTCTAGACATAATTAATGTACAATGTCATACACCTATCTTCAACTTTTTGGAAATATTAAGTGTTTTCAGATTGATTACAAAAATTAACATTAAAAAAAAAGAAAATTATTTGATTTCACAAATTCGCTACATTACACTAAAACCCTATTAAGTAATACTGATTATACTGATTATTTCTTAATAATATCCAAAAAAAAACCATTCATGTCAATGTAGGAAATGATCGCCGCGAACGTCTTGGCAACATGTTAATCAACATCTCAGGCGTAACTGATCGAATCGCAAGCGTGATTCGTCTTTTTAGGTCATCTAAGTTGAGGGGTTTAGTTTTGTATACAGTACTTTTGACATATCCCCTCAAAAGGTAGTCCAATGGCGTCAAATCAGGAGATCGTGCTGGCCATTCTATAGATCCGCGCTTCCCAATCCACCGATTTGGAAATATTCGGTCCAGGTACTGCTGGACATTGATTTCATAATGGGGCGGTGCTCCATATCTTGCTGAAACCCTATTGTATTGGCAGGAATTTGTGCGTTTACTGGATCAAGATATCAGTTTGTCAAAGTTTGAACGACATTATTTTGGAGCAGTTCTAAATATTTATCTCTATTCAAGTTGCCATCTATGAAAAAGGGACTTACGATATGATTTCCAATTCCTGTAAAGAAATAACTTTTTCAGGATAATTGCGTATGTTTTTTTGTCATCCAGTGACGATTCTCATTAGACCAATACCGGCAATTTTGACGACTAACATGACCGTGAAGTGGACATGTGCTCTCATCAGAAAACAAAACATCTAATTAGATCGCATTGTTATCTAACCCACACAGCATGAAATATTTCTAAAATATTTATGCAATATTTCTGGTTTGATTTGAAACATTTCAAAATATTTCTTGAAATATTTCAGCAATATTGTTATGTCCACGACAAAACCCCATTTGAAATAATTCATGAAATATTCCTGTAATATTTTATGAAATCTTTGTGTCATATTTCATGATATATTTCAAAAGATCTTTTGTTGTAGATTTAAAAATAGTTTAAGTGTATTTTAGTGAACTATTTAAAAATATTTATATAATATTTCATGTTTGTTTTGAAGTATCGTAAAATATTTCAGAAATCTTCGTATTTCCGCTACAAAAACCTTTTGAAATATTTCATGAAATATTCTGTAATATTTTATGATATATTTCAAAAGATTTGTTTGTCGTGAGCATACGAATATTTCAGAAATATTACAGTCAAATATTTTAAAAAACTGCTAAAATATTTGATGTTGAAAATATCTTTTGAAATTTTTTCCAAAATATTACTATATTCAAGACTAAAATTCTCCTGAAACATTTCATGAAATATTGGTGTAATATTTCTGGAAATGTTTCTCTAAAATTTCATGAAATATTTCAGTAGATGTTTTGTCGTGGACATAGGAATATTGCAGAAATATTTCAGTGAAATATTTCTTCAAATATTTCATGCTGTGTGGGAACCTTATCATCTGTTCACAGAAATACGTTCTCCTATCAAAATCGTCTTTCATGAGCTCCTGAGTCGGCAACATTTTATGGGGATGCATTTTACTTTCCGTTAATATTGTATTAAAATAAACACATTTAGGTAATTTTCACTTATATTTATTTGCTATTGACAATGGTTACTGGCTTCTTCGGAATACAAAGTGGAACTAAATGCTAAATGCCTAAAACTATTTCAAAGAAATATGTGGATGCAATTAGCAGGTAGAAGGGAAATACCAATACATTAAGAATATAAGAAAGAACAAAATATTACTGTTGAGGTGTTTAAATGGAATAAAATATGCATGTAATGAGTTTATATAATTCTATTGGTGAATTCTTATTTTTGTTAATTTCTAATGAGATATATTTTTTTACTTTTTTGTTGTAAATGTAATACTTATTGGAACGTATTCTGAGGTACATGATTTTCATTCAGTGTACCTCAGAATACGTTCCAAGTATTACATTTGCAAGAAAAAAGTAAAAAAATATATCTTTTAGAGTCATTAGAAATTAACAAAAACAAGAATTTACCATACCTCTTGTTTGATCAAACCGAAATCCATTTTTTTATCTTACATGAGCAAGCTCGCGAAACTACTTTTTTATTTTGCTAATTGTTTCTTGGGGTACAAGCGGCAAATTTGGAAAATTTTCGTGAAATAAGCGAGAAACTTCCATTTGTGTCCGTGTGTTATCTCCATAACCAATCATTTGTAAAATAGTAATTTTATGCATTTCTGTTAAATGAACCATTTTCCTTATATTATTACTTACAGTTAATGAAATTCAAACGACAATAGCACTGACACCGATCACTTAACAGAGGATATGTTTAGATTTTTCTGGAGAATCCAAAAAATAAATAATATACAGGGACTTGCATTTAAAATAAGAAATTTGATTTGCCACTGTCACATGACACACCCTACATAATTTTCTTTTTTTTGAAAAATGAGCATTTAAAAATACAAATCGACGTGTCCAAACGTTTTTCCCTACAAGCCCTCTTTATTCCTTATACAATTTATTCCATTTGGCTGTTCCACATTGTATAACGAAGGTCAATACAATAGATAAGGGTGGATTATGAACAAATGTAATAAAGAAAAGACCACATCTAGGGAGTTGGAATTTAAGAGAGGAATTGTTATATCAAGAAAAAAGACAAAAAACTCACAAAGTACGGACATGTTTGAAGATGTCATGAAACCTGATGGATGTTTAGGCAATGGAAGTCAGAACTAATAGATTATTAATAGTGATTGCATCGTGGAATGTTGTTACAAGCTGAGAATTTATTTGTCTATCAAAAGAAGGGAAGTTATTTGAATTTAATAGTTTGCTGAAATGTTTGCGTAAGGGAGTGAACAAATTCGTAATTAATATAATTTTATTAAGCTCTAGAATACGCATACATTTTTCGTTTAAATTAATTCATCAGTTCTAGTAGGAACAAAATATAAACTATAATTTTGCATTTAAATAAGTTTGCAAAGGGCCATCTATTAGTGAATAGTGAAAATAAACAAAGACAATGGTTAGTTATCAATATCTTTATAGTAATAGTAAAAACGCTAAGAAGATTTCTGTCCACTATGTATTAAGTTTTTGATTATATAAGCTTTTAGCACATAGGTGTTACCTAAGATAAAAAAAATTAAATTATTAGACCAATATTTGGATTTGTTATAATTTGATACCAACGAGTATCAGGTCAAATATTATAAATCATGTCCCTTAAGCTCCGTACCGAGAAAAATATGACACATAGCATAATAATTACCCTGTAACCCAAAACGTGAGCAGCCATATAAGTATAATGCTTATAGGTTTAATTTGTATTTCACATAATATAGCATCGATTATTCTAAGACAAATAAACCATACAGACGAGAATCTCAAGAACTGTTTGCGACGCTCCCTCAAAAGCTTTTAATGAAAAAACACTGGGAAAATTTTCTTTTTTTTTTAATTCAAAACAACACGTGCCTCTAGACGATCTAATTCAATTTTTGGGTATGGGTATAATCATCTTTTTTGGGAATATATAACTCAAATCAGTTAAAACAACAATATTTGATCAAAATAACAATAAATAAAAATTTTAATTAAAAAATTTTCCCAGTTGATTTGGTCTAGTAAAATTGATAGTTTTATTTTAATATTACATTAGTACAAAGGATATTTTAATATCTAGATTTCTTCACTCCAAGCCTCAAGTAAGTTTTCTTTCCTATTTTTAATGCTTTTTTTTCTATAATCGTCTCAGATGTGAATAAGGAATTGTTGATGATTATACCCAAAAATTGACTTTGATCATCTAGAGGAACGTGGTGTTTTAAATAAAAAAAAATGTTTCAGTGTTTTTTCATCAAAAGGAAGCTTTTTTTGAGGGGGGGGGCTTCTATTTAGACTATCAGTTTACAGGTCCTATCCAAAGGTTTCAATTTTGCAGTGCCGCCAAAAACTATTGTAACTGAAAGAATCATTTCTGAAGTAGAGATAGCTTTGGTTCAACTAACAGATAGTGAGGCTGAAGACACTCGTCAAGACATTGCTAGAGTACCCCGCACATCAAAGCCACCAAAATCAAACCTAACATTCAACGAAAGACATGCATTAAAACAACGATGACATAAATATTCTTCCTGCCGACAAAGGTAACGCGACTGTTCTTCTCAACACTAAGGACTGGGTTCACAAGATGAGTTCTCTATTCCATACTCCAGACTACGAAGTAATTAACAATAATCCGACTATTTACTTAAAGAAAAAGACCAAGGAAATCATGAACGGAACACATCTTCCTCTTGACGTCAAAAAGGCCATCATTCCTCGTGAAAAGTCTTATAAAATTCCCAAAATTTACGGATTACCGAAGATTCATAAGCCGGACATTCCATTTAGGCCCACTGTCAGTTCGGTACAATCCGCAACCCAAGAATTAGCCCGGTACTTAGCCAAAACCCTTCAACCTCTAGCCGAACAAGCATCCTCATACATAAAGAACTCTCTTCCTTCCTAGATATGTTAGGCTCTTATAGAATTTCAGAAAATGATATCCTTTATCCATTTCAGAAACGTTAGATAGATATAAAAACAAAACACAATATCTCTTCTGACATCATCAAACTTGTACAGCACTGTTCTCCTAACACATATTTTTCATTTCAAGACACTCTGTCCAAACAAGTACGTGGGGCCTCGATGGGTTCACTTCTTTCTTCAGTTCTTGCTAATATTTTCATGGAACAAATCGAAATCCAGGCCCTAAACTCGTCTAATTTAAAACCTTCCTGCTGGCTTAGATATGTTGATGATACTTTTGTCATTTGGCCGCATGGCAGAGATTTGTTAGACTTCTTTCTACAACACCTCAATGGTATACATTCTAACAATGAATTTACAATGGAAATCAAGTTCGATTCTTCGCTCCCGTTTCTTGATGTCCTCATAACAAAAACCAGCAATTGCAGATTCTCACATACCGTCTATAGGAAACCAAGAAACCAACCCATACCAATCGATACTTAAATCACACCATCACCCTGCCCGATTGAGTTCTGTAATGAAATCTCTAGCTATTAGATCTATTCGCTTAACAGATATTAACAATACACAAAACGAACTTAATAATCTTCAACAAATCCTTCTACAAAACGGCTATCATCCAGACCACATTGCGGGCGTTATTAGTCAATCGCAACAACCCCCGAATACACCAACCCCATCAGAAACAGACCAACAACACCCGAAAGGCTTTCTTGCGTACATTCGAGGAGTCACTGACAAAATAGCACGGATACTACACCGACATCAAATAAAGACAGTCTTCAACACCAATCAAACTATGGCCCGGGAACCCTAAAGACAAAGTACTTAACGAGGATCGAGGAGTTTACGAAATTTCATGTCGCGATTGCCCACAAAGCTATATCGGTCGTACCAACAGGCGCGTCAACCATCGAGTATATGAACATTCTTTGTCAGTTCGCAAAAAAGATCCGACTACAACTCTCGCGCATCATAACATCCAAACAACTTGGAGGACAGTAGGACTATAATATCTCTTAATTCCCTTAGTGCATCCACTATGCACGAAGCCATAGAAATAGTGAAAAGACCCCTCTGTCTAAATCGACGCGATGACAGCTCTCGCCTTCCTATAGCATGGACCTCTGTAATTGCTAGATTAATCAAAGCAGACACGCCCACCAACACCCAACCAATCACAACACAGCCCCTTCATCACGTGAAATCTCCATTCGAACCGACCGATAACTATAAATAAAAGTAGCAGAGCAGATTCACATTCAGTTCAGTTACCTAGTGACTCTTGGGGAGTAGGCAGATTGAGGCCCCGAGTTCGATCTAGACTCTGAAACTCTTTTTTTTTTACTTTTGTCTCTTGATAATGGCTCCAAAGCAGGAGTCGAAACGTTGAGCATTTAATAAATTCAGACGCGGTTCTCACCCGGAACCTAGTCTAGTTCATATATATATATACTGATCAGTATTCGAGTAACTAGAAGCGAAAGCAGGAGGCTACGAGAATTATGCGAACCGACCTGAAGAGGGCAGATGTGACTCTGCCGAAACGTCGTCATTTTACTATCGATCCCGGCAGGGATCAGTCATCAACTACGCGGATGAATTCCCGGAAACCATCTAATACATTTAGTGCCCGCGAAAATTTAAAAACAAACATATATATAATTTTGTATGATATTTTCTTCGACCTTACTTGTATATATTTGTTGAACGCATTTTCTTGATATTAGATCCTTCAAAATGATAAAATCACGTTCATTTTTTATTGATGACGTTTCGGCCATATTTTTGGCCCTTTTCAAATCTATTGGCATGTGTAATTGTAAAGTTAAGTTTGTGCTGCTATTTTTTTACATTTTGAAATCCTTGACAACTAACTAACAACAAACGATGTGGTTTTGTATTGTATTGTTACGAAAATTACCCAAAGCCGACCCTGTTTCATTTCAGTACGACAACAAACGGTTTGAGATAAAAAATGGTTCTCGAAAAGACTCGGCACCTGTAGAAGTGATGATGATTTTTACGAGAATTTTCTATGCTGGTTTTATAAAGGAAGGAGGCCACGATCGCGAATCAGTTGATGGAGCTTATATATAACATTGTTATTGCGATATTTGAATCAGCTGTTGTACATTCGATGTAAATAGAAGTTTCTAGAAAAGTGAAAGTGAATATTAGTTTTATAATTTTAAATTGAACCCACGGACTTTACAACAATTTGGTAAAGGATTAAGTGCAGTTAAAATCCTAATTTGATTTATGGAAACTCGTAGTATGGACGAAACTACCAAAAAAATAGTGAAGCAGGTTACCGAGGGACTAGACGAAAAAATAGCCCAGATTCTAGAAAAACGTGACAAGAAGGAGAAACAACATCAAGAAGAAATACAACAAAGGTTAGTAAAATCTTTTGATGAAACACGTAAAATAGAATTAGAAAATCTTGTCACCACGATAGAAGAAAAACAACAAAATCTTGTTTCCACGATGGAAGAAAAACAACATAATTTAATGGAAGGATTATTCTCGAAATTTGTAGAAAAACAAGATCAACTTGAACTAAAACGACAAAATGAATTTGAATTATTAGATTAACACAGACAAAATGAATTTAAAATACTAGAAGAAAAACGACAAAATGATTTTAAAGTAACTGAAGAGAAAAGACAACTGCAATTTGAACAATTAATGCAAATAGTATCGCAAGTTCATGACACAGTTAATGAACGAATGCAAATAGTGGAATCAGACATAAGAGAAATAAACGATGACATAAAGGTCCTAAAATATACTGTGGATACTCTTGAAACCAAAGTAGATGACATCGATTCCATCCAGAACCAGGTGAAATTTGAAATAAGTGCTATCCAAAGCCAGGTAAAAGTTGAAATCAGTTCAATTAAAGACGCAGTACACAGAAAAGTCCAAGATAAAGTGGAAACAGCAATTAAAAAATTGCAACAAGATTTTCAGAGAGGGAAATACCAGCACACCGTGAGTACCAAAGGTTCCGTTAGCAAACCACCCACATTTAATGGCAGTTCATCTTGACCCATGTATAAACGACAATTTGAGGCCGTGGCTACAGCTAATGGATGGGATAATCAAGAAAAATCTACCTCTCTGGTAATTTCCTTAAGAGGTCCGGCCCTAGAACTCCTCCAAAGCATTCCAGTCGTTGAACAAGGCAATTTCGACAAGATCATCGCCATTCTGGACAAGAGATACGACAATCAATCCTTGAGCCAGGTATACCAAGTCCAACTCAGTGGGAAAACGCAAAAATCCGGTGAAAGCCTTCAAGAATTCGAAGCAGAGATTAGACGGTTAGTTCACTTGTCCTACCCAGACCTGCCCGAGGAAACGAAAGAACAGTTGGCCACACAGAGTTTCATAAACGGCATCACAGATAAGTACAACGAAATCTAAGACTAAGTGGCGTCAAGAAAAGTAATGAAGCTCTACTTCGGGCTTTGGAAGTAGAGGCCGTCATAAACATGTCCAAGCTGAGGGTCCGAGCAGTTTCCTTTAACCAGGAAGAATCAGAGTCACCATTTCAAGCGCTGCTGGCTGGTCTGAACAAAATATTAGAACGGTCACAAAGAACTGGCACCAGGGGGGCATGTTACCGCTGCGGACGGACAGGACACTTCCAACGTGATTGCAGAGTGAGGCTACCTGAACGATCACCGACCAGGGGTAATCAACAGAACAGCCACATGTCCAGGGACCGTCAGCCAGTCAGCATAAGGGGGCGAATGCTGACTGACCCTCCACCAGCCCCCAAAACGTTATCCATCCGGGGATTTTGCGAGATAGGGGCAGCCTAGTCATCAGAGGCACCATCAATGGGCGAGCAGTTACCATCACCATCGATACCGGCGCCGCTGTGTCCATTGCCAAGTCCAGGGTCTTGAGAGCATCAGAAATTCGGCCAGTTATCAATAACATCCAGCTCAGAACAGTCACCGGCGAGTCCATGTCAATACAGGGTGAGGCAGATGTCGTGCTACAGATAGGGGACAACATGATCCGGCATAGGGTCTGGTAGCGAATATTGAGGACGATTGTATACTGGGTATGGACCTAATTAGCCAGCATGGATTTATGTTCGACCCGAGATATGATGTTCTTCGGTTCCTAAATGAGGAATTTGTATTGACACGGCCCGTCAACACGTCAGTCACCCCCATAAAATTTGTGGCAAAGTCTTCAGCTAGAATTCCTGGTCGAACGGAATAGATTATTCATGGGCAGCTAGACAGCAATCCTGGGAGCTGCGTTGGAATGGTGGCGCCCGGACACTCAGCTCATGACTACTTAGTTGGACGGGCTATAGTTAAAACCGGACGAGATATACCAATCAGAGTCCTGAATTTGTCCAACAACGACATCAGAATTGCCAATGGTCAAGAGATAGCTTGTTTCGAGCCAGTAGAGACCATCATCAATTGCGAAGAGGAGTACCAGACGTCGGTGAAGAAGACAGGGCCCAGTAAAGAGTTCCTACAACAGTTTGCTGACCATTTGACACACCTGACATCAGAGAACCAGAAGAAAGCCAAGCAATTTATCACAAAGCACTGGTCAATTTTTAACAGTCAAGATGGAACCACCGGTCGCACCAACATCATCCAGCATCGAATAGATACCGGAAAGGCTCAACCCATCAGAATACCACCTAGACGACTACCATTGGGGCAACAACAGGCAGTCGAGGAAAACATCGAGTCCATGTTACAAAATGGAGTTATTGAGCCATCCATCAGCCCATGGTCTGCTCCCGTCGTGCTAGTTAAAAAGAAGGATGGAACCACCCGATTTTGCGTGGATTACAGAAAGCTCAATGACGTCACGAAGAAAGACAGCTATCCACTACCCCGAATCGATGACACTTTGACCACACTAGCAGGCTCCCGTTGGTTCTCCACACTAGACCTAAAAAGTGGATATTGACAGGTTGGTTTGCACGCAAACGACAGAGAGAAGACAGCGTTCTCCACCAGTAAAGGGCTGTTTCAGTTCACGGTCATGCCCTTTGGGTTATGTAATGCACCGCTACATTTGAGAGGCTAATGGAGTATGTACTGAGCGGTTTAACATGCTTAGTATACCTCGACGACATTCTAGTCATGGGCCAGACCTTCGACGACCATCTGAAGAACCTGGGCGAAGTATTCTCCAGAATTAATAACGCCAACCTGAGACTCAATCCGAAGAAGTGTTCCTTGTTCCAAAAAGAAGTAGAGTTTTTGGGCCACGTAGTGTCCGAGTCAGGAATCCGCACCAACGAAGACAAGATAGAAGCCATCCGTGATTGGCCAGTTCCAAGAGACAAACATGAACTCCGAAGCTTCTTGGGCCTCTGTTCATACTACCGGCGTTTTGTTGAGGGATTTGCCACCATCGCCGCCCCTCTACATCGGCAGACCACTAAGAAAGAGACCTTCCATTGGAATCATTATTGCGAAACATCATTCAGGCGACTGAAGGCAGCACTATGTTCTAGCCCAATCCTAGCCTTTCCTACACAGTCCGGCAAGTTCATCTTAGACACCGACGCCAGCAACACAGGTTTGGGGGCCGTCCTATCCCAGGTGCAAGATGGTGAAGAGAGGGTGATCGAGTATTACAGCCGTGGATTCTCGAAACCGGAAAGAAATTATTGCGTCACCAGAAAAGAACTTCTTGCAATAATAAGGGCTGTAGACCATTTCCACAAATACCTCTATGGTCGTCATTTCTTAATCCGAACAGATCATGCCGCACTCAAATGGCTGCTGGACATGAAGACACCGGAAGGACAGCTGGCCAGATGGATGGAGAAATTACAGCAATACGACTTCAAGGTGGAACACCGTGCCGGCCGTTTGCACAATAACGCCAATGCCCTATCCAGAAGACCCTGTAGAGCGGAATGCGGTCATTGTCTCAAGACGGAACAGCGAGAGGGTATCTCCATCAGGCAGATCCGAGTGCAGGCCAATGAAGACTGGACAACGGAACAGTGCATCCAGGACCAAATGGCTGATC